>OW240917.1:128559747-128570385 GCA_933207985.1 Pelobates cultripes | reverse complement strand
GGAGCTCTCTCTGGGGGGCAGGGCCGTCTTTAACGCGGGGCAAACGGGGCAGCTGCCGTGATTGCATACCAGGGAGTGAGGGGCGAGAGCGGCAGGGCACAGGGGGCCCAAGCAAACACTTGCCCAGGGTCCATTCGTTATTAAAGACGGCCCTGCTGGGGGGTGGTCTACATAAAACTTGGGATCCGTGGCTGTCTTCAATGTCTGAATGCATTTAAAATGTTGCGAAATAGCACATGTTAAACACTGCCTGTCATTACAGAAATGCAGAAGTGACACTTTATTCCACAGAATGATATGGCATAACACTACCATTAAAAAAGGTTAACAATTGTGCCAATTATGGTGCTGCTGCTCTGATTTACGATTGTGGGTTTGAGATTCTTTAGTATTAGGGGTATTTAGTGTTAAAGTTAGGGGAGGTAAATATTAATAGTGTAAGTGTATTTAGGGTTAGAGAGATTTGAAATTAAGGGGTATTTGTCTTTAAACACCCTGGATACTTAGCCATTTTTGTTCCTTATTTGCAATAGTTTGTGGTTTTAATATTTGGAAATAAAAAGTGTTCATTGTCCTCATGATTTAAACATCCTCACATTTCTCATTTCTTTTAGAAGAGATAATACAGATATGAAAGAAATCCTGAGTTCCCAGGATTTCAAACTTGGAATGCAGCATTTGTTTTTATTCAAAGCGTTGGTTAATAACAGCCTAATAAAAATAGTCAACATTTTTCAAAGGTATGCGTCAATACTTCTGAAGTGTAAGAAAGTCCAAAGCCAAATAACATGATTGCACGTAGGAAAAAAGATTTTTCTTCAAGGATAGGGAAAAATGGCATTGTTTTATCTAAAAATAAGGCAGTTAAGACTGACATAAAATATTTTGTAATAGAAAGAATGTTTAATAAATAATGGAGGGACATTCAGAAGATATGGAGCAGCTCAACGAGTCACACTCATCAGAGTGCAATAGAAGTTGGATTTAGGAAGAATTGGAAATAAGAATTCATGTATAATTAATAATCATTCTAAATTCCTTGAGGAAATGGTAAAGCACCATTGAAAATAAGATGTTTGTAAAATGATGTCTTGATGACGAAATGAATGACAAAACTTCAGAAAACCATTGTTATTTGTTCTATTGTCATGTTCTATTGTTAATGTATGCAGGAATACCTACAAAAAGAAAAATAGGAGTATTTGCAAATTCAGTTTGCTAAGTCAAGCTAAGTCAATCTAAGACAATTCTTGCATTAATAACAGCCATGTAGAGGTTTTATTTAAAAAAAGAAAATATTCAGAAAATATTTTTACTGACTTATCAGTTGTGGTATCACACAATAGATTCTAATCATACAGTCCTCAAACAATTAATTTTTAACTTAAAACATTTAGACCAAAATAATGAATTTGAAAAAACTGTAAAAACAGTCCCCAACTCAACATAACTCACTGTTTAGTAAATTGACATCATGGACACTTTATTGGTTACTATATGTACTATACAATATGTGGTAAAATGTTGTAGATAGTTTTGATATTAAACAAACTTTTTTTAATACTAATTAATTTTGTTGCGAGATTGGCAGTGTCCATGGAAAAATATGTCAATGTAAATTTGGTAATTTTGCATATTGATTTTTTTTACAGTTATTATTAATACAGCAGAGCTGAAAACATTTATTTCTTTTGAGTCTTCTAAATCTAAACATGAATCAAAAAAATCTCTGCCAATTTTGTGATTTATACAAAAAAGATGGAATTTCACAAAACTAATGAAAATTATGCAACTGTTCACAGTACATGACAAAACCACAAAGTCAAAGCTTAGCAAAAGAATATTATTGTTGTATTCCCCCACATTATATTTCATCTCCCTCTGGATGATTATTTCATTGTTGCATGTTCCCAAGAAGCTTGATATATTACCCTCAATCTGATTGGAAATCTATCCTTAAGTTTCGGAGGGACATGCCTCCCACATCTGAAGAGACAGTACTAACTGCAAAAGATATATATTTTCTAATTACTTTAAAAGAAAATGCCTGTGAAACTGTGTTCATAAACAGAGGTCATTACTGTTAAAATAAACATATATTTAAATGTTTGTGCTTATTATTATGCATATTTGCCTTTCAATTATTCATGCATATCTTGAACATGTGACTCAAATAATAACAGAACTTTGGGAATTGTTATGCTTGTTTTAGGATATGTTGGTAATAAATAAAATATTTGGTATGTGTCTGCTTATTTTTTTGTTTGTTTTATTTTATCTAGGCATAAAAGTGTATGATGAATCTACTAAAATATGAGCTGTGTTATGGCTCAGGAGGCATAGAGACATTTGACATCATGGCTGGGGAGAGAGGGACTAGGACATGGTAGATGCAGGTGATGTCAGTTGTCAATGTGGTGAGCTCAGCATTTGTGAAAGTCCTTTTCATGCATTTTAGTAATGGGACAATAATATAAGTTGCAGGTAAGAGACAAAAGTTACAAAGAAGAGAAGACTGCAAGGAATAGTAAATTGCTAATAGAGGGGAGTAGGGGTGGGGAAAAAAAGAATGAAAAAAGGCATACATCCAATATATAGATTAAAATAGATAAAATGAAATAAAGACCCAAAACGTTTAAGAAAACTATAATATGGCATAAGACAGAAAATGAATAAAACCTAATAAAAATCAGCAAGGATTAAATAAAGAAACATGCAAAGAGCATGTTGGGTAAGTAGTTCACCTCTTCTCAGTCCAAATACACACTCAATATATATAATAAGTATATATATTGATATATATATCAATGTCAGACAGTCTAACAGTTAGTAGGATCTCATCCAGCAGTTAAATAGTATCAGCAGTGTATATGTTCAGAATTAATGTAACACAACTCCCAAAATGTAACAAAGAGTAGAATGTTAGATAATGATATATCAGATGATAAATGTACAACTGCTCATGGCTTAACGTCCCCTCTGTAAGCAACCTACTGATACTGTCACCAAATCAGCAGCACAGTAAATACATTGTGGGGAATTTCTGCGTGATATTGCCTTGTTTAATCAACATTGTAGTAAAAAAGAGAAGAATATTTAAATTGTTTAGTTATGGTTTTAAATGCTTGTAAAATTAGGGAGAAAATTAAAAAATGCATTTGAGTAGAATAAGGTTGGAAAATGAAAACTGTAAAAATATGAGCTATTTATTCTGAGGAAAAACCTAACTTTCTAGCTGAATTAATATTACATTGAAACTGACAGGGTTATTTACTAAAGTGAGAATTTAAAGTGAACTCCACATTAACAAATTTCACAATAATGACAAAAGTAGCCTAATTATTAACCATAGCGTTCGAGAATTTCTCCAGTTCATCTCTCTTGACCATAAATGTGAAAATCACTATGAATTTTTACTTTAGTAACTAACCTTGACAATTTAAGGCTAAATATTAACATAATAAATCGAAGTTTAACAATGTCCCTGGAAAAGATCCCTTCTTAGAAACCAACATATTAATGCATAAATGTGTGTATTCACTATACTTGTGAAGAGTGAAAAATTGTGCTTCTCCTGAGCTATTTCATTTAGTGCATGCCACTACCAATACCGAATACTGAATATAAATTTGGGAAGAAAATTTGAGCAGCCAAAAAAATACAAAAAACGGTGACTGTGCTGCCACACAAATATGGCTGCAATATTGCCTGGCCTAATTCTGAGTTGCCACAATTATATTATATCTGGATTGAAAAAAATGCAAGTAAGAGAATTTAGTTTTATAATAATTGATTCTAATATTTTTACTTTTGCTATCTTAAATTAATGAAAGTAGAATTTAAACAAATTGATGTATACAAAAAATGAAAGGAGTAAAGAAGTAAGCCATTTACCATCCCCTCCCCTCCTCCAACATGACAAGAAAACACTTTCTTACACAGTTTGTAGCATCAGTGACCTTCCACCAGTGCCCTACCAGCTTCTTCTGACTGCATCTGTCGAGTTAGCAGGCACTGCAAGACTCAGCTAGGAAGGTTCAAAGCCATTGCCTTGAAAGGCATTTCAGATAAGGAGGAACCACCACAGCACAAATAATGTAACTTGAAAATTGTTTAATCACCATCATATTTTAGAATACTTATATTAATTTTTCTTTTTTAAATTATTTGTTATTGAGCCTTTTTAGATTTTTTCAAAAAGTTGACAAACAAACATATTGTACATAGAAAACACTATAGAATATTGGTAAATGGCTTACTTCTTTTCTCCTTTCAATATATTATAAAACAAGTCTCCTAATACATATTTCCATTCCAAAACTATACAGTGTTCTTTAAAATCATCACACACATAATTCACAAAACAAAAAGTACAAAGAAAACCAGAAAAAAAAAACCAAGAAATATGATCAGACCAGGGATATCATGCGTATCTAGTTTGTTATTAGGGCATTATTATCTTTCTTATTTTTCAATTTTTTTTTCTTTCTCTCTTTTTTTCCCCCTTCCCTTTTCCTTAACATTTATATGTGCTTTCCAGTTCCCTTTCTTTGCTTCTTTCTTTCTTTCTTTCTTTTTTTCTTTCCTTTCTTTCCTTTTTCTTTCTTTTCCCTTACTAATTAATACTTCATAAAAAGGCTTATGAATCTGGGACTGTTAATATATATATATATATATATATATATATACACACACTCTTATTAATACAATTTTTCAGAAGAAACGTACATATCTTGAACAAGAAAATTATATTTTTTTAACCACTTATCATATAGTTCTTGTTTATTATATGAGTACAAATAGGAACTAGATAAATCTCTCTCCATATGTTATTGATATATATGTTAAATAATCTGTTAAGAGGTTTTAAAAAAAATAAAAAAAATAAAAGAAAGATTTGATTTCCAATGTCTTTCTATTGTGATTGTGGTTGCTAATAAACAATGCATAGCTAAACACCTTAAAGGAGTTGATGCTAAATCACACTTGAGATGTAATAAAGCCACTTTTGGTTTCCATTTTAAGTGTAAATTTACTATAGATTTAAACAAACTATACACCTAAATCCATAATGGTTTAACCATTTTGCAGTGCCACCAAATATGTAAAAAGGAACCATCTAAACACCACATTGCAAACAATATGTACATCTTACATTTTTGTCAGGTACCATTTATACATACTAAGTTTAAACAATTAATGTTTTCTTGTATGCCTTTGAATGAACGGCACCATTCCTTTTCAGTTATTTCCAAATCTAATTGATTTTTCCATGTATATAAAATCTTTAAAGGTTTATTATTAATGGAAAATATTAGTTTGTTAGCTTTTGAGGTCAGCTTTTTATATGAGAATATTGTTTCTGTTAGATTAGTAATTATTTTCAAATTTTTCAATAAGACCTTTTTTAGAAAACTGTTTATTCTTAAAAAAGTAAATAGCTCTTTATTAGGAAGTTGAAATTTGGACATAATTTCTGCCAAAGGCAGCATTTAATCTTCCTGTATAATGTCAGCGTCCCACTCCCGCCTGGCTCTGGGGAGAGGAAGGGGTTAAAACTTACCTTTTTTCCAGCGCCGGGCGGGGAGCTCTCCTCCTCCCCTCCGCCTCCTCTCCTCCCTTTCGGCTGAATGCACACGCGCGGCAAGAGCTGCGCGCGCATTCAGCCGGTCTCATAGGAAAGCATTCATAATGCTTTCCTATGGACGATTGCGTGTTCTCACTGTGATTTTCACAGTGAGAATCATGCAAGCGCCTCTAGCGGCTGTCAATGAGACAGCCACTAGAGGATTTGGAGGCTGGATTAACCCTAACATAAACATAGCAGTTTCTCTGAAACTGCTATGTTTATTTAAAAAAGGGTTAACCCTAGCTAGACCTGGCACCCAGACCACTTCATTAAGCTGAAGTGGTCTGGGTGCCGAGAGTGGTCGTTTAAGTTTAGTATAAAGCATGCTGATGTAAAGGATAACATAATCTCTGTGAGATGACATGTTATTCCTGCAATCTGTTTCCAGAAATCCCCAATGTCGGGCACATTCCCAGAAAATATGTTGGATAGTGCCCTCTGCCCTCCCACACCTCCAGCATTTGTTTGTCACCAATGGGTATATCCGCGCTAGTCTGCTGGGGACCAGGTTCCAGCGCATCAGGATCTTAGCGTTTGCCTCCCAGTGGGAGAGACATTTAGATGAAGCTTTTGCCATTACCCATGTTGTGTGGGGTATTACAGAGTTATTATTATTATCAACATTTATATAGTGACAACAGATTCCGTAGCTCTTTACAATATTATGAAAGGGAGGATTTGACTATAAATAGGACAATTACAAGAAAACTCACAGGAACGATAGGTTTAACGGGACACTGCTCAAATGAGCTTACAGTCTATCGGAGGTTAGGTATAAAAAACATTAGTAGAAAAATCAAGAGGAATAGGGCGCTCCTTGATAAAAGTACATAAAATATAACAATAAAAATGTACGGTAAAAATGAGAAAAAAGAGTCCAGATATTATAGTCCACAGAATGTTCTTGTAACGTGATGTGGTATCGTCCCAGATGATGATTTTCAATATTTTCAGTGGGTGATATGTGAAGAAATAAAAGGAACAGCCAATGGTACAGTATGTCTGTATAGGTGGGTATATATTAAAAAATAAATGAAATTACTCACAATTTACAGAGCTAAAATCCAGCTCTGGTATGAAGTGCGTGAAGTGGAATGATCCCCACTCAAGGATATATGGAGCTCTTTCTTGAAAGTTTGATGATCCACCAAGGAGTCCAACCGGAAATTTAAGCAGATAAGATATATAGTGCTCACTGTTTTTTTGGGATTGAGTATATAAATAATATGAAAATATACTCACAGTGTATTGAGCAATCCTCTCTGCTCAATTTTAGGCGTATGGGTGGTATAATCCCCACCTAAGGATTTTCTTTAGATTTGTAATGGTTCAAATAAGTCAGGTATAAAGATAAAAGTTATAATAAAAACAGGAATGTGTCAATGAAATATATGAGGCCAGAATTCCTTTATTATTACAGTATAAACTATATTAAAATAGATTCTAAACGCGTTTCACCCACAACAGGCTTCTTCAAGTAGAATATAATAAATACAATAACCTGACTAGTAATGCTTTATATAGGGTATGTTAAATGTGCTGGAATTTGAATATTCCCGCCAAAATGATATCATCATGGATTAAAGTTTGTAAAATACAGATCAAAACAGAGTAGCAGTAGTAACATTGACAATATATTTCAAAATAGATACAATTTATATGTTTAAAATATAAAAATGAGATAAAATGGATAAAATGAATATTTGCTGAATGGAAATCACGTGACGCGGCGTGGGATTACTTCCGCGTCACGTGATTTCCAAGCCCAATAAGATACATGCGTTCCACCATTGGAACGCATGTACTGTAAGGTAGGATGTCGGCCGGGTGAAGATCACGTGACGCGGAGGGTATTTCCGCGTCACGTGATTGCCGCATCCTATAATATACATGCGTTCCACCAATGGAACGCATGTATATATCGGCAAAATGCCGGCGAGGTAGAAATATATGGGGATAAAGTAAAGTGAGCATGTTGCCCGGTTAGACAAGAGGATAGGCAACATGCTCACAGAGAGGGAGAAATCATCTGGTCCCAAGTTCGAAACCACACACATCCACAACACAGAGGGGACACATAATAAAATACAAGATGACATGTTAACTTTTTCCCGGACATTTTAAAATATTTGTATAATATATTTTAAAAAGAAAGTATTTAAAAAAAAAAAAGTATTTTTTTAAATTATAGATGTAGGATAAAAGTGAATGGAAATTTATTATAAATTAATAAAGAGGGAATTAAAAATTAAAAAATAATTATTAATTATTAAAATTAGTTTAATTTTAAAAATAGTTTAATTTTAAAAATATATTGAAAACTAAAATTAAAGACTAAAATTGAATTATAAGAAGTTAAAAAGATCAAAGTCTATGTTAAGACCTAGTGGAGTAAGAGTTTTTAAAATAAATGTCCATTCCATTTCGTTACTACCTAAAATCTTTTTTATATCACCTCCTCTCCAAGGGATGTTACAAATGTCAATACCTATACATTTTAAAAAATTTTGATTTTTATCGTGTATTAAAAAATGTTTAGATATTGAATGATTTTCATAACCTTTTCGGATATTGCGGCAGTGTTCTGCTAGTCTAGTTTTTAATTCTCTAGTGGTCATGCCCACGTATTGAAGTCCACATGGGCATTCTAATAGGTAGATGACGTTTTTAGTAGTACAGTGGATAAAGTTTTTGATAGGGTATGTTTTTTGAGTGATGAACGATTTAAAATAAGTGGTTTTAGATTTAATACTGTCATCCGTATGTCTGCACACTATACATTTATTACATTTAAAAAAACCTTTTGGTTTATTGAGGAAAGGTGGAGAGCAGAAAGAGGAGGTAGTTTGGTTCTGTCTGGTATAATTCTTTGTAAGGATGGATTTGAAACAGGGTGCCCCTCTAAATATCACCTGGGGTTTTTCGGGGATAATCCCAGCTAGGATCTCATCCTGATGTAATATATGCCAATGTTTATTGATAATCTTCTTCATAACATTATTTTGGTTATTGAAGTCGAAGATGATTGGCAATGATGGAGCATTATTAGAGGTTTTCTTTTCTTTGTATTCCAGGAGGTCTAGTCTATCTTTGTCCCTAACATTATCGATAGTTTGACTTAGATTATTGATGGGGTAATTTTTCTGTGAAAATGTATTTAGTAACATATGGGATTGGTCCTCAAAGTCTTTAGTGAGAGAGCAATTTCTTCTTAAATGGATGAACTGGCTTTTTGATATTCCATGTAGCCATGGTTTGTAGTGACAGCTGGACATGTCTATCATATTATTAATACATACTTTAAAAAAAAAAAAGTTTTAGTGTGGGCTTCATTTTTTTGAATAAAAATTTCTAAGTCTGGGAAATGAATGGTAGTTTGGCTATATTCATGGGTAATTATTTTGATTTAAATAGAGTAAAAACTGATTAAGAGAACTTTCTGTACCTTCCCAAATAAAAAACATATCGTAAAAAATAGGTTACCAGGTTTGCCTTCCAGTCATGCTCATTAAAAATGGCTGTTGATTCCCACTCTGCCATGAAGAGGTTTGCATAACTGGGTGCAAACCTGGTCCCCATGGCAGTACCTTGTTTTTGTAAATAAAAAGTGTCATAAAACCAAAAATAATTATTTTTTAAAATAATGTTAATAATGTTAATACCTTCTATAATAAAATTAATCTGGTGATCTTGAATTTTATTTTCTGCCCTTAAAATTTTTTCCATCATGGGGGATAATAGTGTATAGCGATTGCACGTCACAGGTGACTAAAAAATAGGAATCTTTCCATTTAAAATTATTTAAAAAACGAAGTAAAGTCATTGTGTCTTTTAAATATAATTGCATGCATTTAACAGATGGTTGTAGGAGAATGTCTAGATATTCGGATAGATTTGATAAAATGGAATTAATCTCTGATACAATGGGTCTTCCAGGGGGATTTTTTTTTTTAAATACTTTCTTTTTAAAATATATTATTCAAATATTTTAAAATGTCCGGGAAAAAGTTAACATGTCATCTTGTATTTTATTATGTGTCCCCTCTGATTTCTCCCTCTCTGTGAGCATGTTGCCTATCCGCTTGTCTAAGCGGGCAACATGCTCACTTTACTTTATCCCCATATATTTCTATTAGTAGGTCCCTCCCCCCTGGTGTTATACTATCTCCCCACCTCCCCATGCCGATATATACATGCGTTCCATTGGTGGAACGCATGTATATTATAGGATGCGGCAATCACGTGTCGCGGAAATACCCTCCGCGTCACGTGAACTTCTACCGGCCGACATCCTACCTTACAGTACATGCGTTCCAATGGTGAAAGGCATGTATCTTATTGGGCTTGGAAATGACGTGACGCGGAAGTAATCCCACGCCGCGCGTCACGTGATTTCCATTCAGCAAATATTCATTTTATCCATTTTATCTCATTTTTATATTTTAAACATATAAATTGTATCTATATCGAAATATATTGTCAATGTTACTACTGCTACTCTGTTTTGATCTGTATTTTACAAACTTTAATCCATGATAATGTCATTTTGGCGGGAATATTCAAATTCCAGCACATTTAACATACCCTATATAAAGCATTACTAGTCAGGTTATTGTTTTTATTATATTCTACTTGAAGAAGCCTGTTGTGGGCAAAACACATTTAGAATCTATTTTAATATATTTTGTACTGTAATAATAAAGGAATTCTGGCCTCATATATTTCATTGCCACATTCCTGTTTTTATTATAACTTTTATCTTTATACCTAACTTATTTGAACCATCACGAATCTAAAGAAAATCCTTAGGTGGGGATTATACCACCCATACACCTAAAATTGAGCAGAGAGGATTGCTCAATACACTGTGAGTATATTTTCATATTATTTATATACTCAATCCCAAAAAAACAGTGAGCACTATATATCTTATCTGCTTAAATTTCCGGTTGGACTCCTTGGTGGATCATCAAACTTTCAAGAAAGAGCTCCATATATCCTTGAGTGGG
>OW240917.1:128378637-128559647 GCA_933207985.1 Pelobates cultripes | reverse complement strand
ATTGGCCGCACCTTCATGTCTGATCCATGGAGCAGAGCACACACAATACATAAAGGAAACACAGCATGCATCACCCATTTCGAACAAATACGTAAAATACAATATAGATGGTACCTAGTCCCAACAAGACTGACACGCATATTCCCTGGCACTCCTATCCACTGCTGGCGTTGCCAATCTGAAACAGGCTCACTGTATCACATATGGTGGACGTGTGAACTCATCCATCCCTATTGGGCCGGGGCGGGCAAAATCCTTGCCCACCTCATACCAATACCAATAGAATTAACCCCCGAAGTATGTCTCTTGTACATATGGCCCGAAAATCTATCTAAGGTCCATGCTAAACTCCTATTCCAAACTCTGATAGCAGCAGGCACCCTAATAGCTAGGGCATGGATGACGACAACCACCCCACAAGCCATATGCTGAGGAAACAAATACAAACCAACTGGGAGTATGAACTGATGGCTGCCCGACACATTAGGAAACCGGGAGCAACATTGAAAGCTGGGCGAACATACTGGCAAACCATGGGAAAACAAGACACCGGGGAGGTGTAAGAGGAAGACCAAACAGAGGCGAGATAGCAAGCCATATCACAGGTAGATATGGTCAGAAAGTCCCATATGAACAAAATAGGGAGAGCATGACACTCTGATACATATCAAAGTTTAAATATGATATTAATGAGTTTTTTGGGTTCATTGAGAACATGGTTGTTGTTCAATAATAAAATTAATCCTCAAAAATACAACTTGCCTAATAATTCTGCACTCCCTGTAGGTGTAGCTGCTATTTTGCACCTTTGTAAGTGCCTCATAGAGTACCGTTTTGAATTTGCACTATATAAAGCAAAAAAATAAATAAAAATACAATGATTACTTTTGCCTAGCACTCATACAAACTCTGAGAAGTAGAGAGAGCCTGATTTATTCATCAGAGTGTGACACTATTGTTTACAGTTAGTGCAGGGTTGCACTTCTAGCTACTGCTAACACTATGGCAGTAAAACCAACCCATTTTACCACACAAATACCTAAAGTTGTGTTTACATAATACACAATTATTCATATAACTAATTTATTGTAATAAGAAACACAAACCTACTATCATCAATGTTGCATCCCAATCCTCCCCTCCCCCTAGCTTATAACAACACACAATGAATACAACATTTTTTTAAAACAAAGTTATTTAAAGTGCAGCAAGTGATTTATTGTGCAAAAATGTGATTTGCATAAAGTGCATAAATTTCCTTAACACATGTATTGTGCACATATGTGTAAAACTGTGGTAAAATACACAAAGCACTCACTTGCAATGTTGATCCTTTCCGTGTAACCTAAAAAGGAGGGGAAAAAAACACTAATAGTGTAAATCTATAAAACAGAAAGCAAAATGTAAATTTTGTTTGCAAAATTGTTGACACTTTGGAACTTCTGCACTTCGGAACTCCGGCATTTCGGGACTTCTCTTGCACCACGGTATTAGGGAGTTATCTACCAAAAGGCTGAAAGACCTAAACTATAATAGGGGGGGGACCTATTGTCCTCCCCCCTGGCCCCCACCCCTGAGCGGTGGGTAGGGGCCCTAAATACAAATTGGGGGGGACCTTATGTCCTCCCCCTGGCCCCCACCCACCGCTCAGGTCCTAAATACAAATTGGGGGGGATCTATTGTCCTCCCCCCTGGCCCCCACCCCTGAGCGGTGGGTGGGGGCCCTAAATGCAAATTGGGGGGGAGACCTAATGTCCTCCCCCCTGGCCCCTATCCCTGAGCGGCGGGTAGGGACCCTAAATACAAATGTAACCCCCTCCCCCAGGTGACTAGGGGTCCCAAATCCCTAGTCACCCCCTCCCCCAAACAATGAACCCCTACCTAGAATGAGGGGGGGACCTTTAACTAAGTACCTGTAAAAATAAAAATAAACTTACCATTTGATGTTTTCTTTCTTCTAAAATCTTCTTTTTTCAGCCCCAGGGTATAGGACATTAGGTCCCCCATTATTCTAAAATCTTCTTTTTTCAGCCCCCAAAAAAGCCAAATAAAAATCCATAATAACCGACACAAAAAAACCCAGAAAAACCTGAGCGCAAAAAAAAATCCATCTTCACCCGGAGAGGGCTCCGTGCAGACTGAGCTCTGCAGGGCAGGGGAAGGCTTATAAAGCCTTGCCCCGCCCTGCAATTAGGCTCAGAGCACTCTGATTGGTGGGTTTAAGCCATCCAATCAGAGTGCTCTGACAGGTAAATGAAGAGACTGACAGGCGAGTCTCTACATTTACCTGTCACAGCACTCTGATTGGTTGGTTTGAAATCCACCAATCAGAGTGCTCTGTGTCATTTTACACAGCATGGGAAAGTTCTTTGGAATTTTCCCACACTGTGTAATTTGACTCATAACTCTCTGATTGGTTACTTAATCCACCAAGAAAACATCAAATGGTAAGTTTATTTTTATAGGTACTTAGTTAAAGGTCCCCCCCTCATTATTTTTAGGGTGAGTGGAGTAGGTATGGGTTCATTTTTTTGGGGAGGGGGTGACTTGGGGTTTGGGGAGGGCCATGGGGAGGACATTAGGTCCCCCCCAATTTGTATTTAGGTCCCCCACCCACTGCTCAGGGGTAGGGGCCAGGGGGAGGACATTAGGTCCCCCCTTATTCTTGTTTAGGGCCCCCACCCACCGCTCAGGGGTGGGGCCCAGGGGGGAGGACATTTGGTCCCCCCCTTATTCTTGTTTAGGGCCCGCACCCACCGCTCATGGGTGGGGGCCAGGGCGGAGGACATTAGGTCCCCCCCATTTGTATTTAGGGCCCCCACCCACTGCTCAGGGGTAGGGGCCAGGGGGAGGACATTAGGTCCCCCCCTTATTCTAGTTTAGGGCCCTCACCCACCACTCAGGGGTGGGGCCCAGGGGGGAGGACATTTGGTCCCCCCCTTATTCTTGTTTAGGGCCCCCACCCACCGCTCATGGGTGGGGGCCAGGAGGGAGGATATTAGGTCCCCCCCATTCTAGTTTAGGGCCCCCACCCACCGCTCAGGGGTGGGGGCCAGGGGGGGAGGACATTAGGTCCCCCCTTATTCTTGTTTAGGGCCCCCACCCACCGCTCAAGGGTGTGGGCCAGGGGGTAGGACATTAGGTCCCCCCTTATTCTAGTTTAGGGCCCTCACCCACCGCTCAGGGGTGGGGGCCAGAAGAAGGACATTAGGTCCCCCCCAATTTGTATTTAGGGCCCCCACCCACCGCTCAGGGGTGGGAGGCAGGGGGAGGACATTTGGTCCCCCCCTTATTCTTGTTTAGGGCCCCCACCCACCGCTCAGGGGTGAGAGCCAGGGGGGAGGACATTAGGTCTCCCCCCTTATTCTAGTTTAGTGCCCCCACCTACCGCTCAGGGGTGGGGGCCAGGGGGAGGACATTAGGTTGTCCCCCCTTATTCTTGTTTAGGGCCCCCACCGACCACTCAGGCACTTCGGCACTTCGGCACTTCGGCACTTAGGCACTACTACACTTCGGAAATTCGGTAATTTTGGCACTTCGGGACTTCGGCACTTCAGCTATTCGGACATTCGGAAGCACCCGAATGTCTGAATTACCAGAAATTCAGCCGAATTTTAATTCGGAACGAAACGAATACCCACAATGTCCTGCTTATATGCATTTCCTTATGTCTTATCTTTTAGTTTAACTTGCTCATATGCTTCATTTAGTAATACGTCTTTGTACCCTTTTTCTTTAAAATTCTGTATAATTGTTGTTGCTTGAAACATCTGATCATCAGTACAGTTACGTTTGATCCTAAGCAATCGCGCTTTAGGTGCATTAAGAAGCCAAGGTGAAAAATAGCAGCTATTCTCTTGTATGTAACTGTTAACATCTACTTTTTTTTTAAAACGTGTTAATCTTAAGTGTTCAATTGTCTCTGTAGATGTTCAAATCTAAGAAAGTGACTTGGGATTTACTAAAGTGTGTAGTGAGCTTGATTCCCCAATCGTTAGAATTAAGATGAGATAGGAAGGTTAGAAGAGATTCTTCATCACCCCTCCAAATATAGAACAGATCATTGATGTATCTGCGATAGGTCACGAGGTTTCCTTCCCATCTACGGTGTCTATAGATGTACTTCTGTTCCCAATGGGACATGAAGAGATTAGCGTAACTGGGGGCAAACCTCGTGCCCTTTGCAATACCACATACTTACAGATAAAAATTATCCCCAAACCAAAAATAGTTGTAGTGGAGTATCCAATTAATCCCTTCAATAATAAAATTGATTTGGTCAGGGTGGAACCTCTGTGAACTGTTCAAAAACGTCCTTGTCACCAAACAACCTTTATCGTGGGGAATTATGGTGTAGCGAGAGGTTACATCTAATGTAACCAAATAAAAGTTTTCTTCCCACTTAATATGTTCAAGTACTTGAAGAATACTAATAGTGATATTATTCAGACAAGGTGTGTAGTGGCCACTATTATAGAGAACATATTATTTAGCACCTACCTTTTTAAAGAAATTGTTTGTTTTGATCATATAATTTTCTTTAAAAAGGTAGACGCCAACAATTTAAACATTTTTAAATTAAGTTATTTTTTTAATTTAGTTATTTTGTAAGGGTATTTAGAATATTCTACAATTTAAGATGTTTTTTTAGTGTATAGTATTCACAAATGTGATGCCCCATATCTATAGTATGAGGGGAAATTAACTAAACATTGTTTTAATATATTTATTTATTTATTATTGGTATTTATAAAGTGCCAACAGATTCCGCAGTGCTGTACAATAAGTGGAGGATGTACAATATACACAGACAAATACAAAAGGTAGAGAGGGCCCTGCCCGTAAGCTGATATCTAGCCATTATTTGGCTTGCAATGTATTTATAATGATACTTTTATTCATATAGCAGTTTGTGTAGTTTTATAGTACTTATTTATAATATATATGTACAGACATGAATTTAAATGATTATTTCTTCTATTCACTGAGAGTATGGCTCCAGAATATGTAAATGCTGGACTTGGACTGTTAGCCAATGGGAGCTTTCGGGGGAGACTTGATGCTTCCCTTAAACTTGCCCATTTGACTGATGTAAATACTCAGCTAACATTCTGACGAAGCCGGAAGGGAAACGCGTAGACGTACGGTGTATTGACATCACAGAGTGGGCAGAGCTTGAATCCTGTGGCGAACACAGTTTGGATACTGACATTGGCCGACCGAGTTGGAGATAAGAGTATTACATGGTTGTGAGCAAAAACTTTGGACTTGGTGTTACAAAGCAGGCTTTTGTGAGTAGTGTTGCTTTCAGCTCTCAGACACTCACCTTTTTACATCTTGTAAGCTGCCTCATATCCTGAAATTTTAATTTATGTAATAATAAATTGGATGTACTAGTAATCGGACTAGATTCTTTATATTACTATACTATTATATATTTTAACTCTTTTTATTTTACATTTTGGAATTTCATCCATTTATTGCTTGCACTATTGGTATATTTTGCACCAAGATTATTTTTTATGTAGTCCACTTACTGTTCTGTTTAGTAGCCACTTAGTCACAAACACTGGCCAAAGTTAGCGTTTATATTTGTTTGCGTGTGAAAAATGCAACTAATTTTAATGCTAATTTTGGCCAGTATTTGTGACTAAGTGGCTACTAAAAAGACTGGACATGCCCCATTTGCAATACCTTGGGGTTGCCTACTTTTGTAAATGGTATGCCATCATGGGGGTAATTCTCATTCCTGGCTACCATACATCCTCGAAGGCAAAATAACCAATCTGCAAATTTCAATGTGAAAAAACTGAAATGCAAGCCTTATATTTGACTCTGTAACTTTTGAAAACACCATAAAACCTGTACAATGGGGGGTACTGTTATACACGGGAGACTTTGCTGGACAGAAAGATTAGTGTTTCAAAACAGTAAAAATGTATCACAAGAATGGTATCGTCAGTGAAATTGCCATTTGTGTGTGAAAAATGCAAAAATTGCACTTTCACTGACAATATCATTGTTGTGATACATTTTATTGTTTTGAAACACTAACATTTGTGTTCAGCGAAGTCTCCCGAGTAATACAGTACCCCCTATGTACAGGTATTATGGTGTCTTGGAAAGTTATAGGGTTAAATATAGGGCCTGTGATCCAAATTCTGTGGACTTTCTGCCTGGGTTGTCAGGCAGGTCCCTCAAACCGTAATTAAGAAAATTACTTAATTATGTAAAAATATAACATGAATATATACATATAATTTAAATATGTATATATAAATATATATATATGTAATACTTTTATTATTTTTATTTATATATAGATATACGTGTATATATATCATTTTGTTCTAAGTGTATTTAAAAAAAAAATAAATATATATATATATATATATATATATATCAAAATACAGTTAGAAAAAATTACACATGTATATATATAATTTTTTTTATAATTTTATTTATTTATTTTATATTATATATGTATATAAAATTATAGCTGTATATATATATATATATATATAATACACAAGATCCAGCGCACTCACCTATCCACCAAACAGCAACTTCAATGTTGAAAGATTTTATTTGTGTTTTTTGTTTGTTTTTTTTAAAACACCTAATCTAGGCAAAAATAATGGGGGTTTAGTTACATTATATGATCATACATTGCATAAGCCTGCCACAACGTCAATGCTTATGCAATGTATGATCATATAATGTAACTAAACCCCCATTATTTTTGCCTAGATTAGGTGTTTTAAAAAAAATCTTTCAACATTGAAGTTGCTGTTTGGTGGATAGGTGAGTGCGCTGGATCTTGTGTATTGTATTATTTGGCCCCCAGCAGCACCCCCATTTATGCATGTTCAGGTGAGTGCAGCCAACCCCCTCTTGTTTTATGTATATATATATATATATACATGTAAAATAAATATCATTCTAAGTGTATTTTAATATTAATATATATAGTAATAGTAATATAGTAATATATATTAATATTAAAATACACTTAGAGACATAGTGTATGTGCATGTATGTTTGTATATATATATATATATATATATATATATATACTTAGATCATATATATATAATTCATAAATATATGATCAAAGTATATTTAATACACTTTTAAACAGTTTTTAAACTTTTTTAAACTTTTTTTACAGGCACTGGGGGGGGGGGGGAGGAACTGCCTGGCATTCCAGGGAGGCCCCCTGCAGGCACTGCTTTGGACGGCTATTCCGTCCATGTGATCGCGACATCACCGCAATCCCATGACCCGGGAGGGTTGGATCAGCCTCAGGGGGAATCCCTGGGATACCAGGCAAGTCCCCCCATCGCGATCGCGGTCGATCATCAGTGATCAGGTAAGCGGGATGGACGGCGCTGACGTACTATGCTGCCGCCGGCGTTTAGGACCAGGTCCACAAGGACGGCATAGTACACCCGCAATCCTTAAAGGGTTAATGGTGTTCAAAGCAAGGGATCGATTAAACCAATGCATTTATTGCCCTTTATTATCCCCAGTTTCTTATATCCCCTGCACCATCTGAGGCAAATGAAAGAGAGCTCAGCAGAGTGTTTGTCAGTGCCATTAGTGCCATAATTTTTTGAAAAGGTAGTGTCCAGTACACAAGTAGTGTATCTAATTTCTGGTTTTAATGGTGATAAAAAAATCTAGTAATGTTATCGCTCTTTCCCCCACCACTCCAGATATTTGTTTAAGTCTATAACAGAAGCAAATTGACTATCATTCAGAGTAATTACAAACAGAGAGTCCAGAGAGGAGAGGCATTTGTCCCTTTTTACAGCGGGAGCATCATCTCCCATCAGTGCCTTAAGTAGTTCACCCAGTGAGATTATTATAACAAAACACCACCTCCATTGCCATTCCCATTGGTCTACCAAATGCTAGTGTAAGGCTACAAATCCATGTGCAACTTTAATCACCACAAGGTAAAGGGTTAAGGCTAATATATTGCACTAAAACAAAGTTTGGCATTTCTTTAACAGCCTTCTAGAAGGGTGAATTGCAAAATGCTAATTGTGTGTTGACTGTTGAGTATTACTGTTAAAGGTGTAGCTAGCTAAAGCTGTATGTTAGTAGGTGCACATCACCAGATTAGTGGAGTGCTCTTAGTGGCCAGCATGCCTTCCTCTCCTCAACAGCACTGGGTATTGTGCTGGCAGCAGAAGAGGTCCAACCTTGGTAGCATGTCAGGCTGGGATCTGTAGAGCAGCAGGACTACCAATCTCTCCTGCGTCATGCAGAATCAATGCATGAAAATCATACTCAGCAAACAGACAGTGTCATATTGGTTGAGAGAGCAGGTAGGCACCAATCTGCATGCCAAGTTCATGATCACTGCTAACATTGTCAAAGCTCTGTGAGAGGGTTCCTTTGTAGGTGTGCACTGTTCTGCAAACATCCTTCATCTTGCAGTGAAGTATTAAATTCAAGGAGCCAACACAAAGGTGTAAACCATATTTGAGTATTGCAGGAAGATTGCCCTCACTGTAGTGTCAGGGCTAGCCAACTATTAAGGCAAGAACAAGACAAACAAGGGCTGCTTACACACAGTCTATGACAGGATGTCAGTCATGCTGGAAAGATTTTTAGGCAAACCATAGTTTATCTTTCCACCACTCCATTTGCATTGACTCCTAACTGGGGTGTAATGATTTGACAATGGTAGGGCATCTTGTGCCAGTTCTTATTCCATTTAGGGGCATGACAGAAAATTTGAGCTACACAAATGCCATTGTGGAACATACCCTATATATGTGTTCATACCCTTGTTCACCCACCTCAGAAACAAAATGGATGCCTTCCTGCAAAACAGGGAATTCATTTTTTGTGGAACATTCCACACTGATGTAGCAGCATAAACCTGAAAAATCTACTCAATGTTCATGTTCACAAATTAATTGCTAATTTACCAGAAATGCTAGCTTCCCTGCAAGGTCCTAGGATTGAGGGGAAAGTGGTACTTTGATCCAATGGCTAGCATACTGAAGAGACAGATTTAATAACATGCTCCATGATTTGAAGCACAAGAGAGGCATGCTGGTTGAGGAAGATGTGCGCCTCCCTTCAGCAGCATAACCCTAAGATTGCAGAGTGGAGCAGATGCTTTTTGGGAGAGACTGTTGGCAGTTTGGGGGGAGAAAGTAACTCAGCAAGCAGCTAAAAGGAATATATCAATGCCTCTGAATTGGTTAGATCATACCTGTGTGAACCTACTTTGCCACCTACTGATGACTGTCTGAGCTATGGTAATGAGAAGAAGAGTGTGATCTGTGTCTGTTTGCCCAGCAACTATTATCATGTCCACTGATGAATTTTCAAAGTAAACATGTGGTTTTTTTTTGTTTTTTTTACAGGGAACATTCTGACAGGGCCTTCCTCAAGTTCAATCTACCCTGTTCTTCACTTTGATACTTGAGGCATCATCATCTGCTAGCTGAGATTAAATTAGTCACTCAACCTTCCCTTCAAAGTTGTTTTTAAATTAATATGTTATCAGAGAAAAAAATCCAGATTGGTTTCATCCAAGAGACACATTGGAAATGGTCGGCACCTCAGAAATGGGGGGGAAAAAAGTTTCAGGTATCCCTAGAAAATAATTAAAAAAGTGGGGTTGCGATAGTTTTCGATGTTAAATTAAAATTAGAGGCATTGTTTCAGGATTCTGACCCGTCAGGTAGATTTTTAGTACTGGTTTGTAAGATAGCAGAAATAATTTACACTCTTGTAAATGTCTACTTACCTAATGTAAATCCAATGTCTACATTCTCAAAAATTATGAATAGAGTAGAAAAAATATCAAAAGGCGTATTCAAAATTGATGGTGATTTTAAGTGTGTTTTTGATTTAACAATAGATACAAAATGTCACTTTCAGCTTAAATCAGACAAAGCAATTTTAAAACAATGCATATGGATTATATGATGTCTGGAGAACTATGTATCCGGAAGGCCGAGACTACACACATCTGTCTAAAGTATTCTTATATATGTCTAGGTCTAGGTAAAGCCAGCACAATTGAAAACATTAATAAAATACAATTTAAAGAAAATACTTGGTCTGATCATAGTTTTGTAATACTAGAACTAGGTAAACCTATGCCCCAGGGATTAAGTACTTGGAGGATAGATAATTCCATATCGAAATCAAAATAAAATAAAAAAAATTGATGGAATTATCTAGCTTCTTTTGAAATGAAAACGCCTCTCCAGATATTTTAGATTCCACATTATGGGCCACTTACAAAGTAGTGATGAGAGGTTACTTAATTAACATTAAAAAAACTGTTGAAAAAAATCCTCTTGTCTAACCGGGCAACATGCTCATTTTACTTTATCCCCATATATTTCTACCTCACCGGCATTTTGCCGATATATACATGCGTTCCATTGGTGGAACGCATGTATATTATAGGATGCGACAATCACGTGACGCGGAAATACCCTCCGCGTCACGTGATCTTCACCCGGCCGACATCCTACCTTACAGTACATGCGTTCCAATGGTGGAACGCATGTATCTTATTGGGCTTGGAAATCACGTGACGCGGAAGTAATCCCACGCCGCGTCACGTGATTTCCATTCAGCAAATATTCATTTTATCCATTTTATCTCATTTTTATATTTTAAACATATAAATTGTATCTATTTTGAAATATATTGTCAATGTTACTACTGCTACTCTGTTTTGATCTGTATTTTACAAACTTTAATCCATGATGATATCATTTTGGCGGGAATATTCAAATTCCAGCACATTTAACATACCCTATATAAAGCATTACTAGTCAGGTTATTGTATTTATTATATTCTACTTGAAGAAGCCTGTTGTGGGTGAAACGCGTTTAGAATCTATTTTAATATATTTTATACTGTAATAATAAAGGAATTCTGGCCTCATATATTTCATTGACACATTCCTGTTTTTATTATAACTTTTATCTTTATACCTGACTTATTTGAACCATTACAAATCTAAAGAAAATCCTTAGGTGGGGATTATACCACCCATACGCCTAAAATTGAGCAGAGAGGATTGCTCAATACACTGTGAGTATATTTTCATATTATTTATATACTCAATCCCAAAAAAACAGTGAGCACTATATATCTTATCTGCTTAAATTTCCGGTTGGACTCCTTGGTGGATCATCAAACTTTCAAGAAAGAGCTCCATATATCCTTGAGTGGGGATCATTCCACTTCACGCACTTCATACCAGAGCTGGATTTTAGCTCTGTAAATTGTGAGTAATTTCATTTATTTTTTAATATATACCCACCTATACAGACATACTGTACCATTGGCTGTTCCTTTTATTTCTTCACATATCACCCACTGAAAATATTGAAAATCATCATCTGGGACGATACCACATCACGTTACAAGAACATTCTGTGGACTATAATATCTGGACTCTTTTTTCTCATTTTTACCGTACATTTTTATTGTTATATTTTATGTACTTTTATCAAGGAGCGCCCTATTCCTCTTGATTTTTCTACTAATGTTTTTTATACCTAACCTCCGATAGACTGTAAGCTCATTTGAGCAGTGTCCCGTTAAACCTATCGTTCCTGTGAGTTTTCTTGTAATTGTCCTATTTATAGTCAAATCCTCCCTTTCATAATATTGTAAAGAGCTACGGAATCTGTTGTCACTATATAAATGTTGATAATAATAATAACTCTGTAATACCCCACACAACATGGGTAATGGCAAAAGCTTCATCTAAATGTCTCTCCCACTGGGAGGCAAACGCTAAGATCCTGATGCGCTGGAACCTGGTCCCCAGCAGACTAGCGCGGATATACCCATTGGTGACAAACAAATGCTGGAGGTGTGGGAGGGCAGAGGGCACTATCCAACATATTTTCTGGGAATGTGCCCGACATTGGGGATTTCTGGAAACAGATTGCAGGAATAACATGTCATCTCACAGAGATTATGTTATCCTTTACATCAGCATGCTTTATACTAAACTTAAACGACCACTCTAGGCACCCAGACCACTTCAGCTTAATGAAGTGGTCTGGGTGCCAGGTCTAGCTAGGGTTAACCCTTTTTTAAATAAACATAGCAGTTTCAGAGAAACTGCTATGTTTATGTTAGGGTTAATCCAGCCTCCAAATCCTCTAGTGGCTGTCTCATTGACAGCCGCTAGAGGCGCTTGCATGATTCTCACTGTGAAAATCACAGTGAGAACACGCAATCGTCCATAGGAAAGCATTATGAATGCTTTCCTATGAGACCGGCTGAATGCGCGCGCAGCTCTTGCCGCGCGTGTGCATTCAGCCGAAAGGGAGGAGAGGAGGCGGAGGGGAGGAGGAGAGCTCCCCGCCCGGCGCTGGAAAAAAGGTAAGTTTTAACCCCTTCCTCTCCCCAGAGCCAGGCGGGAGTGGGACGCTGACATTATACAGGAAGATTAAATGCTGCCTTTGGCAGAAATTATGTCCAAATTTCAACTTCCTAATAAAGAGCTATTTACTTTTTTAAGAATAAACAGTTTTCTAAAAAAGGTCTTATTGAAAAATTTGAAAATAATTACTAATCTAACAGAAACAATATTCTCATATAAAAAGCTGACCTCAAAAGCTAACAAACTAATATTTTCCATTAATAATAAACCTTTAAAGATTTTATATACATGGAAAAATCTATTAGATTTGGAAATAACTGAAAAGGAATGGTGCCGTTCATTCAAAGGCATACAAGAAAACATTAATTGTTTAAACTTAGTATGTATAAATGGTACCTGACAAAAATGTAAGATGTACATATTGTTTGCAATGTGGTGTTTAGATGGTTCCTTTTTACATATTTGGTGGCACTGCAAAATGGTTAAACCATTATGGATTTAGGTGTATAGTTTGTTTAAATCTATAGTAAATTTACACTTAAAATGGAAACCAAAAGTGGCTTTATTACATCTCAAGTGTGATTTAGCATCAACTCCTTTAAGGTGTTTAGCTATGCATTGTTTATTAGCAACCACAATCACAATAGAAAGACATTGGAAATCAAATCTTTCTTTTATTTTTTTTATTTTTTTTAAAACCTCTTAACAGATTATTTAACATATATATCAATAACATATGGAGAGAGATTTATCTAGTTCCTATTTGTACTCATATAATAAACAAGAACTATATGATAAGTGGTTAAAAAAATATAATTTTCTTGTTCAAGATATGTACGTTTCTTCTGAAAAATTGTATTAATAAGAGTGTGTGTATATATATATATATATATATATATATAATACACAAGATCCAGCGCACTCACCTATCCACTAAACAGCAACTTCAATGTTGAAAGATTTTATTTGTTTTTTTAAAAACACCTAATCTAGGCAAAAATAATGGGGGTTTAGTTACATTATATGATCATACATTGCATAAGCCTGCCACAACGTCAATGTACCCCATCTTTGGCAGGTCCTACACTAACAGCCTAATGTCTGCTCTTATGAGATTAACCTACTTGGGGAAAGAAATTCCATCTGAGGCTCTCTGCAGTACAAGGCTAAATAGGGCCCTGGGATGAGGCACCTGTGACAGGGAGGGGTGCAAAACCAAGGAGTTGGCTAGACTCCCAAATATATATAAAACAAGAGGGGGTTGGCTGCACTCACCTTAACATGCATAAATGGGGGTGCTGCTGGGGGCCAAATAATACAATACACAAGATCCAGCGCACTCACCTATCCACTAAACAGCAACTTCAATGTTGAAAGATTTTATTTGTTTTTTTAAAAACACCTAATCTAGGCAAAAATAATGGGGGTTTAGTTACAGTATATGATCATACATTGCTTAAGCCTGCCACAACGTCAATGTACCCCATCTTTGGCAGGTCCTACACTAACAGCCTAATGTCTGCTCTTATGAGATTAACCTACTTGGGGAAAGAAATTCCATCTGGGGCTCTCTGCAGTACAAGGCTAAATAGGGCCCTGGGATGAGGCACCTGTGACAGGGAGGGGTGCAAAACCAAGGAGTTGGCTAGACTCCCAAATATATATAAAACAAGAGGGGGTTGGCTGCACTCACCTTAACATGCATAAATGGGGGTGCTGCTGGGGGCCAAATAATACATATATATATTAACAGTCCCAGATTCATAAGCCTTTTTATGAAGTATTAATTAGTAAGGGAAAAGAAAGAAAAAGGAAAGAAAGGAAAGAAAAAAAGAAAGAAAGAAAGAAAGAAACAAAGAAAGGGAACTGGAAAGCACATATAAATGTTAAGGAAAAGGGAAGGGGGAAAAAAAGAGAGAAAGAAAAAAAAATTGAAAAATAAGAAAGATAATAATGCCCTAATAACAAACTAGATACGCATGATATCCCTGGTCTGATCATATTTCTTGGTTTTTTTTTTCTGGTTTTCTTTGTACTTTTTGTTTTGTGAATTATGTGTGTGATGATTTTAAAGAACACTGTATAGTTTTGGAATGGAAATATGTATTAGGAGACTTGTTTTATAATATATTGAAAGGAGAAAAGAAGTAAGCCATTTACTAATATTCTATAGTGTTTTCTATGTACAATATGTTTGTTTGTCAACTTTTTGAAAAAATCTAAAAAGGCTCAATAACAAATAATTTAAAAAAGAAAAATTAATATAAGTATTCTAAAATATGATGGTGATTAAACAATTTTCAAGTTACATTATTTGTGCTGTGGTGGTTCCTCCTTATCTGAAATGCCTTTCAAGGCAATGGCTTTGAACCTTCCTAGCTGAGTCTTGCAGTGCCTGCTAACTCGACAGATGCAGTCAGAAGAAGCTGGTAGGGCACTGGTGGAAGGTCACTGATGCTACAAACTGTGTAAGAAAGTGTTTTCTTGTCATGTTGGAGGAGGGGAGGGGATGGTAAATGGCTTACTTCTTTACTCCTTTCATTTTTTGTATACATCAATTTGTTTAAATTCTACTTTCATTAATTTAAGATAGCAAAAGTAAAAATATTAGAATCAATTATTATAAAACTAAATTCTCTTACTTGCATTTTTTTCAATCCAGATATAATATAATTGTGGCAACTCAGAATTAGGCCAGGCAATATTGCAGCCATATTTGTGTGGCAGCACAGTCACCGTTTTTTGTATTTTTTTGGCTGCTCAAATTTTCTTCCCAAATTTATATTCAGTATTCGGTATTGGTAGTGGCATGCACTAAATGAAATAGCTCAGGAGAAGCACAATTTTTCACTCTTCACAAGTATAGTGAATACACACATTTATGCATTAATATGTTGGTTTCTAAGAAGGGATCTTTTCCAGGGACATTGTTAAACTTCGATTTATTATGTTAATATTTAGCCTTAAATTGTCAAGGTTAGTTACTAAAGTAAAAATTCATAGTGATTTTCACATTTATGGTCAAGAGAGATGAACTGGAGAAATTCTCGAACGCTATGGTTAATAATTAGGCTACTTTTGTCATTATTGTGAAATTTGTTAATGTGGAGTTCACTTTAAATTCTCACTTTAGTAAATAACCCTGTCAGTTTCAATGTAATATTAATTCAGCTAGAAAGTTAGGTTTTTCCTCAGAATAAATAGCTCATATTTTTACAGTTTTCATTTTCCAACCTTATTCTACTCAAATGCATTTTTTAATTTTCTCCCTAATTTTACAAGCATTTAAAACCATAACTAAACAATTTAAATATTCTTCTCTTTTTTACCACAATGTTGATTAAACAAGGCAATATCACGCAGAAATTCCCCACAATGTATTTACTGTGCTGCTGATTTGGTGACAGTATCAGTAGGTTGCTTACAGAGGGGACGTTAAGCCATGAGCAGTTGTACATTTATCATCTGATATATCATTATCTAACATTCTACTCTTTGTTACATTTTGGGAGTTGTGTTACATTAATTCTGAACATATACACTGCTGATACTATTTAACTGCTGGATGAGATCCTACTAACTGTTAGACTGTCTGACATTGATATATATATCAATATATATACTTATTATATATATTGAGTGTGTATTTGGACTGAGAAGAGGTGAACTACTTACCCAACATGCTCTTTGCATGTTTCTTTATTTAATCCTTGCTGATTTTTATTAGGTTTTATTCATTTTCTGTCTTATGCCATATTATAGTTTTCTTAAACGTTTTGGGTCTTTATTTCATTTTATCTATTTTAATCTATATATTGGATGTATGCCTTTTTTCATTCTTTTTTTCCCCACCCCTACTCCCCTCTATTAGCAATTTACTATTCCTTGCAGTCTTCTCTTCTTTGTAACTTTTGTCTCTTACCTGCAACTTATATTATTGTCCCATTACTAAAATGCATGAAAAGGACTTTCACAAATGCTGAGCTCACCACATTGACAACTGACATCACCTGCATCTACCATGTCCTAGTCCCTCTCTCCCCAGCCATGATGTCAAATGTCTCTATGCCTCCTGAGCCATAACACAGCTCATATTTTAGTAGATTCATCATACACTTTTATGCCTAGATAAAATAAAACAAAAAAAAAAATAAGCAGACACATACCAAATATTTTATTTATTACCAACATATCCTAAAACAAGCATAACAATTCCCAAAGTTCTGTTATTATTTGAGTCACATGTTCAAGATATGCATGAATAATTGAAAGGCAAATATGCATAATAATAAGCACAAACATTTAAATATATGTTTATTTTAACAGTAATGACCTCTGTTTATGAACACAGTTTCACAGGCATTTTCTTTTAAAGTAATTAGAAAATATATATCTTTTGCAGTTAGTACTGTCTCTTCAGATGTGGGAGGCATGTCCCTCCGAAACTTAAGGATAGATTTCCAATCAGATTGAGGGTAATATATCAAGCTTCTTGGGAACATGCAACAATGAAATAATCATCCAGAGGGAGATGAAATATAATGTGGGGGAATACAACAATAATATTCTTTTGCTAAGCTTTGACTTTGTGGTTTTGTCATGTACTGTGAACAGTTGCATAATTTTCATTAGTTTTGTGAAATTCCATCTTTTTTGTATAAATCACAAAATTGGCAGAGATTTTTTTGATTCATGTTTAGATTTAGAAGACTCAAAAGAAATAAATGTTTTCAGCTCTGCTGTATTAATAATAACTGTAAAAAAAATCAATATGCAAAATTACCAAATTTACATTGACATATTTTTCCATGGACACTGCCAATCTCGCAACAAAATTAATTAGTATTAAAAAAAAGTTTGTTTAATATCAAAACTATCTACAACATTTTACCACATATTGTATAGTACATATAGTAACCAATAAAGTGTCCATGATGTCAATTTACTAAACAGTGAGTTATGTTGAGTTGGGGACTGTTTTTACAGTTTTTTCAAATTCATTATTTTGGTCTAAATGTTTTAAGTTAAAAATTAATTGTTTGAGGACTGTATGATTAGAATCTATTGTGTGATACCACAACTGATAAGTCAGTAAAAATATTTTCTGAATATTTTCTTTTTTAAAATAAAACCTCTACATGGCTGTTATTAATGCAAGAATTGTCTTAGATTGACTTAGCTTGACTTAGCAAACTGAATTCGCAACTACTCCTATTTTTCTTTTAGTAGGTATTCCTGCGTACATTAATAATAGAACATGACAATAGAACAAATAACAATGGTTTTCTGAAGTTTTGTCATTCATTTCGTCATCAAGACATCATTTTACAAACATCTTATTTTGAATGGTGCTTTACCATTTCCTCAAGGAATTTAGAATGATTATTAATTATACATGAATTCTTATTCCCAATTCTTCCTAAATCCAACTTCTATTGCACTCTGATGAGTGTGACTCGTCTAGCTGCTCCATATCTTCTGAACCCCCTCCATTATTTATTAAACATCCTTTCTATTACAAAATATTTTATGTCAGTCTTAACTGCCTTATTTTTAGATAAAACAATGCCATTTTTCCCTATCCTTGAAGAAAAATCTTTTTTCCTACGTGCAATCATGTTATTTGGCTTTGGACTTTCTTACACTTCAGAAGTATTGACGCATACCTTTGAAAAATGTTGACTATTTTTATTAGGCTGTTATTAACCAACGCTTTGAATAAAAACAAATGTTGCATTCCAAGTTTGAAATCCTGGGAACTCAGGATTTCTTTCATATCTGTATTATCTCTTCTAAAAGAAATTAGAAATGTGAGGATGTTTAAATCATGAGGACAATGAATACTTTTTATTTCCAAATATTAAAACCACAAACTATTGCAAATAAGGAACAAAAATGGCTAAGTATCCAGGGTGTTTAAAGACAAATACCCCTTAATTTCAAATCTCTCTAACCCTAAATACACTATTAATATTTACCTCCCCTAACTTTAACACTAAATACCCCTAATACTAAAGAATCTCAAACCCACAATCGTAAATCAGAGCAGCAGCACCATAATTGGCACAATTGTTAACCTTTTTTAATGGTAGTGTTATGCCATATTATTCTGTGGAATAAAGTGTCACTTCTGCATTTCTGTAATGACAGGCAGTGTTTAACATGTGCTTTTTCGCAACATTTTAAATGCATTCAGACATTGAAGACAGCCACGGATCCCAAGTTTTATGTAGACCACCCCCCAGAGAGAGCTCCTGCGGACCAACATCAGTTTTTCCATTGTCAAAACATGCCCGAGTTTTTAAAGGATTTTGTCAAAGAAAGATGGAATGACAATAAAAAATCACTAACAACTTGCACAGCATACAACAGAAAACTCCAAACAAAGATTTTTTTTAGTTTGCTTTGACATGGATAGTGCATTGGGAAATGAAAGTCTGGGTCTAAGAATATTTTCTAATAATCAACTTTTACTAAACCAGTTGCCAGAGGCAGTAGGGAATCCTCAGACAGAATCAATGGTTTCTGATAACATACGCTTAGCACTTTATAAGCTTTTTCAGTTTTATGTACACATGATATAAGAGACATTATGTATGTAAAAATATATCACTAAGGCCTCCCCCATATCTGACTTAGATTTAAATAAGCATGTTCATTATTTCTGGATTAATTCGATAAGGCCTAAAGATCGTGAAGTACTTAAAGGGAAATTTTCACTTTCCAGGAATTTATATATATATTTTACTCTTTTATCCTGTAGCCCCTTCATATACCTCCATGGACAATATAGATGCTCATCATCGTCAATCAAACCAATCTGCCTCAGATACTATAATTTCCCAGGAAAAATCCCAGTTTTCCATCTCAGGCCTTGACAATATTGAAACAAATTAGACATCCATACAGTGCTGAACTAGCAATGGCACTGCAAAATTGCTGCCTGTTACCTCCCTCCTGCTTATATCCCCACACTTCTCGTGTGGACAAGCAGAACAATTTTACTGTGGGTTTGCTGGCCACAACCCCTGTGAATTAGTTGTCCAATGGACAATTGTCCCTCTTGCTGGCCCTCCACTTAATTCATCCCTTATCGTCTTGATAGTTTGTGCATCGTATGAAACCAATAGATTATTCTGTCAGCACGTAGATTCTAACTTTTTTTCACTGTAAGTTGTTAGAATACTTTTTGAAATTTTGCTAATAAAGGACTGAGATTTTAAGTTCAACGGTGATCTAACTTTTTCCTAATGGAGCCAAATGTTGTTTTTTTGCAGTTTTACTAGGGATATCCTCAAAACTAACCTACACCTACTAGCTAGTGTGTTCTTTTTCATTCCATACAGCGATTCACATAGGTTCAACATATTTTTGTTTAACACTACAATTGTATAACTGTTCATTAAAAGTCCAATTTCTATATCTATTCATTTGTCATATCACAGACGTTCAAGGCTGCTTTGCACACACTGCTTAAGCATCATAATTATGACAAATGTAGATAACACATGACACCCAGGTTTGCAAATTGAAACCGGAATACAATTAGCCTTTCAGCTTAAGAAATTAATATGTTTTCTTTTTTAATACATCATGCAGGTTATCAAATTAATAAAGTACTAACTATTTTTTATAGTAAGTAAACAGAGGCTATTCAGGTCGGGATAAGTAAATTAATCCAATGGTCCATTTCCCCAAAGATATACAATTTATATGGTGTTTGCTTTTAAAATGATTAATACGTCCTGGCAGTTTTTGATATCCACAAGGTTAATAATTATCACAAACAATAAGGCAATCATTCCGGCACCAGTTAATAAATTATTCCGGAGTTCTATTATGTTCTCACAATTACAACAATTTCCACTGTCGCTGTCTAGCCAGTCCCCAGCTAGTATATTAATATTGTGTGTTCTGTACATTGTACCTAGTGTTAGCTAATCTGTTTGGCAGTAAAGGCCCCCAGAGTCAATAAATGAATACAGCTCCATACTAAAACATTATTGACAAGTACACCTGATGCTGGTCTGCAAACTGCATTGGAGAGATAATCTGATGTTTCTGCTTGTACCTATAGCCTATAAATAAATCCTGGGCATTTATTTTGCATGTTAGAGATACAAATTGACATCTTGATCATATATACAATCACAGGCTTAAGTGTACTTCTATATGCAGAAAACAGTAGAAATGAATAAACCTACGGATAATCTATTTTTTTAGTTAATGAACAAAATCATATTTAGATTATACATTTTAAACAAGAAATTAAGCGAGGGTTCTATTTTTTTGACACAATTGGTTATAGAGCAATCACACAAACACAAGCTTTTGTATTAGAATTTGTATTTCTCTTCAGTAATTGTCCCTTTTAAAATTGCACTATGAACAATGCCTTATTTTCTTATGCCAAATCCCTATTCTCAGTAATGTGGCTTGGCAATCAGCATTTCTCCAATTTCAACCACATGTATAAAAAAAAATCAAAAGATCCCTATTTGGCACTTAAGTGACATATCTCTAAAAGCAGTGTTTGTGCCTCAAATTCAAAAATAATTGAAACCATTGGTATAAGTAACAATTCTATTCCAGGATGTTTCAACATTGATTTTAACTGCTTAAGCGGCAATGTCATTAAAACTGTATGCAGAGTTTGCTAATGGTAGACACCAGCAAACAAAAGCATTGTTAATGTATGCATGTGACATATTACGAATAGGAATAACAGTAAAACTGCCACGGGGGGTGGAAGGTAGACTGACCAAACTAAAAAACATAATTATCTTCAACTGACAATGCACAGCTCTCTAATATAGAACAGGGACAATTAAGATAATTTTAATTTCATTTGCTTTTGAGACTACATAAACTGGAGACAACATGTTGTACAAATGTGAGTCACATCTCCTAATTATCCTGGAGTAGAGTCTCCTTTTATTTTAATACACTGAAAATAAAATTGCAATTTCCCATTCCATTTTCCTATTCCCATCAATTTAATTGTACTCTTTGTAAAATGGTTATAATATATATAGGGTAATGTATAGTTGCAATGTTGAGAAGGAAAAAGAAAATCTTTGGTATTTATTCAGGTCAAGTGCAAATGGTTGAAACCTAATTGTAACATTTAGGCAGCAACAGGTTAAAGTCAACTGTAGCCACAATGTAATCGAATAATTGTGTGCAAAAATTAAATAAAAAATAATAAGAAGATAATGTATATACTTATAAATTTCCTTATTTAGATCCACTGAATACCTTCAAAACAAAAATAATACAAATACAAAGAATTACCAACCATTATTCAACTCTCAATCACCATAATTTACTGTTTAATAAACCAAGAAACACATTCTGTTTCAAAAAACGAGGTGTAGAAATCATAAATACATATAATCTATACTGTTGCTTTTTTATGTAAATCTAGTAATCTGTAAAAAAAAATAGTCATATATACATTTTCATTCTCGTTTTGTCAATAATCATTTTCATCAGTCCTAGTTCACTTTTCACATGTCTTATCTGATTCCCTTCTTCACAATTTTGTGCATGGGTGTCGTTAGTGAGGCATTCAGGGACTGAAGCCTCAAACATGCATCTTTTATTTCACCTGCCAATATCCTAGTCGATTGCAGTAAAACGCATAGGTTAAAGTGTGGAGGACACACCTCCCTGCTACACATATTTAAGGGTATGGGGTTGATGGAGAACCACTTCTACCATGATAATCTAAGGATGTAGGGTGCCGTGGGCACTGAGATTGAGTAACACTTTAGAATGCATGTCACCATAATCGCTAGTGTCAGTGTCCTTAGGTATGATAAATTAATTTGTGTTCTTCTATGCTTAATTAATCTATTAGTAACTCACACTGCATCATGCATAAGCTACCAGAGTGATGGTACATGTGTGCAGCTCCCTCACTTAACAAGTTCCATGTTGAAATCTGCAAAAAAGTAAATTATAAGGGAATTTAAAATTGTAGGTGAAAGTAGTGAAATTTAAAGTATAGTTGACTTAGAGAAATTTTCCAATTGGGCTATGTTGGCTTTTTATTTGAATTTAATTTTGAATTAACTTTACATTCTCATTTTAGTAAATGACCCTGTCATTTTTGATCTATTACGGGTACGGAAGTTTTTTTACTATTTATTTATATACATATATTTGAACATTGTGATGCTCACAATTTAGCAATCTAGCTTGATTTCCACTGTATAGCTCACCTAGGTAGGGCATCATGATCATTCAATTAACAGCTTGAACAGCCAATCTTCCTTTACTAGCTAATGCTTAGTAACTTGTATACTGATTCTAAGTTAGCAATTTTGCTACAAATTTACATAATTTACTAAAACAAGAACCATGATGTTTACATGTCAGATTTTCTGCATTTATTTTCCACAATTGTACTATTAAGGACAGAATTTGCATAAACCAAAACAAGTGATAGTGCACTGGATAAAATGTTCCTCAATCGCAAGATTTATTATTGAACATAAACTGTGGGTACCCATAATTAAAGTGCTACATTTGTTGTATTAAAAGAGGCTGTGTTCCCAGTTGAGTTACAATGCAAAGCATATGTAGCTGTGACATCTTATTTAACAATCTTCATGCATCAATCATGATTTCATCAGCTTTTCATAATCTTTTCATTTGAAAAATATTTCCCACAATAAGTATAATTTCTTTTATCTCATTAACTTTTATTTTGAAAAATAGTTTCAAAAACATGTCATCCGCACAAACATTATAAAAGGGAACAAAATAAATGAATAATCACAAAGAACAGATCAACAATAAGGCAAATGTTATGGGCACACCCATCTTCCATCTATATTCAAAATCCTAGCAAAAACATTACTTCCTTTACAACCTCAAATTTTAACTAATGACATGCACGTGCTCACCAACATAGCATCACTATTTGCTTAAAACAAGGTTTCCTTTAATCTAGCAAATTTCTCATTTTCAGTTATTTAAACATTTAAGTGTGAGGGCGGTTACAGTCTGTACTTTTGGAAGATGGCTGTGGTTTTATGCCAGGTGCACATTTTATAGAGCATACATTTTTGGGCAATTTGCTATGAAATCTCGGCCAGCTTTACATTGGAAGACATGCAAACACCATCCTACTGAAGAAATCCAGAAGATTAAGTATTGTTTTTACGGAAGGTTTGTAGCCCATATACATTTTTTATACATTTTTGAAATATAATCTGTTTAATATAACTGGATGTGCCTGATGTCCCATTTTTTTTTTTTTTTTAATTGTTGATCAGGGTTATAAATTTGAATGACTGGTTTCCAGCATGAGGTTGTTTGGGGTTATCTGAGTATTGAGTGCTTCTATGCAATCAGGAATGTTGTTCTCTGCCAAAAGTGGTTGAGATGCTGGCACCGTGTATTTCGTGGTAAATGAAAAATCTGAATATGGTCAATCCACAATTACAGCTGTACTTCTGTTATCCCCTTAAAATGCTCAGTAGTATCAAGATAAAGAAATGTTCTAAGGATTAAAATAAAACAAATGGTTACCTTTTCATTATGCTAAAATATTACTGTATTCTCTCATAAATAAAGAGTTTAGAACCATTGTATAGCATTAGAATGTAATCCATGTAGGTCACTAATTCATATGAAAAACATGTCTTTAGTAACAAAAAAGTCATATTTGTTTTATAATATATTGAAAACTGCTTGATTATCCCATTAAGAGGGACAAATATTTACGGCATATAGTTAAGAAAAAAAGCAGACAAATGGAAAAAAAATGTAATTCGTTTAAGTGCACGCTAGGTTTTAAGACTAGTGTACAGATAACCATCTGTTTCTATACTGGGGCACATGCAGTTGACCATAAATGATAGGATTTGAGCTTGATTTGAGCTTTTTTTATTTATAATTGTAGAAGTCAGCACATATTTTTAAAACAATGATGGGAGAAAGAAAGATATAAAATGAAAGCATGTATGGATTCTATGGAAGCATGCAGTCACAGGGATTTAGTTATTTATTTAATAAAGTGCTGTAATTAATTAAAACCCAATAGTTAAACTTTAACAATTGCTGGGTTGGAGAATTTTTTCCACAACAGCTTTTGGCTTACAAACTTCAATATTCACTTCATTAAAGTTTGGTATTTAGTAAATAAACTTCAATGTGTGTAATAATGAATTGTTTTATATCCCATTCTGAGCAAATCATAATGTACAAATCTCTTCAAAGAACACATTCTAACCCCACAGTATTCGTGCTAGCTACAAAGCCATCCTTTGTGTAAATGTGCTCACAGTATTACCTCCAATGATAAATGTATTTACTGAACTAATTTAGACAGTGTGATAAAGTTTTACTAGTTGACCCTAAGGGTTAAATCAACGTTAATTTATCTTAAGTGAGAGAAAATAAATAAATGAGGAAAGCAAAGTCTGCAGTCTTTGACTTGAAAAAAATGTCCTACTTGGTGGACCACAATGGCAACAAAATCTTTAATCCCACACAAATAGCCTCAGCCTTTGCAGAGTTTTATTCTAAGCTGTACAAAAAGATAGCAAGATGCTCTTGGAAGCATGTCAAATTGTCTTGGTTGGGTCAAATCAATACCCTAAAATGTATTATCCTACCTAAGATACTTTACGTGTTTCACCTGTTGCCAATACCAGTCCCAGCTTCCTTCTATCAGACTATACAAAATGTTTTACTAGATTTACTTGGGGACACAAGCACCCCAGAGTGGCTATTTAAACCATATTTTTGTATACCACTAGAGGAGGCCTGGGAGTACTTTGCATTTGTGAATATTACAGAGCTACTATGTTGTCACAAGCAATGAGGTTACAAGTACTGGTTAGCACCACTCACTGGACAACCTAAATTTACAGGGGTGGCATTCTATGGGCATCACTAGAATAGAGTACCTTCTACAGAACATCAAGGTACTACAATATTTAACCTGAACAATTAAATCTAATTTACCCTCAAGAGTTATTTTTTTATATTTATGAGTAGCGGGCGTCTCACTCCTCCAGAGATGCATGAATTTTCCCTTCTCAACCCAACATATTCTCCCCAAATACCACCAAACCTCTTTAGCTGAGTTACTTGGGATCGACCTCTATCATCTTCCACAAAACCCATTGGAAGGAGGACTTGGGATGTCAGTTTCCCTTAAAAGTGTGGTGGAAAGCATTCTCCTCTCTACATCAAACAATGAAATGTACAAATCATTTGGTATTAAAAAGCATTACAAGCTTTTAATGAGATGTCACCTGCTACCCTCTTGTCTATACAAAATGTATCCAACTACTTATTTCAAATGTCAAGATGCACACAGGAACTTTTAGCATGTTTGGTGGACATGCCCTAGGATTCAACATTTTTGTTCATATTCATTTTCTTTTACAATCAGTAGGGAACATCCATGTTTACAAGTCACCTGAAAATTTTCTGTTATTCCTTCCCACTGGGGTGCTGGCCCGGAGAACGGGTAATCTGTTTATCCACATCTTATTGTTCCCAACTATGCATAGCCAGAGCTTAGAAAGCATCCTTAATGCAAGTATCATGGCCTCTTAAATGATTCATTTTAAATCATCTAGTTTGACCCTATGGGACCTGTGGCAGAAATCTGTTTTAACTCGGATGAGTACGTGCAGAGCTCTTTCATAAAGGATTAAAAAAACCTAAAAAATAAAATTAATAATAATAATAATCACTTTGGGGTTGAATCACAAAATTCCACTTTAGGTAGAGGCACTGGTGTATGTCATGTTCTGCATGGTTTTGCTGCTGGGTAATGAACTTGGGGTAAGCATGGATCTTGTGTGCACAAATTGGTGTCACACATAGCCAGCTAGCTCATAAACATGTCTTGTTTTTTAGTTGTTTAGTTAACCATTTACATGTAGTATACATGTTTCTTTTGGTGTACTACTCTGTATATATGTACCTTGACCTATTCTGTAATGTCTGATTATGTGAATAGGCAGGCACTATGCTGTTGATGCTATTTCCGGTCATGAGACCTCTCTTGGCAGTTTCAGAAGTTGCAATGATGCTCTAGAGGTCTGGTGGTTTACAAGTGCTTGTTTTGTATATATCGCATGTCTATATTTACTGATCTGTCAATGGTTCTGTGTGCTGGCCTTATATTCTTAATTGTGAAAGATTCTTTCTTGGTGTTATTTTTTTTAATTATAAAAACCAATAAAAATACAAATGGAAAATATATATATATATATATATATATAAAAATTACAAGGGTACCACACATTTTAGGCTAGATAATCCAATCGTAGAAACAAGAAAAGATGAGGGGATGGGTCTGCGCCGATGTGTACACTGAGTATTGAGTCCAATAGGATATATATTATCGTGTCCAAAGTTCTACTTTTGGTGGTATCCAGAAGGTATCGGTGTCGTGGAGAGTGGTCCAAATGTGTGAAAATAGAAAAGATCTTACTTACAATTTGCAGAGCTTAATCCAGCTCTGGTGTGGATAGCTTGCAGCAGTATTATCCCCGCTTACAGGATATACGGCAGGTGTCCTCTTCCTTGTAGTAACGGGTGGCCGAAGTTAGGAAAAATAAAATAAAAACAGTAATGGTGCAGTATATTCTACACTTTTATAAAAAGTTATATAAAATATGATAGATACATGCGTTTCGCCAATATAAGGCTTTATCAATGGATAACAAACAACTGTTATCCAAACGCCTTTCGCCAATATAAGGCTTTATCAATGGATAACAAACAACTGTTTGTTATCCATTGATAAAGCCTTATATTGGCGAAACGCATTTGGATATTTTTTACTGTTTTATATATTGTTAATAAAAGATTTTGGTCATTTTTACGTTTAAACCATCATCTTTTCTATTACCTGGCTATTTTACAAACGTTTTATATACATTTTATACTATATACTTCTTTTATTATTTTTTAAAGTCCTGAATACTATACTCCAAGAATCCCAGGTGGGGATCATACCACCTACGCTGTTACATAGAGCAGTTAGTCTGCCCTATATATTGTGAGTATATTTTATTATTTTATTTTATCATTAAGATTTTATTGAGAGCACTATCGCTGTTTTACCTTCTCTTCGAGCTCCTGATATTCCGGTCAAGATCACTCCTCATATATCCTATAAGCGGGGATGATACCGCAGTAGCCTAACCAACTAGAGCTAGTCAAAGCTCTACCGAAAGTGAGTGTATCTATCATATTTTATATAACTTTTTATAAAAGTGTAGAATATACTGCACCATTACTGTTTTTATTTTATTTTTCCTAACTTCGGCCACCCGTTACTACAAAGAAGAGGACACCTGCTGTATATCCTGTAAGCGGGGATAATACCGCTGCAAGCTATCCACACCAGAGCTGGATTAAGCTCTGCAAATTGTAAGTAAGATCTTTTCTATTTTCACACATTTGGACCACTCTCCACGACACCGATACCTTCTGGATACCACCAAAAGTAGAACTTTGGACACGATAATATATATCCTATTGGACTCAATACTCAGTGTACACATCGGCGCAGACCCATCCCCTCATCTTTTCTTGTTTCTACCATTTGATTTCCAAGGACACTAGAGGGAGTCCTTGTTTGGGACTGCTGCCTTTCTGATTAGCGCTGACTCGACCCCCTGTTCTAGATAATCCAATCGCTGTGTTAGGAATTTTCTTTTTATAGTTTTCCAATTTTAGCCTAATATTTTTCAGAATTGTTCTATGTTTCCCAGTTGGGTCAATAAACCCTGAAACAATAAATTTAATGTATATGAGATTTTCAAATTTTTTACTTTCTGAGTTGTGACTGACCCTATTTCAGTCTCTGCTCATTGCACTCAATCTATGCTCGTGAGAGTGATCTAAATCGTAATCCAACATCTTTTAGAAGGATGAAGGAACCTAAACATGCAAAACCTAACTCAATTCCTGGATGAGAACGGTGGGAGTGAGGGCCGTAATAGCTGTTGAGTTACATATTTGTCACATTAGTTCCAGAACATTACAGTGGAATTTGTTTTTAAAATAAATTATGATAATAATGGTAATAAAGAAATTGTATCTACCACATCACTCGTTTGGACTAAGTCAAATACATCTGTCTTGCAGTTTTCCAAACTTTCCAACCCCAAAAACTTGTCTAACTAAATCTTGCGTGTAATAGAGATAAAAATGAAATATATTGTGTATTTTTCTGAACTAGGAATTTAAATTTGATACTGATTATTAAAGGCTTAAGAAACTGTCTGATGTGCTTTAACCATCATAGGTTGCTTTTCCAGCTCAAAGCTTTGAAAATTAAATGCTGCTTTTCAAATTAATTTTCCAAAGCTTTTTTTGTGACATTCTATAAAAATACACAGCACTAACATTTTGGATGAAACATTATCAAAAAATGTAAAATATCTATGCAGAGCTTGGATCATGCAATTCTCTACTCTGCTCTAATCTGTAATAAAGACTCTGGCATTGCTCTCAGTACAGTATCAGTATTTTTTGATATTATTTTGAACTATAATCTACCGTATATACTCGTATATAAGTCGATCTCATGTGTAAGTCGAGGGCAGTTTTGTGACCAACAATTGTGAAATATGCTATGCCTCGTGGATAAGTCGAGGGTAAAACTTGGGGCCATGAAATTCTGTGATTTTTAGAATTATATACACACACACACTCTGCATTATACACACACACACTCATACAAACAATCTGCATTCTACACACACACTCATACAAACACACACACACTCTGCATTATACACACACACACACTCATACAAACAATCTGCATTCTACACATACACTCATCCAAACACACACGCATTATATACGCACACACTCTGTGTGTATATAATGCAGAGTGTGTGTGTGTTTGTATGTGTGTGTGTGTGTGTGTGTGTGTGTGTGTGTGTGTGTGAACTGGGTGGGAGGAGGGCATTTTTATAATAATTTTTTTAAATATTTTAAGTTTTTTTATTTTAATATTTTACGTTTTTTATTTATTTTAATATTTTAAGTTTATTTTAATATTTTTTATTGTATTTTTTTATTTATTTAATTTAATTTTCATCCCCCCTCCCTGCTTGTTAGCTTGCCAGGGAGGGGGGCTCTCACTCCCTGGTGGTCCAGTGTATGGGCTGTGTAGGAGGGGGGGCTGACAGTGAGAGGTTACTTACCTTCCTGCAGCTCCTGTCAGCTCCCTTCTCCTCCGTGCAGCTCCTCTGTCACCATTTTATATCTGATGCTTGAGTCAAGGATTCCCTCACTTACAAATGCTTCATTATCACTGATGAGAATGGGAAGGGGTCTTGCAGGACATCCAGATGAGTTCAGCTCATCGACCACATAAACCTTCAAAAAGCACACATGAAAAAATTGAAACCTTATTTTAAATGGCCCAATAAAAGTATTACCAGGTTTCTTATAGAAAAGAAAGATAAGCTGAATGCTTCTTGTAGAAAGAAGTGATTCATTTTACACTTTTTTATTTAGGACCAGGTTTTCTGCAATGAATCAGAAAATTGTTTAAACCATTTCTGGGTACAGGTCATAATTAGAGACAAATTATGGTGGATTTTGTTTAGGAAGGAATGGGCCTGTGGAAATAAAGACTTTGCTTGCTCTGTTGGCAGAAAACAGGGGTGATACCCATAATTGTAATAAAATGGACTTTGTTGAGTCGAGCAATGGGTTGAATTATTATAGGAAAACTCGGCCAAGATTATTAGGTTATCCAGGAGGTAGCAACAATAGACTTTCAGATTTTATTTAGAAAAAAAGTCTCTCTTTTTGTCACGTTTGACTGAGGATGGAAAGAGGAGAACATGCTACTCAATATAATTATTGAGCAATAAGACAAACCCCACTTTCCCAACCCCTGACACATTACACTGGGGTGTGAAATGCAGACAAGGGAAGCACCCTCTTAGAAAAGGAGTGGTTTCATATTTCAGGAATGATGCATAAAATGTCCGTCTAGACTATTATGCAAGAAGCAAATTCTAAACTGTTGATGAGGTGGTATAGAATTGCATCCATTCTATTATTATTATTATTGGTGTTTATATAGCGCCAGCTTATTCTGCAGTCCTTTACAATAAGAGAGGAATTTACCAATTGAGACAATAACAAAATGTAACAGGAACAATAGGTAGTTGAGGACCCTGCTCAAACGAGCTTACAGTCTAGAGGAGGTGGGGTATAAAAGCACAATAGGAAGGGTATTGAGGGAGACAGCAAATAGAAATGGTGGGAAAATAGCAGAATTGGAGGTGAGAGTGGAATGTGGCCCTAGAGGAGAGAGCAAGAGGAAGGTTTGAGGGATAGAAGTTACTCTTGGAGGCCATAAGCAATCCTGAAAAGGTGGGTTTTGAGGGACTTCTTAGAGGATTGAAGACTGGGGAGAGTCTGACAGTGGTAGGCAGACTGTTCCAAAGGAAAGGAGCCGCCCATGAGAAGTCTTGCATGTGTGAATTTGCAGTAAGGGTGCGAGCAGCAGACAGGAGAAGGTCACCAGTAGAGCGGAGAGACCATGAGGGGGCATACCTATGAATCAGTGAAGAAATGTAAGAGGGGCTGGAATTGGTTAAAGCTTTATAGGTAAGGGTTAGTATTTTAAATTGACATCTGTAGAGTACAGGAAGACAGTGTAAGGATTGACAGAGGGGTGAGGTGTGAGAAGAGCGACAGGAGAGAAAGATCAGCCTGGCAGCAGCATTCATCACAGATTGTAGGGGTGCAGTACGGCTTCTGGGAAGACCAATTAGGAAATAATTATAGTAATCGATGCAAGAGATTACTATAGCATGAACAAGCTCATTGCCAGCATCTTGCGTAAGAAAGGGGCATATGCGGGCAATGATTTTAAGCTGGAATCGGCAGGTTTTAGCAACAGACTGGACATGAGGCACAAAGGTGAGGCTAGGATCAAAAATGACACCATAACAGCAAGCTTGAAAGGATGGGTGAGCCAGGCACCGTCAACCCGCAGGGAGAGTAAAGGAGGAGGATCAGTGTTATGAGGAGCAAAAATAAGAAACTCATTTTAAACATAAGATCTTTCCAACCAGTTCTGGAGAGTGTTAGAAATGCCAGATTGAGAAGGGCACTATACGTCACATATAATAGACTTGTCATGAAACTTATTCCCATGTTTTCAGAAATGTATGGGATACTTACCCAGACCAAAATCTTACAATTTATGTACTGACTTCTAATGTATACTGTTGAAAGTGACTATATCCACTGTTGTGTCATCAAGCTTTTAATTAAACGTAAAAAACATAAATCTGAGTTAACCCTTCCATGGGCACTCTGAAAGGCAGTTAGACACCTCTTAAATGTAACTATTCCTTGAATAAAACATCAGAATTCCATATGAGAAATAATTGTCTAATCTAATGTAATATGTTATGGGAAGCAGATACATATAAGAATTCACAGTCTTGCCAGCCTTAAAAGAGCAATAAAATAGTTAAGAATGAGCTCTTCTCAAAATGCATGATATGGCAGAGATGCACACACACACATACAAAAACAAACCCACGACTTAGGCCATAATTATAGGGATTTAGCTACAGTATCTGATCATACATACACACCTATATACTCTTTTTTTTTTTCAGGTCATACTCAATACAAGGTATTGTCATGCATAAAAAGGGCATTAATTCTCAGGATGAGAATATCATTTTGCCTCTTTATAAAGCACCGGTAAGACCACATCTTGAATATGCTGTGCAATTTTGGGCACCTGTTCTATAGAAAGATATTATGGCACTAGAAAGAGTGCAGAGGCAGGCTACAAAAGTAATAAAAGGAATGGAACATTTTAGCTATGAAGACAGGTTAACAAATTTAAATCTCTTTAGTTTAGAAAAACAGCACCTCAGAGGGGATATGATAACATTATACAAATATATCAGTGTGCCAATACAAACCAATCTGTGGAAATCTATTCACAAACAGGACTTTACAATGGACACATGGTCATGCGTTTAGACTGGAAGAAAGAAGATTTAGTGTAAGGCAAAGGAACGTTTTTTTTTTCCTGTAAGAACAATAAGGATATGGAATTCTCTGCCTGAAGAAGTGGTTTTATCAGAGTCCATACAGATGTTTAAACAGCAACTAGATGCATACTTGCAAAAACAGAATATTTAATGATATTTTTCAACTGGGGTAATAGCTTCTTGATCCAAGGATAAATCTGACTGCCATTCTGGGGTCAAGAGACAATTTGTTTCCTAGTTTGTTGGAAAATTGGAAGTGCTTCAACTGGTTTTTTTTTGCCTTCTTTTGGATCAACAGCAATAAATAAATGTGAGGAATGCTGAACTTAATGGTCACATGTCTATTTTCAGCCTATATAACTATGTAACTTAGCAACCTAGTTACATGGGACATTCATCCTCATGGGGCTCTCTGCAGTTAAAGACTTAAAAAGACCCTCCAAGTAGGTACCCATGGTTATGCTAAACCAGAAGTTTTTGGTCAATGCTTCCAGTACTCTAATGGGTCAAGAAATTATCTAAGGAAAGTTTTGATGTTTCATCAAATTCAAAGCACTTTCTCTACGTCTGAGCAAACATCTATTTCATCAAATTCCTCTCTGGCCCTATTTAATTCTCTCTCTCTCTCTCTCTCTCTATCTCTCTCTCTCTCTCTCCTATTGCAATATAGCAATGAAGCTTTGAGGTTTATAACATTGATACACATTGTAGACTTCAATGCAATTAATTATTTTCCCTTAGCAAATAATATACTTAAACCATCTTTCTTTTGCATTGCAAGTATCAAACCCATAAGGACTCACTTGTGATCTGTTTTGCTCCAGTGCTTTTTTCATTTGTTTAAACTCATAATGAAATGGATTTCTTTGTCTGTGTCCCATTCAATCCATCTGAAGGTCTAAATAAGGATGGTGAGTTGCAAACTCCATTCCTTTTGCCACACTGACAAGTATGCTTTGTAGATATTTTTTGCAGTCAGTGAGAGTGGAGGAAGAGGCTCAGAGAACACTGAGCAGACTACAGAGATTCTTTCAAATTAGAATGTCCTTCATTGCAAAGTTGTTTGGTGTATTTGTACTTATGGCATGTAGTTATTATACTCAGAACCAGGTATAGGAGATATTTTTGTATTTTTGGGAACATATATTGAAACAGTGTACGATGTGCATTATGAAAATATTAAAGCAGACACCTTAAGATATGGCATGTGGATTGGAGTAAAGTAAGTATTAGAATATGCAAATTATTTTTCAGTCTTTGAATAATCTATAAAAACCCCTGTATTTAATATTTTATTAAATACAACTAATAAATGAAAAATGTATATGGTGTAAATACACATACTTTTAATGCTATTTTTCTATGACTGATCAACAGTTTGTACATGAAATTGCCATTTGTCTAACCCCCAAAGACTTAAATACCTTTCAAGCTCTGTTTAGAATATATTCTTTGTTTCAGATAAATAATGACTTAATCAAGAAATGTAAATATGTCTTAAGGAATGTTCATACATATGAATGCTGCTATATTGTGTCTCAAAGAATATTGTTGTTCATTGTGAATTGAAAAATATAAACTTCCGACTGAGGGCATCATGCTCTTGGGGTAAGAACTGTCTCAGAAAGTATTTAATGCAGTTTATGCTATGTTTACCACAAATGGAAAATATATATAGAACTCAATGTTCTTACCAATGTACTGAAATTCCATTCTAATTTGATTCCTGGGCATTTTTTAAGTAATGTTATGAGCCAACTCTGCTGCCAAACCATTTTCTCAGCACGTTCATCAACCTTTCAGCAATCCAGATCAGCCAAAGTCAAAATATTAATATTAAACATTACGAATTTAGATTGGAACCTTAAAAGGAAACAATGTGGGTAGGGAGTCAATATTTTTTTGTGATTTAAAATACTGTATGTCTTAGTGCCAGCTTAAACCTTTAATTGAGCCTTTAAAATTGATTTATTTTTGCTGACATACTTTATATATTTACTTTTCTTTAAAATGTTTATCTTGGGTTTTTTATGTAATTTATTTTTAACATTTATTTTCGCAATGCAGATAAAACTATTCAAAATAGTTATTTTGTTGCCCATTGCAGACTTTAGACTGTTTAGTCTTGGATAATATATGCTAAATCCATTAATGGCAACTATTAGCTACTTGATACCGTTGACTGCTATGAACATTCTCTTTTTGTGGTTCTTTGTAAAAGTCTTATGATGCAGTGGCTCAGTATTGCTGCTTATATTTATTTTCATTGTGTCACAATTAATTATAATCCGAGGTTGCAACATGAGAGTGCAGTTGGCTCTAAATATTATGTTTATATATATATATATCAAAACACAAAACACAGTGGTATGTATGCACTTATTGAAACAAACTAGAATCATTACATAGCAGCATGTTTTTAAAACGTCATGTTTTTCTGCTTCTAGTGACATTATAGTAATTCCATCATTTAATGGTTGGTATAGATTACCAATGATAATGTGCTTACATGAGGTTCCAAAGGTTTGTGAGAAAAGATACAGAATGTTTGAAGAAACTTTTGCAACTGCCTTTGCATCTATAGTCATGGAAATGTGCAATACTGGAATGACAACATGAAAAAAAAAATTAGAATAGTTTTGGGCCATAAAATAAATGAGGAAGGGGATACTGTCAGAAGCTCTCAGTGCTTGAAGTAGAAGAAGCATTTATATCAGTATACTTGGTAGATTTTAAAGTAAACTTGACAATGGTCAAGGTTGGTGAAGTTGAATCAAGTTATTCAATATCTAAGATGTCTTCCACTCAGCCCATCAATATTACAAGATATGGAAGGCTGTCCCTTTGCAATAAGCTAATTAATCTTAAATCTTTTGGAAATCGACAGTGAATTGTTTTTACAAGCAGGCAAAAAATGTGACTGTGTTAAAGCTGACTAGGCATGTGATGCAACATTACACAAAACACCATTTTGGTCACACACTTTGACCTTCATCAAGTCTGGACCCTTTTGTCTCTGTTTGGATTGGTTACTAGGGGTTAGAGCTAACCCCAAGGCCTGAAGTATCATGTGTTTTGCAGTGATCTATTATCTAAAAGGAAAAATATATTTTAAATGAGTGCAATCCTCTTCCTTGGATATTTGTGCAAGTGAATTAGGGATGTGCATGGGCAAAATATTCAGTTTGGTTCGGCATTCCAAAATTCGGGACTTCAGTTCAATAAGGGATTTCAGAACTTCGTCACTTTGGGATTTTGGATATGTTCTCTTGCAGCCGCTTAGTAGATAGTAAAGATTACTTAGTATTAGTAAATTCTGCCCCTATTCACTATACCCCGAGTAGGGGCATGTCTTGTAAACAGTGAGCAGTGGGGGCCCTAAATTAGAATAAGGGGGGGACCTATTGTCCTCCCCCTGGCCCAAACCCCTGAGCAGCAGGTGGGGGCCCTGAATTAGAATAAGGGGGGGGACCTATTGTCCTCCCCCTGGCCCCCACCCCTCAGTGGCTGGTTGGGGCCCTAAATTAGAATAAGGGGGGACCTATTGTCCTCCCCCCTGGTCCCCACCCGTGAGCAGCAAGTGGGGGCCCTAAATACCAATAAGGGGGGACCTATTGTCCTCCTAAAAATAGTGAAGGGGGAACAATAAGTATCTGTAAAAAAAGAAATAAAACTTACCATTTCATGTCTTATTTTTTTCTAAAATCTTCATTTTTCAGCCCCACAAGATGCCAAATAAAAAACCATAATACTTGTCACACTTAAAAAAAAAAAAAAAACCTGAGCACAAAAAAATCAGACAAAACCCCCCACCCGATGCTTAAAAAGTAATCCATCTTCACACATGGAGGGCACCGCGCAGACTGAGCTCCACAGGGCGGGAGAAGGCTTATTAAGCCTTGCCCCGCCCTGCTATTAGGCTCAGAGCACTCTGATTGGTTGGTTTAAGCCAACCAATCAGAGTGCTCTGACAGGTAAAGGAAGAGACTGACAGGTAAGTCTCTACATTTACTTGTCACAGCATTCTGGTTGGCTTGAAATCCAACCAATTAGACTGCTCTGTGTTATTTTACACACAGTGGGAAAGTTATTTGGCAATAGGTCCCCCTTCAGTTTTAAAGCCCCCAATCTTGCAGCACAGTTGGGGGCTCGGGAGGAGGGACACTTGGCAGCTGCTCACTGTTTACTAGACATGCCCCTTGTGAAGAAAATAAACTTTTATTTAACATTTTCTTCTTTGTTCGGTCTTTTTCCTAAGTATTGCATGTGTATTGAAGATATTGGTTCGGTAGTTTGAAAATACCGAACACCGACCACCCTCCCGGCTTATTAACTACAAAGGAACCATCTATTAAGTGCTCCCTGGGCGGCCGCTGTTCGTATAGCCGAACGCCACGTGGAATAGAAGACGGCGGCCATCTTGTTCGCATGAGGGGAGTCAGCAGGACTTGGTCGTCGAGTGTCTGGAACTAAAATCGGACACTCGACCTCCCGAACCACCGCTGAAACTACCGAACGCCTGCTTCCTTTAGTTACCGAACAGCCAGGAGAGCGCCATTCAGTAGTTCTGTGCGAACGGACAAGGGGAGCAATCGCTCCTATGAGCCAGGAGGATCCATTCGGGACTTTGTTCGTTTTTTTACCTTTTTCTGAATTGACTGACTGCACGTGCTGAATTCGTGGAACTGTTTTGGGCAGGAGCCTCGTGTGTGGTCGGTAAAAGGTGTCCTCCATACTTTTTAAGAACCCCTGAACCGATATATATATAGTGCTCAAAAAAATAAAGGGAACACTTAAACAACACAATGTAACTCCAAGTCAATCATACTTCTGTGAAATCAAACTGTCCACTTAGGAAGCAACACTAAGTGACAATCATTTTCACATGCTGTTGTGCAAATGGGATAGACAACAGGTGGAAATTATAGGCAAATAGCAAGACACCTCCAATAAAGGAGTGGTTCTGCAGGTGGTGACCACAGACCACTTCTCAGTTCCTATGCTTCCTGGCTGATGTTTTGGTCACTTTTGAATGCTCGTGGTGCTTTCACTCTAGTGATAGCATGAGACGGAGTCTACAACCCACACAAGTGGCTCAGGTAGTGCGGCTCATCCAGGATGGCACATCAATGCGAGCTGGGACAAGAAGGTTTGCTGTGTCTGTCAGCGTAGTGTCCAGAGCATGGATGCGCTACCAGGAGACAGGCCAGTACATCAGGAGACGTGGAGGAGGCCTTAGGAGGGCAACAACCCAGCAGCAGGACCGCTACCTCTGCCTTTGCGCAAGGAGGAACAGGAGGAGCACTGCCAGAGCCCTGCAAAATGACCTCCAGCAGGCCACAAATGTGCATGTGTCTGCTCAAATGGCCCTGCTCAAATGACTCCATGAGGGTGGTATGAGGGCCCGACATCCACAGGTGGGTGTTGTGCTTACAGCCCAACACCGTAAAGGACATTTGGCATTTGCCAGAGAACACCAAGACTGGCTAATTCGCAACTGGCGCCCTGTGCTCTTCACAGATGAAAGCAGGTTCACACTGAGCACATGTGACAGACGTGACAGAGTTTGGAGATCCTGTGGAGAACGTTCTGCTGCCTGCAACATCATCCAGCATGACCGGGTTGGCAGTGGGTCAATAATGGTGTGGGGTGGCATTTCTTTGGGGGGCCGCACAGCTCTCCATGTGCTCGCCAGAGGTAGCCTGACTGCAATTAGGTACCGAGATGAGATCCTCAGACCCCTTGTGAGACCATATGCTGGTGCGGTTGGCCCTGGGTTCCTCCTAATGCAAGACAATGCTTACTTCATGTGGCTGGAGTGTGTCAGCAGTTCCTGCAAGATGAAGGCATTGACCTGAATCCAATTGAGCACATCTGGGACATCATGTCTCGCTCCATCCACCAACGTCACGTTGCACCACAGACTGTCCAGGACTTGGCAGATGCTTTAGTCCAGGTCTGCGAGGAGATCCCTCAGGAGACCATCCGCCACCTCATCAGGAGAATGCACAGGCATTGTAGGGAGGTCATACAGGCACATGGAGGCAACACACACTACTGGGCCTTATTTTGCCTTGTTTTAAGGACATCACATCAAAGTTGGATCAGCCTGTAGTGTGTTTTTCCACTTTAATTTTGAGTGTGACTCCAAATCCAGACCTCCATGGGTTGAAAAATGTGATTTCCAATTTTTTTATTTTTGTGTGATTTTGTTGTCAGCACATTCAACTATGTAAAGAACAAAGTATTTCAGAAGAATATTGAATTCATTCATATCTAGGATGTGTTATTTTTGTGTTCCCTTTATTTTTTTGAGCAGTGTATATATATATATATATATATATATATATATATTTATTTATTTATTTTTTAATTCATTAATTTTTTATTTTTTTTACCTTTATGTCTTGTCCTGTATGCTTAGTTTTACCAGCCCTACTACACATAGTTGGCTTGTTTACTTAATTGTTTTATTCACATGTATGCATACATCTAATGACTTTTCACCCTTACTACCCCCTTTTTTTTATTAATATCTACCCAAATGTTTGAGCTGAGGGCTAGTCAAGCAAAACATCAATGCATTCCATAGCTTTATTGCAAGCCTATCTGATCTTAATACCTCTCTCCTATAGCCTGAGTTAAAAGTTTCCTGCCTCAGCCCAGAACACAACTGTTTCCCAACCTTGGGCCCTTCACCTTCTCTGCTCACACTAAGCCCACCAGAAACCACATGAACCTCACTCTAGTACCCAGTAATTTCTCCACATCTATCAATGTTCAGAGTGCAGTGTGAATGCCCGCTCTGTCTGTATCAAACTAAAATCTATAGCTATATAGTACCTCTTAATTTCAAAATCTCTCACCCTATTAACAATCATTGAGACCTGGCTTTCTCCCCCTTATTGCACTACTCCTGCTTCTTTATGTTTGGCCTGCAATTCTCCCATACTACCAGACCTAACAATTGCCTACAATTGTGTCATACTACCCGACTTAACAATGACCTACAAGTCTCCCATACTACCCACTCTTTTAAGAATTGCCATCATTTATCGCCCTGTGGTCATCCTGTCCTATTTTTTCAGCAGTTTTCTTCCTGTTTACCCCACTTTATCTCTTTTAGCACACACCCCTCTTATCCTTGTGGATTTTTATATCAACCCCAACAGCTCTGATGCCACTTGACTGCTCTCTCCTCCTTAGGCCTCACGCATTGGTCTAACTCAGCAAAGCATACAGCAGGAAACACTCTTGATCTCATCTTCATCAATTTCTGTGTTGCCTCCAATCTCTCGAGTGTTCCATTTTCTTTGTCTGACCAACATCTGCTGATCTTTGGCATATCCCGTACAAAAATCAATATTCGCAATAAAAGTAATCAATCTTCACCCATGGAGGTTTCCATAGACTGAGCTCTTATTAAGCTCTTATAAAGGCTTTCCCATGCCATGTCAGTTATTTCACAGCGTGGGAATACGACTCACTCTATGCAACATGAACATTCTGAGCCAACCAATCAGAGAGCTCTGACAAGTTTAATTATTGTTGATGTAGGGAGGTAGAATGCCACCATTATAGTAATACTAAGGTCTTATTGACGCTCATAGAATTTGTATTTATTTGTTTTATTTATCTATTTATTTTCCCTTTTTTTTTGCAATGAATATGAATTTATTTGATTTATTAAAATAGGATTGACGGTTCTTGAATACAAACAGCTGTTTAATATATAAATGCAAGCAATGGGTGCCAATTTTACATGGCTTTTTATTTTATTGATATTATCCCAAAATCTCTGTGTATGATCCTAATGAAATATACATTGACAAAATGTATGTCAAATATACTAAATACTTTTTTTTTTCTTTAAATGTATTTATTTTACAGATATTTATTGTACAGAGGTTTTGGTTAAACGCCACCAACAAAACAGGTAAACTGATAATTCATGATCATCTTAACAAAGCACACACAAAAAATTATTTTTTTATTCTCTTTTTTTCCCTTTTCCTTTCTTCTTTCCTCTCCTTATGCTGTTAAGAAAAACTACACATTATTTAAATGTAATAATGACCCGTCTACATTTAAATCTGCCCATAACTCATAACTATCCCATTCCGTCCACCGTAATCTATTTAGTTCTTTAGTAACTCTATCATGATGAATTGAAAACTCAAGTTCTTTTAGTTGGTTAACTTTATGTATTCAGCCAAAGGTGGGCTTATACTTTTATTCCAGTAGGACACAATTAAGTCTTTGGTCATGTTAATCAATCTAATCATTAATGAGTTCTTCCAGACTTCAATAGAAATTGCAGTGTGTAAAATTAGCACTAGATCAGGGAAAATGTAAAATGTGTTATTATTCAGAAAACCAATGATTTGTTCTATCTTCTCCCAGAGAGGCCTAATTTTAGGGTAATTCCAAAACATTTGAAATAAATACCCTTTATGTTTTTTACATCTCCAGCAGAGTTCCCTTTTGGAGACATCAAATTTATGAATATCTGCAGGTACTCTATACCACAAATAATCTTATATGATTGTTCTTGAAATTTCACAGCTTCAAAAATAGATTTATATAATTCAAAACAATGACCCTATTGTATGGTAATTAGTGTAATTTTTTAAATCATTTCCCCATAATTTATTAAAGTATAGGAAATCTAATTGCTCTATGTTAGTGAACATTGTATACATTTTTTGAGAGGGGATGTGTTACCACATCCTACTGTTCACATAAAGTTTCAAAAGGGGAGTACGTTAACAGTAATTTAAAACTAAGCTTAATTGAGAAGTAATAATGGTTTAATTGCATATAGAAGAAGGAGAGCAAACCTTTATTAAAATCTGAGGGAGATATCAATATATCCTGTAAGGGGAGAAGATCACCTGCCACTAGATTTATTATACATCCTAGTTTAATATTTAAGGTACCTTCGTTCACATTTTTAAAAACAGAATTTATAAATGGAACCAGGGATAAACTCTTTATTGTCAGTATTAGAAAATAGTAAGGGAGGATCATTAATTAATAGACCTTTAGTTGCCAGTTTAAGGTTGGGGTATTTGTTACGTGTTCCTTCTTCTTTTTTCCCCCAGGGTAGATTATAATTTTTTTTTTTATATTATGGGTTTTTATAAGACAATCTTCTTCTAATAGGATCCATTATTTAGGGTAGGAGTGTGACCATTCTAAAATACAAATGAGGTAAGAAGCTTGATAATATCTATATGTCTGGCAAATAGAAAGCACTGGCCAGCCACCACATAATTAACCCTCACGCCATTGAGGGTTTTTTGCACTTGCAGTCAGCGGGCAAATTGTTCTGATTTTTGTTTTTAAATCCCTGGCCAGATTTTGGACCGACGATCCATGGCGATCACTGTTGGAGGGGATTGCCGTAGACCCCAGCAGTCCTCCTGCAGCAGCTCCGCCCATCCCGGCCTTCCAGGACCATGTGATCACCATTATCACATGGCCGCAATAGGAGTCTAAGGAGCTGCCAGCAGGGGGACTGTCTGAGCTGTCGGGCAGTCCCTCAGGCTGCTAAAAAGTAAACATTTTATAATATATTATACATATATATGATTTCATTTTAAGTGTTCTTGTAGATATATACACATATATATGTATAACATATTATAAAATGCTTTTATTATTTTATAATATATGATACATATATAGGAAATAAAAGTGTGTTTGTGTATATATATATATATAAGAGCAAGCATTAGGCTGTTAGAGTAGGACCTGCCAAGAATGGGGTACATTAATGTTTTGGCAGGCTTATGCAATATATGATCATATAATGTAACTAAACCTCCATTATTGTTTGCCTAGGTGAGGTGTTTTTAAATATAATTACTACAATCTGTAAGGTTTGAAATAATTGTTTAGTGAATAAGCGAGTGCGCTGGATTGTGTATTTTGTATATTTTGGCCCCAGCAGCACCCTATAATGTATGCATGTTCAGGTGAGTGCAGTCCTCTTGGTTTCATTTATGTAAGGTGGGGGAGTGCAAGGTTTCTAACATCCACCAGCTCCATGATGTCATCATGGAGGAGTGGAAGAGGACTCCAGTGGCAACCTGTGAAGCTCTGGTGAGCTCCATGCCCATGAGGGTTAAGGCAGTGCTGGAAAATAATGGTGGCCACCCAAAATATTGACACTTGCACCCAATTTGGACACAAGGGGTGTTGTGACGAGACCAATCTCGCCACATTGCATTGGAGAAGCCTGGTTGCTCGCCTGCTGCCTTTGGACTATGGCCCCCTGTTAAAAGACATCTTTTTTACCTGCAGAAAAGCTTCATTCGTGCTTTTCTGCCTGGGGTCCGGTAGATTTGTTTGAATGTGTTATACCTCAGATAGGAATCCCATGGAGCCCATTCGTATGAAACTGACTGTAAAGACTTTGGCTCCATGGCGATTAAACTGTATTCATGTGGTCTGAGCGCCATTCACTTAATAATGTGCGCTCAGACCTGAGCTATCTGGGGATATGTTAAATGTATAGTTTTAATGTAAGGTGTCTTACCTGATGTATTTTAAAGTGTTTTACTGTCTTTGTGTCCCCATGTGCTCAATGGAGTCTGCCTCTATCCCTGGATAATTGGATTACTTTCCCCATTGTCCAGGATAGAGGGCTCTGTAAAACCTGTTTGAGCCAGATAGCCATGCTGCCAGCCAGGGTACAAAAGATACTTTTTACTAACTTTTGAACCCCTGGTCTGATACATGCCATTTTTTAATATGTTGTTCCCCTGAATGGATTGATTGTGAATATGTAATTTTATGTGAATGTGATGTATGGTTTTAGAGTTATGAAAGTTGGGTAGAAAGTATGTTTTAACTGTATGTGTAATTGAGTTTCCTCTCAGGATAAGGGGAGGGAATATGTGGGATGTAACTGTGATGTGATTGGTTGTTTTATACCTCCCTGTGGGCGGTCCTGTATTTGCAAGACTGTAATAAAAACCAGGCTGGGTGTGCCAGCACCTCAGACCACTGCTTGACCCTCAACACGGAGCCTTGTCTCGTTCTTGGGGGGATTCACTGTATGCTGTTAGAGACTGATTGTCTGCTTTTCCTGTTCGTCTGCTAGCATCTATTTGGGAGGTTCCCGTTCGGGAGTTGGAGTGCTATTTTGTATCCAGTTCGGGAGTTTGGTGTTCTGCAGTAGCTGTGCCTGCATCTCTGGAAAGGGGGCCGATCGCCTAAACGTTTTTTACCTCTTGTGTGCAAAACGGTCCGTTACAGGTGTACACGCTTTTGTTGCCAACAGTTTAGACAATAAGGGCTGTGTGTTGTGTTATTTTGAGGGGACAGCAAATTTACACTGTTATACAGGCTGTATACTTACTACCTACATTGTAGCAGAGTGTAATTTCTTTAGTGTTGTCACATGAAAAGATATAATAAAATATTTACAAAAATGTGAGGGGTGTACTCACTTTTGTGAGATACTGTACATCGATAAAAACGAGGAAGGAGTAAAAAAATTTTGTAGGAGCAAATGTTAGTCCTTTTTAAAAATATTTATCTGTGCACTATCTAGTACTTTCTTTGATAAATTAAAAATCCCTATAGGGACATTGGTATAATTTTCTGTTTCTTTTAAAATCTCTCGAGCCTTCCTTTTTGCTCTCTTCTTCTTGATCTTCTTCCTCTAGAATTCTTTTGCAGCTTTGTATTGGCGTTAGGTTTGAATGACTGATTTTTCTTTCTCGAATCTCTAAAAAAGAGGTATCATCAGGCTGTTTTTCCAAAAAGACACAGCGTGCTGTTATTTTTAATCAATTAATTTGGTGATAATGTTTTTCCTTTTTCCCATGAGTATCCTATCTCTGTTGTATTGCTTGAGGGGATGCAAGTACATAGGTAAATCTATGTTTCTTTGGTCTGACTATTAATGGTGATTCAACTTCTCTAAAGTACATGTGTTATCTTTTTTCGTTGTCACCTTTTGTTTTCTCTTGGTGTTTTAGTTCTAGTGGTCTGTTTTGTATATGCGATTCATATTTTTAAGGTTGTGATTTGTTCACTTACCCTTAGCCTGCTTCCTGGGTACCTCCAACATCCCAAGAGGGGTTTATACCATTTAAAGCTCATTATACTAGAGCAAGTCCTGATCTAGAAAGTGTAAGTACATTTCCAAATTTATATTTATTTATCTGTATTTACTTCACCATCTTTTTGCTTCTGTCTTGATATATTGATGAAGAAACATCCGACTGGAAGCACTCCAAGATCTGCACATATCCTTAGACGGGGATTACACCGTTTGTGTCTAACAAAGCAGAGCTCTTAGTTAGCTCTGAAAAACGTGAGTGTACTACCTACACAAAACTACAAAAAAGTGCACTCTATTTATACTATATTGCACTATTATTTGTTTTTGTTTCTCTTTTAAGGTTTTTAAAATCAAAATATCATGATTTTTTACCAATATTGCACTTAGAAGTCTCTTGCATTGTGCGTTTCTGTTTTCGTTGATACAATATATAAGGTTTTGGGAATTCCAGCATGATTCATTGCTGCCTACATTGGTTATTTATTAAAGTAAGCGCTTATAGAACAAAAACAAAAGTGCTTATAGAACAAAAACATTTTTTTGTTCTGTAGGATAATGGTATGTCTACCGCCTTGTATATTTGCTGCTGGGAGGACGTTAGGCTCCACGGTTATTAGCCCCCTTCCACTACTGATGGGTGGGAGCTGAGGGGGACATTATATCCTCCTAGGTTATTTAATTTATATCTCCCACTCACTATTTGAGAGATGGGGCTGGGGGTATACTAGCACCCCACTCAATGCCTACAGGGTGAGGCATTAGGTGGACCAAGCCAGCCCTGTTATTTCACATGCCCCATCCCCAAGGAATAAAACCTTTCTAGCGCCTGGGCAGCAATGGCTGCACAGTAACCAGTTCATGGTTACAGTAAGCAGCCACTAGCTGCTCACTGTTCAGCAGATATGCCCATACCTGATGCAGATGTAGGATAAGGGAGGATTTATACTTTCTTAGTAGTAACATTAGGGTCATTTTGATTTTACACTTTTTCAATGTGGCAGTGGGCTAGCACTACTTTAACCCTTGCACCATCAAAGTGTATTTAAAAAAATAAATAAAAATATTTGCCCACTGGCTGCTAGCACTGCCATTAAGCAAGCAGTTTGGATTTTTAAAATGTGTCCTGGATTTGAAGCATTCTGACTCTGGATTTGAAGCATTCTACAGATTGAAACAGTCTGGGTCTGGATTTCAGGTGTCTGGCAGCATTCAGTGCGGCTGCAATCCGGACCAAATTCAGGCTTGTTCTCAGCCTTTTCTGTAAAATCTGGACATTGTTAAATAATGGGAACAATATCTGGATTTTACATTATGAATGGCCCCCTACAGCACTGGATGTTTTTTTCCCCCCATTTGGTTTGGCTCCATTCAGACTTTTGTGAATTACTCTGAGATTATTGAAATGTTTTATTATGAATATTATTTTGAACCACTTCATATTTTCAATACTTTAACCCCTTAAGGACACATGACATGTGTGACATGTCATGATTCCCTTTTATTTCAGAAGTTTGGTCCTTAAGGGGTTAAAAATCTGTTAAGATTGTAGATCTCATGCAAGAGCAATGCTTAATTATAAATGAAAAAGTCTGTTTCTGTGAATCATTCATAATGAATACACAATTTAGCTGTATACACAATGACTCCAGGACATAGATCCGCTTTAATGAAGATAGTTTGGATGGAACTCACATCACCAAAGAAGCAACATTTTGATCTTATGAGCTTTTCTCAAGGTAGTAAGACTGAGACATTGCTCTGTTGGTGACTATCCTCAGTGAAACAGATCTGCGTGCTTGTTGGAATGTTCGTGGGTGACCTGTGAATCCCATAGCTTATTGCACCAGCAGAATTTGGAGTGAAAATCGCTGACATTGGAACATTTACATAATTTAGCAATGTTATGGTTGAATGCAAATATATTTTTATGTATCACAAGATATTGTGGGGTACATATGTGAAACTGTATATGTATATACCTTTAACTAGAGCAGAAATTACAGCAAGTGTATTTGATTATCTTAATTGCTTACTTTTCAATTTCATGTTTTAGCAACGCGTTCAGGATGACCTAATGTCATCCTGAACGCGTTGCTAAAACATGAAGGAGGAGACTGTGGCAACACTGAGGAAGACTTGGTTCTGGAGAGAACATGGGCAATTAAAAAAAACAAAACAAAAAACTTTTTTCACTTGAGTACCCCTTGGCAGTCTATTTCCAAAAATTGTACCCCTCATATTAGCAAAATGTTTGTAATAATATAGTTTTTATTTTAATTGTATACGTAAACTCTGCCTCATCTTCCCCATTTCTCCTCTGCCATAGGCTCTCACTGCTCCATTTCTGCCCTAGGCTCTCCCTGCACCCCCTCTGCCACAGGCTCCCCCTGCTCCCACTTTGCCCCAGGTTCCCCCTGCTTCTTTTCTGCCCAAGGCTGCCCTGCTTCTCCTTTACCCAGGATCCTTTGATTTCCCTCTCTCCCTGTTTCTCCTCCTCCTCTGCCCCAGGCTCCCCTGTTTCTACTCCTCCTCCTCTGCCCCAAGCTGCCCTGCTTCTTCTCTCCCCCAGATTCTCCATCCTTCCCCTCCTCTGCCCCAGGTCCCCCTTTCCTGCTCTACCTTTGGCCCGACCCCCCCCCTGCTTTTCCTCAGCCCCTGGCTCCCCATGCCTTTCCTTGGCCCAAGGCTCCCCCGTGCCTTTCCTCTGCCGCAGGCTCCTCCCTGCCTTTCCTCAGCCCCAGGCTCTCCCCTGACTTTCCTCGGCCCTGGGCTCCCCCCTGACTTTCCTTCGCTGCGGACTAACCCTGCCTTTCCTTCGCTGCGGGCTCCCCCTGCCTTTCCTCTGCTGCGGGATCCCCCTGCCTTTCCTCTGCCCCAGGTTCCCCCTGCTTTTCATCTGCCCCAGGCTCCCCTCTGCCTTACCTCTGTCCCATGCTTCCCCCTGCCTGTCCCAGCCCCCCTGCTTTTCCTCTGCCGCCGGCTCCCCCCTGCCTTTCCTCTGCCCCAAATTCCCCCCTGCCCAAGTTCCCCCTGCCTTTCCTCTGCCCCAGGCTCCCTGGTTCTTTTCTCGCCCTACTCTTCCTCTGCCACAGGCTCCCTCTGCATTTCCTCTGTCCCACGTTCCCCCCTGCTCCTCTGCCCCAGGCACTCCCTGTTCCTCCTCTGCCCTAGGCAATCCCCGCGTCTCCTCTCCCCCTAGTCTTCCCTGCCCCAGGCTTCTCTGCTCCTTCTCTCCCCCTGGGTTCCCTGGTTCTCCTCTACCCCAGGATCCCTGGTTCTCCTCTCCTGTTGCTCTTCCTCTGCCCCAGACTCCCCTGCTCATCCTCAACCCCAGGCTATACTGCTCCTCCTCTCCCCAGGCTCTCCCTGCTCCTTCTCTGCCCAGCGCCCCACTCTTCCTCTGCCAAGGGGAGGATGATTTTGTGTGTGTGCGTGTGTGGATAGGGGGGTTGACAGTGTGTGGGATGACAGTGTGCTGGGAGGATGACAGTGTGGAAGGTGACAGTGTGAATGGGATGACTGTGTTGGGGTGACGGCAGTGTGGGGAAGGTGACAGTGTGTGGGGGCACTGTGTGGAGAGCATTGTTTGGGGATGTTGACAGTGTGGAGGATGGGGCAGTGTGACAGGCAGTTTGGGGCAGTGTATGGGGAGGGTAACAGTGTGGGTGGCAGTGTGACAGTGTGGCGGGACAGTGCGTGGGATGGTGACAGTATGGAGGGGCAGTGTAACAGTGGGTGGAGCGGTGTAACAGCACGGGGAGAATGTGGAAGGACAGTGTGACAGTATGGGGGCAGGTTTTTTTGGAGGAGGCAGTGTGACAGTGTGGGGGTTGTGTGTGAGGAAGGTGACAGTGTGGGGGATAGTGTATGGGAAGGTTGACAGTATGGCAGTGGATGGAGGCAGTGTGATAGTGGGAGGGAAGTGTGTGGGAAGGGGGCAGCGTGACAGTGTGGGGGACAGTGTGTGGGGGCAGTGTGACAAGGTGTGGGGAGGGGGCATTGTATTAGATTTTTGGGAAAGTGTGTGAATGGAGGTAGTGTGATAGTGTGGTGGGGCAGTGTTTGGGGATGGTGACATTTTGGAGGGGCAGTGTGTGAAGAAGGGGCTGTGTGACAGTGTGGACGGGCTGTGTCTGGGGTGATGGAAAGTGCGACAGTATGAGGGGAAGTTTATGGGTGTTTGACAGTATTTGGCGAAGGTGACAGTGTGACAAGGAAGTGTGTAGGATGGTGATCGTGTGGCAGCATGGGTGCAGTGTGACGGGCAGTGTGTGGGATGGTGACAATGTGGAGGGGCAGTGTGACCATGTGGACGGGCAGTGTGTGGGATGGTGACAGTGTGTGGGGCAGTGTGGAAAGGCAGTGTGACAGTGTGGGGGGGCAATGTGTGTGATGGTGACAGTGTGGAGGTGTGGTGTGTGGGATGGGGATGGACAATGTGGGAGCAGTGTGACAGTGTGGGAGCGAAGTGTTTGGGATGGTGACAGTGTAACAGTGTGAAAGGACAGTGTGGGGGCAGTTGTTTTGGAGGGGGCAGTGTGACAGTGTGGGGGACAGTGTATGGGGAAAGTGACAGTGTGCAGTGGAGGGAGGCAGGGTGACAGTGGGGAGGGAACTGTGACAGTGGGGAGGGTTAGTGTGACAGTGTGGTGCAGCTTGACAGTGGAGAGGGGGCTGTGTGACAGTGGGGAGGGCAGTGTGTGGGGGGAGGGCAGTGTGTGGGGAGAGGTCAGTGTGTGGGGGTTCAGTATGACTGTGTGGAGCAGTGTAACAGTGGGGAGGGGGCAATGTGACAGTGGGAAGGGACAGTGTGACAGTGGGGGTGGGACAGTGTGAGAGGGGGCTGGTGTGAAAGTGGAGAGGGCAGTGTGAGAGTGGGGAGGGCAGTGTAACAGTGGGGAGGGCAGTGTGACAGTGGGGAAATGGATTGTGTGACAGTGTGTTGAAGGGGGCAAGGTGTGGGAGGGCAGGGACTTGACAAAAGGAGATCTTCCTCTGCCACAGGCTCCCCCTGCATTTCCTCTGTCCCACGTTCCCTGCATTTCCTCTGTCCCACGTTCCCCCCTGCTCCTCTGCACCAGGCACTCCCTGCTCCTCCTCTGCCCTAGGCAATCCCCGCTTCTCCTCTCCCCCTAGTCTTCCCTGCCCCAGGCTTCTCTGCTCCTCCTCTCCCCCAGGGTTCCCTGGTTCTCCTCTACCCCAGAATCCCTGGTTCTCCTCTCTTGTTGCTCTTCCTCAACCCCAGGCTATACTGCTCCTCCTCTCCCCAGGCTCTCCCTGCTCCTTCTCTGCCCAGCGCCCCACTCTTCCTCTGCCACAGGGGAGGATGATTTTGTGTGTGTGTGTGTGTGTGTGTGGATAGGGGGGCTGATAGTGTGTGGGATGACAGTGTGCTGGGAGGATGACAGTGTTTGGAAGGTGACAGTGTGAATAGGATGACTGTGTTGGGGTGATGGCAGTATGGAAAAGGTGACAGTGTGTGGGGGCACTGTGTGGAGAGCATTGTTTGGGGATGTTGACAGTGTGGAGGATGGGGCAGTGTGACAGGCAGTTTGGGGCAGTGTGTGGGGAGGGTAACAGTGTGGGTGGCAGTGTGACAGTGTGGCGGGACAGTGTGTGGGATGGTGACAGTATGGAGGGGCAGTGTAACAGTGGGTGGAGCGGTGTAACAGCACGGGAAAAATGTGGAAGGACAGTGTGACAGTGTGGGGGCAGGTTTTTTTGGAGGAGGCAGTGTGACAGTGTGGGGGTTGTGTGTGAGGAAGGTGACAGTGTGGGGGACAGTGTATGGGAAGGTTGACAGTATGGCAGTGGATGGAGGCAGTGTGATAGTGGTAGGGAAGTGTGTGGGGAGGGGGCAGCGTGACAGTGTGGGGGACAGTGTGTGGGGGCAGTGTGACAAGGTGGGGGAGGGGGCATTGTATTAGATTGATGGGACAGTGTGTGAATGGAGGTAGTGGGATAGTGTGGTGGGGCAGTGTTTGGGGATGGTGACATTTTGGAGGGGCAGTGTGTGATCACACCATGTGAACCAGACATGGTCTCCTCTGTCCCAGCCTGCCTGCCTCCCTCCTATGCGGTGTGCCTAGTCCACACTCCATGTACAGGCCAGAGGGCGGGGCACTGTGTTGGGGCCGGGTCTGCTAGGTTAGGGGCGGGCCACCACGCAAGTAGCCAATCACGAAAAAGAACATTGAGACCTTCAGCATGCATATTCCACGCATACTGTCAGGCCACAACAGGCAATCGGGCAGCTGCCCTGGATTTATCCTACGGAAGATAATTCCGACATTATATAATTTTTCTTGCGTTCTCCCAGGAAAGCTGAATTGTACGCCGGGGGGTACGCATACCACAGGTTGGGAACCCCTGGTCTAAATCAATTTGTCTATTTGTCTTTCATCGGAAGAGAGAAATAAATGGTTTTGGTAAACCAAATATCGCCCATGTTGTGTTTTGGTTCAGATGAATATTGTACAAATGAAATTATTCTGATGAACCACAAATGTTGGAAACTTAAAAAAAAAAAAGAAACATTTGGGTGTTAAGTCCCCTTATATTACCTACCTTATAATACCTCCCTTAATCCCCACTCATCTTGCCATCAGGTGGAGGCATGCATACTAAACCATAAGCAGCCAGCGGCTGCTCTCTGTTATTAAAAATAAAGATCTATTCCCATTGTTACTAAAAATAAAGGTTTTATCTTACATGTTGTCCCATGCCTCCACCCATGGATTTCAGATTGGGCTTCATAACAGGGGTGGAGAAGTCACTGTCCAACACTTACTTGTGCCTATGCATTACTGAATATTGAGTTAGTGAAGCAGAACAGACTTTGGTATGGACGTGTGTTAGCCTGTGATTATTAAATTGAACTTTTTAGATGGTGTTGAATTATTTTAGTTTCCAAAAACTATCTAAGATTCAAAGTCATTTCCATTGCTTTGACTGGTTTATTTAATAGTGCTTAGTGGAAGAAATCAAAGGAACCATTGCAAGATAAAAAAAGAAGACACAGCTAGAGATACTATAATACTTCAAAAGGCTAACAGCTCGTTTACAGTTATGTCTTTATTTTTCACCAGCCACTATTTGCTAAAAATACCTATAGCTACTGTTAGTGAATAGCAGCTGGTTACAACTGCAACTTTAATAGTAGCGATAGGTACTGGTACTGAACATAGCAGCTAACAGCTTTAGTGATATACATAGGGTCTGCTTCCAGCCCTGTCACTACTAATTACTATTTTCTGCTAAGCTAAATATGTAATACTAGCTTCTGGGCTGGTGTATATATCTAATTTTAACAGAAAGTCTTGTTCCAGCCTTCTTGCTAAGTTTCACCAGCCAACTTCCACTTGCCTTTCCCTACTGGCCACCCAGGTTGGAGTATGCATGTTCAATTGTGTTTCTGTGCTTTACCTGCATGACACTCTCACAAGAATAGTTGGTATCTGGTATCTGTATTATTATTGATAGGTCACAAAAATTTAGCAAAAAGGTTGGGAACCTGGTGGTTATTTGTAGCTACTAACAGATACCAGCTGATACTAATATAGACAGGCTACAGCTGATATTTACCAATTATGTTGTAAACAAGCCTAAAACATCTAGTCATATAAATGGGAAGTGTCCTATCTCATCTTACATAATCTAAAATTAAGAAATATAATCATTTACTTATGGTCAACCATAATGGTTAATTTTTATCATTGATTTTTAAGTGTTACTGACATAATGTTAGTGCTCTGTACATGTTTACAGACACATGGATTTTTCTGGAATTGTTTTGACACACAAGCTCTTTTCTGATTTAAACATGCAAATGTACATGACAAGTGTACATGTTTGTATGTGGTTTGGGTGCTCACTTGGTTTGCAATGGTTCCTCACATACATCTGAAAGTGAGTTGGATTTTTTCTCCAACAAAATTAATAGATAAAACAAACATTGCAAGGAAGATGATTTATTAGTTATGTTTTCATGTATCAGGATTTTAAAATACCAAAATGTATAATTAATTAAAAATGCTTACATATAGTCTCATATCTAATTAGAGAAACACACAAGCATAAACATGGAAAAACATATATTAAAAAACAACAACAAATAACTGGTTAGAGAACGTACACATCTTTGCACAGGAATGACTTTAGCATTGGTACCAGTTTCAGAAAGTTGGACTACGCAGAGATTCATCTAAAACTCTGAAGCAACAGTCAAATGAAATTTAAGGTCCGCACTCAATGTAAGAATTTTTAATGCTTAAACCTGCTCAACTAGCATAATTTTTTCTAAAGGAAGATAGATTCATGTTATCACACAAAATGCTTTACATCTTCCTTAGTTTCTTTACCATTTTCTTGTTGAAATTATTTTAAGCATTGTACATTTAGGTTCTTCAATCTGTGAGGTAGGTACGTTGATGGAGCAGGGCTTTGCAGAATATGTTAAAAAGTAAAACATGGTCATTGTTGCTGCTAATGAAGTTGTACAAAACTTTAATTACAGTGTTATTCCATGCATCGTAAGTACTACAGCCTGCTCTGCAATTTGCCATCTTATCTCAATGCTCACCAGGCTGTGATTTCCCTTTTCCCTCTGGTAGCATGCGTCTGCCTTCTGCAGAACAGCAAAACCCAACCTAGTCTTATTGGCTGACTGCTCTCAGCCAATGAATGGCACACTCGACATGCAAATTTGCTCAGAATTGACATTAGCCAACCTGGAACAATTTTTCTGGGCCAGCTTATGATGTTCCAATGATGCATAAACTCCATATGCAGATTCCAGGCACCATGACTACTTCAAATCACTAAAGTGGTCATGTAGCTAGAGTAACCCTTTAAGGAGAAGAAATTATGGTAGGATAAGCAAACCTTTGGAAAAATATGTTGTGTTTTTTCCCCCTAGGGAATTATAGTTAAATACATTTCCAGCATTTGTGTGTGAAGATAAGAAAATTGTGGCAGACTGTAATAATGAGCTGTCAATGTGTTCACTCAAGCTGGCATGTTATTAAAAAACCACAAGAGCAGGCATGAAACCATACCTACCAAGATATAAAATGGACAGAAGGGCACCTTAATTTAAGGTGGGGGTGAGGCCAGAAGCAGGGCTGATCTGAGAAATTTTAGGTTACTTACTTATTAACCATGTTTGCAACTAAAATGTATATTGACCTAATGTTAAAATTCACTTAGAAATCACTTTGAATTCCTGGCAATGTTCACTTTAGTGAACAACCCTGTAAGTGAAGGGTATTAATTTCTCCCCCATAAGAAACTTTCAAAGATTTTTGTGAGGAAGTTTACTAACATGTATTAGTAGACTTGTGCAGGGTAACACATTTTGATTTTTCTGAGCAAACTTTTCTGTACCTACGTCACTCTGGGAGGTGTCTGTTCAGTTCCACGGTGCTATGAGGGTTAATCATGATGGCCAGCACCATTAAATAATAAAACTAAAACACCTGTGGGAGACAGTATGACTCTTAAATTAGTAGAAGAGAGGTTCAATACCTCCTCCATGCCACTACTCACCACACTGCAAGTGGGAGCATGCTCGCTGTAATAAAAGACTAGTGACTGGGCACTTCACTTATGGCATGGTTTACAGCAACGAATCATATTGCTCTGACTAAAATTGCATAGCTTGGGAAAACGAACATGCAATGCAGGTTCATTCTGAAGATTATTATTATGGATGGATTATTTATCTTGTGTAGGGATTGATTTTCCAGCATTTTTTTTTTTTTTTTACTTCAACAGTTGCTTTTGGACATCATGTTTTTATTTTTGTATTTGTTTATTATTTATGATTATGGTAAGGGGAGCAGATATGATATTTAATAATCACAGGACCTTGGGGACAATTGGCAGGTGAAACACTTGAAACATAATGACATGTCCAACCCCCTTTCGATATTCATTTTGATCCTTGCAACTGGCCCATCCCGTTCACCCATTGATTTTTAATTATAGCCTCCCAGCTGGCCACTGGTGGCGGCATGGGAGAGACACCAAGAGTGAATGGCCACAAGCAGTTTTAGCATGCAAATAGTTTACCTCTCTCATAAGACCTTTGGGAGTTTTGATTGGTTCTTGATTAGTTCACGGTTCTACTTGGAGGTTGTCTTTTTGGGCATAATTTGTTTAACTATTAGCACTGTATGTCATGCTACTTAGGCGTTATATACTACTGTATACCCTTCCACGATTCTTACCAACCACTGTAGATTGGGGCCACTACCTATTTAGGGGATATTTGTATTACATATTTGTTTATGCATCCAATTAATGTAGGGCATCTTTGAGGCTTGGTTAGAAGCCATTAGTCCTGGTGCCTATCTTCCTGTTAAGATTTTTACCTGTGATTGTTGTCTTATAGATTCACTTGTGTATATGAGTTTTGGGCTTTTAGTACCCCCTGCTTTTATCAACTATTAAAAGTAAAATTTCATAATATCCTACTAACTCATGTTTTTGTTTTTTTCTGGTACCATTCACTTTTGTTTGGTCCAGTTTCTAGTTACTTCAAGTTTTTGAAGTTATGCAGAATAGACCTTTCACTAAGTGGGGTATACAGTATGTGTGTCATACCATTGGAGCATAGAAGTCCAGAATTAGAGTGAATATTAGGGACATATGTACCAAGATAAAGGTCAACCCCATAGATGTCTTCATTAATGCAATGAATGTAATCTTTAGTGTTAAGGTTATTGGTTTTCAAGGTTCTAAATTTGAACAAACTTTTAAGCCACCCATTTTTGGCTAGTCTTTTTTTTTTTAACTGTATATGCATTTGTAAAGTCTGAGGATGAGATGTACCATAGCTGGTCTGGCAGATAATTGGAGACTAATGGGAGATACAACCCTGGGCACCTTAAATAGTTGTGGTGTGGGATATGCTAGATATCAGTAACCTCATGGGCCCAAACCTCCTAGTGTTAAATATATCACTACTCCGTCCTCAATAGCATGTATTGATACCCTTGTATTTGTTTAGTCATCTATCATATGGAACATCCTATATGATTGGACTTTATTCAAACATTGTTCTAGTATATATTTAGAAACAGTGTTTATTATGTGCAATCAAAAAAATATATTGTTTTCCTATGCCAGTCTGATACTCCTCTTGTTTTCTTAATTGTATATATATTGTCTACAGTTCTGCAGAATACATTGAAGCTTTATAAATAATAATAATAAAAAAATATTATTATTATAAGTCTATTCTCTAAATACTGAACTGCAACTAAAAGGCAGCTGAATGCTATTTTGTCATCATACTAGTCATTTAATCCAATTTAGTTTTTTAACAAAGTCATATTAATAATACTTCCATTTTGCTGTAGTGTGGCTGCCCGCTATATAAAATTGCCAACAGCCATATTGCAGTAAAATTACAACTGATTTGGCTTAATTTGGTTGTTTTAATTTCCCTTATTTAGACCTGGAGAGTTGAACCAATTTTGATGGGAGGGTACAGGGACATCTTTAATATTGACTGGACCCTGGGCAACCATTTGCTTGGGGCCCCTGGCCCCTGCCCCCTGCCAGACATTCTAACACACATACACAGAGACATACAATGACAGACATACTGACACACAGGCAGACACATACACTGACAGACACACAATTACAGACATACTGACACACACACAGACATACACTACAGACATACTGACACACACACACACTGACAGACATACTGACACACACTGACACACATACACAGACATACTGACACACACAGACACATACAATGACAGACATATTGACATACACAGACACACTGACATCCACAGACAGACATACTGACACAAGCACAGACACATACACTGAAAGACATACTGACATAAACACAGACACATACACAGAGAGACATACTGACACAAACATAGACACATACACAGACATAAACATACACTGACAGACATACTGACATACACATACACTGACAGACATACTGACACAACACAGACACATACACAGACAGATATACTGACAGAAACACATACTGACATAAACATACACTGACAGACATACTGACACAAGCACAGACATATTGCTTACCTAGATTTCAGTAAGGCTTTTGACACTGTTGCACATAGAAGGCTTATCAATAAACTGCAATCTTTAAGTTTGGATTCAAATATTGTTGAATGGGTAAGGCAGTGGCTGAGTGACAGGCAACAGAGGGTTGTAGTTAATGGAATATATTCGAAGCTTGGACTTGTCACCAGTGGGGTACCTCAGGGATCTGTACTTGGACCCATTCTCTTTAATATTTTTATTAGTGATATTGCAGAAGGTCTTGATGGTAAGGTATGTCTTTTTGCTGATGATACTAAGATATGTAACAGGGTTGATGTTCCAGGAGGGATAAGCCAAATGACAAATGATTTAGGTAAACTAGAAAAATGGTCAGAATTGTGGCAACTGACATTTAATGTGGATAAGTGCAAGATAATGCATCTTGGACGTAAAAACCCAAGGGCACAGTACAGAATATTTGATAGAGTCCTAACCTCAACATATGAGGAAAGGGATTTAGGGGTGATTATTTCTGATGACTTAAAGGTAGGCAGACAATGTAAAAGAGCAGCAGGAAATGCTAGCAGAATGCTTGGTTGTATAGGGAGAGGTATTAGCAGTAGAAAGAGGGAAGTGCTCATGCCATTGTACAGAACACTGGTGAGACCTCACTTGGAGTATTGTACACAGTACTGGAGACCGTATCTTCAGAAGGATATTGATACCTTAGAGAGGGTTCAGAGAAGGGCTACTAAACTGGTTCATGGATTGCGGGATAAAACTTACCAGGAAAGGTTAAAGGATCTTAACATGTATAGCTTGGAGGAAAGACGAGACAGGGGGGATATGATAGAAACATTTAAATATATAAAGGGAATCAACACAGTAAAGGAGGAGACTATATTTAAAAGAAGAAAAACTACCACAACAAGAGGACATAGTCTTAAATTAGAGGGACAAAGGTTTAAAAATAATATCAGGAAGTATTACTTTACGGAGAGGGTAGTGGATGCATGGAATAGCCTTCCAGCTGAAGTGGTAGAGGTTAACACAGTAAAGGAGTTTAAGCATGCGTGGGATAGGCATAAGGCTATCCTAACTATAAGATAAGACTAGGGACTAATGAAAGTATTTAGAAAATTGGGCAGACTAGATGGGCCGAATGGTTCTTATCTGCCGTCACATTCTATGTTTCTATGTTTCACCTACACTGACAGAAATACTGACATAAACATACACTGACAGACATACTGACCCAAACGCAGACACATACACAGACAGACATACACTGACAGAAATACTGACATAAACATACACTGATGACAGACACATACACAGACAGACATACTGACATAAACATACAATGACAGACATACTGACACAAACACAGACACATACACAGACATAAACATTCAATGGCAGACATACTGACACAAATACAGACACATACTGACATAAACATACACTGACAGACATACTGACACAAACACAGACACATACACAGACAGACATACTGACACAAACACAGACACACATACTGACATAAATTTACACTTTTAAACCCAACCTCTAGTTTCCTACCTTGGAAGGTGGTTCCCCAGTGTCCAGACTGAAGGCTGTTGGGATCTGCCTCTCCCGGCAAGTCTCCCTCCATCGTTTCCCATGCGGCTCCTCTCCTTTGTGGGAGGAAGTGACTCACAGCCGTCACTTCCTCCCAATGTTGCCGAAAAGCAAAGGGCCCGGTCGCGCTGTTAAAGGCTACAGCGTGTGACCAGGTCCCTGCTTACAAATACCCACCCAGTGGCTTCTGTAATATGCGGGCCGGTGGCCCCATGGGGAAAAAAATTGTTCAGGGCAGCGGGGCCCACAAGGCAGCTACCTTGGGACCCCCAAGAATAACTTGGCCCGGGGCAGCTGCCCTATTTGCCCCGCGTTAAAGACAGCCCTGGGAGGGTACCTACGTTATTACCATCCTGTAATCTTATTAATTTTACTGCGTTTTTGAAAATTCCTAATTTTGTGGTAGCCTTCTTGCTTTTGTAGCAGACTACATACTATTGTGATAAAAAAGCTGTACATTTGAACTATAGTTTAAGTTATTCTCCTACAAAGCACATATACACATGGAAGGTAAAAAAATGGGAAACAAACAGCATGTAAAATCCTCATAATTGGGACAGCAAACCAAATTCAGGGCATGGTTATCATTATCATTGGGCTCTTTTGCGAAAACCAAATTTAGTTATTTAGTACAGATAGTTGCCTGGGGAGATCTATATTCTATACCCACAAGATGTAAGATAATAAGACTGGCATTAACAAATGCCAAGCTACAACTATTGTTGTGTATATTATCCTGAAATTATTTTTAGTTGTATGTAATATATTGTTTGTTTGCTTTGCTGAATCCTATCATATTTGTTTGTGTTTTTCGTTAACACAGAAAATTGGGCACATCTATTTAAGAATTTTAAACAATAAAAAATACAGTGTAGTGAAAGACATAGAATTACTTTCAGCTAGTACAAATTATTTTTGTTGGTAAACCACAAAGGGAATTATGTTTACTTTCTTGAAACATTTGTTTGAGGAGAAATAGCGTTCCGTTTTTTTGTTTATTCTGATCCCATCAAGGCTAGAGGGAACATGTTCTTATTCTGGATAGCAATCTTAAATCTGAAAGCTAAAATAACAGTAAAACTGTGATGAGTTAAAAATCCATCTGTTTTGTGTTTTCAGTAATGAGATAACTTGTTCAATTGCACATACTGTCAATGGGAAAGTAATAAGTCTATGGCGTCTGTAAGTTAAAAAACATATTGTTAGCAGACCTGGGCTGCAGTGAAATGTATTGGTCAATAAAGAAAACACAGAGATGTTGTCTAGAGGCCACCCATGCTGCTGCCGTGTGGAGAAGATAAAACATTGTAGCATCATATCATGCCCTAGATTACCTACTTTGATTTAAAGCAGACCAAAGGCAGATAATTAGTTAGCTGAAATGACGATCTTCTGCAGATCTGTGAGTGGACAATTCTCCAAATGTGCTGTGTGCCATCTGGACTGTTTATCAAGTGAAAAATGTTCCACTTTGTACTAGAGTATAGTAAATGTTGGCTTTATTGTCAAACTAAGGGGTAAAATAAAACATGTGCAGTTTAATTATCTTCATGGTAACATACTAAGTCTATGGTGTAAAAGTTGGGCCAAGATACTGTTTTTTGTTTTTTTTACTCCTAATATTTTCCAGTTTGTGGTCAGTTTGTGCTTTTCCTCTTATTAATAGTCACAAAAATAACAAAATTAGTATCTTTACAAAATGATTTCTGGAGTTACAACAAACAAATTGTCTAATATGATAAACATATGATAAACTTTTATAGTTGCAATGTGTTTTTTTTTTCATTTTGATATCATGTGGCTAATGTCTAGCATTTTCATATGGAAAAAAAAAGTTTTTCTCTGTCCTGCTTTGGAAAGAGTGTGATACTACAAAAAAAATAATTCTTGCTATAGGAGACTTAGGCAGTCGCCTAGGGTGCCCCTTAGGAAGGGGCGCCGCCAGGAGCACCTGCCCCTCGAATGCTGCAGCTGCCTGAGCGAGTGTAGAGCCTCAGATGGCTGCCGTACTATCCCGGCCGGCGCATCCATGAGGGCGCACCAGCTAGAGCATGCAAGAAAAGACGGATATGCAGGAGGAATGCGCACAGCGCTCCCTCCTGCCAGTACCTCAGTGTAGTGTGGCCGAGCTCCGGTCCGCGGAACAGGAACATCCATTTTCTGTACTTGGCCAGACTGACAGGAAGTGCTCACTATGTCAGTCTGGCTAGGTACCAGAGACAGAAGCTCCTGTACCGGATAATTCTTGCTATAGGAGACTTAGGCAGTCGCCTAGGGTGCCCCTTAGGAAGGGGCGCCGCCAGGAGCACCTGCCCCTCGAATGCTGCAGCTGCCTGAGCGAGTGTAGAGCCTCAGATGGCTGCCGTACTATCCCGGCCGGCACATCCATGAGGGCGCACCAGCTAGAGCATGCAAGAAAAGACGGATATGCAGGAGGAATGCGCACAGCGCTCCCTCCTGCCAGTCCCTCAGTGTAGTGTGGCCGAGCTCCGGTCCGCGGAACAGGAACATCCATTTTCTGTACTTGGCCAGACTGACAGGAAGTGCTCACTATGTCAGTCTGGCTAGGTACCAGAGACAGAAGCTCCTGTACCGTGGACTGGCCACGCTACAACAGAGCTATGGGAGAGGGGTGGGGTGGAGAAGAGACCACAGAGGGAGGGGGGGTGGAGCAGAGACCTCTATGGGAGGGGGGTGAGGAGAGACTACTAAGGGAGGGAGGGGAAGGGGTGAGGAGTCAGACTCGGTGACAGATTCTTCTTTCGCTGTATTTGTATATTTATTCACTGTAACTTCAATTGCATTTAGGATTTTACCCAGTGTCCTGCTTACACACATATTATATATATCGACTGGATAGCACAGTGGTAATGTCACTGACTTTGAACTGGAAACCACAGGTTTAACCATGATTAACAAGGTGTGCGTCAGATCCTAGGGAACCAGATGCTACTTGACTAGGGAACCAGGGCAATCTGACGACAAGAAATAAATGGACTACAGAAGAAATCAACTATACACCATCTCTTATTCATCCACATACATTTCATGTACATCTCTTTGGGTCTGCTGTTGTAGGTTCTTTCTCCGTATCCAGAAATAATTTGTTCCAGTAGCCCACTTGTCATCAGATTGCCCTGGTTCCCTAGCATCTGACGCAGTGGATCAGTGAGTCAATGTCAGCAAGACATCAAGAGCCTTCATCAAGAACTTGATGGGCAAGTGGAAAAAAACTCTAGAAGCCAATTCCAGTACAATAACTCAAGTGAACATTAAATGGAATAGCACATGACATTTAATGTTCACTTGAGTTATTGTACTGGAATTGGCTTCTAGAATTTTTTTCCACTTGCCCATTGAGTTTTTGATGAAGGCTCTTGATGTTTTGCTTACATTGACAATGCTGTCAACCCCCTTAGCCAGATCATCAAGAAGAGTGGATACGGATACAGGTTCAAGAGTGGAGCACCTACTCTACATGGACGACATCAAGCTGTATCCCAAGAATGAGCAAGACATTGACTCACTGATCCACCTAACTGGTCTTTCGGACTGATAGCAAAAAGAGGGAAGATGATCAGGACAATAGGAGTTGAAGTTCCAGAAGGAAAATAGAAGATGTAGAGAACAGCTACAAGTACCACAAAGGAGGATAGCAACATCCAAGTACCTCCAAAGAGTCAGACAGGTCCTGAAGTCCCAGCTCAATGGCAAGAACAAGATTCAAGCCATCAACACATATGCCCTATCGGTCATCAGGTACCCAGCTGGAATAATAACCTGGCCAAGAGAAGAACTGGTCACCATGGATGTCAAGACCAGGAAACTACTTACTATGAAGGGAGGATTCCACCCGAAATCCAGCAACCCATGAGTGTCAAGCCCACAATCCTGGATAAAACACAGAGCATCCACAAGTACATTGCAAAGATGAACTGCTAAGGGAATGCCTGAGACTTCCAGAGATCAAGGATGCAGAAAAAGAAGAGGTTCCTTGGCAATACAAACCTCTCCATGGGGTATACCACTGGCAGATAGAGGATGTGGCCCACATGACAAAATCCTACCGGTGGTTGGAAAAGGCAGGACTGAAAGACAGCACTGCGGCACTAATTCTAGCAGCACAGGAGCAGGCACTCAGCACCAAATCAATGCAAAGATGCCTCTGAGACAATCCAGCACCTAGTAGCCAGATGCAAGATGTTAGCAGGAACAGCATACACAACTAAGTTGCTGGAATTGTGTACCGAAACATCTGCACAGAATATGGATTGGACCTGCCTAAGTCCAGATGGGAGATACCACAAAGGGTAGTCGAGAAATGACAGGGCTAAGATCCTGTGGGAATTCAAGACCCAGACAGACAAGCAAGCTGGCCAACCATCGTGGTGGTAGACAAGGAACGAAAGACTGCAGTCATGGTGGATGTGGCAATACCCAGTGATTATAACATCAGGAAGAAGGAACATGAAAAGGTGAAAAAATACCAAGGACTGAACAAAGAACTAGAAAGGATGTGGAAAGTGAAGACAGTAGTACTCGCAGTTATGATAGGACCACTCTGGGCTGTGACTCCCAAGTTAGGGAAGTGGCTTCAACAGATTCCAGATGGAACATTTGAGATCGCTGTCCAGCTAAGATACTGCACAGAACCCTCAAACTCCCAAATGAGATAATGAGGACAAAAGAAAAATCTATGCAAAGGTGGCCATAAGTCTATAATGTACATGGACATGTTACAGAGAAAAGAGAAACAAACATGTGCACCCCACTTGATTTTTACTAAAACCTTTATTTAGAAAAACATACTATGAGTCATATCATGTTTAGAAAATATAGTATCAGAGTTGGGGAGGGGAGTGCATGACTTCTTGGTAAAAATAAAATACAATCTAAAAAAGTAATTATTTTGTTCTGTATGTTTCTGTTTTCACATGAAGACATTTCTGCATTTTGTCAAAGGAAACTTTGCTTTACCTTGAGAACAGTCTCATGGGTACCCTGCTGCTTTTTTATATTTATTACTTATTACTATGTTTTTCATTGTATAGCTGTGTGTTTATTTACATTACCTGTTGCTTAGTTATCAAAATTTTAATTTTTCTGTTTTAAACCAAAAATGTATAGCTGTATAAATGCTAAACAAGAAAGCTCCATGGAAAAAAAACAAAACAAAAACAAAGCAATGCATTTTATTCATGGCTTCTTAGAGACTACTAATAGAGTTGGAGGTATGACTTTGCAGTGACAATCTACCTGGCCAATTTACAGCTTGTTTCACAGCAATTTCACATTGATTTATGGTGCTCTGGGCTTCATTACACTCTGGTGACTCACCAAGACCAATAGATCAAGAAAAACATGCTGCCTCAGGCTTACAAGGCACAAGATGGCATCTTGAGGGCTACATCTTCTGCCTAGAGATAGTGATATTGTACTTATATCTTACAGTGCAACCTGCAATCTTTATTGAAGACTGATTTCATTCAATTGACAGCAGAGATCTGCACTGAAATCCAATCACTTAGAGATCGCACCACGTGAATAGAAGAGAGAGTAGAGAAATTAATAGATGATAGTAACACACAGTTGATGCATATACTGCAATGGAATGTAGGATCCTGTCTTTGGAAAACAAAATATCTGACCATGAAGACAGAACCAGACGTAATAATATTAACATTCTAGGTATTGGGGGAAGAAATTGAACCACATGATTTAGCTGCATATGTGCATGGTGACTTTAGAGTACTTCCCCAAGAAGTTTCTGAATAGGAATTGTTCCTAGATCGCATGCACAGGCAAAGCCAAAACAAAGCCAAAAGAAGAAAAACAAACATATGCATGTTGAAAGATCAAGTGACTCAACATGCACCTTATTATTCAGTTATTCACTGACTTATCCCACTCTACCATGACTAAATGACGTAAATCAATGTCCATTACCAGAGCACATTGTGATTCCCACATTATATATCAATGTGGGTACCTGACCTGACCAAGGTACTTGTCTCACACAGTGGATTGGAGAAATCCATCTTCACTCCTGAGGAGAGACACAAACTCCTCATGCAGTGAAATATTCCCTTGCCTCAACAGGAATGAAAGGCTCACCTTCCAGAGTGACAAAGCACTGGAATAAAGTGGAGCCACTTATTGGTATGACCTTCCAATGCAGTCAAGTTCTTGTTAGGGCTTTCTGTTTCAAGTTTTACTGCTCAGCTCATACTTCAAAGATTGGTTGGTGGGACCACCAAAACTCTCTCTTTACAGGCATTTGGCTATTGTACAATAATGATGTACATTTCTAGATTGAAATGTTCTTTGCTATGTTGAGGCTCTCCATATATAACATGTTAGTGTTTTTTATCCTGATACTATTAATGTGTAAACTAGGTTAAGCTGTAGCTCTACTAGTGAGTATTTCCTATGTTTTATTTTATGATGTCTGCTTTTTACGTTTATGCGCCCATAACAGCTTCCAAGAAGCTTCCCCCAAGGCTCTGAGAGCGCATGCATCTGTTTAGCATACCAACCCTTGAATTTACTTGTTTCATGTGGAATACCATCCTGATGTGGCTTTCCTGCTCTTTGAGGTGATGGTATATTTTGCAGTATTTTGATATTTGTCCATTGTTCTTTTTATATTTCTCTTTATTTTCCACCACCACAGTGTTACGTGGGTATTACCTCAACAGGTTGGGCTGTTTCAAGGACATGACCTAGTCAAATGGGAAGCTCAGTAGGTCTCGATATGTGCCAATTATAGGGCAAGAGTGTCCATGCAGCTTCTCTAATGTCCCAGTGGAAGTCCCATCACATCTAGTGATTACAAATCAGCAATTTTGGCTCACACAGTTGTGCTACACAATAGTAGAGACTATCTATAGGTTGATATGGAAAGACAGCTGGATCCAAATCATTCCCTTTCAGAATATTTATGGACACCTAAATGATATAGGCCCACATCAGTTTCTCTGCTTCCTTGTACTGGCTTGTCTACTAAAATTTAGGATAGCTTTATGCAAAAGTATAATTCTAAGCATCTGTTTGCCCTGATTCCTCCAGCCCTATATGACCACTTTTGAACTATTGCTGATGCATCTAAGGGGATTCAAACTCTTTGTCCTCTTAATTTGTTTTCTTTTATCTGGGACTTGTTAATGCCAAACACGTATATACATCTGCTGCCCTTACCTGCTCCACTTATATTTCCTGTAACTGAATCCAAATGTAGATTTATGCAATTGTGGGAGCAATATTGCAATGTGTCTTTTTATAGGCATGTGTTTATTGGGATGACCATTGGGCTGAAAGGGATCCCATGGCGCACCAATCATATGATACATTTTTATATAGGTGGCATCTTACTCCAGGCAGCCTACAAAAATGTAATGAAACACCAGATCCTGTCTTCAGGATATATTAACTAAACTGCACCCAAATTGTTTATATGAAGTTATATCTGCTCTTAACCAAATCTGAATCCCCTGAATATAATTCTACACCCATGTCAATCTTCAGAATCTATGACCCCATGCCTCCTTTTCTCTTCATTTAAAGTGGCAGTCCAAGGGCAGTTCAGATTATCTGATGTGGCCTTTGATACTTTGTTGGCATGAACAATCCACTGTTTTTCTGAAAAAATGCTATTGTCATGACTTACCTCAACAGCCTCCACTCCCTCACTGCTCTGACGGAGGTATGCAGGCTGCACGAGTGCATGCCTGGGAGACGTGTGCGAGTGTTTCACGCTGCTGGAAAGCACAGCTGGATTTATTTAACACATACTCACCTCCTTGTCTTTCCCCAGCAGATTGACAGCCCACACACCAATAGGGTGTTATGGAGGCTTGTTAAGTAGATGTATGGCACCCTATTTAAACCTGGAACAGCTGAGCTTTCATTGTTCAGTTGTTCTGTGCTACCTTGCTTATATTACCTGTGTTCCTGATATCCTGAATACCTGTTTTACCTGACCTTGGACTGCCTATTCGTTATTGAACCTCTGCTGCTTGGATTCTGACCTTTTGGATAGTCTTACCTTGTTTCTGCCTAGCCCCATTGGATGATTTGCATTGGACTTTGCTTTATTATTTTTACTGCAAGTACAGTATTGCATCCAAAGTTTCATTCAAATTATACCTGACAGTTATAGTCTTATGGTGTACCTTACAATGTTGTGTGGAATGTTCTTCCCTATTCCTCAAACTTCTTTATATGGTTTACATATGTTCTCTTCTTGAATTGAAAACTTGTAATTGTCTATGGCATGCTAATGTTTACTTTCACTGAAAACCTTAATACATTATGATAAAAAAAATAACAAAAAAAACCAACAACAAACTTGATACCAATATTATGTTAAAGTAAGAATAAACAAGGTTGTTTTATTTTCTGTGTTTATGTTATCAACAATAATAATGCAAAAGACTATTTATTTGAAACAAATGCCATTTAAAATAAAAATAGAAACATATATCTGGGGTCTGTGAGACTCCAGCATTATGCAGAGAGGACCAACTGGCTCTATCGTTGTCAACTGGTACATGTTGGGTACAATTTCTAAAAAACAAACAAACAAATATATACATGGGGATTCCATAGACACTTAAATGATCTCTTCTTCCAACTTGCGTACAGGGGATAGAGGGAAGGACATGCCTGGCAGAGGTCAGTTAGCCCCTTGTCTTTCTTCAAGTCTCTGGATGGTGGTGGGGAGCGTACTAATACAAGTCTCAACATAATGCTGCTCCAACCTACCTACCCTCCCTAATATACAAGCATGTCCCGTTGAGGCCCCTGCACTCTGCCGAAGACCTACGTCTATCCTCTGTCCATACTCCCACATCTGATGCTCACCTCCAAGACTTCTCCAGGGCTGCACCTTTTCCATGGAACTCCCTTGCCTTCTCCATTAGACTTTCACTCAGTCTCTACTCCTTCAAAAAAATCCTTGAAAACACACTTCGGGAAAGCATATCATTTAAACTGTTACCAGGTTTTCCCTCCACATTCTCCCCCCATGATTCCTCTCCTGCAACTGTCAAAAATAACCTACTAAGTTCTCAGTGAATACTTTTCTAGCAACCTATTTCATTACCCCTACGTGTCACTATACCCCACTCCCTCTAGCATGTCAGCTCATTGAGCAGGGTCCTCAACCCCTCTGTTCCTGTGCATCCATTTGTCTGGTTACAATTATGTGTCTGTTAGTCAACCCATTGTACAGAGCTATGGAATTTGCTGGCGCTATATAAATAATAATAATAATAATAATAATAATAGAGAAAGATATATTTTAAAAGCTGTAATTGTTGCTTTGTTCTATGTGCTATTTATTCAGCCCAGTTTTCAAATAAACTTCACGTTTAAAAATGTATTACTTGGTTGTAAAGGAATTAAACATAGTCATAACAGACTGCACACTGTTTTTCACTGCATACTCACAAAACACCATAATTGTGTATCTTGAAATGGTTACTCCAATTACGATGACCATTGCACATCCAGAGATATTTTTAATCCCCAGCACATGTGATTTAGGCAACCTAGAACTCTGTTGTATGCTGCCTAATGTTAATCCTGTGTATATTTTGTGCCTGTCATCAGCTTGCACTGCATGCTTTCAACAAATGTAAAAAACATCTCCCTTGCAGACAGAGCACATGCAAGGGAAAGACTGCTTCCCCTTCCCTTTGTGCGTTCCCTCCCACCTCCCTTCATAATTTGTGTAAGGGTTGTTTATTTTTTATTAAAATATGCCTCCTAGTCCCTCCCCTTCTCTCTTCCCCTCCCCTCACCTGCTCAGATTGCCGATTGTACCGGTGTCAGTACAAGTGTCGGGTGAAGTCAGGACGGGGTGTAGAAGGAAGATCAGCGCCGGGAGCTTTACCTGGCGCTACTTTAAGGTAAGTTTGAACACATTTTTATAGTTTTTACAGGTATTATTTTTGCTCCATACGTAATTGATGATGAAAATACATTTATATATATATATATATATTTTATTTTTTTTTGTTTTGTTTTTTTTTAGGGCTGAAATAGCTCTTTCTTTTAATAAAAATAATTTAAAAAAGCAATAATTACATTCTTTAATCGGTCTAAATTAAAGTTAGGTTTAACCTGTCTGTTTTTTCCAGGACCTATGGTCTTGATGAACAGATGATAGCATTCCTGAATAATAGCTGTCATTGACTCACAAAACTAGCAGGTGAAGAAAGCATTGCCATAAACTGGATAGGTTTCTTAAACACTCCGTTTTGGTTCTTATTGAAAGTTATAGTCAAATCATAGATTTATGATTTGGACACATATGAAATCTTGTTTATAAAATTAGGTAATGTGGTAAGTTGACAAGGGAATTGCACAGTTTAGGTCAAAAGAGCTGAGCTGGAAATAATCATTGGTTTTCCCTTCTGCTATTTTGGCCTAGAAATGCAATTTTCCTGTCATTTCTTCACAATTCTTTGCTTAACTCCTTCTGAACACGAGATGTACTGCAAGTGTCATAAAAAACTGCACCAGAGAAGTTTTGACTGTCCCAGTTTTGATACTGCTGCATGCAAACATACTTAGCAAAATCTCTTAGTAATGGCTGAGGGCGAACTGAGCCATTGAGCACTCAGTCACAGACTAAACCATGGCACTGGGAGGAGGCCCAGCGGTTTGCTCTGTGTGCAGCCAGGTGCAGTGCCCCTCCATCTAGTAAGTCATGAGAGAGCCAGATAGCCTCTGTTCTGCACCTTCACTGAGTGCAGACGATGGGAGCTGTGTTTAAAACTCTAGCCAATCAGAGCATTGCCGCAGGTTTCCACAGAAACACTGGCACTGTAAGTGTTGGAGCTCATGAGATAGTAACTGATGGTCTGCAACCAGCAGGAGTGCAGAACAGAGACCATGTGCACCCTTCTCCTGGCGTTACTCAGCAAACTGGACCACCAGGGTTCTGAATGTCCCCACTCCCTGCAAGGTAAGTCAATTGAATGGTCGAATGGATAAATGTTGTTTTTAAAAAAAAAAAAATTATTACATGAATTATTAAATTAATAAAGCCCCTATCTTTCCCTTTTTACACACAAGTACACACAAATTTGCTATGCAATACCACCATATACACACAGTTCATTTTCTATAGACATACACTACACCTCCTATACCTACATGTACATACCACTGTACAACTCTGTCCAGAGTTGTAACTAGAAACCATGGGGCCCCGGTGTGAAAATTGTTGTGGCGCCCCCCGTACATCTATCCCCCACCACCCGCCCCCCCCATAAGTCTACCATCCCCCTCCCATACGTTTCCTTCCCCCACACATACAAACAGATACACATGCAGACACACATAGACACACACACATATACAGAGACTTACACATACAGGCACACACACATATACACACATACATACAAAAAAACACACGCACAAAGACACATACATACAGAAACAGACAGACATACACAGACAGACATACAGACAAACACACATACACATACATACAGACAGAGACACATACATGCAGACACAGACATACATACAGACATACAGATATACACACACAGACAGAAATACACACATATACACACACATACATACAGACATATATACATACATACACACACACACAGACAGACATTGACACACAGACATACACACACACAGTCACATACAGACATACACACATACAGACACACAGACAGACATAGACAGACATACACACACATACATAGATACAAACATACACACACACACACACACAGACACAGACATACATGCACACAGACACACACATACATACAGACATACACACACATACAGAGATTCATACAGACACACATAGATTTCCTTGGGGTCCAGTGGCTCAGCCTGATGGGAGTCCCCACTCTGACTCCCTCCTCTCCTTCCTCCCGTGCGGCTCCCGGTGGTTGCTGGGAGGCGTGACCTGGGCAGTCACTTCCTCCCAGCGCAGTCTGACATCATCAGAGGGGGCCTGTTCATGCTATTAGAGCATGGGCCACCCGATGGGCCCCTTCAATGCGGACCCGGAGGTTACGCCGCGCTGGCCGGGGACGCATTATCTTGATCTGAATGTACGTTTCTCTCTGTGTCTTTCAATTTAAGTTTCTGTTCAGCATGTAGTGCACTTGTTTGCTGTTTTACTGCTGGAACATGCAGTGGTCATTCTTGATCTAACTGTTAGTGGACTGTTTGTCCATGATGGTGATCCTAGGAACCATCTCCTGCAATTTCGGAACTCTTGTTGATTCCTGAACTTTACTGCTACCTCTACTTGCTAAAGAAAGGGGATGTTTGGGTGTGGTTCTTTGGGTTTTACACTGGAGCTGTTTTATGTGATTGGTTAAAATATTGCATCATTGGAACATTTTCTCTGTCTGTTTACTGTTTTCCTCAGCAGCTTTTGCAAGTGTTAAGATATACTCCAATGTGTGAAAAAATGCAGACGTGTATTCATTGGGGACATATCTTCTAAACAGAGATTCTACATATTTTTTTTCATTTTTTTACCATTTTGGAAGTGGTGTGTCCCTTTAAATCACAATACTTGCATCTGTGTCTTTAATAAAATAAATAGCAAACTCATGTTCATTCTGCTTGCTGAATAGCATTTTGATCTATAGATGTCAATAGAGAATTTCAATTCAGTAAACAGCCTTACTTTTATAGGTGATTCCAATGCCAAGATTTGATCTCTATTTGCCAGTCAAATTTGTAATGTAAATTAAACCGTTGAAGCTTTCTTAACCCCTTAAGGACGGCGGGCGTGCTATACCGTCCTTGGATATCCGTCTCTAAACGCCGGTGGGCAGCATAGCATGTCCCTGCCGTCCTATTCACTTACCCGGTCACCAGGGATCCCACACCAGCAATCGCGGTGGGGGGACTCACCTGGCATCCCAGGGAGTCCCCCTGAGGCCATTCTGGCCCTCCTGGACCATGTGATCATGAGGCATAGCCGTCCATGTCAGTGCCAGCAGGGGAGTGCCTGGAATTACAGGTACTCCCCCTGCTGCATGTAAAAAGTAAAAAAAGTTAAAACACAGTTTAAAATAATATATATACTTAGATCATATATATATTTATTATATATATGATCTAAGTATATATATATATATATATATATATATATATAATATATATACACATATACATACATACACATGCACTGTCCAAGTGTATTTTAATATGCACTGTCCAAGTGTATTTTAACATATAAAAATACATGAATAATAATATTGATTAAAATATATATATATATACATATAATTATACTTATATATATATTTATATATAATATTCAATAAATAAATATGTAAATGCATTAAAAATAATAAAATAAACAATATATACGTGTAATTTTGTTCTAACTGTATTTTAAAATTAATATATTGATATCAAAATACAAGTAGAACAAAATAATGTATATATCTATATACATAAGTATATACGTATATCACTATATATATACCTATGTATAAGTAAAATAATGAAAACAATTATATATATATATATATATATATATATATATATATATATACACACATATATATAATTATTCTATGTAAATATTTATGTAATAATTTTACATAATTAGGTCATTTTATTAATTACAATTTGCTGACAACCCAGGCCAAAAGTCCAGGGAATTTAATTAGCTAGTACTATATTTAACCCTGTAACTTTCCAAGACACCATAAAACCTGTACATGGGGCTACTGTTTTGCTCGGAAGACTTCGCTGAACACAAATATTAGTGCTTCAAAACAGTAAAATGTATTACAACGATGATATCGTCAGTGAAAATGACAGTTTTTGCATTTTTAACACACAAATGGCACTTACACAGATGATATAATTGTTGAGATAGGTTTTAATGTTTTGAAACACTAATATTTGTGTTCAGCGAAGTCTCCCGAGTATAACAGTACCCCTCATGTCCAGGTTCTATGGTGTTTTCAAACGTTACAGGGTCAAATATAAAGCTTGTGTTTCAGTTCTTTCACATTGGAATTTGTCAGATTGGTTACGTTGCCTTTGAGACTGTATGGTAGCCCAGGAATAAAAATTACCCCCATGATGGCATACCATTTGCATTTTTCACACGCAAACAAATATTAACACTAAATTTGGCCAGTGTTTGTGACCAAGTGGCTACTAGAAATGACTGGACATACCCCATTTACAATACCTCGGGTTGTCTACTATTGCAAATGGTATGCCATCATGGGGGTAATTCCCATTCTTGGGCTACCATATGGTCTCAAAGGCAATGTAACCAATCTGGCGAATTTCAATGTGAAAAAAATGAAAAATGTAACATGCTATATTTGACTTTGTAACTTCCCAAAACACCATAAAACCTGTACATAGGGGGTACTGTTTTACATGTGAGACATCGCTCAATACAAATGTGTGTATTTATGACATTCACAGTTAAAATGTCACATAGAACTAAAAAAATTCTAATTTTCTCCTATTTATTAATATTTTATTCATATTAAATTATGTTTCATACCTAAATATTTGATGTTAAATGAAAGCCCTGTTTCCCCTGAATAAAATGATATATAATAAGTGTGGGTGCACATAACATGAAAGAGGTGAATTACGCCTGAACAGCTATATAGCGCAAATTCAAGATTTAGTTTATGTTTTGTTTTGATCACAACGTGTACATTTGGAATTTTCTAAGTGTCTTATTTGGAAACAGTTCATTGACAATGTTTTTGTGTGTTGGTGGGGGGGTCACAAGAGCCCAACTGGACAGTTTCTTTCACCAATTAAACACACTGGACCCAAACATCAAATTCATAATCACAAGTGATAGGGAGATGATACCATTTTGGATGTTCAGGTAATTAGAACAAATGATAAACTTCACAGTCACATTTATTCAAAACCTACGGATAAGAATAATTTACTACACTATGACAGTTTTCATCCCGATCACCTTTAAAAAAGGTTTACCATATAGTTAATTCCTTTTGGTTAAGAGGATAGTGTGCCAGGAAACAGAGATAGACACTGGTCTAGACTATATGAGTACTATATGAGTAAGAGATTTCTGGAGAGAGGTTATCCATCAACCCTATTAGAAAAACACAGGGAGAGGATACAGGGACTCCCAAGGGAACAAACATTACAAAATTGAACAGTACAAAAAGAGATGGAATGCATACCGTTCATTCTCCCTTATACTCCCCTAAGTATGGATGTCCAGAAACTGGTACTCAAACATTGGAAGATCTTCTAAGGGGACATGAATTTACCATTGGAATTTAACAAACCTCTCTTTTCTTTTCAAAGAGTGAGAAATTTAAGAGACATTCTAGTAAAATCCAAAAGACAAGTGAGATTTTTTTCTGAACCCAAAAAGGGCACTTTCCCATGTTTGGGATGCTCAAGTTGCAAATGGGTAATTAAAGGGGAATACTTTATGCACCCACATACAGGTAAAAGATACCGTATTAATAATTATCACGTGTAATTCTGATCGTGTAATTTACATACTGAAATGCCCATGTGGACTGATCTGTTAGGGGGAAACCATCAGATCGGTGAAGGTTTGCATATCCGAAAACAAGAGGAGCATAAGAGGGGCACTGCAGACATTGAATTGCACGGCACCGGTACCTCGACATTTTAAACAATGCGGACACAATATTAACCAATTAAGGTACCAAGTTATAGATGGGTTGCCCCCACTCAGAAGGGGTGGTAATAGACAAAGACTCCTCATGCAAAAAGAATCCAAATAGATTAGTATTCTAGAGACCCTACATCCTATGGGTCTCAATGAAGACTATGATCTAAGACATTTTTTTATGAACTTTAGTGGCCATGGGTTATTGTATATAAGGTGACAGAGTACCCACTTTTATCATTATGTACTCTGGTTATTCTTTGACTATTTTTTCATTACTTTATAATTCCTTCTGCAGTGCATTACCCAATGACCAACCATGGTCCGATTCACTTGTATAGTTCTTTGACAAGCAATGAAAATGACTAACTACTGGTCCGCTACTTGAACATCTTCAAGGTCCTTCCATACAGGAGCATCATGAACACGTATATGAAATACTCTGTGGGTAAGCATAAAATATACCCTATTGTTTATAAATCTTACATTAATCTGGCCACCTGAAAACTTATCATTTCTCTATGAATTGGGGACAATCCTATTAATATATGATAGGCATATTTTAGGTCACCGGTATTTATTTGTATCGTGTAGTCTATTGGTTCTATAGGTTTACATACTCCTATATACCCACTTTGAGACCCTTTTAGGTTACAGGTGGGATGCATTTGTATATATAGAAAACTGTTTTAGTCTCTCTGGCTAGACTTACAAAACACTGCTTTGTTCTTCATAACCCCTTTAAGGACATTCATTTATAAAGTGATAAGTTCCGTTAGCCTCTATAATCAAGTGTATAACACAATAGCATAAATCAAGGTATTCTTCAATGGATTCTTATGTGAACTGTAGTAACCAATGTGTCCACTACTAGTGAGTGGCACTGTGGATCCTGATCTTTTTCTACATTATATTTTAATTCCCAAATCAGAATAATGGCTGGAAAGTCGGCCATTATAACAGACCGATTTTACTTTCTACACCAGGGCCATTTGAAGGGACACAACGTACCAAGCGCACAGCCCCGGATCTGCATACCCCCATCCTGCTGCTACATGAGAATCCCTACATACAAAGTGAAGGAGATCTGCAGTGTATCCATCCTTTTTTCTACTCTCGGGAGAATCAATACAGTATGACTGTCCATCAGGAGGCCTCCTTATAAACATTTGGGTGAGATCTAACCTAGACTTTATTACAGAATGTCTTTTTGATTTTGCATAATTTTTTCATTTTTTATATTTTGCATTTTTGCATTTTGTTCATTTTTTCTGTATTGGATCCACCACCATACATTCAGGATTGGGACAGGTCATTGACACTTAGAGTATACTTTAGGAACTCTGCTGCACAGATTATTGACATCTGTGTGCCCTCCATTTTTTCCAGTTATTTGCTTTGTGCATAGGAATTGCAGGCAGGCAGTATTGTATATATATATTTGTTTGTACTTTAGTGTATTGAGTTATATATATACGGTGATTTGGCACTAAGCACTTTAAATTATGTTTTGCACATTATATATGGTGGACTAGTTATGTGAATTGAGATATGTTTACATCTATATAGGAGAGATTAGCCCTCTTACCTATACTTCCATATTGTGTCAATTAAGTATCCTTTTTTCTCTTTTGCTTTAAAATTGAGTGCGGTATCATTTTGGTATCTTCTATGTTCACATTATTCTTTGAGTGTATTTTCTGCATATGATTTATTTTAGGGTCTATCTTAGATGTCACAATGTGAAAAAAATATGCTATGTCTTATCATATGGAATATTGAATTAGGAATAATTATTTTAAACAGAATTTGATGAGAATGTCTCTAGTGGAAACATGTTTGATGTTCAATAGTAATCTTTATCTATAAAGCATAGCAAATACATCTATTTAATGTGCCAAGTTGCCAGTTTAAAAGCAATTCCTTTTCTTCTCCATCAACATAAAATTATAAAACCATTATGGAAAATAAAATTAGTGGAAATAAAAGCTACAGCATTTTTGGATAGTGGAAGAATTTTAAAATCCCTAAATGCTTGTCATAAGACAGGGTATAAAACATACAAAGGAAAAATGCTTCTTGTTAGATGGAATTGGTCAGGTCAGGTTACCATCTAAACATTGGCATGATTAGGGTGCAAACTGTTACCCAGAGTTGATGGCTTAAAGTAACAATCACATCCTGTCCTTGATAAATTAAATGATTATACTAACTAATCCCACTATAAAATTGTTCCGTGACTTTATAGCTACAAATACTCAGCAGATCTTATTTTTTTGCCATATGAAATGCATTTTAGATTTCACAGAGATTAGGCATGCTGCACATGATATTTAAATAAAACTACAGTACAAATGGCAGAGTGCTCAAACTGAGTACATAACAAAAGGAAGACTGGGCACAAAATTGGATATATTTTTATCTAACGTTATGCCTAGTCTACCATTTGTTATTTTGCTTCAGCGATAATGTAGCTGCTCTAGGCTGGTGGCCCTAATTTCACAATGTGTGCTTTCTTATACCTACACAGTTAGACCTGAGTACATGACATACATTATTTATTTTTTAAATTGCAGACCAACAAATGCTTTTTCATTATTTGCTAGAAAAACTTGGATTTCTGCTCACTGTGACTTTACATGTGCATATTGGAGTAATTACATATGAAAACATGTTTATTATTGTATGGCATGATATAAGCAGATATAATTATGGTAGTGATACATTTACATTTTGGTTCAATATGACATCCAAACACAATCAACATTTCTCATGTGAGATGCAATGTGTATGATTGATGACCAATCCAATCCTACAGCACCACTCTATAGTATCTACTATCAGACATAATTTCTAGCCATTGTGTGATTTGTTAACAAGATGTGAGGGAAGGAAATATTTGGTTTCAATTTTCTTGAAAATCTTACATTAGAACTATCCTAGAACTAACCTTAAATATTTAAACATATTTAAAGGGACACTATATTCACCTGAACAACTTTAGCTTAATGAAGCAGTTTTGGTTTATAGAACATGCCCCTGCAGCCTCACTGCTCAATCCTCTGCCATTTAGGAGTTAAATCCCTTTGTTTATGAACTCTAGTCACACCTCCCTGCAAGTGACTTGCAAGGCCTTCCATAAACACTTCCTGTAAAGAGAGCCCTATTTAGGCTTTCTTTATTGCAAGTTATGTTTAATTAAGATTTTCTTATCCCCTGCTATGCTAATAGCTTGCTAGACCCTGCAAGAGCCTCCTGTATGTGATTAAAGTTCAATTTAGAGATTGAGTTACAATTATTTAAGGTAAATTGTCAGTCATAGCCAGGGGAGGTGTGGCTAGGGCTGCATAAACAGAAACAAAGTGATTTAACTCCTAAATGACAGTGAATTGAGCAGTGAGATTGCAGGGGAATGATCTATACACCAAAACTGCTTTATTTAGCTAAAGTAATTTAGGTGACTATAGTGTTCCTTTAACCCCTTAAGGACACATGACATGTGGACATGTCATGATTCCCTTTTATTCCAGAAGTTTGGTTCTTAAGGGGTTAAAGGATGACTCCAATGGTAAGTAATTTGGTAGGCTTCAGGTAAACTAAAAGGGTTTGACACTAGGGACTTCTGGGACGATAATCATAAATGTGCGTCATCGTGGTTCTGGTGCTTGGAATGTTTCTTCAAGGAGGCAGTGCTTCTCGCAAATATCTACAAGGGCCATCAGTGACTTAGAATTCTGCTTCAATTACTTAAAAATGTTACCAGTGATAAAAACTAACAATTTGCTCAGTACTCTTTGGCTTGATTGCAATGGTAGCTCAACAGAAGCTATGGATTCTGTGATAAAATGTCATTTTGAATTATAGTAGAAATACACCGTTATTATCTAAATATGTTAATCTCTAGTTTTGAGAGCACATCTTTTTCATATACTTCTGGGGTTAAGTGGTGATTACTGGGGTTGGGAAGAGATACAGGAGAGATAAGGATTAGGGGGCATTTATGACTGGGACAGACGTTAATTTGTAAAGATAAACTACAGCAGACTATTATGAGGACTCTTCTTTTATATGTTTATTGGTGGCTGTTGAACTGGGATATATTCAAAGGAGAGATGGGGAGGATCAGGTATGAAAAAGGTTGACTTTTTTAAGTTGTAATTCTTCAAAATTGATAAAATGGGTTTTCTGGAGGAGATACACTAGGAAAGGAATGTGGAATATTGGATTTGTAAATACAACACCCCCTTATTCTACAATTCTAAATTGACTGTACAAAAATAAATTAAGAAAAATAAATAAATAAAAAATAATTTAAAAAAAGAGAGAGAGAGAGAGAGAGAGATAGAGAGAGATTCTGACATCCAATGAATATAAAATGGGACCAAAATTACTCCTCAACTTGAAACAAGAGTGATTGGAGCTGGTTGCCTCTTGGCTCACCACCAGCCACAGTGGCATCTTTTAATTTCCTGATTAAACTGAGCACAGATCATCAACATTCTCTACCAATACTTGGACAATTAAGAGGTCACTCTTCAGTGATGACTGTAAAAAAAGCTTATTAAATGTTCAAATAGCCAAGGAAATATTTTTTTTTATGACAGAGACTCTCTGTATATTTAATTAAAATGTTATGTTGGAGTCAAGATGTTTTTTTTTTCACTTTTGGAGGCAAAATTGGAAATAACTTTATTGTAATTTTTTTTTCCCTTTGCTTTTTTGGATCAGCAGTTGAAGGAATGTTAAAGACAAAATTGAAATTGATGCACTTGAGTCTTTTTCCAGTCTAAATTACAGTGATATCTATTTATTATATGTGTATTCATATTGTTTAATTAAAAACACAGAGCCTTAGAAAAAATGCAATGTTTTTTCAATAAGAAGAAATGTGTAAGATAGAATGATGATATGAACATAAATAGCAAAGGAAGCCAGTCTAAATTAGAAATGCATCCAATATTGCATAGTTTGGAACATTAACCTGGAATAACATACAGCCATCTGGTTATTTGTTTAAGATGTATTATTCTTTAATGCAGTTTACCTGTAAACACTAATCTTGCACAAGATATTGCTTCTTAAAGAGCAACTGTCATATTTCAGGAAACAGTATTATTGAACGGGGGCTCTGTTTTATTTTAATAAACAAATTATCTTGTGACATCCCAGTACAGTTCTCTCTAGGCACAGTCATGGCGTAGCATTGAAATTTGTTTCTTTCCCCTGTCTTAATAAAGTATTGACCCTTTCTAGAGTCTTGTCGTTGTCTGTTCTCATTGCCTTGCTGTCCTCACATCACATGCCTTCCTTATGGGAAGCAGAGATGAAGCTGCTCCAGAACATCACAAATGGCATTCACTCTATGAGCACAATGAATTCAGTGATCTTTTATAAGAAACAATATTTTTTCCATCTCACTTTACTCTGGACAGGAATCTGAACACAGCGCCAGTTATGGGGACTGCTTCATATCTGGACATCATCAACAGAAGCCGTAACTTTGTGCAAAACTGGACAGGAAGATAAGAGGGTAGTAACCAGCATTTGATTGACAGCAAGCTTAGATGGCGGAGTTCTTTGATGGAATACTAATACATATGCAGCTATGTATTACCCACAGTAATGTAATTTTAGAACTACAGACAGACATAGATTTGAAAGATTTACTTTAAGCACCAAATTTCAAGACAATTATATAAGGGGGAGTGCACCCAGCACATTAACAATATAATTATCTTTATGCCATCATCGATAAGATAATATGCTGCTTTTGATTGCAGGTGTTGCCTCATAGTGCCATAAATACAGAAGGCACATTAAACCATAATCATTATAACATGGCTCCCTAAATTTTCAGCTGTAGTGAAACCTAGAAAAACAACTTGATAAACTAAACCTGTAGGGCAGATTTAGGAAAAAAAATTCTGTCACGGGATGATAACATTTTATGGTGCTCTGAATGATCACAAAAACACTAATTGGTGACTAGAGTTTTAAAATATATGATCAGTTTTCTGAGAAGTACTTAACACAAATCTGAAAACTGAAGGATTCTGGAACGAACAACCATGATAAGATAACATGGTTAACTAGTGTATACAATGTAAAACCTTTCAGAAGAATCATTAGAAAATGTCAGTCGTTATTTTACAGAATACTATACTTTAATAGTGAAAACAACAAAGGCAGAAACTAATCTGTTGATGTTTAACTTTGCATGGATTTACTTAAAAGATGAAAGTGAGAGATTAGCATAGGTTATGTGTTTTCTTAAAGCTATATCCTGCTAATTTCCCTCCAGCACCACCTCCACCAGATACATGACGATTGGGAGGTATAACTGTTTTAGTGTGTTCTGTCGATACAATTCTATAATTAGGCCCATCATAATTTCAGCACCAGGCCCAATGGGCTCTCAATATGACCCTGGCTAAGAGGACACTTCTGGGAATAACATCTATAACTTCAAAGCTTGTGTAGGCAAAGTCAAACCGACCACTCAGTCATGGACCAAGCGTCCGAGACAGTCACACAGCCATGTTCCATCTGGTGAGATCAGAGATCTCTCCAACTGAAAATGCAAAATGTAAAAACAATATCTTCCATCAATAGGTTGTGTAGCCCCTTATGATGCCAAGGACCCTAGCATCATACTGCACAGCACATCACCGGGCCCCCGTGCTGTAAATGAGACCTGACAGCATTACCTGCTCTCTGCTAGGTCTCCTCTTTGCTGTCCGACACTACACTCTGTGTTATGGGAAGAGGTGGGGATAGGAAGGGACATCACGTCCTGCAGTCTCCTCATACATAGCAGCAACCTGGCAGAGTCAACTGGGTGCATGAAAAGAGGTAGATAGAAGAGAAAAGGGGAAGAATGTAAGTTGGTGAAAGCAACAGAAAAACAGAAGATAGGGAAAGGTTACCATGGTTAAGAAGATGAGAACAATGTAAGAAACAGCTTGCAATAGATGCAATCAAAGGGAGAAAATCATGGTGTCATGGGAGATGGGACTCCTCGTATGTTTTCCCTTATTTGCACCTTGTTTCTTCTGATATCCCCAGCATTCAAATGGAATTGTTACCTTCTGTTTGGTTACCAAACAGATGCTGTGTGGTTCTCCTTTGTTAACACCTCGTAATCACCGACCACCCCTGGCTGTTACCCCAGGCTGTTAACCACAAACAAGGCATTCCCTTGGTGGCCGCCATTCTTATATACGAACGCACATGTACAAACAAATGGCGGCTGTAACGGAGCTCCCTGTATCCCGGCTGGGTACCTCTGCCAAGGACCGCTTCCTAGCTGGAACAGGGGACAAACCTCAGCACTCCTGCCCCCAGTCGCCGTGACTTGACTGGGGTCCTGGAACCACTCCGTCTCGGAGCCGAATGGGGGAACTCACCCTATCCACTCCCAGGCACTGGACGACACTCAGTCCTGGGAGCTCTAGTCCTTACAAGGACTTGCCCAGTTAAATCCTCCACACTGGAAGAAGCTGGATTAGTGATTAGCCCTTTCAGTAACCAGACGATACATAGTTCTAGGAGTACAAGCTGGAATATTTTAACATGGCCATATAGCCTGCTTTTATACATTTCTGAACACAGACAGGCACGCCCATAACACTCACACACAAAATGGAATAATCCCTCCCCTATGCCTGGGAGATAATTGATATACAAACATATAATTATAGGAAAAGCTCAACTGAACATGGATGATAAGTAATGTGGTATAAAAAGTACCGGGTGCTCTATAAGGAAAAAAATCAGTTCCCACACCAGATATATATATATATATATATATATATATATATATAATAGTAGTAATAAGGATCCCAAGGCACACCAAAGCTTGCACATAAAAATAGCATTTATACGTGCATTGAAAGTACATCAAAATATCTTGACAGAAAGAAAGTGCATAAAGTAGTACATAACCAATATATAGTACCAATATCACAATAATAATAAAGTGCTAAATGCAAACACCCATTAAAAAGGTATACTGTCCAAAAGTAGGAGAAATGAAAACCCTGACGTTTCGGCTATGAAGCCTTCTTCTGGGGAGCCTCTCACTGACTGATCTTTATTCCCACTTATATACCCTGTAGATTCAGACTAATAAACCTAAAAGTGATCACCTGGATAAAGGGAGGTACTTGCTATTCATATAATGTTGTGTGAAATCCTCTGCAGAATACCAGGAGTTACTTCCAGGTATCAATGACGTCATGACGCATGTGCTTCAAATGGCGTCATTACGTATGGGTGTGGTCACGTGATCCGGTAGTGCAGAACAACTACAGGAGAATGAAGTGGCCAAAATTGTTATAAATTAAAAGGAGAAAATACTTCTAATGCATAATGGCTATTTGTAGACTTATCAAACGAATGCTACATTCCATATCCACTGTAGCGCACCAAATGAGCATTGGGAATATGCAAATATAAGCTTTACATATAAACTCTGCAATCTAAACCAGATTACCCCAGAATATAAACAAGCACTATTATACACAATACCCCACATTATAATAGATCCATAGTACACAGTGTTAGACAATATGATACAGAACTAGATTTCAGCAAATTACATGTCATACATACACCATTCCATAATTAACCATTTCAGGAAATAGTGGAATAAACAATGTTATCATGTAGTCATATATAAATAATACACATATTATACATAATAAACATATGGGGCATCATATATAACAAAAAAAATATATAAAAATAATTTTAAAAAAAGTGTGATAAATAATGAACAAAAATAAATATAATAATAATAATAATAATGTGGGTGTGGGATACCAGACCCATGGGTTCCGGGGAAATTCCCGAGATCCATGGATGTGTGCATCAACAGTCTCAAAAATAGAAAAAATAGAAAAAATACAGACAAAAAATAAAATATACAATATTGATGTAAACCAATGCATGAACTCAGGGCAAGAGACCACCAATCCCGAGTTCATGTTACGGGTACATCAAAAAGTATTTATACGTAAGGAGCAAAAAAATTAAACAAATCGTCGTATCCACTGTGAGTCTGTCTATTTCTTTATGGACTGAGCTTGAGCAACTCCCTATTACTCCAGATCTTGCCGATCACTGTCACCCTTCTTGTGTGGGTAAACTATAAAAAATTATTATTACTTCTACTGGGAGATAATTGAGTCAGGAACTGTACAAAACTCAATTATCTCCTGGCACAACAAAACACACATTTCACAGATACCCCAAAAGTACCTTAAACTACATAAAACCCCCCAAAAAGTTATATTCCCTGATAGCCCCGATATGGGTGACCAACATATCCAAAAATCACCCAGATTGGTTCAGGGGTTCGGGATTTCCATAGAAGTCATAATTTTAAGTTCAGTAGTTTAAAAGAGAACAAACTACCAAACAGAAACCATTGCCATACTGTGGATCTTGTTACCTTCATCCAGACGAACGATCCCACTGAACGGTGTTCTTCTAAGTTATATAAAACCGAACGCAAATGATCATGGAAGTCCTGCGGTGTTTGGGAGTTTCAGCGTTCGTTTTCTGTTCCATGAACTTGGCGACCAAGCAAAGCTGCCTGCGTTCATGCGAACAAGATGGCCACCACCATATGTTCGTGAATATGAACGGTGGCCACCCAGACGAACCATTAGAACACTGCAGTTAGGATTGTTACAATGTATCCATTAGGCTTAACTAGTTCTCGGGTGGTCCATAGTTCGTGCGGCTATTCGGTTCCCGAACAGCATAGGGGAATCACATGAACCAAGCCAGTTAAATAGTCTTTTACATGGCCCAAAGTCTGTGGGCAGGAGGCTCGCGAGCAGGCTGCTCCAGGAGCTTGTGGCACACCTATGTGGCAAGGGGAGTTTGTCACAGTGGCCATTTTGTCTCCTGAACGTGGGCAGCGATACATGGTCATCGACGGCGCTTAACTATTTTCGGCTACACGACTCAGCGAACACCCGATAATCTGGTACCGCTGCCTATCCAACTTCCTGAACAATTAGGAGAATGGCGTTTGAGATTAATAAACTACTGAACAAGGGAACCATTAATTTCTTAAAAGCCAGAGAATGCGTTCATCAGTTTGTTCATATGGAACTCCCGAAAGTGACCGACTGCTACCACTAATTCTCTGGAACTGTTTTGGGCTAGCAGCTCGACCATAACTATGGCTCAACCATAACTTTAGTTTTACCGAACCGATCTGAGCGCTTTTTGTATATGTGCTCAGATAGGAGCTATTCGGGAATATGATTTTTGTGGAGTTCCTATGCTGTTTTCATATATTTTCGGGATGTGTTAAAATTTTATGTACATTTTCTCATTTGAGAGATAATTGAGTTATCTTAATTGGAGCTCAGTTATCTCTCAAACACAATGGCTTGTGGGAAGGAAACCCCTGTTATTTTGTCTTGGAAACTCCATACTGGGGGCACTGCATAAAAAGCAGAGTGTGGCCTAATAAAGTCAGTTTGCTTCTTGTACCCAATACAATTGGTTGTGTCCGTTATATTGGGGAAATTCTACACATCGGGAATACTTTCATTATATTCAGCACATCTGGAATTAGGACTAGTGGAGGATTGAAGGAATAACAGCAATAGACTCACGAACCCTTGACACACGGTAAGAGATTTATAGAGAGCATTATAAGTATGTGGGGACAACAATGGAAAAGAGAAATACAGAGGCTTAAAAAGTATGGGGAAAAGAAAAATAGGGCTGGTGGAAAGACAGCCCTGAAAAGATAGTGGCACCTGTGGGATGAATGGGTGCAATGTTGCAGAGACTTACAGGGGTGTTGTTTACAGACATGTAGGGTTAATGAGAAGTGGCACAAAATGAAAGTTTGGGGTTATAAAATAGTGGCAGGGTTGGGAGCAAAATTTGGGAAATGCACAAGTGGGGTGTTTAAGAAAGAGTGTGACATATAATTTGTGAAGATCACAGTAGACTGCCATAGGAGGTTGATGACGAGGCAAAGTGTGACAGACAAAAGATGACATAACATGGATACAAACTTGAGTGGTGTGGAGACACACATGGTGGAAGATGGTGAAAAATGCACCAAAGGAGGTGGGGGAATCCATAAATAAAGAAAGGTAAATAAATGCTTGCACTATATAAATAAACCACTAATATACATTCATTTTGACACATGGTTTGATGACTCCTCATTCTCATACAATGAGGATGCCTTTGATCCCACTAAAACTACGGGAGGCATAAGCAAGGAAATCCCGAGACCTTTCTTTCACCATCTCATCGATTGTGGAGGGGAGACAGCCTAGGCAGTAGTCTGATGAGTGGCTCTTACCCCTTTTCACAATGAATGGACTGCTTCATGACTGTAGTTGGGGTTACTAGGGCCAGGAGATACACGATTCCCAAAGGGTTTATGTTTTTGCAGAAATTTCAATTTCCGAAAACCACCAACTTTTATACAAAAATTGTATATATTGAAAAATGTTAGGTGCAAAAGAAGCAACACATGAAAAAAGAAATTTAAAGCATAAAATGGTTTGATAAATCTCCTTTATATTTTGCTAAATGCAATAATGTTTAAAGTATATACAATATATATTAGTGTTCTTTTTAATTAAGTACACAGGGAAGTAGCTGTATCATCACATGGCATTTACACTTCTCATTATTGATGGACTTCCTCCTGCTATCTTTTTTTGTATAGGCTGCACATTTATTCAGTTATTTCTATTGCCTTGTGATGGAACATTTCTAACATTATCTTGTCCATTTTCCCCACTATTGTCTCTACAAGGGCATGTTCTTACTAGTTTTATTTTGTAGCAAAATAATTAGATATTTCTATTCAAGTTGTCTTCAGGCTTGTGAAAATAATTCACAAAAACAAATCAAGAATGTTAACTCAAAGCCTTCATATCCAAACTCCATCCAGTTGGAAATATTAATTTCACAAAAATTCTCTACTCTGCCCTTAATTTTCTATCCAAGATCACAAAGTTTCATTTAACTGTATTCTTTCATTTATATAGGATTTCTCTGGGTGGCACACCATTAAAGATTTTAGAATAATTTAAGTAGACCACATCCTCTGTAACACCTTGGTCTAAGTTTCTACTTATGTTTTTTATATACTCCAGAAAATTACTTTAAAGTGATTCTTGTAAAACTATGCTATCTCCCACAAAATTAATGTCTAAAATGTTATTCTTAATAACTTTTCCAGTCACTATTTTGGTTGAGTAAATGAAAATATAACTTCCATCATTGCTTAGAGAACCACATATTCTTTACAAATTGCTGAGAAATCTCCATAGTTAATTAAGTCAAATGCTAGCCAAAAATCTCAGATATTCTGTAACAATTGGTCTAACAAAGTCAACAAACACATGCTGAATGGTTTCAAATATTGGTTTCTTTTATTTTCATGTTTAAATAACAAAGGATCTTATTCGCAAAGATTCAAATTTAAAGTAACTTGTTTAGGTGACTATAATCGTAGACTTGGCAACTCACCTCTTATAGGAGACCTTGCACATGTTCTCACCTATTACTACATCCATTGGGCAGTAGAAGCTTATAAAAATAAGAAGTGGACCTATGTCAGGATCCTATCCTGCTAACAAAAATGTTGTTTCTTTTATTTCTGTTTCTTTCAAACATGTTCCAGTTTTCTCCACTAATGGCCTTCCTAGCCACTCGTCTGAACAAGCTTTCTCTCACCTGCTTATCAAATCATATCAAACTGCTATAAAAGGTCACACCCTTCTAGACAATTTGCCTTGACATTGATTGTAGTTATGTTATGAATCTGGCAAGACTACAGATCATGGCTCCTTCAACAAAAATTTGTTATATCCTGGAATTACTTAATTTAACCTGATTTATTCCTTCCAACCTACTACTTTCCAAACCTGCTTACTATCCATACGTTTGGAGAAAATCTACTTGGAGAAAACTTGCTTACTATCTATACACTTGGAGGTAACCTAATTTGCGAATACTACCTTTATTATATTACTGGACTTAAAATTAATATTGAATTATGACTGCATTTATGGAAAACTATTAAACCAAAGTGGAGATTACAAACACCCTTGATAATTACAATTATCATAAAGGACTCTAATTCATCTATACAACCTGCAAACCAAAAGAGGCATTTCAACTAAATGTCTTACTTACCTGTATTACTTTATCCTATTAATTCTATTTTAGTACTGTCTAATATATTTTGTTTTTCATGTAACCTATCATTCTCAGTTATAGGTTGTGACGGATCACTTGGCACCCCAACTGGGTACCTCCGCCAACAGATGCTTCTTTGCTGACGCTGAGGACCGTAAGCACTGCACCAGACACCACAAGCACTGCAGACTCCACAACTGCCATAGCTTAGCTGGGATCTTGTGGTCTTCCTCCCACCCTGGACCAATCTTTGATATCCAGGACCTTGTGGGAAAGACCTCTCCTACTCCAGAGAGCACGGCAAGAACAGCTCTTGTAAGAGCTAGTGATTAGAACCCAGGGGAGTATAAGGAGTATAGCAATCCCCAGTGTGAATATAGCAGTTCCCTCCAATCACGAGACCAAGCTACGTGTTGGGGGTTAAGCAGGAACTCCATTTTAATGGAGATACACTGGCCTTTTATGCAAGTTTCCCAACAAGGGTGACAGCCACATGGACCTTGTTGGGCACAGGGACACAAAGTTAACAAACCAATAAAAACAGAGTTATACAGTGAGACACTCCCATACAGTATACACAATCCCTCCCCTCTACCTGGGAGATAATTAAGGCAGATAATGCATTAACTTAATTATCTCCAGGCAGAAAAAACAGTACCCCAAAACACAACATATCCCCATAAATGTTACATCCCCTGATAGCCCTGATCTGGGTGACCAACATATCCAAAAATCACCCAGATCAAGGGTTCAGAAATTTTATGGAAGTCATAGTTTTGCCCAGTCACAGGCATAGTCCCATGCCCAAAACAGTTCCATAGAATCGCGGTGAAATGCTGCTGGAGGACCAACCGGGAACCGCGAGGTTTTCATGCCGAAAATAGTTCCAGGGCATTCGTGGCTAAGTCCCCGTGAAGTCTATGCACGGTTTTGTCCATGCCAACAAGATGGCCGCCACCACATGGTCGAATGGCACTTCAAATGGCTTCGGGATTTTGAAGTGCCGCTTCGAAAGTTCGAATAATTATTGTCCAAAGTCTTAATAAGTACAAATAGGGTTTTTTAACCATAATAAATTAAAGGGGCCATAGTCACAGGCTAAACGGCTGGCAAGTAGTCCCCTCCAAACCCCAGTGGGAAAGTGGCTTTCGCCACATAGGTTTTCTTCTCTTTATTTCTTGTAATATCTATTCTGTTATCCTGCTACTAAAAATCCTGCCTGGGGCATATTGCCTAAACCTTTTATTTCGGTAATCTCCTGTTACCTTGCCTTTAACTCTGGCTTATATTTTCCTGTCCTTTTGGCTTCTACTTCCACTCATACTTCCCGGTGACATAGTCACTAGAGCTTTAACTCATCATATCCTTAACTGCTAAATGTGTCCGACCGAATTTACCCATGCAATTGTGGAAAGCCAAGAGTGACTTAATCTTTTTACATTTCTAGTGCCCATTATCCCTCTAAACAGTGTTAGTGTTATGTCTAATTCCCATGGCAAAATTTTTTATAGATCTATTTAAAGTAAACTAACAGAAGGATGGGACTGCGCCAATAAACAAAATAAAAAAGTCCTGGTTAAGGTATTGAAATAGAGTCCAGTGTAATAAAACTTTGGTCTTATGTTGGTCTCTGAAGTTGTAGAATTATGCGCCTTACTGATATATGGAGGAGGACGATGGATGACCTCCTGTTACCATCTTAAATAATTATTTTAAAGAACACTCACCATAAATCCCAGAGGCGGGGATCATACCGCTGCATGCCTACTATACTAGAGCTAGTATAAGCTCTATTAAACGTGAGTGTATCTATTATATTTGAATACTTTTTATCCACCTTTGGAACATACTGCACCATCACTGTTTTTCGTTTTATCTTCCCCCTGGTTGCCTGTCACTACACTGAAGATGAAGCTCACCGTATATCCTACATACCGCTGCAAGCTATTCATACCAGAGCTGGATTAAGCTCTACAAAAAGTGAGTATTATCTCTTCTTTTTCATTTGGATACCTTTCGGATCACTCTTTACCATCTCATCATCCATCGTCCTCCTCCATATATCAGTAAGGAGCATAATTCTACAACTTCAGAGACCAACATAAGACCAAAGTTTTATTACACTGGACTCTATTTCAATACCTTAACCAGGACTTTTTTTTTTTGTTTACTGGCGCACTCCCATCCTTCTGTTAGTTTACTTTTTGTATTTATCTCAAGGACACTTGAGGGAGTCCTTGTTTGGGATTGCTGCCCTTTGTATCTCTTTCTGATATACTAGCGCTGACTTCATTCTCTGTTTATAGATCTATTTAAATCTACGAACTCCACTTTACCCTGACATACATGCATATACAGAACAGTCATTAGTAGCCATTAATTAATATCTTCAGTCCATTGGAATAATGGGGTAGAGCTATAAATTAGATGGTCTTGTGAATAATAAGAGACATTAGAGGGGGGGGCAGAGCCTGAGCTTGGTGTACAGGCTCCAGGCAAAACCCAACAAAAAGAGCCTGCACTCGCATCAAAGTGCACTACCTAAGTTGGGTGAGCCCTGGTGAACCTCCTGACACCTGCCTGACAGGTTGTTGCAAATCTGGAATGGCTGCTCTCCTCTAGCTAACTTCAGCGTTGCAGCACCACTTAGCTCCAACCGCCCACCCCCTATGGTGAACCCGTCTGCCCCTGGGAGGCATCCCAGCAAAATCAGGCCCAGAGGATGAAAAAAGGCATGCAGCTTACCAACGTAAAAGAACACAAAATGGCGGATGCCACATTTTCCCCTGCTGGTTACAGCCAGAAATCAGACCTCGAAGCTAAGCTGGACACTATATTTGCAACGTTTTGGAGAAAACTGGCAGATCGAGCACATCAAGCTGCTGAGCACAAAACATGGCACCACCCTCACCACCTCTCAGCAGGCACAAGGGGTCTAAGAAGTGCAGGGCCAAAAGATTGCGGCGGACCAAGAGACGACTCAAGCCTAAACGCAAGTCCACGCGGCTGGGGCTGGATGACACTAAGCACCAGCGACTAACGACTCGCTCTAATTTCAATTACTTGCAGAGGCAAGAATTGCGCATCCAAGGAAGCGTATACCCCAAATCTTATATGGCTCAGAAATCAGCATGATGTTTCCTGACAAAGACACAGAACCAGCCCAGGCCCTTGGTGCTGACCACTTGCCTTGCACCGGACGAGTTCCAGAGCCTGAACACGGAACTCTTGTGGCCAGAAGCTGCTACCCCCGTGTGGAGTATTGGATGACTTTGAAGTTATCTCCCACCGGGACTCATGTTTGCCTTACCTGGGAGGAATCCTAGGGATTATCTACATAACACAAGTTTGCATTCAAACATGTCAATCTTTATTATTTTTCTTATGCTATGCTTATGCTTCAGTACCTGGTTATTTTAGTTTGAATTTTTAAGTTAATATTGAGACCTGTCTGTTGTTTTGGTTTATTTATCATATGACTAATCAAGCAGTCAGTCAGCCTATACAAAGTTTAGGGCGTCCGTGAAAAAGTTTAGGGCGTCCGTGAAATCCCGACTATGTTTCTTGGGGGAACAGGATGGGGTGTTAAAATATCTTGCAAGGGCTTTGCTTCTAAGCGTATGGTTTTAAGCATAAAACGGTGTAACATTATTAGCTAAGCATATATACTTCTCATGATGTATATTCAGTTTGAACTGAGTTACCCACTCCTGCATATCGACTCCCTGTTGACAAGCTTACTGTCTTATTATCTTAAATTTCTTTGAATAGCACGACATTATTATTACTATCTTAAAAACTTTTTTTTTTTATGTGCTGTAACCTTTTACCACGACAACGCTGTACCTATCTGTTTTCTAACTGCTTGCACATACTGCCATGGTAATGCAAGGCTACGATGTAAACGTATGCATGACAAAAATAAATTAACTTAAATAAAACACGGACACCGTTTATCCTGTTGGAGTATAACGTCCACAGCTTTATTAATTATTAAATATAAATAAATTAACATTTAGGGTCATTGTCACAACTGACATTATATTACTATCCCCCCGCACAATACCCCTGACAATGACCCTATCACTTGACCAATAATTCACATTCAAACAACATTTAACTTGTAACACATGGCCTACCAAAGCCCCATATCCATAAGGTTGACTGTAGACACCCCTACCCCCTAGGTTCATAGCCACTAAGAGCTTGAACCTACCAATACTCACTTCCATCTGGCCTACTCCAGCCTAGGCCTTGGCCTGTCCATTTCCAATTCCAGCCAAATTCTGACTTTACCACGCCCTGTTCCACCATAGCACATGACTTGATCCCTTAAAGACATGTGTGCCCCCCACCACCCTGAAACAGTGCCTGGCTAATCCATTCCTGAAAACCAAGATTAAGCAAGTCGCTCCCTACGTCTGACAAATGCACCCTGTCTTTCCTAAAGTATCCAGGTAACATGCCCTCCAACTCCCGGTGCCGTACTATGACGCCACCCAAACGCCGAATAAAATTGCCATAGTCCTATTGACCTTGCCCCTGACCAGCTCCAGAATGAGATAATTCTCCTGACCAGCTCCCGTTGTGGGATCAGGCCCAGGTCATTCCCAACCCCCCGTGAACCAGTACTACGTCTGGTACGGACCCCCCCGCCACTTTGCTAAACAACATGCTACTAAGGCTCTGCCAACTAAACCCCCTAAAGCCAAACCATGAAATCACCACTCTCTCCCGAAGAAAGCCCAGCTGTGTTCCACTTCTTTGAACTGTGGCCCTCTTCTGAGCCCAATAGACATACGAGTGCCCAATTATCCACACCTTCCAACCTGAAAAGAAACAAATGTTAGTGCCATGGTACTGGGCGTTCATTACTATACCGCATATACCTCTTCCCCCTTTACACCAATCTGTCAGGTCTTACGTATGATCGGAAACGTAAGGATTCCCATCTCCCTATGCGTTTGATCCTCTCATCGCCCAGACCCAACCTTCCGCCTCCGTCGCAACCCCAATACGAAACGAGTGTGTCCCGAACTGCCCGGGCTCCAAGCCCAGCTTCTTTACTCCCAGCCAGAATCCCCTCGCAAACTGAAAACGTGGCAATGCCGTGCCGTCCGCGTGCAAGAAAAAACAACCTTTCACTGCCGGGCGTATCACCAAGTACCCTGCTCCTTGCTCTACCGGGCACACCCCCAACCCCGGCAACTCAAACAATACCACAAGCAACCTTTTCCAAAGATGTCTGTCTTGGATCGGCCCAGCCTGATCTGTACTCTGTCCCCGCGTACTGCCACGTCCTCGAGCTGTAACCCACCTACTCCCACCTTTTTTGTGCTGACGCCCCAAAAAAGGCACACACAAATGCCCCTCTGAACAGGGCTACCTCGAATGGGGAGCTACAAATTTCGGGCAGTACTCCCACCAACTTTTGCAATAACTCGAAGGACACTGGTCTCCTCGTATCCACTGTCTTCTTCCCTCTCCGGAAACCCTTACCGCCTGCCGGACCAGGAAATGTTTCGTGCAATCTTCCTACCCATTGAACTTAAATAGGAAAGCCAAGTTGGACAGGTGTCTGTTAACCATGGCAGGCGATGCCTGCTTTGCAAACAAGCGTAAAAGCAACCATAATAACACATCCAACCACTGGCCCTCCGAGAAGTCACTACCAACCTGTTCAACCATATCGTCCCACACTTTCCAAACCTTCACGTATATGTGGACCATGTGCCAACGACTTCCTTATGCACTCCCCGAGCAAGCCACCCCGAGCTGCCACATCTCACCAGGGGCACTCCTGCCTCCGCGTCCATGCGTCCGGCGCAGCTTCCCGAATACGCTCCCACTGAAAACGAGACAGCGAGTCAGCCACTACATTTTTGAACCCCAGGATGTGCCTAGCCCTGAACACTATGTTGAAGGACATATAACAAAGCACTAACTGTCATAACAAGCGCACCACTAGCGGTGACGATGCGGTCAAGCTGTTAATCGCTTGCACCACTGCTATATTGTCGGAATCCAGGTGGCGTTGAGAGACAGGGGCCTGGCATGGCTCCACGAACAGCTAGGAGCAGCTGCAACCCAGGCGGAGGTACCAGCGACGCCATGACCTGCAGAACGAGAAAAGGAAAAGAACCTCGCTGACCCGTCACAAGTAACAGGTTGGTGAAGCTCTGATTAAACTGGCCACTCTTTAAGATGGCCGCTATTTAAACTGCCTTTACTCCACTCCCACGTTGTACTGCCCTAAGCCCACCCCTCAATCTTTTCCACCTGCCCACTCCTTGGCCTTGTCAAGGCCCACTCCCCTGCTTCACTGCTCCGTGGGCTCCATTCCTCAAATTCAAGACAGATCAATGTACTCAACAGGAAATGTGTGTGTGGAAAGTGAAACAAATATTGCCAAGATTGAAGCAATGTTTAGGAATATCATAAAATCTACAGTAGTACACTGATCAATCAGAACATTAAAACCACTTATAGGGGTAGTGAATACGGAGTGGGATATATTAGGCAGCAAGGGAAAAAGCAAAAAGATCATAGTTACTTTGACAAGGGCCAAATAGTGAAGGCTAGACGACTGATTAGAGCATCTCCGAAACGGCAAGTATTGTGGTATGCAATATTTAGTACCTACCAAAAGTGGTGCAAGGAGGGACAATAGGTGAACCAGTGTAAGGACCATGGACGCCCAAAGCTTATTGATGTATGTGGGGAGAGAAGGCTACTCTGTCTGGTCCGATCACACAGAGCTACCATAGTACAAATTGATGAAAGACGTAATACTGGCCATGATAGAAAGGTGTTAGAACAAACATTGCATCGCAGTTTGCTGCAAATGGGGCTGCATCACTGTAGACTGGTAAGAGGGCCCATAATGACCCCTGTTCACCACCAAGTACCTTTAATGAGGATGTGAGTGCCAGAGCTGGACCACTGAGCAATTAAAGAAAGTTGTCTGGTCTGATGAATCACATTTTTTTCCAGATCAGGTGAATGGCCAGGTGGGTGTTTGTCATTTACCTGGGGAGAAGATGGCAGCAGAATGCACTATGGGGAAAAAGGTAGGCAGGTGGAGGTCTTCAATGATCTGCTGGGAAACCTTTGGTCCAGGCATTCATATGTACCACAAGCCTCTGTGTGCCTCTGTTCTCTCCCCCAGCAGCCCTCTGTGTGTCTCTCCACAGCAGCCCTCTGTATACTTCTCCCCCAGCCCATTGTGTGCCTCTCTTCTCCCTCCCAGCAGCCCTCTTCTCCCCATCAGTCATTTGTGTTTTTCTCCCCCTAGCCCTCTGTGTGACTCTCTTACCCCCACAGCAGCCATCTGTATGCCTCTTCCCCCCAAGCCCACTATGTGCGTCTCCCTCCAGCCCTCTGCGTGCCTCCACCAGAAACCCTCTGTGTGCCTCCCCACCCCCCCAGCAGCCCTCTAAATGCCTTCTCTCCCAGCAGCTCTTTGTGTGCCTCACCTCCTCTCCCCACCCCTTGTGACAGCTCACCTCACTCCTCTTTGCTGGGGTAGAACTGCTGTTCCTGACTTTGACAGTCTGCTTGTGACTGTAAAGTGTGTATGACTGTCTGCTGTAACAATGTGTGTTTGACTATCTGCCTGTAACTGTGCATGTTACTATCTGCTTGTAAGTGTATGTGTGTGTGTAGGGTGATATACACAATAGGGTACACAACCAGTTTGCGAATTGCAAATAAAACTCCGTGATAACATCCGTGATAAATTCAGGTAATACAAAATATTAAAAACGTGGTAAAAAATTCACTGTGTGATTGTTGAAAAGCACGATTTTATTGGTTTACACTGTGAAATTTTGTGTATTTAAAAAAAAAAAAAAAAGCTCCACTAATTATCATTCACGATTCTTTTAGTGTATGTAAGAATACGCCTGTAGTGTGAAAAGCAGCTAATCAAATTCAGGTTTTTGGTGTGTGTGTATATATATGTATTTTATTCATTCCCCAAATTCTTTTTTTTTAGTTTTGTTATGAAATAAAGGTATGTTATAAGGAACATAGAGAGAAGCAAAAAGGTTTGTTACAGTGCAGTATAGTACAGGCTCTGCGTGCAGGCATGCTCATGAACTGACTTTGGACTATGAGAGGATCATGGCTTCACCAAGATAGCGTTAGGGGGTTCGTGTGTTGTGAACATATTTATGGTAAGCTCATTTCACAAGACATGTTGGCAAGAATGTTTTGCAACCTGTTGGGTGGGTTTGACCTCTGCCTTGTCTCGGGATGCCCCCTCAAGGATTTCTTATTGTTTCAGTTATGAGTATGTGGTCCCTAGTTGTCAGTGTCTTCCTAAGGGTGGGTTGGTTCATGAGTTTAGACTGCAGTTGAGTTGCTATTGGGTTGGGGGATTTTGTTGCCAATGCCTTGTCCTATCCGGCTACATATCAGATCGTGATATGGTGGTGGTCCTTAGTTTGGCCTTAAATCTTTAGTCCTTATATTCTGTATGTCTTGCCTGGAAGCCTGATAGAAAGACGTAGTAGGGGTAAGAATATGCATTAAGAAGATTAGTGCGTCTTTACAAGTTATGGGAGTAGAAGTATGAGTATCGTTAGTATGAAGGGTAGAGGAGTAGTTGATGGCTCCAACATGGAGTGTGGCTGTCCTTTATTTCCCGCGGTCCCGCTCCCCCTCCACCCACCTGGGTGTCTCTATTTAGGTGCCATCATTGACTGATAGCACTAAGTGGTGGGGTGACAGTGCTCACATGAGAGAGAAGCAAGAAGCCCATCTTGAAAGTAATACAGAGGACTCCTGCCAAATATAAGTGTATAATATTATCCTCTAGTGACTGCTCAGGGTCTGGCTAAGCAAATGAATTTACTAAAATATGCAATTAAAGTATATATATATATATATATATATATATATATATATATATATAGCCAGAGATGCCCATGGATGACAAAGGGAGGGGACATTTCTGATACAGAGCACTATGATGCACATATTACTACTGCAGACTAATTATATTGCCAGCTTCAAAGGTTATAAGGAGTATATAAGTATCCTGCTGCTTTAAACCTGTGTACACTCTGTGCTGAGAACTAATAGTGAGTCAAGAGTAGCAGACATGTTTGAACCCATCAGTATCTTGATGCTTTAATCATGAGCACACTGTATCCTGAGAGCTAATGGAGTAACTGATATATTTCATAACAGCAGCAATATTTAATTGAAAGCTAAAGACAGCACCATCTTTCCCCAGGGGCACGCTGGGCAGTTGCCCATAGGGGCCCCATCACGCTGCACAATGTGCCTGGCCGACAGGGGAGATCCTTAGATCTCCTCTGCCAGCATATGGAGAGGTGGCCCTATTTTCTGGTCGTGGGCCCTCTCGGGCCGGGGAGGAGATCAGAGATCACCCTCACCGGCCCAAGGGACCTTCGATCAGAGAAAGAGGGTGAAAGGACCTGGCGAAAGGGAGGAGGGAGCTGTAAGGACAACGTTTCAAACGGCATTCTGCGCACAAGAGGACAGGAGACAGCCTGCAGCCAGACAAGATGCAGACTACACAGAACTCACCACCACTGGACCACCAGGGCTGGCCGTGTCCCCCCTCCTTCACCAAAGGTAAGAAGAAGGGTGGGGAAATGATTTTTATTAATGTATAGCATAATTTAAAAAAAACACACACATTTGCTACCTGCACCTCTCAATCTCTGCAACACACACACAGCACCCCTCCACACACACAGTACCCCCCACACAGCACTCTTCACACACACAGTACCCTTTACACACACAAAGCACCCTCCCACGCATGCACAGCACCTCTCTCTCTCACACACACAGCACCCCTCACACACACACATGGATATCTCTGTAGTCTACTCAGCTTTGTGTATTGTATAGGTTTGTTTGTGCTGTGCCCAGCTGTATGTATTGTATAGGTATGTTTGTGCTGTGCCCATCTCTGTGTATTGTATCTCTCTCTCGTTTTTCAGCTCTATGAATTTTATAGATATCTTTATGTTGTACCCTGTTTGTTTTATTGTATGAGCTTCTCTGTGTTATGCTCAGCCCACTGTAATACATTAGTATCTTTGCACTGTATAGGGAGGAGTAAGATTCTGGGGGAGTCTGGTGCCCCACCATATTAAAACATCATCAGTCACCACTGGTAAAGGGTACTTAGTTTATATGAATTGTATTTGTTTCTATTGCACAATTCTATAGTATATAGTAATAATGAAATAACAGTTCTTCTTTACACAAAAAAATACTATCACGCATATACCAGCTTGGTTGGTCTCTGGTTTTATTCTTTATTATTTATTTATTTTCTTTCTTTGATAGATTTAGTGGTTGTACCCTAGCCATCAATCATCTCTTTTTTGCATCGCAGATGGAATTCCAATCATTCCCATTGTCTGAGTAGTTTATTTCAAGATACATAGTTCTTTGGAGTTCCAGAATTTGGGTGACCGCCAAATGACCAAAATTCAGACGAATTGCAATTTGTTTGATACCCAATGCAGTCAATAATGGTTAATTATTTATTAATTATTCATGATTTAATTAATCTGTATGGAAAGCACTGAATTCACTGTTTCTCATGTAGGAGTGTTTGATGCACACTGAGTGCTCAACTCTGCATGTTAAAGTTGAAATAGATTTGATTATTGAATCGTATTTAGTCCAAAGGCCGTAGTGGTTGCATGAATGGCGGCCACTAGACTAGAGGAATGGAAATTGCAAACCTGCAAATAATGCAAGGGCAACATATATGCCCCAAAATAACTTCATTAAGATTTTGGTGCTTTGACTTTCCCTTTAACATATAATTATCGGCTTTTAGATTTAATTGCTTTTTCAGTTATAAAAAAAAAATCTGGATAGCTGTAATTGTATGTATTGGCAAAGTAGGCATATATTTCATAGCACAATTTGGTATATTATGTGATTTTTACTATGTCCTGGAAAAGTAGAATGCAAATCTTTGCAGTATGCATTATAGTTAATTAGCACTGATTAGTATTTGTACAAGACGTTCTTCTAAGAAAGATATATTTTTTTTGTAGGGTACAGTGTGTATTTTAAATGTGCCTTTCATTTGCATTTAATAGCTATTTCTTTTTTACATTCCCCTTTATAAGTTTAGGTATGCATGTGAAGGACTCTAAGGCACTTCATGAAATTATGTTTTCTCGTGCATATTTAAGCTGGCAAACTAGACAAAACTTTTTCTACAGAACTTTCCAACAAAGTAAATGCAGAACTGAACAGATTTCGCCAAAGGAAGCAAACAAGATTGAGAAATACTTGTTATAATTTCAGTGTGCCATTTTATTTTGTCTATATTCATTATTATCATCATCATTATGATATAAAATAATATAACAATAGTAATTATTTCATGAATATTATAAAGAGCTGGATGCATTTATAAATCACTGCTTTGCCTATGTATAAATTTGTATAGCTGTTTTCCATGCAATCTTTTTTTCTCTCTTAAATATTATTCCATCACATTGAATTCCCAGTTTGAATCTAATTTGTATTCACAATTTGTGGGCACAAGTCTTTTCTGCAGAATGGTGAGCTGGCTGTAAATTCACATATCAACTATCCTTAAAGGCTATAATTCCAGTTGACGCAGTCTGGTGTTCCTTTTTAACACATTTGCCCCTCACATTGGAGCACAAGGTGAGTTTGTGGAAGCCGTTGTAATTATGTATACATTACATGCTGAATTTTTGTTAACTAGCATGTACACTTTTTGTTGTTTTATGACCTGACTGGCTCAGTTTGTCATGATCCTCATCATGCCACATTTGGACTTTTGTACTTGGGTCTGGCTGGGATTGAACCCTAGCATCCCTGCAGTGAATTTACCTTTAACTCCACACGTTTTTGTTGTTTTCTGTTTCTCCATGTTCCTGTTATGTCTGAGTCTCTACTCCTGGATCGCTGAACACCTGTTCCTGGTTTCCAGATTAAGTGGCAATTGAAGATTATGTTAGCTTCAGTGTACTGATAATCTTAATTTTAATGACAGGAGGTGAGTATTTTGCATAATCTTTTTTTACTAACTCCATAGCAGCAAAAAAAAGAATGACAAAACTTAGAACCAATCACAATGTAGTATAGGGTATAAGAGGCGTGACATATGACATAATTTCCTCTTTAAAACTGCGACATCACAATGTCATAAATGCAGAATAATAATAGAACAACTTGAAAAAAAGTCCATAGAATAAGATAATGGAAAACTAATATGAATAAATTGTACAGGAACAGGTAGAATGCAGACGAAGGCATCCTGCTTTCAAACGATGATCTCCCATGACTTGATGATAAGGTTCCATGGTGTGATGATGACGAAACCTTGTATGGAGTCTTTAATATTTCCTTGTGGTTTCTGATTAAGCTGAAACGAGAGTATAACGGGTATTAGATTCCAAAAAATGATTGTGTAAAACAATGAATGTCTATCCCTTAATTTAACTTAATAACATCTAGTATAATAATAACAAAACGTCCTCCTGTCTAACAGTGTTAACTAAATATCCCACCCATATTGAGTATATGTATAAAAATCTTCGAATGAACGTAAGTAAGGCATTAAAACAAATGCTTCCAAGTTAGGTATTTATACAATAATATGAGAAAACAAAATGCCATAGATAGATATGAAATTAATAGGGAGGGAAGAACGAAAGAACGAAAGAACGAAAGAGAGTAGGGAGGGAAAATACTTGCCTCCTGTCATTATTAAAATTAAGATTATCAGTAAACTGAAGCTAATATAATCTTTGATTTTACCACATGAGAAGAGGCTTCATATTTTGCAATTTTAATGCTGGGAAAGTAGAGCAAAAGCTGGATTATCAAGAGGACGGAAGTGAAATGTCCTAAAAGTGGATTCTCTGGTCCAGTCTGCCGCCTGTAAAATGTCTGAAAGGGAGGCACCTGTTGCATAAGTTGAAGAGGCCACGGCCCCGCGAATGGAATTTACTCCAAAAGTTTGGTCAATACCTGCAAGGGATAATAGCCATCTAACCCATCTGGCTAACGTAGTGGCCGAAGCTGGACCGTAAGGCCGGATGTATGAGATGAGAAGTTGATGATTGGAAGATTGCCGCAACATTGCGGTGGCTTCCACGCAGTGACGGAGAGTAGAGACCATGCAGAGTTGTGGGTCTGAAGGGAAGAAGGGGTAGAAGACACAGGAAGAGATGGACTTTGTGCGTCGTGAGACCTGAAAGGTTACCCCTGTCGGGCAAAAGGTAAAAGCGTCTGCATCGAAGGCTCGTACGTCATAAACCCGTCGAAAGGAAACCAGACAGAGCAAGAAGGTGAATTTCGCGGTAAGTTGGCGGAGTGACAAATCTTTGTTGGGAGGCTAATCCCACAAGAATTGTAAAACAATGCCGACGTCCCAAAGGCTTGAATATTTGGTTTCCTGGGGGCTTCGAAGGCGCATGCGGCGGAGGAATCTGCAAACGAGCAGGTCCTGACTGACAGGAGTCCCGTGGGTCGGAGTATGGGCCGCTGAGATGGCTGAACGTACCACGTTGATAGACCAGTAAGACTTTCCGGCTGTGAATAGAGAGGTTAAGAAATTAATGATGAAGGAAGTAGGTGCAGATTGAGATCCCATCCCAAACACCAACTTGTCCAGGAGTGCCATGCTGATAAGTAGCACCTCCTCGTTCCTGGGGCCCATGAGTCCCATAGGAGATCCTTAGTTTCCTGCGATAGGTCCTCGGTTCGCCAGGAACCCCGGAAAGAGTCCAGGCCACCAGAGGACCAGTGGATGAGGTAGTCCCAACAGGTTCTTGAGGATGGTCAGAGCCTCTTTTAGGAGGAGGGGGTCACCCTCTGTATGCGGATCCGGTGAAGGACCCTGGTTATCATTGAGAAAGGTGGGAATGCCTAAGCTCCGCTTTGTGGCCATTGTTGTAGAAAAGCATCGGTTGCTAGGCTCTCCGGGTCTGGGAGCCAGCTGAAGAAGTTCTTCGTTTGTCGGTTGTTGCGGGACGTGAATAGATCTAGGATGAAAGGGCCCCTCTGTGCGTCTAGTATTGTGAAAACATGAGGGTCTAGTTGCCAATCGCTGGTGTCTCGCCAGTGGCGTGAGTACCAGTCCGCCGTCATGTTGGATTGTCCCTGTAGATATTCTGCCAGCAGCGTGATGTTGCGTGGTAGGCAGTAGTCGAAGATCTCTTTGGTGAGTTCCACTAGTGCTTAGGAACGTGTGCCTCCGTGGCGGTTGATGTATCTTACAGCTGAGACGTTGTCCATTCGGAGAATGATGCAGCAGTTGGATTGTTCCTTTGCCAGGCTGCGAATGGCGAAAGAGTTCCAGGCAGTTGATGTGCATCGAGAGCTCCTGGGAAGTCCATAACCCTCCCGTGGAAGAGGTTCCGTCCGTTGCTCCCCAGCCTGATCGGCTGGCATCTGATTCCAGCACGAAGTCTGGCTGGCTTCCGAATATGGCCCTGCCGTTCCAAGCCTGCATGCAGTTCAGCCACCAGTGCAGTTCCTCCCAAACCTCGTCCGACATAGGGACCGGTTGGTCATATGTAGGTTTTCTGCGAAGGAATTTGGTCTTGAGGCATTGCATGGCTCTGTAGTGCAGGGGTCCAGGAAAAATGGCCTGGTTGGATGAGGAGAGAAGGCCTACGATACGTGTCAGTAGTCTCAGGGGTATGGATGGATGCAATCTTTGCGGCCGGGAGGCGCAGAGTGCATGATGTGGAGTCTATTTCAAATCTGAGAAATAGAATTGATTTAGCCGGGGTCATCGAGGACTTGGAGCGATTGATAGGGAAACCCAGACACTCGAGTAGATGTATCGTGTAGGTTGTGTGTCTCCTCAGAGTCCCTGTATCCTCGTCAAAAATCAAAATGTCGTCGAGGTAAATGATACATCTTATGCCGTGGGCTCTGAGTTTCGCCACTCCTGGCTTCATTATCTTGGTGAAGCACCACGGGGCTGAACTGAGGCCGAACGGGAGGCAGGTAAATTGCCAGGGTGTCCCGTGCCAGAAGAAGCGGAGGTAGGGGTGACTCCTTTTGTGTACCGGGATGGTAAGGTATGCATCTTTGCGGTCTAGAAGAGTAAACCAGTCGTTGTCTCAAAGTAGATCCCGGAGAAGGTGGATACCCTCCATTTTGAAATGTCGGTATACCACGTGAGAATTGAGCTCCCTTAGATTGATAACAGGGCGAAATTCACCGGTTTCCTTCCTCACCCGGAAGATGTTGCTGTAGAATCCGGTTGAATCCGGGGCCAGCTGAATGGCACCTTTGGACTGTAGTTCTCGTAATTCCGAGTCTATTAGACGGGCGTCTGCCCGTGTAACTTGGATCGGACGTGGAGGGGCCCGTTGGAACGGTGTCATCTCGAACTCTATTTGATAGCCCCGCACTGTTTGGAGGATCCACGTGTCTGAGGATAGGTTTGTCCAGTTCTGGAAAAAAAGAGAAACACGACCTGCGATATGACAGGAGGTTAGAGGCAGGGAACTTACTGTTGGATAATCTTGCCCGGGAGCGTCCTCGGCTGCCGCGGCCATGATCTGATCCCCTGAATTGGTGGAATCGATGTCGAGTAGACAAGTCTGTTTGGTAGAACGGTTGAGTGCTAGTGTGGGGGCCGGACAGCCAGATACGGCTGACGGCACAGCTCCTCTGCCGGCCAGCCCTGCCAAAAACACCTCGGGTGTTAGGGCCGCGGAAAACTTTCCGCATCGATGTTTGCGCCTTGTTAAGGGTCGCAAAAATATTGACCCTTTTGTTTAACTCTTTAAGGAAGGCCTCTCCGAATAGTTTGCCCTGTGCCAAAGGGTCTAATTCTTTATCCCCAAGTTCGACAAGTTTGTCGTCGATATGCTAAAGTGCTGCTCGGCGCCTCTCTGAAGATAGGCCTACATTGGTGTTCTTGAGGAAACAGAAGCACCTCTGTGCCCATTCTTGGGTATCTTGTGCCCACTCACGCACCGTATCTGGGGTAAAATCATCAACCCTCTCATAGGCGTCATCCGCCATGTCCATAATTCTTGCTAGCGGCCCAATGGCATCTAGCAGCTTGTCCTGGACTCCCTTAAAACCACATTCTATGCCCTTGCTCGGGTCCCGACCCCCTCGGGACATGAAAGTGGTCATGAGTGGGTCGAATTCGGGGGGGTGTGCCACCTTGTCTGGCAGAATTGGGTGAGGGCAAATGTTCGGGAGGGGACCACTCCTCCGAGCGGGGATGACGGATGGTTCTAGGGTCAAACATTTGAGGGCCCAAACTGTCAAGGAAAATCTCTGTACCCTCCTGTGGGTTACCAATGGATCTGCTCCCTTATTAGATAAGGGTCAGAGTTGGCTGCGGAGTCCCTGTCGGAGTCCTCCTGTTCGGAGACCACCACCTGCCATTCATCCAGCCCAGCCAGTGCATGTGTGGGTTCCGAGTCTTCCTCACTTGAGGAAATCTGAGTGGGTTCATGGACCATACGGGTCATGGTCATTCTGTGTTTAGCAGGTGTTTTTCTTTTTGATTTGCGCGGTGCAGCGGCCTCATCTTTCCAGTGGCGTTTAGGCTGATGAGAGTGTTTCCTGGATGAGTCAGAGTCTTCAAAGTCTGCACCATAGTGAGTCCATTTGGAGATGGACTTAGGGGCATCCTGTTCCATCTGGAAGTACTTAGAGGATGCCTTTTCCATAGCTGCAGCTACAGCTGCTGCGATCATGGCCTGGAGCTCTGAGGGGTTTTGTGAATCCTCCATTTGCTCTGGAATTGACACTCGGGGCTCACCCGATTACACTTTTTGTTGTTTTATGACCTGACTGGCTCAGTGAGGGCACTTGGGCACGTTAGCTGGAGAGGCCTGGGGACCAGGGGTGGTATTGTTTCGGTAATGATTTACCTGGAGATTATAGGACCAGTAGGTCATAGGAAGGTGATGAGAGGGCTTGTCACTGGGGCTCTCCCAGGTAACCGGAGTCCTGCATAAACAGGTCCGTTCAGCAGCACATGAATGGAGGCTCACCCAGGCCAGAATAAGGGATAACCCAACTGGCTTAACCCACCCCAAGTGTTAGACACTAACCTGATTTGGTCCCACTGATTGAAAACAGGCAGGGTATAGTAACAGGTTTGCTTTGACTCAGAGCTGTAGAGATAGGCAGTTTGTCTGGTAGCAATATCCCTTTAAAATGGCCGCCGGACTAATAGTACCTCCCCTAGTCTGGGCGGCAAATCAAGGATTTGCACGAATGCAGGCGTTCGTGAGCACAAACAGCCATACGTGAGCTTTCTGGTAATGCTGTTTGGGTGTTTGTGCGAACGAGCATGCAAATGTGAGCGCCAAACGGCGATCGCGTAAAACTGCCAAAAGGTTAACATTCGGTAGAAAGGAGTGAACGTCATTCCGCGAATGCACGTTAAGATTTTAGTGCAGTACGTGAGGCGAAAGGGTGAACAGAAGGCGGGAAAGTTCCGCGAATGCAAGGTATAAAGAAGAAGCCCGCGGGAATAGTAATGGCGCTGAGAATAAATGGCTGGGGAGTCCCAAAATCCTTTTGGGGACCGGGAAATACCCCAGAAGTCAGGGGTGGGGTGGGTGGAGGGAAGGGAAGTCCCTGAGGGGAGGTTGAACAGACCCCACCGCGGTAGAGGTAATCATTAGAAAACAATACAAAATGTATGACAATATCACAGTTAGGTAAACAATGATAGTATGAATATGTATAAATCACAGTTCAGCAAATATGACAGAGACAAATTGTGTACTTAGCTCTTGTGATGGAGCAGCAAAGAAAGAGGAAATGATGTAATATGTCATGTTTCTTATACCCTGTACTACATTGTGATTGGTTTTAAGTTTTGTCACTCTTTTCTTTGCTGCTATGGAGTTAGTAAAGAAAGATTATGCAAAATACGAAGCCTCCTGTCATGTGATAAAATTATCCACCTATTTAAACTCTGCCCTGCTTCAGCTTCATTGTCAGATCGTTTGTTCCTCTTTGTAAAAACTTGCTCTATGTCTGACTCTTGGTTGGTTTGAATCTCTGCCTGTTTCCCGTTTCTGCCTGTTTGATGCCTGTCCTGACTTTTGATTACGTCCTCGACTACTCTTTTGGATTATCCCTGCTGGTACTACGTTCTGGAAGCACTGTGTCTTTACAGCCCCAGTGCACTATCTCACAACCTTGGAGATTTCTACCTTGAGTCTCCTTGGTTTGTGTTAATTTGCAAAGCGTGCTTTAACTCTGCAAGTCAGACTCCTCATCAAGGTAAGATCCCTGACACAGTTTTAAAGCTTTAATCAAAATGATTGAACCACCATTGAAAATCTGTTTTATTGTCAACATTTACAGACGTTCAGTTGTTTGCAATGAAAAAATCAAACAAAAGCAATTGAAATAGCTCAACACAACGGATGCTTCAAGTGGTTTCCCTAAAATCAACTGAAGATGCAATATAATTACTTCTCCAGTCTCAAATGTATTCGACCCATACATGGCAAACAACTTCAGTACTTAGTAGAACACCCTTTTCCTGTAATGACCAGCTGTAAACAAAATGCATAGCCAGACAAAGCTTCTAGCAGTGTTTTCATGAGCTGTAAGCCATAATCATTGCACTTATGACAAATCACGGCTTGAACTATCGTGCTTTGCATGTAATGCGTCTATCTCATATATTAGTTTCCCTTTTTACGTTGCATTACTGAAATAAATGAACTTTTGCATGATATTCTAATTTTTCGAATATCACCTGTGTGTATATATATTCTCTTTTCCATTTTCTTCTCATAATAAGGTTGAGAGCCTTGCTTTTCCTCTAGCTAACCAAATTGCGAGTGCAAATTATCAGACAACATTCCGGTTCTTAAGTGCCCCGTAAGGTACCCTTGACTTGCATGGCTCACCTAACAGCACACCTAGGCGCAGAACTGAATTCAAATGTTAGAATTCAAATAGGCTCAAAATGCTCTCCAACATTTTGTTTAATTAGTTTATTCTACTTTAATTTTACATACGTGGTAAGGGCACATTTGACCAACCTTCATTATTGTGACGAGACCAATCTCGCCACATTGCATTGGAGAAGCCTGGTTGCTCGCCTGTTGCCTTTGGATTATGGCCCCATGTTAAAAGGCTTGATTTTCCCATGCAAAGACATGAAAGCCGGGTCATTTGGTGCTTGCCCTGTTTGAGCGGTGATACCCCAGATAGCTATGCCATGGAGCCCATTAGTATAATGAAAGGCTATGGGAAAGACTTTGGCTCCATGGCAATTGAACTATATGTGTGTGCTCTGAGCGCCATTCAGTAATAATGTGCGCTCAGATCTGAGCTATCTGGGGATATGTTGAATGTACCTGTTTTGTGCAATGGCTGCACAGTTATATGTTTTTATGTGTTTTATTGTCTTTTGCTGCCATGTGTTCAATGGAGTTTTGCCTCTGTCTTTGGAGATAATTGGATTACTTCCCAATTATCTCCAGGATAGAAGACTCTGTGGAACTGGTTCTGGGCAGAAAAGCCATGCTTCCTTTGGTCATAAAGGACTACGATCTATCTTTCGAACCACTGGACCAATTTGGATGATTTTGACATATGTTTGTATTTGGAGTATGCTGATTCTGAAAATGTGAATGTGATGCATACTTTTCAAGTTCTGAATAATGTGGAAAATTTTTATTTCTCTGCTTGTTATAATTACATTTCCCATTGTGTAAGGTAATTGTATCACAGGCAGAGGGGAGGATTTTGTGTGGGAGTGTCTGAGTGTATTGTATGTGTTTATTGGTTGTGTTCCAAAACCCTGTAGGTGGTACTAATGTGTAAGAATGTGTACATAAGCACAATAAACCCACAGTTCTGTCTGTTCACTGTTTGACCTTCAACACGAAGCTTTGTCTCGTTCTTGGGGAGATTTACTGTATTCTGTTCTAGTTTGACTGCTAGGAGTGTAAGCCTACTCGTATGGTTTTTCCTATTCGGCTGTTTACAGCATTCATATGGTTTCCTGTTCGGCGGATTGGTGTTCTGCAGTAGCTGTGCCTGTGTCTCTGGAAGGGAAGATCTACTAAACGGCGGTTTACCCTTTTATGCCTGGGGGTGCCGTTACAATTATCTTTTTTTGTTTTTCTTTAACATAAAAATAGGGCAGTTTGTTTTAATGCCATGTTTATGTAACAAAATATCTGCTATTGCAAGCTTGTCACTGCTGTTGTGGCATCTCAAGCTTATCTGTATCTATTCACAGGGCCGGTGCTTGGATTTTTAGGTACATAGGCGAAGATGCATTTTTCCGCCCCCCCCCCAAAAAAAAACCATCTTCACCTATGTGCCTCTTAACCAGCCCCTCTCCCCTCCCCGACCATTAGTGGTCCCTTCCCTGTCCCTCAGTGTTCTTCTCCCCCCTCTTTTCCCTGTCTCTTGGTGTTTCTCTCCCATTCCCTCCCTGTCCCTTGGTGCACCCCACACCCCTTTAGTGGTCACACTCCCCTTCCTGGTGTGCCTACTACCTCTAATGTTGCATTGCCGAGCGGAGCAGATCCCCTAAAGGAGCTTCAGTTTTCTGTACCCGGCCGGACTGACAGGGAGTACTCTCTCTTTGAGCACCTCCTGTCAGTCTGGCCAGGTACAGGAAACAGAAGCTCCTGTACCGCGCTCTGCTCCGCTACACTCTGTACACACTGACAGTCACACACTCAATGACAAACACACAGACGTCACTGACAGACACAGACTCATTGATTTGTCACACACTCATTCATTGACACTGACAGACCCACACTGATTGACACTCATTGACAGACACACTGATAGTCACACACAGACTCAATGACAAACATACTCTCACTGATTTGACAGACACACACTCATACACTGACAAACACACTCATCATACACTGACAGACACACTTATACACTCACATGCAGACACACTCATACAATCACTCACAGACACACACACACACAGACGCACTCACACACACACTCAGTCACTCACACACACTCAGTCACTCACACACACACACACACGCTGTCACTCACAGACACACACAGATGCACAGTCACTCACAGACACACACTCTGTCACTCACAGACACACACACAGATGCTCTGTCACTCACAGACACACACACTCTGTCTCTCACACACACCGTCACTTACAGACACACACGCTCAGTCACTCACAGACACACGCTCAGTCACTCACAGACACACACACTCTGTCACTCAAACACACAGTCACTCACAGACACACACACTCTGTCACTCACACACACAGTCACTCACAGACACACATCACATACATTCACTAATTATTTTATAAATAGACATTTTCCACCCAGCCTCCCTACCTGGAGAGCTGGTGTGGATGATGGATCGGTCCCTGAGGGCTGGGGGGCTGGGGCTGCTGAGAGGCGTGCGGCAGTGCTGTGATCAGGCGCGGCAAGGGAGCTCTAATCTCCACCCTCTGCTCCCTCGTGGGCTGCCTACTGATGCTGCGTGATGACGTCATATTCCGGCTCCCACGGCATCAGCAGGCAGCGCGCGAGGGAGCAGAGAGGTTAGAGCTTCCTCGCCGCGCCTGATCACAGCACTGCCGCACCGGGGGTCGAGATAGTGGCCTGGCAGGAGGGAGAGCTTCCCTCCTGCCGGTCACTGAAATATTGCGCCCCCAGAGCCCGTGCGCCCTAAGGCGGCCGCCTGTGCCGCCTTATGGACGCGCCGGCCCTGTCTATTCACTTGCACTGCACAAATAAAGAATGTCAAAAAAAGAAAGTAAAATAAAATCATAATGTACAAAAAACAAAGCCACTTAAACGCAATAACCAGCATGTCTATATGCCTCTGCAAGAAAAGCAAAAATGTGTACCAAGTACTTATTAGATAAAGATTATAAATAATGAGCATTGTTTAACATACATATGCACTTTGATTATATTGATAACTTGATAAAGCTCCTTTTCCTTTGGAGTCTAAAATATATGAAAAATAATGTGTGTATTAAATGGCAATTTCTGTGCATAGCAAAGAAGACATTCAGAGGTCAACATTTGGGTTTGGGTGGCATTTTTACCAGTATGGAAACTCTACCAAAGCCTCATTATTGTCCTTGTCTGAGTAGCTTTTTACATTTTACATTTACAGGGAAACCATGTACATTATAGGTCTCTCCATTCATTTTTTTTCCTATTAGATCAGCAGCAAGTATGTTCTCCAACTCAAAAATGTCATTTTACACATTCAAAGATTTCACCCCAGGGGTGTTTAACATCTAGTACTCTGCCATGTAATTACTTTGTCTGGGCAAAAAATGTCAGTAATGATCTTGTACTTTTTGTTGTTGTTGCTGTAAAAAGGTTTGCTTAAATGCCATGCAAATTAACAAGACCACATTGTTAAAGTTAACATAAACAAGGACCTTGATGGAACTGTCTTAATAGGATGAAGTGAGAGATTAGCTGTGTTCTATTTCTGACCCATTCAAATATCGTGTATATACCTACATGATTAGGATCATTCATATGCACTGACATTTACCATAGTGATATATTCAAATGATGGCTTTCAAACTAATTCCGAAAAAGAATACAATAAAATAGCTTGGCTTAATTCCTTCACAAAGTAAGGTATGCATATATGGCAGCAGGTATGTTAGGAATATTGTGGCAAATTGGCAAATGATAAGCATCACCCATTTACTGAACTTAATGTTGGTTATTATTTTAATTTATAAATACTAATTTAAATTGTCTAACCTGTGTTTTTGATTGAAAAGCATACAACAATGTATTTTGCCTTACTAAATATTGCTTAATGGACAAACAACTTAAACAAATACAAATAAAGTTTGTTCTGTCTTCATTTAGATGATCTGTAACTAGTGATTGATTTACTGTCTGGTTGCCTTGGTTAATGTTTCACTGTATCAGCTGTTTTTACGTATATCTGCATATATGTTTCCTTTGTTTTTACTTCTTTGGTGTAGGATATCCTATGTGTTTTGTAAGTATGATTGTATTGACTTTAAGGTTTTCATTAATAAAAGTTATGTTTTCAATTTTAATCTTGAATTATTTCACACAAAAAAATAAAATGTTATCTTTGAAATAAAAACTGCACTTACCATATGAAGTCTTCTTTTTTCTAAATCTTCTTATCTCCAGCCCCCCCAAAAAAAACAAATAAAAAAAAACATAATGCACAACAAAGCTCTTGAAAAAAGAAAGAAAAAACAAAATTGCAAAAGAATTACAGAAATAATCAAACCCATGACGGAAAAAAGTAAATTCCACTCCGCCCACAAGGCCTTCATGGAGAATGAGACTTTAAAGCTGGGATGGGGGCATCAAGTCCCTCATGGCATAAAATTAGTAGCCACCATCTGCTGACCATGGGTGGAGGTGGGGTAAACACAAAGATGTTCCCCAATTTAAAAAAATCTTTTAATAGACCACAACCACTGCCCACATATTGGCATTATTTAAATAAATTCCCTCATCCAATGCCCTAAGGTGGGGGAATGGGTGTGAATCCCCCCCCCCAAAAAAAAAATATTTTACAATAGTTGAACAGTCACTAGTTTTAAACATTTATTTCATATTCTTCTACCCGCTGTATAGCAGGTGGAAGCATACGTAAGTTTAAAACCTCCCTTATAGTAATATAGAGATCTTATTGTGGCACACACAATCTTGGCACAGAACTATGGAGTTTACACAACTATGGAAGTTGCCAGTGTTACTAGAGAGTCAACACTGGCAACCAGAATAGCATTGAAAAGGCACAGCAAGACTACAAAGCAGAAAACATTACCATGTTTACTTTTGGAGATCTCATTGATACCAACAGGCTTATGTATATACTTACTCTTAATGTGGCGACTAGCTAGCAAGCATTGGCCAGCCGCCACATAGTGACTGCCCCCAGCAGCACAGAGGGTTTTTAACTTTGCTCACTGGCTGCTAGCACAATCAAAAAGGCAAATAGTTTAGATGTTTTTAAATCTGGGCCTGGATTTGAAGTATCCAATACAAGATTTGAAGCATTTGGGTCCAGATTTAAGCCATTAGGCAGCTTTCTGTGCAGCTGAAAACCAGACCTAATTCAGGATTATTCAGATCTTGAATTGCAAAATATGGACATTGTTAAATACTGTGAGCAATTACATGGTTACATAGCTGAAAAGAGACTAGCATCCATCAAGTTCAGCCGTCCTCACATTTGTTTTTTGCTGTTGATCCAAAAGAAGGAAAAAAAACCCAAGTTTGAAGCACTTCCAATTTTGCAACAAACTAGGAAAAAATTCCTTCTTGACCCCAGAATGGCAGTCAGATTTACCCTTGGATCAAGAAGTTTTTATCCTACATTGAAAAATTATATCCTTGAATATTCTGTTTTTGCAAGTATGCATCTAGTTGCTGTTTAAACATCTGTATGGACTTGGATAAAACCACTTCTTCAGGCAGAGAATTCCACATCTGTATTGTTCTTACAGTAAAAAAAAACTTTTCTTTGCCTTTGACAAAATCTTCTTTCTTCCAGTCTAAACGCATGACCTCGTGTCCAATGTATGGAGTGGGCCGCTTAGCCCTCTATGTAGCTGGATGGTTTAGCCCCATTTGGTACTGGGCTAGTCGGACTTTAATAAATAACTCTGTTAAACTCACACAGCCCAGAGGCTGCGTAGCAATTATTTCATATGTAGATTGGAAACTTGTTTGAGCAGGGTCATCATCAACCTATTGTTCCTGTAACATTTTTTAATTGTCTCATTTATTGTTAAATGTCCCCCTTTATAATATTGTAAAGTGCTGCAGAATAAGTTTACACCATATAAATTCCAAAAATAATAATAATAATTTGCAGCTTTAGTCTCTGACATTTAAAACCTATTATTATTGTTATATGCTGTGCATTTACATGATCATTTTCATTTAACCATTCCCTTAAATTGGAAATTAATTAAATTCAATGTGATTGTCCCAGTTGACCATATTTTCTCAATACTTTTCCTCTTCATTATATTGGAAAATTAATTAGGCAAGCTGAGTGAATGGAATAAAACATTAGATATTTTATTTTATATATGGTTAATCACAACTAAACATTTGTAAGAATTGCATGAAGAGAAAGTTTACTAGATAAGGATTTTGTTCATAAAGCTGGACTATTTTAAAAATCCTGTAGGTTTTATTTAAACCATTTTATTTGATTGCATTAATTATATTTAGCTATTTATTTAGCACAGTTTGCAAATACAAATAGAATATAATAGTTCCTTACAGTATAATTATTAAGCTATATAATATGCTGATTTGAGATTAATCTGCCCTGGTCATGCTCAGTAGCTAAATTCTTGCTCTTTAATTTATTTTTGTCTGTGTAACATGTTTCTGCCTGACTGGTTTTTGTGGATCTGGGAACATTTTGCTGTCTGCATATGATGTTTTTGTTTCATAAAAAATGTTCACACTTCATGGTAGTTTCCATAAGACTCAATTTTTACTAATTTTGCAATGAAAGCTGAACCATTTCATGAAAACATTTTGCTTTTTTCATGGTTTTGCAAAAATATTATGATCTGAAACAAAAATTAGTGTCTGACAAGATGATTTTTGGTGCTTTCATGGAAGAGGTTTGAAGTCTTAGTGGAAAAATATCAAGCATTTCTTCTAAGATAAATAAGTAATATGTTCACTTGTAAAAATAATGCTTGATTATTAGGTAATTGTCTAGGAGTTTTAGCCAACTTATGAACCAAGTATGTTAGAATTGCAGTTAAATAAAAAATTCGAACTGTAAGTCTTGACAAGGTGCAAATTAGACTTGGAGATTCGTTTTAGCAACTAGTTTGAATGTAAGCCGATCATCGGAAAGACTAATCACTTTTTTTGAGTTATGGGTGGAACTCCAAATCGCAAAAAAAAGAGATGATTGATAACTACGAGACAGACACTGAATGTTGATTTGATTTACATATCAAATGAGAAGTGACAAATAGAGGGGCAAAAAAAGAGGATCAGCAAAAAAATGTATATTTGATGATCTCAGCAAATCAATTGCTAAGCCAATTGTTCACTCTGTCGCACTGTGCCAATTAACCTCTCCTCATAGAGATGCATCAAATTAATGCATCTCTATGGGGAACGTTTAGCACCTCCATGCAAAATGTAGAGATGCTGAATGTAGGTGCTGGTCACTGTGCAGCAATAGACTGGGAAGCACCTCTAGTGACAGCCACTAGAGGTGCTACTAAGCACCCTTTTCTCTAAAAAGGCAACATTTAACTTAAAAAATCCTGCAAGGACAGGCTATAGACACGTGAACTACTACATGAAGTTGCAGTGCTTCTGGTGACTATAGTGTCCCTTTAAGATCTGTTTGTTTTGTTGTTGAAAATTAAGCTTTTTATTTTTTATTTTTTTTTGTTTTAAAACCTGGTCCTAACATTTTTTTTTTAGATGGCTCATAATGATCTCCATCAATCCAATGTTTTCCCATAGAAAAGTATTGACAATGTAAAGGAACATTGAGGGATTATTGTTATTGTCTTATTAACTGACTAGCTGCACTTATGAGCTCTATGATGCACATTTCTGTCAACCCCTTTGTGTAAAAACTAGCCACTAGAGACTATTAATGTATAAGTATGTTTGTATTCTTGCTAAGCCATAGAGATCAGTGCAGGATTCTATTTATATTTCAGGCGAATGAGGGCATTCGTATGCTGGCGGTAGAAAAACCCCAGCATTCATACTGCAGTTTCACAAACAGTGAAACGAATAACGTACCGAATGCACAACCACACACAGGGGGTCGTGTGGCGCCCATTAACCGATTGCAACACTGTTGCAATTGGTAATTAAGTGTGTTTCTAGGTGGCCGTCATTCGACTATCGACCACGCGGCGGTCGGCCATCTTGATTCTTTTGTTAGCCCAGCGGTGTTTTGCCGTCAAGCGCCTGGAACTAAAAACAGCTACTCAACGGCGTGAACACCGCTGGACTTCCAGGCCATTCGGGAACCCCGGCCGTTCAGTAGTTTGTTCCCCTTATCCTAATCGGTATTTTAAACCTATGTTAGAAATAATGTGTATTTGGTGCAGTGTTCGGTTAGTTAGACTGGGAACTGAACGGTATTCTCACAAACTATGCGCTCAGCCTCCAGCTATCTACCGAACGTCCATTCGTGTAAATCAAGTGAATATTAGTAAAGTTATACATTTTAATGTAAAATTTAAGTTCTGCTGCACGGAGGGATAATCCCATTAACGGTATATTCCAGTGGGAGTATCCCTCTCGTCCAGCAGTGCATGATGAGAAAAATGTATGTGTTGGTCAGTTCCCCATGTAGTCCCCTACTGTACCACCCCTGAAATGTCAGTAGGGAAACCCCTTGCACGGGGAATCCCATAAATACCGTGTCCTGAAAATAAAACCTCAGTTGACCTCCAAGCTATGTGTCGTTTAGTTCTTGGGAGGAAGGAATTGTAACTACACTACCTGGATTTTACCTTCTTTGTGCCTGCTTGATTCTGTCTACCAGCGGAGATACCGTGGATACTACTACTCCGCTATATCCTTAAAACAGGAGGGCGTACTATTACGCCCTATTCTAAGTGGCTCTAAACGCTGCAGGGCATAATAGTACACCCTCACGGTTTTTGTTACTTACCCGGTCGCCGGCGATCCCATGCCGGCGATCCCATGCCGGCGATCCCATGCCGGCGATCCCATGCCGGCGATCGCGGTCGGGGAACTCACCTGGGATCCCAGGGAGTCCCCCGCGGCGGATCCTGCCTCCTCGGCCCCCCCCCCAGCTATGTGAGAGTGAGGTCCTTACGAGGACCTCACAATCACATGACCGGGTTAGCTAGCTGCTGCATTGCCAGCAGGGGGACTGCCTGTAATGACAGTTAGTCCCCCTGCTGGCTGGAAATCAAATAAAATAAAGTTAAAATCAGTGTAAAAAATATATAAATATATATATATATATATATATATATATATATATATAAACACATATACATACACACACATACACTGTCTAGGTGTATTTTAATATTAATATTATTGTTATATATATATATATTTATATATAATATAAAAAATAAATATGTAAATGTTAAAAAATTTAAATAAAAAAATTATAAAAAATAAATAATTAAAACATATATAGATGTGTGTTATTTCTTTCTAACTGTATTGTGATATTAATATATATTTATATCAAAATACACATAGAACGAAATAATATATATCTATATACATATATAGAACAAAACGGTAGAAAGTAGCACTCCAGGGACTTCATAAGTATGGTGAAAAAAGTAGCTTAGCTTTATTCAGCAACTGCCACAAAGTGTCAATGTTTCAGTTCTTGTGCAGAACTTTCATCACAAGTTTTTTTTATTTTAAATATTATATATATATACACTTATGTATGTATATACATATATTAATTCTACATATATATTTATGTAATATTTTTACATACTTAAGTATTTTAATTAATTACAATTAGCGGGACCTGCCTGACAACCCATGCCGAAAGTAAAGGGAATTTAATTTGCTAGCACTATATTTAACCCTATAACTTTCCAAGACACCATAAAACCTGTACACGGGGGTTACTGTTTTACTCGGGAGACTTCGCTGAAAACAAATATTAGTGTTTCAAAACAGTAAAATGTATTACAACGATGATATTGCCAGTAAAAGTGACGTTTTTTTTATTTTTTCACACACAAACAGCACTTACACGGACGATATCATTGCTGTGATACTTTGTACTGTTTTGAAACACAAATATTTGTGTTCAGCGAAGTCTCCCGAGTACAACAGTACCTCTCATGTACAGGTTTTATGGTGTTTTCAAAAGTTACAGCGTCAAATATAAGGCTTGTGTTTCATTTTTTTTCACATTAAAATTCGCCAGATTGGTTACGTTGCCTTTGAGACCCTATAGTAGCCCAAGAATGTAAATTACCCCTATGATGGCATACCATTTGCAATAGTAGACAACCCAAGGTATTGCAAATGGGGTATGTCCAGTCTTTTTTGGTAGCCACTTAGTCACAAACACTGGCCAAAATTGGCGTTTTTTGCATTTTTCACACACAAACAAATATTAACGCTAACTTTGGCCAGTTTTTGTGACCAAATGGCTACTAAAAAAAACTGGACATACCCCATTTGCAATACCTTGGGTTGTCTACTCTTGCAAATGGTATGCCATTATGGGTGTAAATTTAATTCCTGGGCTACTATACAGTCTCAAAGGCAACGTAACCAATCTGGTGAATTTCAATTTCAGATGTAACGTGCTATATTTGAACCTGTAACTTCCCAAAACACCATAAAACCTGTACATAGGGGGTACTGTTTTACACGTGAGACTTTGCTGAATACAAATATGTGTATTTTATTGCAGTAAAAGCAAACAGTATAATTACAGATAAAATGTCATGTAGAACTAAATAAATAACAATTTCTTATTTTCTCCCATTTCCTTCATATTAAATTATGTTTCATAGCTTAATATTTGATATTAAATAAAAGCCCTGTTTCCCCTGAATAAAATTATATATAATAAGTGTGGGTGCATTTAATATGAAAGAGGTGAATTACGGTTGGACAGACATGTAGCGCAAATGCCAGGTTTTGTTTACGTTTTGTTTTGTTCACAACGTGTACATTTGGCTCAGTCCTTAAGGGGTTAAAAGGTATAATGTTTATGTATTTTTATTTTATGATTTGACATAAGCCATGCGCACAACATGTATTTTGTTTGCTGTATTGGTAGCTTACATTGGCAATAATATTTTTGTAATGACATTTGATATGCCGTCAATAAACTTGGAAAAAAAAAGCATTGGAAGCCTATTGCGTGAGGGAAGATGCTAAATTACACACTGACAAAACATGCTGACTCATTGTCTGAGTGACTGCCATGAGAGGTGTAACTAGCAAATAATGTACACACCGTAACCACAGTACTAAGGCAGCATGGTCATTCTAAAGACACCGTAACCACTGCATTATGCTGTAGGGGTTCTGTTGGCTATACTGTCCCTTTAATTCATTCTAACATGAGATTGGTGGTTATGTTACCGGAGGAATAACCGGAACAAACCGCAGAAGCCATACATAGAGATATGGACACAAGTCTTCAGGAAGTAAGAGGCATTTATTCACCGATCGGGTCTCAGATGGACTAATGTTCCACAACAGATCTGAGCCCAGAACACATGGAGTACATTCCTTATATAGCAATATAGCTCCTCCCATAAATAGCTACACCCACACATACCCTTAACCAATCAATGAACAGAGTCTGGACTTGCTCATCCGGTCAGAACACATGGCTCATCCGAAACAAAGTAGTCTTATAATATGGTTGAGCATATAAATTGGGGTTCTATATCCATAAGTACCATCTTCTGCCCAAGTAGCAGGTCCATAGTAATTTATGATATGTTGGGGAGGCCACTCATCTTCCCAACTAACTATATTCAAGGATGCTCGCTTCTTTTTATGATTCATATCATAAACCTTAACTCCCAAGGTCTCTCCTGTCTCAATTGGCAACAAGAAGAAGGATGGTTTGAGCGTACCTAGTACACATGCTCCCTCCCAATCTTGTGGTAACTCTGAATATGTTTTCTTACCACAGATACAGTACAAATTCGCTGGGGTTTTCCAATTGGATGTAGCAGATAAGTCAAACCATACCTCTTTTAAATTGGTGTAATTGGCAAAAGGATTAGTAGGCTCTGAGACATTTGAAGCTGACCACCAAGTAGTATCTTTTGTATCAGCATTATAGGACTTCTGTCCTAAGCAGGTTAACTCTCCAACAGATGTATTATACAGTGGCCCTCTTCTAGCTAAACATACATGGCCTATGTGTCAGGCCGTATCTGTTCTGGCTCCGTTACGGCGTTTCCGGTATGCGGAGCTGGCCCCGCCCCCTTTCTGACGCGGCTCTCTTACGCTATATAGAGAGACCGCGCCAGATTCAAATGGCTTGGTGATTCTCGGACCTACTTCCGCATTCAAATGCCGGCTAAGCTCTTCGTTCACAAAGTTACCAAACCTTTGACTATTATAAAGGATTTTGCCTTCTCTGTACCTCTGACCAAGGATTGTATTGGAGTCTCCTGAAAACCGGACTGTGTATATCATTCATCCCTTGGATTCAAGCTATACATTCCCATGGAGGACAACTCCCATCAATCTTAAGTATACTAATTACTCTGATCTCTGAAGACTTACTTACTAATGAACTGCTCTTGCTTGCTATAATCTTCAGTTACTTCCTAATGAATTGTTACTTACATGCTATTCCCATGGAGGACAACTCCCAGCAATCTTAAGTATACTATTCACTTCCACCTCTGAAGATTTAATTACTAATGAACTGTTTCTTACTTGATATAACCTGCAGTAATTCTTAATGCATTGTTACTTGCATGCTATAATCCTCAGTTACTAAAATATTATTGCATTCATTAAGACTTCGCTCTCTTCACTAACTGCCTACATCCACCACTTTGCTTTAAAGCTACAGTATCCTTAATAATTCTTTGCTTTCTTGCTATTGTAATTAAGGAGTTCTACAAGTTGCAGTTGAGTTCCAATTCTAAAACCCCTTGTAGCATAACACTATGATAGATGTTTTTAAACGCCATTCTGATTTACCTCTAGTACTTACTTGATGATCAGACTCAGAAAGCATCTGTTGTTCATCTGTCTCAGAACCAAGGTACCAAACCTCTCTTGTCTCCCATGGCCATTGGTCTCCCAGTAGTTCCTATTACATAGTTACATAGTTAGTTACATAGTTACATAGTTACATAGCTGAAAAGAGACTTGCGTCCATCAAGTTCAGCCTTCCTCACATTTGTTTTTTGCTGTTGATCCAAAAGAAGGCAAAAAAACCCAGTTTGAAGCACAATTTTGCAACAAGCTAGGAAAAAAATTCCTTCTTGACCCCAGAATGGCAGTCAGATTTATCCTTGGATCAAGCAGTTATTACCCTACATTGAAAGATTATATCCTTGACAGTTACAGTCTTTCCAGAAGGAGGAGCTACCAACTTAGTCACCACAGAATGTTCAGCACCTGTATCAATCATGAAAGGACTTCTCTTTCCCCCTATTGTTACATCGCCATAGGCTCTGCTCGGCCAAGGGGGATGGAGCCCGGTCAGTATCAATAGTCTTCCATGACAGTGTCAGCCAGACCTACAAAAATCTCTATCTTCCCTATCCCTAGGTCTCTGGGTAGGGGGATAATATCTACTTCCCTGAACACTCCCTCTGCTATTCCCATTATTCCCTCCAAAACTTCCTCTACCTCGTCCTCTATAGCTACTACCATAACCACCTCGTCATCTTCTCTCTTCTTGTCTACCACCTGCAATATATCCCCTCTGTGGACAGTCACTCTTCCAATGCCCTTCCTCTCTACAACATGCAATTTGATTCCTACTTAAAGGTCCCTTACTCAACCTATTCTCGACTCCTTTATTCACTTTCATTCCCTGTCTTTCCACACTTGTGATAGCTACCGCTAGCATATCTGCCTTCTTCCTCATTTTACATTCATACTCACGCTTTGTCTCAGTTTCCCTATTCATATTCACCTTATTTGCAACCTCCATTAGCTGTGATATGGATATCCCTGCAAATCCCTCCAAATTTTGTAGCTTTCTCTTAATATCACTCTGGGCCAGGCTGACAAATGCTGAGTTAATCATTTGGAAGTTTTCAGGGGCTTCAGGATTGAAAGAAGTGTACAATCTATTTGACTCAAGCAGTCTCTCATAAAAAGCACTGGGTGATTCATTAGCTTTTTGTAACACTTCAGCCGTCCTGGACATGTTAATTGCCTTTTTCCCTCCTGCCTTCATGCCAGCAATAATGGCTTGTTGATAGGCCTTTAGATGGATCATGTCAGCGCCATTTACGTTCCAAAGGTCAGTAATAATTGCTGACAATCAGCCCAGGTGGGATTGTGTGTTTGTATAATAGAGGTAACCAAATTTGTCATGACTTGAGGTTTGTCGGTATACGAAGAGTTATGAGTCTTCCAATTGAATAGATCAGTTGTGGTGAAGGGGACATAGACAAACACTGGTACAGAAATACAAGAGTTTGAAACAAAAAAAACATATAGGTATGTGGGTAGGCAGGGGCAATAGAGCAGGGGGAGTGCAAATACCAGCTATACCAGTTTTAGCTTGGGAGGAAGAGTGGGGGGATGGCTACTCTGGCTCTGGAGGATGAATAAGGGGTTGGTAATCAGATGCAAGGGGGGGAGGTGTCCAAATTAGGTGGAATTAAGGCTTTAGTGGACAAACAGGTTCTGGCTACCATGGACTCTATTGTTCCTCTTAGCACAGCTTGTTCCATTTAGCAGTGTTTCAACAATCTGTATACAGAAACTACTCATATAGCCTCAGTATATTATTTATAACAATGTAAACCTGCTATATTAAATCTGGATCAAGGATCCACAGGAACACTGGTTACCAGAACAGGCCATCCTCTGCTACACAGAGTATTTTAATCTTTTGGGGGACAGTGTTACACCATAATCACAAACAGCATATTCCTTAGAAAAGTTTTTTTGTTTTTTTTAAACATACAAGACAAAGTACCGTTTGTGAATCAGAAGCACCCATGATTTCAACAGAGCGTCTGATTCAAAGCAGTACAAATATACAAACAGTTTCAACAGTCACACCAGTTACCTTAGCAACAGCACCACGTGGCACGGTTACTAGGCCCAAACATACATGTACACACACGCACAGGATCCTCACACGCTCAACAATATCACAACGTTGCACACACGAAATTAACCCACCAAAGACTATACACTTATCAATTTAACTATTATTCAAACCATACAATTATCCACACTATTAATCCACATAAACTAACCGATCACATAACATTTCAACAATTTCGTTTCTACAGTCAGTGGTTATGGTACAGTTAGTAACTATTGTTCAGTTTAGAAAATTATGGTTTTAAAGTTACAATATCAGTTAGTACACATGCAATGTTAAACAGTAATTTTAGTATTTTTCATGTAATATCAGTAGTTATGGTACAAGTCGGTGGTTATGGTACATGTTCATGGTTATGGTACCGTGCGCTATTTTACACTATACAAACAATTTACACTCCCACTAGATGGCAGAGCTCAAGCTTTCTAGCAGGACATACAATTTAACCAATTCACCAGTTCACCAACTACAGCATATCTAACAATATTTACAATAATCCCAACTATTCTAATTGGCCAGCATCTCGAGAACTATCGAACTATTTACACCAGGATTCGGTTAGTCTACGCTGCCCAAGCACCACATATAGCGAACTAATGAGCGGAATTTACAACAGGACTCATTTAGTCTGTTTACTCTATCAATAGTCTAGTGCAGGGGTTCTCAACCCAGCCCTCGGGACCCCCTACCAGTCCAGGATTTGGGGATTACCTGGGTGTGTCTAAGGTGTTTAGAAAAAGGGGGAAAAAAACACCTTAGACTCTAAGGTGTTTTTTTTTCTTTTTCTAAACACCTTATACACACCCAGGTAATCCCTAAACCCTGGACTGGTAGGGGGTCCTGAGGACTAACATTGAGAACCCCTGGTCTAGTGGTTGAATTTACACGCCTCCCACTTAGCCAAGATAGGTTGAGATCTAGCAGACGGAATGTACACCAGAATCTGCTTAGTCTCCCGTTCCCCACGGGACACGCTAGTCAAGACAGGACACCGGTGTCTGACATGAACTATTTACACCAAGATTCAGTCTGACCCAAACCACCTGTATTAGACGGGCTGACTACAGAGCGTCTAATGTCAAAATTATCGGTGAACCTTCGCTTCTTCCTTCCAGTGGTAATGGGCAGATTCCATACAACCAAACCAATTCCAAATACAAACCCCTTGTGGGCCTACCACTCTAACGGTATTAATCTTACCTCTTTGTTCCTGGATCTGGGCTTCCCCGGTACTCACTGCGCAGAAGCCGATGATCTCCTGGACAAAAGGCCAGTGACGCCGAGACGAAAGGAGGTCCACGAAGAAGTTCAGGGGTTCTGCCGTGGAGAACGTTGGTAAAAGTTTACCTTCTCAAATCTCTGCGCCAGCTTCTGTGCGTTGAGGTTTCCCGGACCCAATGCACCAAAAATGTTATCGGAGGAATAACAGGAACAAACCGCAGAAGCCACACATAGAGATATGGACACAAGTCTTCAGGAAGTAAGAGGCCTTTTTTCACCGATCGGGTCTCAGATGGACTAATGTTCCACAACAGAGCTGAGGCCAGAACACATGGAGTACATTCCTTATATAGCAATATAGCTCCTCCCATAAATAGCTACACCCACACATACCCTTAACCAATCAATGAACAGAGTCTGGACTTGCTCATCCAGTCAGACCACATGGCTCATCTGAAACAAAGGAGAAAGGAGTGTGATTTCAGTTCCTACATTCCTGCACATGCTCAGTACATTGATGACAGTATCTTAGTTACATGTAACTAACTAACAGATACAACAAACACCTGTACTTGTATATGCCACATGGAGATTTCAGGCCTACTAAATGTTGAACCATGTTGAAATCCCATCACAGTTATAGTTAGAAGCAGTGTTGTACTGCTAGCCACTACCACTTTTTTTTCAGCCTTAGGAGAGTGGAGTAGCAACATGTGATTCAAAAGAAGGTGGCAATTGTTTTTGCCACACTTTTCTTACTGCAAGTATTTGTGCTGCCTCTTCCACTGGCACTGCCGCTCCTTTTACTACAGTTTAGTTATAAGCTAGTCGTACATTCTTGGTATCAAAGGAGTGCAGCAGAGTCTACTGTGAAGGTCATCTGAGCTACTGTTTGGGGAGAACTTAGTCTAAAGTACCAAAGTACTGTTCACAATTTCTGGTATTGATGGTAGTGGCAATGATAAATCCGGTGATGATAATTCTGATTTCCACACCACTGCAAATGTAGCACCTCTAGTTATTTGACTAAGAGTATAATGAAAACCAGAAACAAAGTTAATGACTACCAAGACATGCAAAATGTTCTGAAAAGGAACTCTATGACCTAACCACACAGAGTGGTGATATGCTTGATTTTATCTGCCAAGTATATTGTATTAAAGTTTCATACATCTGACAGTATTGCACTATTATTTTTTTTTCTCTGCTTTCCTATATGTCTATATAAGGTGGAGTGGCACTAGATAGTGTGCAATATTAATAGTGTGCAATATTACTCTATGTGCAGTTTATTATTAATTTTAGAAGTATTGCCTAATTAGTATACTTCATTCTTTATGTGCAAGTGGGATTTTCTTTCTCTACCATTTAAACACATTATATTGTAAGTTTACATTTACATTTATATAGCTGGTCATTTTATATCACATTACAATTCATTCCATTTTTCCTTTTTGGTTTTGTTAAGAATTTAAGTGCAAGTGCAAAGATGTGAGTTGGGTGAAACATATTCAAATACACCACAAGTCTGTTTACTGAAGGAAGAAGCAGAACAAGAAACTACTAGAACAGACTACAGGACCTTTGATGCAATATCCGAAGAGTCATTAAAACATACCACAAGTGCTACCTGCTTCACTACTACCACCACCCTTAGGTAGAGCAAGGTAGGTTGGTAATAATAGTGCCAGTAGTGAACAGAGGCAAGTTGGACAGGAACAAGAATACAATTAATAGATGAATAAATAGATAAAAAAGTTAAAAAAATACAGTTTTTCTTGGCTTGCTGCTATTGTCACTGACACTTACACCCACTTTGATTCACTGTTTTAGAATGGTTTTAGTGATTTGTGATTTATTGTTATTCTATTCCCAGTATGAAACTGATTATTTAATTTGCAGTGTGCTTCCGTGCCACTGCTTGTGTTTTGGAAAGTGCAAGTTTCTTCCCTTAGTAATATACACAGCGTGTGGCAGTTTACTGCAAAATTGAACCCTGCCTGCACGGAGAGTGGCAGGTCTTTTTATTAACTCTTTGTAGAAAAGAAATATCTTAAGATATGATGGTGGTGCTGGTTATGGTTGTAATGTTTTCAAAAGCGTTTCAATAGTGATTTTGCCCTGCGTGGCTATACTTGCTACTGCACAGATGCAGTTGATAGGACACTACTTTTCTGCACACATAGTGATATTTTTTCCTATTTCTTGTCAGAGACAGATTATTTGACTTAGAATGTACTTCAAGGCCCCTGCCTGTGCTTTGCAAATTGCATAGTGATTGCGTGGCTGCAGTTTACTACACAAGTGAACCCTGCCTGCATGTAGTATGGCAGTGGTAGTGTTTCAGGCATGTTACATCATCATTGAAGATGAAGAATCTGTTTGCAAAGCTTTTTTTTTTTTCTTTAAATGCGTGATCCACAATGAATTATGTTATATCTACAGTATACAAAAGATCACAGCCAATTTGATGCTACTTTTAACCATGTTGACACTTGTATCCCTTATTCCATTCTAGCTGCTTTCCTGAATCTCCGTAACCCAGTAAATCAAATAATTTATTCCAAGGATATACCCAGAGTTCCTCTTCTTGTCATTTCAATTGCTCCATTAATCTGCTCCCTCTCTCCCTTCTTCTATTGAACCTTCGGCTACTATATTTCACTAGTGTTAGTTCTAAATTCAGAATTGTGATAATACAACTGAATGTCCATTGTAATTCCCATTTTTACATAAATTCACCCTTGAACTAGTATATTTTTGTCTCTGCCTAGATATATTAAAACAAATATTTAATAAAGAGTGAATTTGAAAAAAATAAATGTGATATTATTAACGTTCTTCTAAACCCCATGGGATATAATCAAAGAGGCTCCACTCTTCATGAGTGTGTGTGTAATATTTAGCACACACCCTCATGACGATTATTACAAAAAAGTACCACCTTACTACCTGCTCCATGGTGGTCCAGTAAAGGTATGATCCCAATGTGCTACTTGGGGGGGTAGGGGGGCAAAGTATTTTCCCACACTCTCCCTGTCTGGTACTCATTTATTGCATCAAAGTGTTGCCACGGTAGCCCAGTGGCAGTGCACTTACTCATTCTTTGAGTGCCATGATTGTAATCTTACCACTGCTCCCTTGCAAACTATAACAGTTATTTAAATATAGTGCTAGAATGCCAATGTATTAAATAACGTTGTTGCAAGAGGTGGCCAAACTCCACGGCCCAGGCCCATTAGCAACTGTTGCAACCCTGGTCGTTAGGCAGTGGTTATTCTCTGTGTTCTTTCCAAAACAGGAAGCTTAAAGTCTGTAAAGAATAAATCTTGAATATATACTTTAATAAAATTGTTATACTGATACTGGTTACTAAGCAACACAATCAAAAACAGATTTCTATTTCCTTTTCCCTAGAACCCTTAAATCTCTTACTTTTTCTGTGATATATTTATTTTTCTCATTTAGGTTTTATCAAATTATGGTGGATTTTTGTTCATACTCTTTTGGCAGCAAGCGTTTGCCTGTGGGTATGTTTGCAGCTAATACTTATATTTTAGAAAATTATTCATAGTTTGATGGGCTCATTTTATATGGCACTATTGTATTTATATTTGACAATCCTATAAACATGCACTCACACTTTATATACTGTTTATAGTTTACATTTAATTAATAATCCTGGTTTAATATTAAATAAATACTTTGTGGCTTATTGTTAACCACAAAATGTACAATTATTTAAGGAGAGATTTATTTATTTGGATGAATCTGGCATGGTCGAGTTTTTTGGTTGCATGAAGATTGCTGAACTTGGTACCCACCCTGTCTGTAAAAGAGGGCTGCTTATTAGTAATAATACACAATCAGAATGTACTCTTTGCACATAATATTTCTAAATTGTATAGTAATACTAAGTGAATTATTCACTAAACTCGGAATTGTAGCAAATTAAAATTTGAAAATGTAAAGCTCAATTAGCTAAAATAGCCAACATCTGACTACAGCTGATTTGGCCATAATTTCCAGATCAGGTATTACTGACTCAACTTTCAAAATATAATATTCTTTAATTCAAAGTTGGATAAATAAACTTCTGAATATATTTTATATTATTTGATTTATAAATTGCCAATATGTATCACAGTTCTCTAACAATTAATATGATATTTTGTATACAATTTTGTTATTTTATTTCTGGGAGAGAAGAATTAAAGGGTGAGTCTAAATACCAACCACTTCAGTTTAAAGGGACAAAGCAGTCACCATAACAACATTATCTAAATGCAAGGAGGCTCTGGGCGCAATCTTACCATAAGGGATTAAACCGTTTAACCCCAAAAGTGGCCTTCAGTGCCGATCATACGTTTCTTTTTTTATCAATGAGGAGCTATTGTTTGGCTTAGAGCATCAGCTGAACACTCTAACCAATGCCTGGCGGGATTCTGCACTTCCTGTAACTGATGTTTAGAAACCAAATGCCGCCTGGGGTAAGAGAAGATTGTCGCTGGTGGCAACTTTTAGGGATAAAATCATGCAAGAACGGTTTAACCCCTTGAGGTGAGATTGTACCTCGGGTCCTGCTGGCACCATAACAACTTAATTTAGATAAAGGTTTTATGGTGATATGTGTCCCTTTAATTAGGTGTTCTTCATGCATAGAATTTACCTCAATCGTCTCTCTGCTCAATCTTAGGCACTTTGGAGTGTCCCTTTAACTCATAAACACTTAAAACACTTTAGCTTGCATGTACTATGTGTAAAAAGTGTGTCCTCTTTCTCTCATTTTACCAAAAGTGCACATTTCAATAGAAATTTTAAAATCAACTTTTAAAATCAACCTTGTTACAACCCAGGCTGTCAGAAAACTAATCTTACTTCCTGGTTATCTAGCTCACTGAAACTAAATGCAAGAGGCATGCAATTTCCCAGAGCAATTGCCTTGAAAAGCCTTATCAAGACTATGATTCAACAGTCAGAGAAAGTCTGAACTGGGGAAGAAGGGAGAGCTTGCTGGAACGGGAGGGCTTGCAAAAACTGCAGACAAAAGGGAGGGTGAAGCAATTGAACATCCAGGCCCAGATTTGAAGCATTCAGTCCAGATTCCAGCTGTCCAGCATCATTTAGTACAGCGAACACACAGATCATATTCAGGACAGTTGGAAGTCCGAATTCAGCTGGATGGTTTTGCCGCATACGAATGGTTACAGTGCCATTTTGACTTTACTGAATAACTCAAGAGCCTATTTTATATTCATAGTGTTTACTTTAGGGGTGAAAGAAAATCTTCATTCTGCCCTGCTCAGAACTGTGAAGCTGCTAATGTCGGTACTTAGTATATATAGTATATTCACTAAACTTTTATTAGAGTAAGAGTTCATAATATGTTATATTATGCTACATTTGTCCACAATGATTACCTATAAGAAGCCTTTGACTGGTCATTGTCTAAAACAAGTAACATTTGCTCTGGACAAAAAGGGAGTGGATCTTTTAGCTACAGGTATTTCTGTGGCTAAAAAAATAAATAAATAGGAATTTAGACAGTTAGGAAGGAAACTTCAAAAAACTATTCAATGCATATTTTTAACTAGATTGTTAAAAAATAAGTAAAGTAAATTAAAAGTGAATTTCAAATTTAAAGCTAAAGTATCCAAACTGAAATCATACCTTACTTAGAGAATTTTTCTAGGTATGTTGTCAAACTGTTAACAAGTGAATTGACTACTTTATTGGATGGTGCACTCCTAGCACCATAACCACTAGAGCAGTTATGGTGCTTGGAGTGTTCCTTTAGTAACTCTGAGAAGTTACTATATTATGGTACTTTCCACTCTCATCTTGGAGACAGAGTAGCATCCTCTAGCATGTAAGCTCATTAAGCAGGGCCTTCAACCCCTCTGTTCCTGTGTGTCTAACTTGTCTGGTGACAATTATGAGTCTGTTAGTCCACCCATTGAACAGCGCTACAGAATTTGCTGGCGCTATATAAATATTAAAATAATAATAATATTGCTAACAGTCATACCTTGTAAGTATCATTAGCAAGATTTACTACATCACATCACATAATTGTATAATTGCGTTAGTATAGTTAAATTAAATAATTGTTCATATTTAGGCACTTATTATTTAACAACATAAATAATACTAAAGTAATTATTCCCTGTAGCCAAAAAAACCTTTATAATTACTAATATCTTTACTTTTACGTTTATACAAAGGAATGTGCAGAGCTTGGTCTGGCAATTATAAAAAAAGAAGGCAAATCCAAAAAGGCTCTGCTCAATGTTTTTAAGTATTACAGGATTTAAGACATACCTTATTAGCTGTTTCTCTTTGCCTTATCTTTTGCGGTTTCCTGCAAATGCAACATATCCATATGTTTCTTTTTAACTCTGGAATGGAAATTATTTAGTTTGTGCTGAGACTTTATATGTTTATCAATTTTTGGTTCACAAACCATTCTTGTTTGCTGTCACATACAAAATCATGGTCAATATTCGCCCTGTGTTATATTTACACAAAAAACTTAAAATCTATTCACTAAATAGAGCAAAATTGTACTTGTTTCAAATAAATAATTGGATATTTTACAGGGACATTATTTGATTCCTTTACATCTGTGAAAAGAAGCTATGCCTTTTTTCCTCAAATGTGGAAATGCAATTCCACAACCTTTTTAAAGCAATACTATAGTGCCAGGAATAAAAAGAGGTATTCCTGGCACTATAGCTCCCTCTACCTCCCACCTCGCACCTCCCCCCTACCCCAGGTAAAGAAAGGGTTAAAAACCCTTTATTTACTTACCTTTTCCAGGCGTCGATGCTCCGCGCCCTCCGACGGCTGGCGTCGAGGGGGGGGGGCTAATATCGCATGAGGCCCTCATGCAAAGCGTGAGGATGTCCTGAGTCAATTACCAGACCACAGGTCTGTTACGATTCAGGAAGCCCTTGTAAACATTGCAGTTTCTCTCGAACTGCAATATTTAACATTGCAGCACTAGGTACAAAAGGGTCGCAGCACCCAGACCACTTCAATTAGCTGAAGTAGTCTGGGTGCCTACAGTGTCCCTTTAACTTTGCAATCATGTGCACAAACTAAAACTCAAGGGAAACTCAAGACAATATTGCATTATATATCTTAATGTTATGGACAGTCTGCATTTATCCTTTCTAGTTTTATCTACATATCTGAATCTGTGTATCTAGCAGGGTTATTTACTAAAGTGAGAATTCAAAGTGAATTTTAAGAGAAGTTCAAATGTAAGGTCAGCGTTGCCAAATTGAAAGCATAGCTGTCTTAGAGAATTGTTCCAGTTCAGCTATTTTGCCATTACATTTGAAACTCGCTTTGAATTCTTACTTTAGTGAAAAACCCTGTTAGTGTGTGTGCTTCATCATAACAATTTAGTCCTGGTGAGTAGAATTTTACTCCTGGAGGTTATACTATAGCTTGCAGTGGCAAGTAACGTTTAAAGGAACACTGTAGGCACCCAGACCACTTCAGCTCATTGAAGTGGTCTGGGTGCCAACTCCCATCACCCTTAACCCTGAGCATGTAATTATTGTAGTTTTTATAAACTGCAATAATTACCTGCTGGGGTTGCCTCCTCTTCTAGTGGCTGTCTACCAGCCGACTTTCGGTTGTCTAAACGGCGCTGGACGACCTCACACTATGCATGATAATAATGCTTTCCTATGGGGAGATCCTAATGCGAGTGTGGTATGGGCAGAGCTGATCCAGCATCGAGGGACATTGGTGCTGGACCCAGGTAAGTGACATAAGGGGTTATTTACCCCTTCTACACCACAGGGTTGGACCCTGACAGAAGGGGAAACTATAGTGCCAGGAAAACAAGTTTGTTTTCCTGGCACTATAGTTTCCCTTTAAGGCAGGGGTTCTCAACGTTAGTCCTCAGGACCCCCTACCAGTCCAGGGTTTAGGGATTACCTGGGTGTGTCTCAGGTGTTTAGAAAAAGAAAAAAAAAACACCTTAGAGTCTAAGGTGTTTTTTTTCCCCTTTTTCTAAACACCTGAGACACACCCAGGTAATCCCCAAATCCTGGACTGGTAGGGGGTCCTGAGTACTGGGTTGAGAACCCCTGCTTTAAGGCCTGGCTAGTAGGGCTACAAATTTGAAGCCATGATCAAATTATTGGAGTTTTTTGAAGGAATGTTTCAGGGGTTTACTCTTTCCACAGGAGGAAGAACTTGCATGCATATTTGTAATTTATAAAGTTTCACTCATTTATTATCACATATTAATTAAGCACTGTAAGAAGTGAATTAATGTGACACTTTGTGATATTTTTGATCTGTAGAGAAATACCATATGATTGCATTGGCAGTTATTTATTCCTCTCAAAACGCTGTATGCATGTATGTGTCCTATCATGTGGATTATATTTATTTGTGTGGCACGCATTGGCTGTGCTAGGATAGCAAGATCTAAAATGGAAAGTAAGAAATAGAAATGGTATGGAAAAACAAAGTAATACAACTCAAAGCTACTTTTTTGTGAGCTATTTTGTTGCGCAAAACATCTTACTGTAGCTGTAGGTAGGACACTTCCATTTAAAGGAATTTTTATGGCTTCCAGCCCACCCTAGATATATATGCACTTCTCAAACCACAGAGTAACTCCAACCAGTGAAACCAGCAGGACAATGTTAAGAGCATATTCCTTTGTCATTATATAACCATCTGGTGAGAAATAAAATGCTCTCTAAGTTTTATCATGATTTTGTGGTTTTCTGCTTTGTGAAACCAATATGTTTAGCAAAATAGAGTGCCCTTTGCAGAAACATCTGCCTGCGTCATTACAATGGACTTTCTTAAGCTCCATTTGTTTAAAGACAATTGTGATAATATTTATACTATGCAATTTATAGACAGTGAACTGAAAAGATAGAAAAATAAACATTTTAACTGTAGGTAAAATGTATTAAAAAAAAGAAAAAGCATGAATCATCACAGAAAAGTATAATGCACAATTTTGCCCGCAAGCAAAACAATCTGTGTGGCCCCGCCAAAAATTGATTAACTTACAAATGCTAATTTCCTCTCCTTTCTGGAATACATAGGAGGTCATCATTACAGATTCAGATAGTTTTTGCTATATACAGTTTGACATTGTTTCTCCAGCATATTCCCACTGCTGTCAATGCTTGTTAGAGGGATAATTACATTCTCCAATAAGGTTTATCCTCTCCTATAAACTCAGCTGTTAGCAGCTTCTATAATACAGTATATATTATTAGATATTTAAATGTATGTGTAATTAGTGTATCAGAATAATTTCAGGTCAACTTTAGCTAGAAGATATTAACTTGAAGTTTTCCTCACTAGGGTGCATGATCTGTGAAATAAAGCTATATGGCTGCATGTACTAATTTAAGCACCAAATATGTTTTTGTTCTAGTTTTCGAACCTACCATATGGCTAGACCTTCAAAAAAGGATTATCATTAAAGAACAACAATATCCACCTATACTTAGGGCCAGACTTACATCATAATCAACAGTAGGCAGAAGATTTCCAGCGCCAGCCAAACTCCACTTTCCAAAATAATGAAAAGAACTGAGTTTAAGTATGATAACAACATGTTATATATGCATATACATAAAGTGAGTGTGTGTATATTTCTGCATGTGTATTTCAGTATTTGTGTGGTTTACAAAGATGCACAATAATCTAGATTGAAGAAAAGCCTCAAGGCCATCACTTTTAACCCTTAAACACATTTGTATGCTGTTGACACAAAAGAAGGAAAAGAACAAACAGTTGGAAACAATGGCCAAGTTAGCCACAAAATGGGGGAAATCCTTTTTGACTGCATAATAACAAACATAATTATCTTTGGATTAACAAGCTTGGATCAACAACCCACATAAATGTTATTCATATCTTTGAATATTCTGTAAAAAAAACAAAAAAAAAACATACAGTAGTTAAATGGATAAGTCATAGAAAGCACAAACCAAAACACAGACCATGGTGCAATACCCTTTATTTTAAATTGTTTTCTAGTTATGCTATATCCTTTTTTTAAAACTGTAAACTAAAAATTGATATGTGATTTTGGTCACCAGTCATGCCACTATATAAATTTATGATTTATAAAGAGGCAAAATTATATTATGATCATGTGAATCAATACCCCTTTTTATACATGATAGCAGCTTGTTAGCCTTTGCAGTGCATTGTACACTGTTGCCTAGTTTGTTATGTATAAACTGATCACTTTTGTCCAGTTTGAAAATTTTCCATTTTCAACTACTCTCTGCACTCTTTCTTTAAGCCAAGTTGTTTCATCGAAGAACACATTTGTCATCTTAGCCAACTGATTTCAGCTTCAATAGTAACATTTTTGTTTGGCACTGTATCAAATGCCTTAGCCAAATCTTAGTAGATCACATCCACTGGAACATCCTGATCTGTATTTCTACTAATATGAATTTCTTCATTGAATGCAGCTAAGTTAGTTTGGCATGACCTGTATTTAATAAAACTATTTTTGATTCCGACTAATCTTATTATTATTCAAAATGCATTCTTGAATACCATCCCTTAAATCATTTCCCAACCACAGATGTTATGCTTACAGGTTTGGGGTTGAGCTTTTGAAGCCTTTTTAAATATAGGCACCCCATCTGCTTTTCTGCAATCCCTTGATAACATTTCTAAAAGAAAATAATTTTGAAATATAAAAAGCAGTGGTAGGCTTTTTTCTATACTAAACTCCCTAAGTACTCATTGGTGAATTCTGGCTGGCCCTAAGGCTTTGTTTATATTAACTTTTTTTAATTGTTGTAGTCTTTATCTCGTGTTAAATAATCATCTGTTTGCTGTAAAGTTTTTGTAACAAGGATTAGTAAATTTACAGCCACAGGTTTTTATTTGCTGCACTAAATTTAGAATTTTAAAAAGTATTAAGCATTTGCGCATTGTCCTGATCCTTGATTAACACATCCATCTCAGATTTCAATGGACAATTAACAACATGTTCACTAGCTTCTTGAAATTGTCAGAAGACATTTAAAGCAATCTTTTTTTTTAACATAAATATAATTCCTTCTTACTCTGCTGCTAATCTTAAGATTTTCTCGCATCTCTCCTCTTCCAGACCTCACCTGAATTCCACCTCCTTTCTATACTATACTATCTACCACATTTATTCATCTGTTTCCAACCCCTCTCCCCTCCTTAAACCTTATACTAGTCCTCTCCCCCAGCACAATAGACACTATCCCATTCCATCACGGCTTTAAAGATTGTACCAAATTCAATCTTTGCCCTCCTTCCTATACTAAGACTTCATCCACAAATAAACCTACAAAGTCCTTCCACTGTCTTTCCTAATACCCTAAACTCTTTCTTTAGGACCCTCCCAATAATCTATCACACTGTCAGCAACATGCCAAACCCGAGCACCATGGAGATGATGAGGTTAGCAGATTACGCTGTCTACTCTCTTAATGATAACATCTCGTATCATCACAACTTGCCTAGTCTTTCTTCCAGCAGTTGCCCCCCAGCTGTTAAATGGAGCAGCATTAACACAGCTACTCACCCGTGCCGTGCGAATGGGGGCTATTAAACTGAAGGGGGGACCTATTGCACTCACCATGAGCAGCGGGTGGGGGCCCTAAATGAAAATGGGGGGCCTATGGTCCTCCCCCCTGGCCCCCACCCATGAGTGGTGTGTGGAGGCCCTAAATGACAATGGGGGGGACCTATCGTCCCCTCCCCAGACCTCACCCATGAGCGGTGGGTGGGGGCCCTACATAAAAATGGGGGGCCTATTGTCCTCTCCCTGGCCCCCCACTTATAAGTGGAGGATGGGGGCCCTAAATTATAATATGCGGGGGGCCTATTGTCCTTTCCCCGGCCCCCAGCATGAGCGGTGGGTGCTGGGGCCTATTGTTATTCCTCCTAGCCCCCACCATGAGCAGCAGGTGGGGGCCCTAAATTACAATAGGTAATCATTTTACACAGCCTGGGAAAGTTCTTTGGAACTATTAGCGGCATAGCGAGTAGGGGCATTTGGGAGATTTCCATTTCCCTTGTGCTAATATGGGGGTCATATTGACCCCCATAGAGTGAGGGAGGAAATGGGGGGTCTTAGGAAGTGGTGGGGAGCACTGCTCCATGCCACTTCTATTTTTACATATTACAAGGAGGGGTCTGCATGGCGGTAGCTCCCTCCTTGTAATAAACCAAACAAACGAACAAATGAACACCGATATTCAGTGTTTGTTCGTCTGACATTTCTATTCATTCCTTCATCTTTCTGATAAATGAATGAATAGATGAATTTCCCTTTCGCATGCCCATGTGTTTAACTGGGCATGCGCAGGAATTTCACAACGCTAGCTAGTGTGGGCAGATGACGTGTCCCACAGTGACTTCATCTACCCACACAAAGATGGCGGTGCCCAGGACCTAGGTACCTGTTCCCCAACTGACTCATCTCATTCACTAGGTGCCTCCACTAAACTAGGCTCAGTAAGCAGTAAGTCCATTTGAAGTTTGTCCATTCATCTCAGTTTTGCAATCCGTTTTTTCCAGATCTCTAATCTGAACTTCCAGTAAAGCCACTTGTACATTTGCTGCAGAGGTAAGAACCCTGAAAAAGTATTTCAGAAATGAATATATACAGCAAACTATGCAGTAAGTCAAATCTTTAATCTTGCTACCATTCATAAATAATAAGAAAACAAACTCATGTGTGATTTAATTTTATTGTTGAAACAGTAGTAATCGAACACTATAGTGTCAGGCTGACCCCTTTTGCTTTCCATGAAAAAGGTAGACTACTTAACTGTTTTCACGCACCTCACTAATCTTGCAGTGGCTGACTCTGCCCCGCTCAGTCTCACTATGCCTCCGTCAGATTTGACAATCTAACCAATTCAATGTTTCCCATAGGAAAGCAATAGGAATCTATTGCACATGCATGGCTGTGGCGGAACCACCGCTTGTGCTTTCTACTTATACTGTTTGTTTTTCCCTTGCCCTTTGTATATTGTACCCGCTCCCCGTTCAGGAGCTCTCCTACGAAAGGAACTCCTTTGACTCCCAAACGGGGACGGCCCCGATATCTCAATTAGAATGCTAGTTAGAACATTCAAGTAGAACGTTCTCACCTTTGACATATTTGCAAAACCACAAGGGAGTGCTCCCCTGGGTGGACGTTCTGACCTTTGACATATTTGCGAAACGTTCTCACCTTTGACATATTTGCGAAACCACAAATGAGTGCTCCCCTGGGTGGACGCCAGCCAGGGGGAGCATTCATGGATTGTTTCCTGACTCATTCATCTCCCGAACGAGGACCACCCCAGTGCCCCATTAGAACTCTCCCACCAATTAATTAGAATGTTTGCACTGGCAACATAGTGTGAAACTGCAAGGGGTTGAGTGCTCGCCTGGGTTCGCACCATTTCGTATAGACGAACGCCAACAAGAGGTAGCATTCGTACCCCGAAAGGAGACGCTTCCCTTGCAGGTTTCAGCACAGGAATCTCGCAAACGGAGATTGCTCGGAGAATGTGCCAGTGTGAGGTCGCCTGAGGTTGGTGGGTACACTTTTGGGACACTGGCTAGTTTGGCAGTCTTTTCTGTGCCTGGGAGACAAATGGATGGTCTCTTTTCCCGCGCATTGGCTCCCAGGCACAAAGGCTTGTCGTCCTGGGTGGGAAACCCTTCGCCTGAGTGGCTGGCTTTTCATATTTGGGAGACAAAGGGACAGTAAACCCCCAAACATACATAATCCTGGGATAACCCCTGTGTATGTGAGTTGAACAACCCTTGCATGGGGCTATGTATAAAAAGCAGTGTGAAAATTGGGTTGTAATTCCAGAACTGTGTATCCTCCAGTTACTGGGGGGAAATGGGTCTCCGTATATTTTAAAGTGGTTCCTGAGCGGCTGAAGGAAGGTGTTAGCGGAGGTAACTTGTCGGGTTACCCGGAGTCTGCTACAATGGCAAAATGCTGCACCAATCAGCATCTCCTCATAGAGATGCATTGAATCAATGCACCTCTATGATGAGATTGGAGAGGCTGAACCTCAATGCCGCACATTGACCTGAGGAAACACCTCTAGTGACCGTGTGAGTGACTGCCACTAGTGGTATCCCTGGGCAGTAAGTAACCACTGCCCTTTCTCTAAAAAGTTAGTTTACATTAAAAAGCCTGCAGGGACATTAAGCTGTAGTTGTTCTGGTGACTATAGTGTCCCTTTAAGCAGACAGTGTCTCGACCAGATTACAATTTTTAAGACGCTGAAGAGTCATTACACACCTGTAAGGCTTTCATACTTCTGTACAGATTTTGTAGGTGGATTTCTATCAGCATCAAACAGTAACCAGTGGGAGCTGAGAAGTCCATCAAAGGTTAAATTGTCCAGCCTGCTTTTAAATGCAACATATGAAGACAGGAGAATCAAGCAAACAAGACAGTGGACTGTATACACCTAAAAAAACAAAAATGAAAACTTTTATAATTATACAATTATAAAAATGTAATGCACAAGAAATATAAGCGTATAGCGTAAAGAATGATGCTGTTTGTAGTTCAGCTATTACTAGCATTCCTCCAAAATATGTGCTGGATCACAGAATGAGCTCCAGGGCAGATGTCTGGAACAATGATAAAGATTCACAAAATAAAGAATTCTTTTAATAATCATTATCACTATTTCAAACACCTCCCACTGAGCCCTTCATGTGGTCTTGTCTGTGTCTGTAATCTCTTCCATTTCAGAAGAATGCTGTTAAATTCAGAACCAGGAGGTCCCCTCACAAGGGAATTTTTCTTGCTTAAAATATACCAGCATCACTTATTGTCATAGTGTGCCCTCTTTTAAGTGAGCATTAAGAAGAAAAAAAATTGCATATGTTTTTATTTAAAATGTATTTAAATGCATTATTATTTGTCTTTTCTCCTGTATTCCATATGTTCCAAAAGTCAACACGCTGTCAATAAGCTCATGTTAGAAAGATGTACTACTTGGTACACTTTTGCTATCATAATTCTGTTAACAGTAAGAGTGAGACATGTACATTCTGCTTCAGACAAATCAACTTTTGTCTGAATTTCTGCAGAATTTTGAAAATCTGCCTCTGAATTGAACAGCATTTGAAAAGACCAGAAAAGTTTGTAATAAATCGATCTGAAGATTTTTAAATCCATTTTTTCATAAGGATAGCAATTAGGGACTTATATATTAGGCAACTGAAACATCAAAATTAAGAGAGCTGTTTTTTTGTCTTAATTTTGATCTTTCAGCTGTTTAGTTGATAGTTCCTTGGTATCCTTGCATGGGGTTGCCATAATTTAAGGTATTGAGGTTTCTCTGAGCTTTTGCCCATTCCCAGAGTTCTCATACTCTCTATCGGTGTTGCAATGCATTTACTTAGGTTCTCCATAAGTTAAAAGGGTAATCCAGATGTGCTTTGCCTAGGATTGTATCAGCTTACCTCACTAACGATTGGCCAGGGTTGCTTGATCTCTTGAGCAAAAGGAATGTGCTGGCATTTCAGATCTGGACTGCTCTTATGGGCAGGATCTGATACGGAAATGGTATCGAAGCTCTCTGTAAGCAGGTACTGTTAGCGGGTACTAATCAAGCTATTGAGGTTTCGCTGAGGTTTTGCCCATTCTCAGAGTTCTCATATTCTTGTTTTTTTTTAAACTTTTGATAAGCAGCAAAAGATGTTAATAATATAGTCTTATTAGACCCAAAAGCTGTAGAAATACAATGCAAATCATTAAAGGAACACTATAGCATTAGAAATGCAAACCTGTATTCCTAACAATATAGCGTGTTTGTCCCTAAATAGATTGAGGGCCCACCCTTTTGCTGTGTAAAAACCTATAAAAAAAAAAAATACGTTTTTGCTTACCTTTATCCAACACCAATATTCCCGCAGGCACAACCCTGCGAATTATAGCTGCAAACTGCAACACTTTGTCACTTTAAAAAATAAACATAGCAACACTGCCAAAAGCAAGAGAGGCCAAGTAAATGGTGTATCATGAACACAAACATGTATATCTGACCCTATAGTGCTGAAACCACCATCTAGCCCCCCTCACCTGTTGCCTCCCTAAATATAGTAAAATCTTACTTATTCAAGTCTGCACCTGCTGGTTCTACTCCTGTCTGCCTCTGACCTGCCTGCTGTCTGCTTACATAATCAGAACTGGCAGTCTGAGCCAATTACAATGCTTCCCCATAGGATTGGCTGGGACTGTCAAGGAGGCAGATCAGGAACATAGCCAGCACAAGTCAAACACAGCCATGGCCAAGCAGCATCTGCTCATAGAGATGAATTGAATTAATGCATCTCTATGAAGAAAGTTCAGTGTCTGCATGCAGAGGGTAGATACACTGAATGGCAGTGTTGCTCACTATAAAGCACTGCCTCAGGAAGCACCTCTAGTCATCATCTGAGGAGTGCCCAGTGGAAGTATCACCTGGCTGTAATGTAAACACTGCATTTTCTCTATGTGTGGTCTTTCTAGAAATCTAATTTATGCCATTAAAATGCTTTTGTTTTTTAACCTGGGAAAATGCAAGTCCATTTAGTGAACAACAAATTGGGTTACGGTCAAGATGGAACTCTTTACTAATAGCCCTCAAAGCAAAGTTACAGCAGATAGTAAATAGCAATTTTGGCATAACTATTTTGGCGACCCCTAAACTATAACCAGTGGACTCTAGTGAATCATATCTATTGTATATTGTATTCAACCTCTCTTTTTAAGATCACCCAAGACAAAATGTTCTCAGACTTCACAGTTTAATAATGGTCTTAAGTTTGAAACTAGTTCTTTTACAGATTTTTCATTTTTGTTGCAAATGTCTTTGATTGATAAAAGCATAGAATGAATTATGAGTGATAATTAAAAGCAGACACGTATGATTTTACAAATACGAAATACACCCTGATTGTTTTAATCAGTTGAAAATTAGAGGGCTGTACACACAAAGCTTTTAATCATACCAATGACCTCATTTAATTTAGAAAGGGAAAAAGAAACACAAAACACATATATAGAAAATATGGAAAAGTGCTAATAACTTACATAACAGAGTTACTACTAATGGCAAGCAGAAATCCTCAGGCACTAACATACATATTCAACAAACAAATCCAATTACAAAGATAGGTTCTGTTCACCATTCTGGAGATTAGTTTATCTTGGCAGTCTAGTCTGAATTTCCTTAAAAAGGGAACACCCTCAAAAATTCCAAAACATTTCATAAGTTTAATAAAAGTGGGCTTCCAAACCATATTCTAGACATATCAAAAACTCCTTTATTTTAAATAGATATAATTAAAGATATGTATTTATGATGTGTCCTTAGGTCATACTGTGCCAAAAAAGAAGTAATCAGTAGAAATGAAACATGTAGACTATACTTCTTGAAGAATTACAGAATGGGGCTTATTCTGTAAAGTGTTGGTTGTAGAGAACTAAGGGATTGCAAATTTTAGGCTAAACGCTTTAATCCTAAAAGTTTTTTCCCCCGAGGTTATTTTAGTATAACATTTCATATTCTACACAATTGGTGGCTTAACATATTATATGAGACACAGATTGAAATATACTTTTGTATTTGTGTGTAGCATAGATCACTGGTGTATCCTGGTTTTGTGCTGCCCTAGGCAGGACAAAACTTAAGCGCTCCTTCCCCCCGTGCCACCCCCACCCAACCCTTCCCCCCGCCTTCTAAATACACGCACACACATTCACTGACAGATACGCATACACTAGCTAACAGAAACAGACACACACACTAACAGACACACAATCACTAACAGACACACACTCACTCACTAACAGACACACACACACTAACAGACACACACACACTCACTAACAGACACACACACACAACAGACACACACACACACACACTAACAGACACACACTCACACACACACACACACACTAACAGACACACACACACACACACACTAACAGTCAGACACTCACACACACACACACTCACTAACAGACACACACACACACACTAACAGACACACACACACACACTAACAGACACACACACACTAACAGACACACACAGTAACATACAAACACACTCACAGACATATACACACACTCACTCACATTAACATATTTTTTTATTTATTTAACCACCCTGCCTCCTTACCTTTGGGAATGCTGGGGGGGGGTTCCCTCTCTTCCTGGGGGTCCAGTGGCTGCTGGGCGGTCAGGGGGCGCTGGCGCGGGCGGCTGGCAAGGGAGCTCTTTTTCTGAGCGGTCTGCTCAGCTCCCTCGCGCACTGCAGAGTGAGGCTGGGAGCCGGAATATGACATCATATTTCGGCTCCCAGCATCACTCTGCGGTGCGCGAAGGAAGTGAGCAGACCGCTCAGAAAAAGAGCTCCCTCGCCAAACGCCCAGCATGTCAGTTAGCCGCGAGGCTAACAAGGCATTTGCCCTGGGTGTTTGGGGGTGGCTTTTTTTGCCGCCCCCTGGAAAATTCCGCCCAAGGCAAATGCCTTGTTTGCCTCGCGGCTAAAATGCCCCTGGCAGAGATTAATTGATATGAAAAAGTGACAAAAGTGACATAGAAGAATATGATCTATCTTTGATCTGTCATGTTTGTATAGTGCAAGAAGGACAGGAAAACTAAGGGAGGTCTCCAAGCGTCATAACCACTACAGCTTATTACAATGGTTATGATGATGATATGGCTGCAAACTAATTTTTTTATCATTCTACTTTTCTTACAAATTCCTTGTGTATAGAAACAAATATACTAAATAAGTTTGTTAACTAGACAGACAGGTGAAGACAGACAGACAGATACAATGGCAAAACGAATGTAAAGAGGACCCTGGTGCAAGCATGGTTTTTGGGCCCCCCTCTAGTGCAAAAGTGGCCAAAATATAGATCCCCATCTGTTGAACATCTCCAGAGATACTATGACACTTGAGGATCTACCATTTGCCTATTCTTGCAGGGTTGTATTTGTGAGTAGTGTTTGCATGTTTGAATGAAAGCATGTTTTTGTATAGAGTATGTGTGTGCATATAGGGGTGTGTTTGTATGTACTATCGTCATTGGAATGCAGTTGTGTACTTTTGTGTATTTTTTGCCTTTAAATGCAGGGGTGTGTTTAGATGTAATGTTGGGTTTTAAATGTGGACGCACAGTTGTGTGTAGATATATAATTTTGGAGTTTGAATGCATGGGTTTGTTAGTATGTAATATTTGCAGTGTTTGCATGTTGTGTTGGTGTTTGGTTGCGTGAATGTATGCACATGCACAGATACACTACCACATACATACATACATACATACACATTAACACACACAGATACACACATATAAATGCATATACACACTGACATATGCACACAACCTGACACACAGATACACATTGACATACACACACAGATGCACAACCTGACACACAAATATACACACTGTCACACACATACACATATTGACATATTTATACACAAATGCACACAAATATACACAGAGGAACACCTTGACACACAAATGCACACACACATATATGTGTATATACACATGCACATGCACTCACATCCTGACACAAAGATGCATACACTCTCAGATGCACACACTGACACATACACACACATTGACAAAGATACACACACACAACATGACATACATAAACAAATAAATGTCATAATTTTCATATTTGCTGCCACCCTCCTGTTAGCATACCTTTTGTGACCAGGATGGTGGCTTGCTTGAAGTCTCACAGCTGGTTAAGTCTTATGGGAACAAATGTGCTGTAGTTCACTCCTGCCTTAGGGGGGCGCAGCGCCCCACCAGCCCCTGTTCAGAAATAAACCATACCACCCAGAGGGCCCTAAGTGCATGGGTCACCCAAAGAGCCCCTAAAGCTTTGGGCCGTGGTTCACTTTGGGGCCCATTGGTAGTTGTTCCACCACTGGATAGACAGACAGACAGATGATAAGATATATATATATATATATATATATATATATATATACATACATACACTGAACAAAATTATAAATTATAACATTTTTGTTTTTGCCCCCATTTTTTATGAGCTGAACTCAAAGATCCAAATTTTTTCTATGTACACAAAAGGCCTGTTTCTCTCAAATATTGTTCACAAATCTGTCTAAATCTGTGTTAGTGAGCACTTCTCTTTTACCGAGACTATTATTATTATTATTATTATGTTATTATTTATATAGCGCCATCAAATTCTGCAGCGCTTTACAATGGGTGGACGAACAGACATGTAGTTGTAACCAGACAAATTGGACACACAGGAACAGAGGGATTGAGGGCCCTGCTCAATGAGCTTACATGCTAGAGCGAGTGGGGTAAAGTGACACAAAAAGATAAGGATAGTATTAGACTAGTGACAGTTGCAAGAGAGGAGTGCCTTAGGCTGGCCACAATAAAAGGCCACTCTAAAATGTGCAGTTTTACTGTATTAGGAGGTTTGGGGGGATCCAAAAACCAGTCAGTATCTGGTGTGACCACCATTTTCCTCACACAGTGCAACACATCTCCTTCGCATAGAGTTGATCAGGTTGGTGATTGTAGCCTGAAGAATGTTGGTCCACTCCTCTTCGATGGCTGTGCGAAGTTACTGGATATTGGCAGGACCTGGAACACGCTGTTGTATATGCCGATCCACAGCATCCCAAACATGCTCAATGGGTGACATGTCCTGTGAGTAAGCTGGCCATGCAAGAACTGGGATGTTTTCATCTTCCAGGAATTGTGTACAGATCCTTGCAACATGGGGCCATTCATTATGCTGCAACATGAGGTGATGGTCGTAGATGAATGGCACAACAATTGGCCTCAGGATCTAATCACCATATCCCTGTACATTCAAAATGCTATCAATAAAAAGCACCTGTGTTCATTGTCCATAACATATGCCTGCCCATACCAAAACCCCACCGTCACCATGGGCCACTCGATCCACTCGATCCACAATGTTGACATCAGCAAACCACTCACCCACAAAACGCCATACACGCTATCTGCCATCTGCCCTGTACAGTGAAAACTGGGATTCATCTGTGAAGACAATACCTCTCCAAAGCGCTAGACGCCATTGTATGTGAGCATTTTCACACTCAAGTCGGTTATGACGATGAACTGCAGTCAGGTCGAGACCCTGATGAGGACGACAAGCATGCAGATGAGCTTCCGGGCAACAACTCTGGTGGACATTCCTGCAGTAAGAATGCCAATTTCACGCTCCCTCAAAACTTGCGACAACTGTGGCATTGTGCTGTGTAATAAAACTGCACATTTTAGAGTGGCCTTTTATTGTGGCCAGCCTAAGGTACACCTTTGCAATAATTATGCTGTCTAATCAGCATCTTGATATGCCACACCTGTGAGGTGGATGGATTATCTCGGCAAAGGAGAAGCGCTCACTAACACAGATTTAGACAGATTTGTGAACAATATTTGAGAGAAATAGGCCTTTTGTGTACATAGAAAAAGTCTTAGATCTTTGAGTCCAGCTCATGAAAAATGTGGGCAAAAAGTGTTGCATTTATTTGTATAAACAAAAAAAAGGATTCTGTGTCTTCAGACACCCTTTATAATCAGTTTTTTAAAGTTCTCCATGATGAAAGGAAAATGGTAATGACAGTGCCAACTTTAAAGAACCATGCTCACATGAGATGAACAATATAGTCTTATTATGAGTTAGTAGGGTTTCAAGTGTTATGTTTGTATACCATGATTTGAAACAACCTATGTCCTAGATTTTGGGAAGAAAGTTAGTATATGTCACATAAGAAATATTACAGAAAACAATGAACATGACATCTTTATTTTGGCCAAAATAGAGTAATAGGCTCAAATGTTGGGATTTCAATATATGATATGAAATTACCATTTGACCATTTGTTATTACTTTTCCACTGCGAGTTAAATTCAACACTGCTGTTGGTTTTCAGTCTATTTCTAGTTATAATAAGCTTTCAGACACATGGCTCTATAAATATTCTACATCAGGAACATAAAATACCACTAAGTACTTTAGGTAATGTCCATAAAATAGATCTTTCTAAAAGTTGCTAAATTAGTCTGTATTAAGTGTTTGGAGAATATCAGTATATGGATTTAAGAACAATTTTAAAAAGAGATTTGATGCCCAGTGGTTGAGTTCATTAAGGATGTTGACACTGCTGTAAGATTTTTGTAGATGACTCATGCATTTATTATCACACATTTTAAGAATTAGACATGCATATGAATAGGTCATAGTGAGTGTCAAACCAGGACATGTTCAAACTGTATAAAGATGGTGGCTGCCTTACAGCACAGGGTATTTTGTTAGTTCAGGTTGAGCTGCCTGGGTAGATGGTCTTGTATCTCCAAGTCATTCTGGGCACAGCAATAATTTTTTAATCTCATTGAAGTGGTTATAGTGCTTGTAGTCCCCTATTAACATCCCCCTATACACTGTTAAACTGTTTTGAACATTCCACAACCTGGCCCCCACATGAGGCTTGTTGGAGATTATACCCTGTCAGAGCCATACCAGCATTGAGAGGTTGTGATAGGCTAAAAGTGGTCAGCTGATACTTTAGGCCCATTACTGTTTAGGCTAATGTTGAGGTTTCTAATTTAATATGTAAAACTAAAGACACCTGTGGAAGATGAAATGTTATATGCTTTTCCAATAAAATCTGCCTAAACACCATCTTTATGTGCACAGTTCTCCTTTCTTCACGATTATGGATGTTTTTCATTTAGTCTTAAATCATTCAAAATTGTAAGCTCTTTCAAGCAGTGTCCTCATCACACTATTATTCCTGTAGCAATTGGAAATTGTCTTGTTTATTGTTAAATTATCTGTTTTATAATATTTAAAAAAGTTTTACAGGATAAACTGGCACTATATAAATGTCAGTAATTATTATAATAAAGGTTTGTTGCTGAAAAAAGGAACTGCTCCAGGGGACTCCAGCCACCATTTCATGAGATGAAGTAATTACATTGCGCAGAATGTTTCTTTAATTCCTTGTATACCCCTTTTAATTACATGATGCATAACTGTCATAATATATTGCTTTCTAGTGTTATTAAATGGTCTTGTGTCTTTATTTGTCAAGTCATTTGCATTTTGGATTAGTGCCGTAAGAACACCAACTATAAAACATCCACCCTTTTGAATTATTGTGCTGCTGAATATAATGTTAATACGTTATCTAAATTGTGATTTGGCCTACGCAGCTACTAAAATTCATTTCTTCAAGTGGTTATTTGGATTGGGTATTGACCAAGGATAATGCTTTAAGTCTTTGCAGTCATGATGTAAGGGATTGCAAAACACATTTTTCAAGTTTTTAAAGTATGTCTGGTTCAAATAGTTCTCATAACTATAGTTTATTGTTTCTGTATGAGGAACAAGCAAATCATCAGTAATAATAAATTAAGCTCTCATGTATATAGCATGTCTCTGCAGTGCTAGCACTGTAAATACTACCTTTTTAGAGGTACTACCTTTTTAGAGGTACCTTTTTGGAGATGCTGAATGTTCCCCATAGAGATGCATTGATTAAATACACATTGATTCAATGTGTCTCAATGAGGAGATGCTGATTGGCCCAATGTGAAAGCATTGTATTTGCTGGAATCATCAAGACTGATGATTTCAGCCATGTAGACAGGCCCAGCCATTTCAAGACTGGCAAGGAATAAGAGAAAAGGTGAATAAAATCAGCATTTTACTGCACAGAGACGAAACCGGTCACCTAAACAACCACTTCAGCATTATAGTGTCAGAAATATATGTACACTATAGTGTTCCTTTAAATATTTAGCTGAATAGAAATCTGTCTATCAAACACTTTCCTCACCAAGTGAAAGATGCAAGTGAATAAAGAATAAAACATCTGTAGTAATGCTGATGTCTTTGTTCCTTTGAAAACTCTCACCCTATGCTGCACTTATAAAATAGTTGTTTAATTATATACAAATCTGTTTTCTTTTTCTTTACTTAAAGGAGAACTGTCCCTTTTCTGGTATTTATACCCGTGACTAAAGAATGAAATTCAGCTATAGCTTGTGTTAATCTTTTTCACTAGACGCTCTGTTTTATTTTAAATCTATATTAAAGAGCTAGCAAACAACATCTTAATAAAGCTCTGACAAGGCAAAGCAGTTGACAGGAAGCTAAGCTGGAGGCACCCAGTTACAGAATAAAGAAGTGTGAATTTCTACAGTTAATTTTATTTTTCACACTTCCTAGGTAGATATTTTAAGAATAAAAAACCCCCATAATTTTAAAAATCCTGGGACAGTCTTCATTTCATCTCACCTCTGCCTGGCTTATTATTGCACGTCACTACATTCCTGTATCTTCACTCTGAGAACCATCTTCTGCTATTTACCGAATTCCTCTCACCTTGCCCCTAATTAGTATATTATTACTTGTGTCCTAAATTACAAATGTTAAATTCCACTGTATTGATCACTTGCTTACCCATATAATGGAATTTGACTTGAAGAAGAGAGCTTGTCTATTAACATGTGTAATTAGTCCCATAAGAAAGTATCACTGCCAACTGCATTACTCCTCTGATAATGTGTGCATTTCTAGACTAACAAGGCTATGCAACTCTACATATTTAACACTATTTTGATCCAATTATGCAAAGTTTACCAACGATAATAATTCTTTATTCTGGAAGAATTATTATGCTCTTGTAGCATAGGCTATTTACATGTTTTAGTGAAGTTGTATAACTTTATAGGGCCAAGACAGGAAAATAACACAGTACAAATATGCAACACTACATAGATTATTTTGCTTTAAACATACTTTTTCCATAAAATAATGTCATAATAATAGTATTGAGAAAATGCAGTTCACAAACAGAAGGTTAAACAAAATGTAGAAAAATAAAACAGCAACAAACACTGGATTGTGTTTTAAACAAACAGAAAAAAGTATTCAACGTTCATTAATCACATTCTCGTGAAGTGCAGCTGTATACTTTCCTGGGATCATTGTCATGTTTTTTAAGGACACAAAATGATAATGGTGTCTGCGGGTTGAGTGTTTGGATGTGATTTATGGATTGCATTAAAATACTTTTGTGGTTTACAATTAAAAATAAACATTTATAAAGTACTACACTAGACACAACCAGACCTGTCCTTGAATATTCAAGACATATTGATGAACATGCCTCTACTTTTGCTGTAATAAAATCTCACTGATTCACAAAGGGTGGTCTGTAACTAGCAGGTTTTTGGGAATTAAAAATTTTTCATAGCAAATTCACATTTGATAAACTCTGATAAGTAAGTGGTTTTGCTTTATTCTTTAAACACCAAATTTTTGACGAAAAGTATACAAAAATAGCCAAGCTGTAATCAATGATAAACACAGATTAAATATTTTGGCTCACATTTTAGTTTTTTCCAGTCCTTTTAATTCAATAGTTAGTAAATATGTTTGAAGTGACACTCTAATCACCCTAGCCATGCATTGCTTATTCTAGTGTTTCTGGAGAAAAGATTTAGTACCTCCACAAACTCAAAGCTTAGCCTCTCTGCTGGTGCTGAAATAATGTGGAAGTTTTATTGCATTACTCATAGAAATTAGTCTAAATTTGGACAGCAATGAAGTAATAATCTCAGCAGTAGCAGGATAGCTGGGATCTGGGTGTCTTGAGGGCTCTGAGTTTTGCTAAACCACTCATTCTTGAGACTGCACCAAGAATACCAACTCATGGAGTGGTTATGGTGCTTAAAAGTATTTTGTTTCCAACAAGGTGGGTCCCTTTAAGCAATTGTATATACAACACAGAATTAAATGATTAGTAACAAGATTCCTTTGTAGAATGTGACACTTTTTAAATTGAGGTAATTAGTCAGTTGATTTAGATCATCTAATCTGTCCAATCTGCGAATACAAAGCAAATCCAAATAGGTGTGCACCATTGCCTGTTAAAGTGAAGTGTCCCTTTAACTATAACAATAAATATTGAAACATGGACCAGGATAATCGTTATTTAAATCAAGCCATATTAACGTTCAAGCAGTTGATTGATTTTATTTTATTTATAAAAATTTTTTTATCAGGAAGGATATATTGAAACTTTTCTCATTTTCAAGTATGTCCTGAGTAGATAAACAGTGCATTGTTACAATATGGTACAATAAAAATACAAAATAAATCTAACACAGAACACATACAGAAAATAAACCCAGTATCTCACAAAAGTGAGTACACCCCTCACATTTTTGTAAATATTTTATTTTTATTTTATTTAAAAATGATATTCTGCTACAATGTAAAGTAGTAAGTGTAAAGCCTGTATAACAGTGTAAATTTGCTGTCCCCTCAAAATAACTCACACAGCCATTAATGTCTAAACCGTTTGCAACAAAAGTGAGTACACCCCTAAGTGGAAATATCCAAATTGGGCCTAATTAGCCATTTTCCCTCCCCAGTGTCATGTGACAGTGTTACAAGGTCTCAGGTGTGAATGAGGAGCAGGTGTGATACATTTGGTGTTATCACTCTCACACTCTCTCATACTGGTTACTGGAAGTTCAACATGGCACCTCATGGCAAAGAACTCTCTGAAGATCTGAAAAAAGAATTGTTGCTCTACATAAAGATGGCCTAGGCTATAAGAAGACCCTGAAACTGAGCTGCAGAACGGTGGGCAAGGCCATACAGTTGTTTCTCTAGACAATTTCCACTCAGAACAGGCCTCGCCATGCTCAACCAAAGAAGTTAAGTGCACATGCTCAGCGTCATATCCAGAGGTTGTCTTTGGGAAATAGACGTATGAATGCTGCCAGCATTGCTGCAGAGGTTGAAGGCATGAGGGGTCAGCCGCACATATAAAGGTTTTATGCATTTGGCACTTACCTTAAAATGAGACATAGTCTCTGAGGAAGTCCCTGAGAGGGATGAAATGCGTAGAACATTGATTTTATCTTGAATCTTTTGCTGACAGTTTTCACTAACTTCTGTGTAAGTAAATAAATGTGATATTGCACATTTGATCCACATAGTCATTTTATTTGGTTGCACTTTATCTATTTTATATGAATGAGACCTACACCAACTAACTCCATGAATTGAGAAGACAGACTTCCAAGATTTCTGAAGGCTCTTTATTTGGTTCCAAAGTGTGAGGGACTCATTGGCACCTATATATATTTAAATTGAGTTCCACAGTGTTGCACTATGTTCTACCATTTTGTCTTCCCTAGCTGGATTCACCCTATATACTATATTTATACTGATTGAAGATTTAAAGAGATCTTTAGGTAACTCCATTGCTACATGTTTTTATATGCACTATAGCTCACTTAAGCACTTTATTATCTGCAAGTGCAATTACACTTATATACACTTTTTTTGATTGAAGCACTTCAACTGTGTGATATTGTGAAAGATTCTGGTTTTATTTTGTATTTGTATTTAGTCTTGCTGTGTTTGTGGTGTAATGTAATGCATGTGTGGCTAGGGGCTGTAGACAGTGTGTGTGTATAGGGGATGCGGTATGTGTGTGAGGGGTGCTGAGATATATATATATATATATATGTTTGGAAGTATTGTGTGTGTGTGTGTGTGTGGTGTGGTGAAGTGTGTTGGGGGGGTTCTGTGTGTATGTGTGAAGGGTGCAGTAGGTGTGTGAAGTGTGCAGTGTGTATGTGAAGGGTGCAGTATGTGTGTGTGAGGGAGTAAAGTGTGTGTGTTGGATACTGTGCCTGGGAGGGGTGTGTGTGCATGTGAGTGTGCTGTGTGTGAGGGTGCTGTGTGTCGCTGTGTGAGAGGGTGATGTGTGTGAGGCATTATATTCCCCTCCCTCCCTTCTTACCTTTGGCCTGGAAGGGGGGGAGGGGACCGTGTTGCTGCCATCCCTGGTGGTGCTACTGGTGAGTTAACTCTAGCCTGTGGGGCTAGAGTTCACTCTCCCGAGATCGGGGGCATTGCCATGGCAATGATCTGGATCTTGCGAGAGGAACCCAGCAGAGGTGCAAGATAGAGCTCCACTGGGTCCTCCTGTACCTCCCTCCCCAGCCGCATGTCTGTGCAAGAGGGTCGGTGAAGGAGATCTTTGATCTCCCCACTGGCCTGTCATGGAATGCAGCAGGGCCGGCACTCTGATAGCATGGGCCCTGCATGGACCGGCCAGGCAGGTCTTGTGATCTCACCTGCTGGCTGTGGCCCATGGACGTCGCGGCCCACCGGCTATTTGCTCGATGTGCCCAATGGCCAGTCCGGGCCTGTACATCAATATTTAATGACTGGCAATATCATTTGCTGTGCAATCCATTTCCTTGCTATAAGGATTAGGCAGGAATTGTGTCTATACAAAGCACCTAGTTTCAGACAAAGTTTCGATGAGACTTTTTCAATGCGGAGGCCAAAAGATAATTTAGGGTCTAGCCACATACACCTAGCTATTTGAAAGAATGGACTGTGGTCAGTGTGTTATTCGATTTTGTTCTGATGCAGAGATAGGAATTTTGTAATGTATTTTAGGTATTGTTCCAAAGATCAACAGTTCAAACAGTTTTGTCAATGTTTAGGACATCTGTCACCCACATTTCTACCTCTGCAAACTGGTCTTGGAGCACAACCCCAAGCTGTGGAAGATTTTAATTTTTTTAATGTATATTACAGAGTTGTTTGCGGAAATGTGTGCACAGTTGAGTCTTGGCAGATGTAAGGTAGATCATTTATGAATAATGTGAATAGCAGAGAGCTGAGAATTGAGCCTTGGGGTACACCACACATGACAAGAAGAGTAACAGAGTAGCTGTCAGAAATTGAACACACATTGCGATTGATTCGATACATATGATTGAAACCAGGTAGTGGATGATACCAATACTTGAGTTTTGAATTTTTTGCAATAGGATGCCATGGTCTATTGTGTCAAATGCCTTGGCAAAATGAAACCAAACTATTCAAAATAAATCTCTATAATAGCAATTTAAATTAAGATTTTTTTTCCAGCAGAAGTTGGTATAATGTATAAATTGCGAGGCAAAGATTTTTTTTCCTAACTAAGTACAGAGAGGCCCATATTCATTGGCATTGGAACTTAGAAGCTACTTAGGCAGACAGATCCTTGAGGTTCTGATCAAATAATGAAGTGGTAGATGTGTTCAATAAACCAGTAAAGATACCAATGCAAGAGATTTAACTTTGTAGACCATATGTATTATAGAACCCTTGCAAAAATGTTGCATGTAGAAATACATTTAAGATTACACTCTGAGGCATGAGGCATCTTGCATGCAATGATTGTTACTCAACAGCAATAGCCTAAAATAATAAGAAAAAAGAAAAAAAACACTGAGCTTGCAATATATAAAAATTACAGAAGAGCAAAGATACATCCATATCTTAAAAAGTAGCAAAATTATAAAGGGCAAGTTTTCCATTTTCCAAGGAAAACATATGATAAGATGCACTGTACATGCTTACACTTGGATGTTTGAAATGATGTAACAGTATTCACCATGTAGCAGTTACCTTTATTTTGATTTGATGATGCTTTCTTTACCATGGGCCTAATTTACCCATGGGTTTCCATAATCCCCAATGTTATAAACTGGTGTCATTATAACAGCAACCATTGTGAAGGCCATCTTTCTTCCCAGACAAGTAAATATTCAACATGTTCAACCCAAATAACTTTTATTTTGGATTTTTTTTTAGCTATGTAATTTTGTGGGTGTGAATTTCAACAACCTTTTTGTGAAATGGATTATATATTTTGCTACATTTTCACTAATCATTTTATAAAATGAATTACTCAACAATGAAGCCATTTTGGATGGAACACATACATCTTGGCTTCAAACATTCCTATAGGATTTAAAAATAAATATTGTTTCTTCTAAAACATTAGTTTATACATTTGTTTGTATTTTTCTGCAAAGCTCACATAAAATGTCTTTATTGAACTACTGTAATAGATATAATATACAGTTTTGTAAAAATATATGTGTTTTTAGTTTATACTAGTTCATGTATTTAAAAAAATAAAAAAAATATTTGAAAGTATTTTTAAGCTCTCGTGTTTCCGGGGCAAGATTATCCCCTTAAATGAATCACCACAAAGCTGTAGAGGAGTGCTGTAAACTGTCACGATCCAACTAAATTTATTGGGTAGTTTTTGTTGTTGGCGTGCCACTGCATTACAGAAACAAAGGGAATATTTTTCTTTGGTTTTGACTTACACATATTTTGGTTACTTGGATCTGCAAAGCCATGAAAAAACATGGAGTCAGTTCTATGCCAGTTTCCAACTAATCTAACATTCAATCCATTTTATGATGTAAAAGGAAAAAGTACCACATATGTGGTATACTCAAAGGGAAAAAAATATGCAGACACATTTATGCTCAAGACGCAATTCTTCTGTGAGTTCAGAAGCTACTTTATTTTTATCTATGCCAGCAGTCATTATGCATGGACATTGCACATTGCACATTTTTCTTTTTTGGCTACCTTCCCGCATTTGTTGTGAGTTCTTTCCAAATGAAGTTCAGCCTCTCTTCATTTGAAGGGCCCAGTAAACAGCCTGCAAGAGCAGGACTAACTGGATCAGGTTCAGTGTACGTACTGAACTGCTACGTGGGATATGTGTGGTGTTCTGAGGGAGACACGTCTACAAGGTAAATTGTGGGGTCGTCCTGTGGGGAACTTCTATTGGAAGCATCCAATGCGGGTGTGACGTGAACGCTTGGAACCCATGGCGTGCACTCCAGCATCTGCTTATGCTGGACCTTTCGTTTTTCTTGGTACTATTTAAATCAGCCTGCTGCATCAGCTGTTGGTGTTCCTGAGCACACTTCTGCTTTCTTTGACTTGTGAAGGATTGAAGTTAGTGGATTTTCTGTGTGGCTGCTTGAATTGTGTCTCAACTTCAGAGGTAGGCTTTCTAATTTTGGGGAATTCTTTCATTTGTATTCAGTATTTACTTCTGCTTTTATGGGATATGGACTTTATGTCTATTGACATTTTTTATTGAGTTTCCATTATAGTATGGATTCTCCCTCTGCAAGATCGCTCTCTAGAAAACATAGGTGAGCCAAATTACTTTTACTTTATGTTTTTTTTTTTTTTTTTTTAAGAACCAGTATAAGCCTGTAACGTGTTATAAATGGCTTTGTTTCAGCCTCAGCAAAACATTGGATTCTCCCCCAAGGAAAGCAAGGGATAAAACCAATAGATGCATGAACTGTTTGTCCTCTGCACCTCAGGAAAAGAACCTCTGCAGAAAATGTTTATTGGAAATAGTGGATGCTTCCAATAGAAGTTCCCCACAGGACGGCCTTAAGATCTGGATTTCCCAAGCTATTGCTGAGGGCTTTAAGTATACCACAGATAAAAGTGGTCGATATAAAAGGTGATATAAAAGTTGAGAGTGGCTGACAGGTTCTTTGAGGATCTAAAGCCTAATAGACCAACATTTCCAGTGCATTCTTCAATCAGGGACATGATCCTTTAAGAATGGAACATGCCGGAAAGAAAATCCACCTTTTCCACACAAGGATATATTCTTATTCTGCCATTGACTACAATGTATGGAACTCAGTCCCAAAGATAGATGCTGATGTGATTTATATGGCTAAGAAAACTAAGCTCCTCATTGACTCCACGGCCTACCTTAGAGAACCTGTGGAAAAACGTATGGATGGGGATCTCATGAAATATTAGTTAGCCCTAGGCTCAAACCTCCATCCGGCGGTGGCACTAACCACACTCTCAAGAGCCTTAAGAGTATGGCTCGCAAATCTGGAGGAGGACATTGACTGTGGAATCTGCAGGCAACATCTCCTGGATATCTCAAGGACTTCAGCCTTGCTACAGAATTCTGCTCAGAAGCCTCTTTAGACATCACTCGTATGACTGCTAAAAGTATGGCCCTGTCTGTGGCCTCTAGAAGGGCCTTATTACTCTATTCATGGGGAGCCAACTATGCCTTCAAGGCGTCTTTGTGTGGCCCTCCGTTCCAGGGGTATTTATTATTTGGTAAAATTCTGGAGGACGCCATACAAAAGGCTGCAGATGGCAAAACAGCTTTTTTGTTGCAAGAAAGAAGGAAGACTTTTTCCTCTTACTGGAAGACTAAATGCTTCAAGGATTGGTCCTTTTGGGACAGCAGGAGATAAAAACCAGGAAGAGAGTATTCTAGAAATTGCTCTTGGAAAAACTTTTCCCCTTCATTGACTAATAAGACTTACAGAGGAAGAGGATCTAGAACCTCTGGGAAGAACTTCTGAAGGTCTTCAGGCTCATTCATGGATTGTGGCAATTTGACAGAATGGAAACAGATTGGGAGCAAAGGATAACTCTGCCCCTGCCAGTAAGAAACAGGTTGAACTGGTGGAAGCAGAAATTACAGGCTGCGCCACAAAATTATATAATATAATAAAACCAATGTGTACTTACATAAAATTCTTAAATAAAAATAGTCCTAATTATAAGGCAATGGATAAAATAGTTGGTTGAAGAGTTGGGAAAGTTTGGTTCTAAGATAGTCAGATAACGTGGAAGAATGCAAATAAGAGAGAGATTCCAATAGTGTAAAACTGTACACGGTAGTGAAGAAAAGAGTATGATAATGATAATATTCCTTCCACTCGCCTATTGAAGAGCTAGTACAAGCTCAGGTGTAGACCGCGTTCAGTGGCGTTGATTCATCACTGGTAGGATATAGGTGATGGTAGGTGGTGAAGGTCCTCGGTATGGGGGAAAGAAATAAAACCAAAATAGTGCTCTCTGTATGCAGTAATAGATAGTTGGTATTTTTAAAGGTATAATACTCACATTTAAGTGAGCAAAATATACTGCTCACTGTAATAGCGTGGGTGGTATAATCCCCACCTAGGATTCTTGGGTGAGTGGATATTCCAGAGTACTTGATGACCAGGTTAAAAATGAATAAAATAATATATAAGAAGGTCTATGGCACAGGCAAAATATAAGGGGCCACCATTCCTTTAATGATATGTATTAAAAAGAGTAAAAAAAACAGCCAAACGCGTTTCGCCAACACAGGGCTTCATCAAATGGCAATAAAAACAATAACCTGGTAAACAGCGGTTTATATAAACATAACATACAATTAACTATTCAAATTTTGGCGCCAAAATGACGTCACAATTATATGACACATGAGGTACAAAACAGAATAAAATCAATATGGGAATAATATATGGGTTGTACAAAATGTGAATGTGTAATTTATTTATTTATTAAAACGAGGGTTGTAGGAGACTTAAAAACGGAAAAAGTGATATGTGAAGGTGTAGTCAAAAAGCAATATACACCTACTAATGCTATGTATATTTGCATGATGGCATGTAAATGACAAGAGACATAATAAATTATAATTGGCAATACAGAAATGTTTTTATTGCAAAAATGTGTGTAAAGCTGCCATGATAAAATATATATAAAAATGCAGAAAAAAATAATCCAACTGGAAGGGGGAGGGAGGAAAACATTTTGTTAGGAAAATATATTATTAAACAGTATAGCCTACCTTTTAAAGCCAGAAATAGGTAGCTTCCTCTTTTATGCCTATAGACCTTAGATGGTCCCATCTTGGATAACAAAAAGGGAGATATGTAAAAAACACTTAAGAGGAGAGAACATGTATAAAATTGAAACATAAGGGCAAAAAATTAAAAAATTAAAAGATTAAAAATAGAGATAAAAATAAAAAAATATATAAAAATAAACATATAAATAAAAATGCATGTAAAAATAAACATATGAAAAAAAAAACTGGTAGAAGGGCAAGGAATTTGGTGAAAGGCTTCCCGTTAGAGGAACCTCCTTGGAATGTTATTACAACAGATGCAAGTTCTTTTGGATGGGTTGCCCACTTCAATTCCACATGGAAACAAGGGAAGTGGACCCGAGAAGAGAGTCATCTACACTCAAATTTAGGGGAGCTCAGGGCCATTTCCAGAGCCATCTTGGAATTCCTTCCAATGATCAAAAAATCTTGGGTCCTGATCAAAAGAGACAACCAAGCAGTTGCCTCATATGTGAACAACCAAGGAGGCACAAGAAGCAGATTGCTCTTGAAGGAACTAGCTCCCTTGATGAAAGTGGCCATAAACAGTCTCCAAGGTCTGAAGGCAATCTTTCAGGTTCAGAGGATGTTACTGCAGACTTACTCAGCAGATCAGAAATTTTTCCAGGAGAATGGAGGCTTCACCCGGCAGTCTTCTCATGGATTGCCCATTGGTGGGGCATACCCCAGATCGACCTCATGACGACTTACCGGAATTGTCATGCAGAGAATTACTACTCTCTCTGTCCAGACAATCGGGTGATGGGTTAGGATGCTCTCTCCCTTCCCTGGTTGTTTTGTCTGGGGTATGCGTTCCCTCCCCTACCCATGATACCCAGATTCTTGCCGAAGGTTTGGATGGAAGGCAAAAAAGTAATTGCCATAATCCCAATCAGGCCTCAAAGGCCATGGTTTCCTCTCTTAACCATGATGAGACAGGAACAGCCCTTGCCTGTACCGATAATGAATGATCTGCTTACTGAGGGACCAACCTCCCATCCTCATCCAGAACACCTCAAGATGGGGGTGCGGGTTTTAAAAAGGAGAGACTTCGACAATTAGGCTGTTTGGAAGTAGTGGTCTATACCCTTTTGCAGTCTCAGAAGGGTAGAGGAGTGCTGTAAACTGTCACGATCCAACTAAATTTATTGGGTAGTTTTTGTTGTTGGCATGCCACTGCATTACAGAAACAAAGGGAATATTTTTCTTTGGTTTTGACTTACACATATTTTAGTTACTTGGATCTTCCTCGTGCTACCATAGAATCTGGGATATATTCAGAGAATGGTCATCAGCCAAGAACATTGACTTCAACCTCAGATTCTGGATTTCCCACAAGAAGGTTTGGACAAAGGCCTTAGCCTCAGCACTCTTAGAGTTCAGTCCTCGGCTCTTTCAGCATTATACAATATCTCTGGGCTTCAGATCCTTTGATTGCAAGATTCTGCAAGGTAGCTTTTAGGTTGAGACCTCCTTCCAGATCTGGTACACCTCCTTGGGACCTTCCTCTTATTCTCAACTACTTGACTGATGATATGTTTGTTCCCCTTGAAAATTTGGATACTACCCTTCTGACTTACAAGACTTTGTCTTTGGTGGCTATTATTTCCGCAAGAAGAATTTCAGAGATTAAAGCCTTTTCTACCATGTCTTCCTGCTTACAGATCTATCAGGATAGGGTGTGTCTGAGACCAAAACCTGAGTTTCTACTTAAGATGATCTCTTAGTTTCATCTCTCTCAAGAAGTGGTCATTCCATCATTCTATCCCAATCCAACTTCTAATGAAGAAATTAGGTGGCAATGTTTGGATGTTAAGAACTGTCTGTTTCAATACCTTTTTCGTTCTAAGTCATACAGAAAGACTGACCAACTCTTCATTCTACCTTCAGGAGTTAGGAGAGGTGAGGCAGCTTCTTTATCTACTTTAAAATGTTGGCTTTCACCAATAATCAGGAAAGCGTATGTCTCTAAAGGTCAGTCTCTTCCAATAAAGATAAGAACACATTCTACCAGAGCATTGTCGACTTCATGGGCTAATTGGGCAGAGGTTCCATACAAGAATATTTACAGAGGAGCCACCTGATCTTCCTTGATGACGTTCATAAAACACTACAAACTGGATGTGGCCTCTCCTTCCACCTCCTTTGAGAAGAGTGTTCTGTCTACGGTTTCTTTACCCCACTGATAATAAATTTCTTTGCAGCTTGATTGTCTGTATAGTGTCTTTTTCTCGACTTCTTTATTCCCACCCTATATTTCTGTGAGCTTGGATATTACCCTAACGTGATGCTGCCATGATTAGCCAGGAATAGAGAAAATGTATGACAAACTTACCGTAATTTTCTTTTCCTGGCTATTTCTCATGGCAGCATCAGGGTTCCCGCCCATTCTTTTATTTTTTCAGCTTTATAATTGGACCATGGTGTAAGCGGAGGAGGGACTCTTTATACCTATTAGTCTAATTAATTCCTGTCCTGTGACTGCTAAGAGAGGAGCTACCTATAAGTGATGCTGCCATGAGAAATAGCCAGGAAAAGAAAATTACGGTAAGTTTGTCATAAATTTTCTCTATTTTAGCAAACATATATAGGGATTCAATTACACCATATGGCCATATCAAGTTAAGTCCACCACTATCTCACAGTACCCCAATATTAGTTGGTTCTACACTAATTTTAACATGGGAGTTAAACATACTAACTGCAATAGTTACTGCTTAAACTGCTTCCAGAGTCTCTACACCAAATTTATGCTTTCCTGTGGTCACCTTCAAAGCGGAGTGGGTGGGGTGTTCTACCCAAAAGGAATCTAGTCTGGATTCCAGAGATATACAGGAAAGAAGCGAATTATGGGTTACACCCAAAACATGCATTTCTCATGTAACAAAACTGTTATCCAAGTTTACATTAATTATCACAATGTTTACAGCAGAGTTTAATGTTGTTGTTTGAAAGTGTCCTAACAGTTAATAACAAGGCCAACTTTGATTCTGTGCTAGTTTTTGTATATTCCCACATAACAAACACTCAATATTAGCTTTTTTTTTAACAAATAAAATACAAGATATATTTATGTCTACGACTAGTATGTCTCCAGAACAGAAATTAAGCTTGAGTTAATATGTATTATATCCGTGCCATAACTAAGCACTTAAGTGGTCCCGAAATGTCTAAAATGATTTGTTGTTTAAAAACAACTTGAAGTTTGTTACATACGGAATAAAATCACAAAGCAAATTTAAACAGAAGCAGAATAAATGTAATAAATGAAAAGCATAGGCATTGCATCAGTGCTGTCATTGAACAAACTAGTTTGTTGAGTAAATTTTAGATGGATTTGTAAGTAAGTGTTTGTACTCTAAGGGTTAAATCACAATTTAAAGTGTATCTGGTACTTTTGGGGGGTCATTGCATTTACAAAGAACAAAGAAGTTTTACAAAGTAGGTTTTACTTAACTGAACCTATTCCTACCAGTTGCCACCATCTTCATCATAGGCATTGTAAAGCGCTACAGCATTTGTTGGCGCTATATAAATAATATAATAATAATAATGGGAACACTCTTCAGCTCTTCGCACTGCATCTGCCAGGAGCCATGTCAGTCCATGTACAAGGGTACAAAAATGAGGTTTATGAAGGATTCCACGAGAACAGAGAAAGTGGATTCATGGCTGTGATTGCATTTCATAGCAATCACAGCATCTTGTAGCCAACATGTATATTGCTGGTCTGCTTTCCTTGTGAGTCATCTAGCAACAGACTGTTGCACACTGATCCCAAATACAGAATTTGCATCATGGCTGCGTGAGATGAGGCATCCAAAGACCTTTGACTGCCTTTCAGAAATAGCATTGCTGGACCCAATTATGCCTGAGACATCTAGCAATAGGACATTAATGTTGCATTATGATAATGGCCATCCAAAAGATGTGGCATAGAGCTACAGAGATCGAATGCTTGGAGCAGCCTAAACAGAGTATATTGCTGCAATTGAATTCACTAACTAGTAGTGACTAAGGGCATATTGTAGTCAGTGTTCTGTATTTCAGAATTACTAGTTTTGCTTTATATATTTATAACTTTTAGATTTTTGATAAAATATTTCGTTTTATTAAAGCATCAGGTAATTCTAAATATAATGATTTTTTCTCTGTAATTTTTTGTCCCGTGTGTTTATGTCATGTTACATTTGGATCCTCAGCAAGCTCCTACCAAAATAGAGATAGGCAAATAGTCAGACCTTAGAGTGGCCGGATTTAATGCAAAACAGGATTTATGAAATAAAGCTATGAATATTTCAGACCAAGGGGAGAACAATAAATAATGAATATATAAACAGCAATATTAAGGGTCACTGAAATTCGAGGTCAGGAACAATCTAGGTCTAATACACATACAGGAACAGGAGTATAACAAAGTCAAACATAGCAGAGTTTGGTACACTATACATAAATAGGATATTCATGGTCAGCGTAGCAGAGTCTAGTACACAGAAAATTATTAGAGGAAGCAAGGTCAATAGCTAAGCCGAGACAAATACCAAAAATCATGAACAAGGACAATAAAGCGCTTACTGGCTCTGAGACTAGGAAAGGGCACTGAACAGCTGCTGGACTGGATTTAGGACTGTGCGGTTTACTTGATAGCCCGAATGTAAGTAGACGTGGCAATGCCATTATCACAACATTAAAAGAGGGCAGGGCTATAGTGTCTATAGTATCAGAAAGACTTGCAGAGATATCTGAGGATGTTTCCAGAGTCCTGGAACTGTGGTCAAACTGATGCGGGAATGTCAGTTAAAACTAGGTTTCCTTTCAGATAAATAACAAAGAATATAAAAAAAAATTGGTTGGAAATATCAAATGCTAAATTCACCAATTACATATGTTGTTCCTTGGTTCCAACTATAGGAAATCTCCAAGCTAAATGACTTTATGCAGCAAGTTTGAAATTGTTAGGAGATTGGAGAAGCTCGTTATGTAAACTTTGTGGCAGTCAGCTCAATTTACCACCATCAAAAGCTATGCCTCTGGTAAAATGAACAACTATCAGAAGTCAATTTAAAGGCCCATGATATTTAATAATAATTGGCTCACAGGCTGGCATTGTTATTTTCACAGCATACGTGCATGTTGCAAGGAAAATAATTAGCGTACGTGCATACCTCCCAACAATGGGATACATGGATGCAGGATGAAAGGACTGACTGGCCAGAAGAGACCTGTAATAATGAGACCTGTAATAATGAGACCTGTAATAATGTGTATGTATGAACTAAAATACTGAAAAAGAACAAGTAAATATAAAGGTGCCTAAAATAACAGTACTCTAATGAAATTTATAGGACGTGACAAAGTTTTTTAAAAATAGCAGCACCTAGTGTAACAGCTCATAAAAACACACAATACATACAAGAAATCTATATAGGTGCACTGTGTCTTTAAGACAAAAGTTATTTTAAAGTGAAGCAAGTGATTCAATGTGCAAAAGTGCACTTTGTATACGGTGCATAAAATTTCATAACATATATTGTGCACATATGTGCACAACGATGATAAAAAAAAAATACACAAAACGTCACTCTAAAATTCCTGTGCTGGTCATCTCCATGTATCACAACATATATATATATATAAAAAGGGGAAATAAAATACAAATAGTGCAAATTTATATAACCAAAAGCAAAATATAATAGATAAAATGCACACTCACAAAAGTAGAGCAGACAAGCCTGCTCAAACTGTGACAGCTCCAAATATCATTCCCTCATGAATGCAGCCACAATCTCACAGAGGTTTATTCAACTGAAGTGAGTTGAAAACCAAATTTCAAAATTTAAGCAAAAACTGCTGAACTGTGACTTTAGCCAAGGTGGAGAATTCTTCTAGATCAGCTACTTTGGCCTAAATTTTGTCATATGGTTTCCAGTTAGGTCTGCCTAATACATGCATCCATACTGCTTAATACCTACATCCATTCACACATACTACATAAAATACATTCATCCATACACACATGTCTGACAGGTTCACTTTAAGCAAAACATTTTTGCAATATAATATATAACTATTATTAATATAATTTAATATATAATGATCTATTTACATAGTCATACAAACTCACTAACACATACTCTTAGTGATAAACACACAACCACTCACTGACACACACTAAGACGTACACAATCTCACTGACAGATCCACACTCACTGACAGATACATACACACACACACACACACACTCACTGACAAACATACATACACACACTCACTCACAGACATACACAAACACACTCACTGACACAATTTTATTTTTGAGGCCCATCCAACCTCCCTATCTATGGGAGAGCTGGTGTGGGTCCTCTCCTATCCCTGGGATCCAGTCTGGGGCAGTTCCTCACTCCTCCTGCACGCTGTTTAGTATGCCAGGGATGGAATGACATCATATTCTAGGTTCCAAGCACCACAGATGGCGTGCGAGGGAGGAGTGAATTGCTGCAATATCAGCCTCCCTTGCTGCCCACACTGCTGCCGACGCTTGCCTTCCTCCTCCCTCTGGCATTTATCAGCAGAAAGAATGGGCACACTGTGGTCTAGGGAGGGAATTCATTAGCTGAAAGTGTCATTGTATATTTATTAGTAAATTAAATATTTTCAGAGTGCACCTGTTAAGTTGTATAGAAACTTCAACCTAACAGTCATCTGTGAAGATGGGTTGAGATAAGTGCACCTGAAGAAGTCTGAAGTACTGGTGCGACTGTGTAGGGATTCCTGGAACAATAACCAGTAAAGCAGGCGGTTGTACTTATTCTTCTTGGAATGTTCCTTTAAGTGTATGTTACACTACCAAAACACCGGTGAAACAGCAAAGTAAAATGAAACTCAATTAAAAAAAACATTACTATGCGCCACAGCACAATGCTAGAAAAAAACAAACAAACAAGCCAGTAGATATTTTAGATAAGTTTATCAGCAGCAGCTGTTCAGAAACATGTAGCAATTTACAGAGAAAAGTGAGACAATATATAAGTACCTGCTTGTAGATGCTGGAGAAATCTGTATAGACTATCAGCCCACAATGTGCTACAAATAATACATTATCAATACTGCAAACATTTTAATGTATCGGTAGTGTACTCTTCAGTTTTTGGCCAGTTTTGTGTGCTTAGGTTAGCCTTCACAGCCATATATGATAAGTAAAAAGCCAATTATGTTTTTAAGGGAAAAAAGTCATTAATATCTCTTTACATACCTGGTCGCCACTGCAAATAACTATTTTGACTCACAAAATTGTAAGCCAGTTAAGGATTTTTTCTTCTTAACATTACTTACAAGTTAAATGATTTAGGAACCCTTAATGGAACATATATAGTAAACTGCATTAAGCCAGCTTAATGTTGTTGAAGAGCAGAGCATGCGTTTGTCAGCTGACATCACTATAAACTGGTGATTACCGCTTTCCTTTATGAGCAATTCCATCCGCTGATAGAGGTTAAGGGGCATATGAATCAGGAGATCATCACTACTGATGAACTCTTAGCCAATCCAACGCTAAAGAACTGAAGAAGTCTCATGAAGTGGGGCAAAACGCATTGAACTTATTGAACTTTCCAGTTATTAATTTAATATTTTTGCTGCTATTATCTTGTATCTGTGGAACTGCCAGCTGCTCTCTGGTTTCCTGAGATCCACTTGCCGTGGAGATAGTCAGTTCTATCTTATTCGTTTATAAGTGCATTTGACTTTGAAATTGATTTTATCATAAAATCTTCCTTTATATAAATAAAATATATATTGCAAGATATCTTTTGGATCAAGTCATCACTGCTGGATATATGCAAATATTGACATGCAAGTTCTTTTACTCACAAAACTCCCAATACAAAATGGTGCTTGATTACTAAATGACACCTGTCACAAATATGGTGAATGATAATTATACAATTTGTATCCTAACAGTCCCATTAACAGATTATAGTATGTACTCTGCTATTGGTGGCCCTGTTGCCCTGGAAGCCTATGCTTACATGCAGTATCTTTCTCTCTCCTCCTAGATGGAGGAGAGAGAGAGATACTGCATGTAAGCATAGGCTCACTCCCCTCCAGCTTCATATCTCTCCATCTCCTCCCAGAGCCATATCGTTTTAACCCAGTTCAGTCTTCTCCCCTCCAGAGACTTCATCTCACTCTCTTCTCAAACCTATATTTCCCTCTCTCCTTCCATTCCTGTTTGTCTCTCCTCCAGCACAATAAATTGTTAGACCATTGCTTGACCACTAACCCTTGTGGTCCATTCCTGCTGACTACTGGGGCCTGCATTACCTTCTCCTTTCTTCCAGAAGAGAGCAGCTCCCTTGCAGTGTGATGAATCCTTACTGAGGGAGGAAAAGGGCTTAACATTTATTTTCCTGCTCCCTTCCTCAGTAAGGCTTTTGGATGTTTTACAGTGTGAAGGAGCAGCTGCCTGATGTATTGCACTGAAAAAGAACTGGCCAGGGCAGACAGGCAAGTACAGATCAGCTCCTTCACAGATACAGCCTTCACCTATGTTTTCATAATTGTCCTATTTTGTAGTTAACATTTTAATTATATATTGGTTATGGCAGTGTCTGAATACTGTGTAATTTTTATCATCACTATTTTATTTTTATTATATTTGCCACTTTTTGTTGTGCCCCATTTTTTATTGTGCCAGATACTATCTCCTTTCCATATATGGCCACAATGTTGTGACTATTTGGTCACTTTGTTTGCTTTTCCCCTCTCAGCATGGCTGCTGCGACTGGTCGTATGTCCCGCTGCGACCACTATCATTGTTTTATGGATATCTGTTCTTTTTATCTATGCCCTTATATATGGCCAACATGGAAGAGCTATAGGCTCATCCCTATGATCTACAAATATGGCCACCATGAACGATCACTTGGTTCGTGATGGCCAATGGGATTTCACCTCACCTACCTCACTAAATCGCCATGTTTGCGGCTCATATATCCAGCCACCTGTCCATGGAGGGTCATTCTCCTTCTTCCCAGGGTCTACATTTCCCAAAGTCCCATTCCGGTCACTACAACATACAAGTGACGTGGTCTAACATATATATCTGTATGCCAGGTTTTATGTTATTTACACTTGATAAAGCATTCTTAGGTGAAATGCCCTGTGGATTTCATAAATTTGTGTTCTTCACAATAAAGTATTGCTTGGCTACTTTACCTTCCTGGTGTTGCCATATACTTTTACTATGGGTTTTTTATCACCTAACATCCTGCTAACCATCCTTGTGGACACTTGAATAAAGAATCCTAGGTGGGGATCATACCACCCACACTTCATACATAGAGAGCTTGGTGCTCTATAAATTGTAAGTAAGGTTTTATTTTTACCTTCTCACTTACTGATATACGGAGAGCACTATTGTTTGCTTCTTTTATTTCCTATGGTTTTTATGGTCACCATCCTGCTGCAGAAAGTCCCGTAAAAGAAATCTTAAAAGTGGGGATCCAAACCACTGTAGGATTTTACTGCATACACACACTGGAGCTGGTCTTAGCTCCACTATGTGAGTTTATGTGTTGTGTGTTTCATCTGATCTGACACTGCTCTATTGGATCCTTCTGGTTTTTTTTTGTACAGTAGCGGGCATAGTCTGCATAATTTTGATCCCAATCCATCTTTTTACCGATTATATATGCCAATACTATTGCTATTAAATACTTTTGATCTGCAGTATCAATTAACTCAGTTAGCCTACTGACTACCAGTAAGTAAATTTAATTTGCTTAGTGTATAATTTCAACAAAAAATTTAAAATTATTATAACGAACAAAGTTACTTTAATGTTTCTAGGCAGTAAAAATGACTTCACACTGTGTAGACCAGTACTCTTTGAAGTTCTACTCTTTTAAGTACCAATGATAAAGTTGGCAATATGTAAACTTAATCCTGGAGATATGGAAAAAAGAACAGAATATACGTTCTTCCTATATATAACTTACCAAACACATATTAGCTGCTTTTTCCAGATATATAAAGAGAAACCCTGCATGGCACCCCACTTTATCTGTCTCAGTCAAAATAAATGTTCTTTTATTACATGCCAAGTATTCTTATCTACGTGTACTGTTGCTTTACTTTTGTAATTTTCTTAATCTGTCTAACCACTGATTTTCTTCAGTGAAGACTTTTTGTAGTTCTTTCATGCTGCCTATTGCAGAGCTCTGCCTTTGTAAATATATCTCTGCTGATATGGTAACCTAGCCTAGCAGGCCACTCTTGGAACAAAATCTTCCGTTGTTCCTATGTTAAGTAGTATAACTAGAATTCCATTTGCTTGAGCTAGTTGAAGCTAAATTCACATTTTATGTATCTACGAAGAATATATTAACTTTTTTTCTAAACCAACATGACATACAATGAAGAGTATAACTGTCTAAAACTTTAACCCTATAGGTTTCAGTTATTCCAAAATAACTAGCAAAAGTATAGCTTATAAAGGTGTCTTAAAGGGTCCCTTTTTCATTATTTCACTTTTTTGCTCTAGAATGTCCTATGACATACTCATTGTGAGCTCTGTGCTTTATAGAATAGATTTACAGCTTTTTGCCAGAAAAACACTAAATATTTATTTTCATTTGACTATGTCATTTGTCGGAAGTGGAAGATGACGCTCCTGCAACTACAGCAGATATTAAAGGCCTGTAGCAGGATATCATCAATGTTTTACGCTGATTTAGCACAAATGGGCTGAGAAAAAGCTTTGGAAGAAGATTTTGCAGATCTCTGTAAAACTCCCTCGCCTGAGATACTTAGCAGCTTTAACAAGCACATACCTCTCTTGCAAACCAGGTAGCTCTGTTGGAAGACCGACAGCATCGCCACAATATGAAGATCTGCAGTGTAGCAGATTCTGTAGACACTGCTGAACTGATGCTGCCTCTAAAACAATGGACAATTTCCCCCGACCTGTTGAATTTGCCCCCATGGAAATTGTAGTTATGTTCTAATTCTCAGCTGATTGACATGTAATTATAACGATGGTCCAAGAGAAGCAACTACTCGTGTATGAGGACTCAAATCTCATTACATGGAAATCTTCCGTCATGGCATACCTTTAAGGATGCATGTTGGAAATTTTCTGTAATTTACTAAAATTAATGCAAGATCGCCACAATCGTGGGGATCCGTGGGTTATTGCTCCTGTAATCTGCCTCGATGGCCGAGGCAGACCCGCATCAGCCATATGCTCTGTCCTAGCACATGTGATTGCTGTGAGAGCCAGTCACAGTGATCACATGTCCTGCATGGACTTCTGATCCAGCTCCCTTGACCTCTGTGTGCATTGGGTAGTGAGAGAGAGAGAGACAGGTCAGTGCTGATCTTTTTTCCCCCTGCGAAAATGTTTTTATTTTATTTTTTTAAAACCCTTCCCCTATTCTAATAAAATGTAACTCCTTACTTGCCCTTTGGGTATTTTACTGTTATCTGATTTTTTAGATTTAACTTTTAGGGTTAACTTTGTTTTAACCCTCAATGGTTAAATTTATTTAATTAGCTGTTTCAATATTTTTTAATTATGATTATTATTATGTTTTGCTGGTCTGTATCTTCTCCATGACGTATATACAATAAAACAGAGGCACAAATATAGTGCACACTATAATTACTTCATGATAGTCCACAAAGTTTGCTAAGAACAGTTCCTGAGAAGCTCCATTTGTTGAGCCTGCATTCTAATCCTATGAATTATTTAGCTTTGTTTAGCATCTTTACATCCTCTAATACTTTAGTCACTTTTGCTATTCAGTAAACCCTTACTCTGCTAAGATAAGCCAGACCCATCTTCAATGGGAAATGGCATAACAGTCTTTATAAAAAATGTCTTCTTATTTTGACTTGGTGTTATGTGTAACTTCTTTAACCCCTTAAAACCGGAGGGTGTAATATTACGCCCTATTCTAAGCGGCTCTAAATGCTGCAGGGCGTAATAGTATGCCCTCCGGATTTTCTTACTTACCCGGTCACCGGCGATCCCACGCTGGCGATCACAGTTGGGGAGACTCACCTGGGATCCCAGGGAGTCCCCCGCGGCGGATCCTGACTCCTCCAGCCCCCCCCCCTGGCCATGTGAGGGTGAGGTCCTTGCGAGGACCTCACAATCACATGGCCAGGTTAGCTGGCTGCTGCATTGCCAGCAGGGGGACTGCCTGTAATGACAGTTAGTCCCCCTGCTGGCTGAATTCAAATAAAATAATGTTAAAAATCAGTGTAAAAAAAAAAATTATATACTTAGATCATATATTATATATATATATATATATATATATATATATTATATATAATCTAAGTATATATATAAACATATACATACACACACATACACTGTCTAGGTGTATTTTACTATTAATATATATATATATATATATATATATATATATATATATATATATATATAATTATATATATATTAATATCAAATTACACGTAGACTGATACTGATTAAATATATATATAATTATTGTTATATATATATATATATTTATATATAATGTAAAAAAATATGTAAATACGTTAAAAAATAAAATTTAAAAAATAATTAAAAATAAATAATTAAAAAATATATAGATGTGTGTTATTTCGTTCTAACTGTATTGTGATATTAATATATATATTTATATCAAAATACACGTAAAACAAAATAATATATACGTATATATCAAATATAAATAAAAATATTTTAAAAAATTACATGATGATAGAGAGAGCACTCCAGAGGACTTGTTTAAATAAGATTTATCGGTGTACAAAAAATCGACGTTTCGACCCGCAGGTCTTTATCAAGATGAATAACAAAGTGAAACAGTGACATTTATAGCAACAAATAATTAAGGGGTAATCACTTACCCGAAGATAGGTGTGCAGCCTCGAAGCCATATGTGTGTGCTGTGAAATGGATAGATAGTAACGTGTAAGTTCCGTAACGGAGTGATGACGTCAAACAAGTGCGACCAGGAAAAGGTCGTGAAAAAGCATCCAGTTGCCATAGGAACAAGTAAATGATCGTGCATAATGTAAAAAATGAAATAAAGCAGATAGGAAGAATATATACAAGTAAAATATAGATGGTGACCATAGTATATCTTAAAATAGACATATATTTTGGTATTAACATATAGTCCGGAGAGAGTAATAATATAGAGAGCAGAGAAAAGAATTGCTAAATAGAGAGTGAGCCTAAACATACAAAAGTGGCTAAAGCAGAAAAGAAGTGGAAAAGAAATAAAGATCTAGTAGAAAAAGCAGAATAAGTGAAATAAAGAATAAAAGAAAAACAAACAGTGGTAAAAAACAAAAAAGTGATGCAATCACACTATATATCAAAGTGATAAAAACGTGAGACTAAACCTGCGATAAAAGAGATAGAGCATATGAGACAAGAGAAAAATAGAAAGGTGAGGACTATCGGTGAATACATATATTAAGATAAACACAAACAGTATATACATATATACATTATTCTATCAATACACGTTTTAAAGGCCTCATTAGCTAATCTTGCCATTCATCTGCTTAGGTTATATTCTGCCTTTATTAACATTTCCATGGTGTACTTATTATGCATATTATGTATTGATAGAATAATGTATATATGTATATACTGTTTGTGTTTATCTTAATATATGTATTCACCGATAGTCCTTGAATTTTTTAATGACAAGCTTTCGGGAGAACCTCCCTTTCTCAAGTCTGAAGCATTTCTGTGCAAAATGACACATAGAATTCAAAGTTGAGTTGTGATACAGGGGTTAAAGCGACATGAGTGTAGATAAGACACAGGTTTGTTAGAAAATAGACACCATCATAGCAGAGGGTCATAAATATCTTGTTGAAGAGCAGAGTGAGGGGGGAGAGAGGGAAAAGAAAAACAAACAAGCAGACAGTGCACAGGATGGTACACTTTATACATGCACACACACATAAATATGTATATGTGAACGCACAAACACATGTACATATACCTATACATAAACACATATACATACATGCACATGGACTCATATACACAAATATAAATGCACTGTAATATATATAAGCATTCATGCATACGAGTATGGGAAAGCATAGGTCTACACATAGTACTTTGTATATAGATAGAATAAACATATAGGAATGCATTTTAAAGTGTTGGTACAGATGACAGAATAGTAAGATAATGCTGGGAGAGTGTTCATGTAAAGTTTTGGTAGTGGGACAGGAATTCCAAATCAATATTTAGTCCTCTATTCTTGCTGTTAAACCATTTAATCATTCTGGCTTTAAAGGCTTTTCTTTCCTGGGTATTTTTAAAACCCCCTTTCAGTACTTTGATTTTTAGGTCCTTCAGTGAGTGGCTAGGCTGGGTATATATATATACACACACATATGTATATATATATATATACATATATCAATTCTACATATATATTTGTGTAATATTTTTACATAATTAGGTATTTTAATTAATTACAATTAGCGGGACCTGCCTGACAACCCATGCCGTAAGTATAGGGAATTTAATTTGCTAGCACTATATTTAACCCTATAACTTTCCAAGACACCATAAAACCTGTACATTGGGGGTACTGTTTTACTCGGGAGACTTAGCTGAACACAAATATTAGTGTTTCAAAACAGTAAAATGTATTACAACGATGATATTGCCAGTAAAAGTGAAGTTTTTTGCATTTTTCACACACAAACAGCACATATTATTGCTGTGATACTTTTTACTGTTTTGAAACACAAATATTTGTGTTCAGCGAAGTCTCCCGAGTACAACAGTACCCCTCATGTACAGGTTTAATGGTGTTTTCAAAAGTTACAGCATCAAATATAAGGTTTGTGTTTCATTTTTTTTACATTAAAATTCACCAGATTGGTTACGTTGCCTTTGAGACCCTATGGTAGCCCAAGAATGAAAATTACCCCTATGATGGCATACCATTTGCAATAGTAGACAACCCAAGGTATTGCAAATGGGGTATGTCCAGTTTTTTTTAGTAGCCACTTAGTCACAAACACTGACCAAAATTGGCGTTTTTTGCATTTTTCACACACAAACAAATATTAACGCTAACCTTTGCCAGTGTTTGTGACCAAATGGCTACTAAAAAAGACTGGACATAACCCATTTGCAATCTCTGGGTTGTCTACTATTGCAAATGGTATCTCATTATGGGTGTAAATTTCTTTCCTGGGCTACTATACAGTCTCAAAGGCAACGTAACCAATCTGGCGAATTTCAATTTCAAATGTAACATGCTATATTTGACCCTGTAACTTCCCAAAACACTTGTACATAGGGGGGTACTGTTTTACACGTGAGACTTTGCGGAATACAAATATGTGTATTTTATTGCAGTAAAAGCAAACAGTATTATGACATTGACAGTTAAAATGTCATGTAGAACTAAAAAAATACAATTTCTTATTTTCTCCCATTTTTCTCATATTAAATTATGTTTTATAGCTTAATATTTGATATTAAATGAAAGCCCTGTTTCCCCCGAATAACATGATATATAATAAGGGTGGGTGCATTTAATATGAAAGAGGTGAATTACAGTTGGACAGACATGTAGCGCAAATGCCAGGTTTTGTTTACATTTTGTTTTGTTCACAACGTGTACATTTGGTTCAGTCCTTAAGGGGTTAACAAGAAGTTTATTATTAGAAGTCAATTGTTTTGTAGTTGGTTCTGAGAAGTTCTCATTTGGAATTATTATTTGCTAACTCTTATTCAGCTTAAATGTTCTTTTGTCCTTTATTATTAATTTTGTTTTTTTTTCAAAGCTAGATGATCTTTTTTTTTTTTAACTTCTTTCTAAAATGATTGCTTGAGAATATATATGTATATATTATTGGTATTAAGACTCATAAGGGGAATGGTGTATGCATTCCTTTCCTGGATTTTAGTTCTTTAATTTCACTTCTATTGTCTACTTCCTTTTAAACTCCCAGGTTTCTTTTGTATTAATTGATCTTACCTTTCATGAAAAATTATCAGTTCTAAATGTTTTGCAAGCTATCTGTAAGAAAGAAGATTCTTCTAATTATAGTTAGAATTCATCTACTAAAGGATGGTGCATTTGGGTGTCAAAAAAAAAAAAAAAGCTTTGTTTACCAAGTTGAAAGCTTTTTTTTGCAACTTAGACAAAGTTCAGTAAAGCTAGTATACCAATACTTCTGCAGAATTCTCAAATATTATTTGACACCATGAATATGGTTAATCATGCACAAGTTATCTACCACTTGGGTACCAACTGGTTATTGTAGACTATTCTTAACCCCTTAAGGACACATGACATGTGTGACATGTCATGATTCCCTTTTATTCCAGAAGTTTGGTCCTCAAGGGGTTAAAATAATGACAAAATACTAACCTGAGGTTGTCTTAAGAATTCATATAGCAACCACGTTAATGCTGAACCCATCAAATAGCATATGAAAATACAGAACATATTTTTTTTCTGTTTGCATAATATGTGTAGATTGTGTAATTATGTATTATTGTAATTCTGCTTGCTTGTAAAACGCACTTTCATGTGCATTCAAGTATTTGTGGAATGGCAAATTACCTCATTTGCATATTCTCAGAAAACAAACTAAATATTTAATGAAACCAGTGTGAAACAGTTAGATTTGTGCTGACATTACAGAAATAAATAGTACAAATATTATGCACTTCTTTTACACTCTGTCCAGCAAATCCAGTAGTCATGATGCTAATTATATATGGCATATCTTTCATCATTTTTACATTCCATTAGAACATTTTTCAGTGCATTTTTTATAAGCCATAGCTATAAAATGATTACTGTAAAATGCGCGTTCAGATGATAAAACATGGACTATTTTAAAGATAAATATCTCAAATACTATGAGGATTGTATGAATAATGCACCACCTAACTCTCAAAAGAGTTAATTACTGAGAATAATATTGCACATTACCACTAGGTGGCAATAGCACACAGCTGTGATTCTTTCTACTTTAGTTTATACATTAGGGATTTGTTTTTTAGCTTTTTATATAAAAAGTAAAAAAAAAAAGTTTAAAAACTAACTTGATAGAAAAGCTAAATGTCAGTTAATTTGTTTTTTATTTAGGATAACATCTGAAAATGCATAGTATAGATATCTGTTTTAAGGTTTTATAGTCATTACATTTTAAAATTATTTAACCTAAGATAAAAAAAAAACATTCAATAAGTATTATGCTAATTAGAATATTTTTGCAATTATTCCATGTATCATTGTTTTAACAAATACTGTATAGTGGAGTTTTTTGATTGGTATTTTCTATGATTTGTGTTGACAAAAACCCAGATTGTTTAAGATTCTAAAAAAAAAATAAAAAAAAAAATAGATAGCTTTAAGATCCTGCATAATAAAATGCATTTTAAAAGTTATATGTGCCTGTGGATCTTAAAGTTTTCTTCATATTCAACATGTGCTCCACCTATTTTTAGTATTTTATTAATTTTAATATGATTTTGCAATATATTCTACAAATCTAACAGGAAAATAGGAATAATAAATTTTTACAAAGTTAAAAATGCAATATGTTTATTTTTTTAAATAACATATAAAACAATAAATAACGCAGACCACTTAAATTGAGGAACATAAAAAAACACACAGTTACAAAACACTTGCAAAAGACAACATTCTCATGAATTATTTTTGACAGGTTGATGAAACAAAACCATAGAAATCCCTTGCTAACGTTATATTAATGCTTCCCAGAGCCACTGTAGAAATGCTTCTATCCAGTCTTTGTCTTTTTCTATTGCAAGCCTTTTTAGCAAGTTAAAATAAGTTCCACAGAACGAGGGTGCCTTCCGTATTGTTTTTTTTATTTTTTTTTTATGTGAAACATTATTTTCTGAAAACATAAAATATTCTATATATAGTCAAACGGAGCTAAAGAGTTTCCTGCATTTTGAAATGGAATTTAAAAAAAACTAAAACAAAGACATAAAATCCCAATGTCTTTACAGTATTAGCTCTTTAGTGAACGAGTCACTGTGATTAACAAGCTGACTGCACTTATCATTTGCAATTGCAATCAACACAAAATGAGCATTTGCAAGTGAAGCAATAAACATTTATATGCATTCATTAAATGCTCTTCTAGCAATGGGACCACATAGCAATACAATTTTCTACTAGTCAAGGTGAGATGTGAACATTTATAACTTGCAAACAAAAAAGCAACATGACCCTATTATCCATGCAAATATACTAAATTGTTCTAACAGTACTATTCACTAAAAGCTGAAGGGACCTGGCCCTTAACCCCTTAAGGACACATGACATGTGTGACATGTCATGATTCCCTTTTATTCCAGAAGTTTGGTCCTTAAGGGTGCAAATCATCTGGTGCTGTGTTGGACCATTTGGAATGAAAAACATTATTCACACTATTTAAAAAAAAGTCTGGATTTTGCAGACAAGGCTCCAAATCAGCATAATGTGATCAAGAGTTCACTCTAACCAAATGCTGCCAGAGGACTGAAATCCAGATGCCGACAGTAACAATTTAAAAAATCCAAACCATTTGTCCACTGTATTCAGTGGGCGTCACAATAGCTGCAGAGTAACCAGACACAAAGTAGTCTATGCACTCTTGTCATCCCACTAGCTCTGAGCATAGGCGTGCACACGGGGTGTGCCGGGTATGCCTGGGCACACCCTAATCCCAGCAGCACACCTATGTATATTGAGACCGGCAGGGGAGATCTCAGGATCTCCCCTGTCGGCTCATGCAGAGGCGGCGCTATCTGAGCGCCAGCTCTGCTATCAGCCTCCCTCCCCACCGACCCACAGGCAGGGAGGGAGGCAGGAGAGGACCTGGGGAGCTCTTGCCAGTAGCTCCGCCGGGTTCCTCTCGCGGAATTCGGAGCGTTGCCGTGGCAATGCTCAGATCTCGCAAGAGTGAACTCTAGCCCTGCAAACTAGAGTTCACTCTTTACTGGACCACCAGGGATGGAAGCAGCAGAAAGGATACCCCTTCCCAGGCATAAGGTAGGAAGGGAGGGGGGATATTTACTAAACGGCCCCCACACAATACACACAATCACCCAAACATACAGCACCCACATACAGCACCCCCCACACACAGCATCTACACACATACAGCACACACACCCTTACACACACACACTAACAGCACCCTCACACACACAGCACCCTTACACACACACACTAACAGCACCCTCACACACACAGCACCCTTACACACACACACACAGCACCCTCACACACACAGCACCCTTACACACACAGCACCCTCACACACACACACACTAACAGCACCCCACACACACAGCACCCTTACACACAGCACCCTCACACATACACACAGCACCCTCACACACACAGCACCCTCACACATACACACAAACAGCACCCTCACACACACAGCACCCTTACACACAGCACCCTCACACATACACACACAGCACCACACACACAGCACCCTCACACACACAGCACCCTTACACACACAGCACCATCACACATACACAACAGCACCCTCACACACAGCACCCTCACACACACACACACACACACACACTAACAGCACCCTCACACACACGCACTAACAGCACCTTCACACACACACTAACAGCACCCTCACACACACACACTAACAGCACCCTCACACACACAGCACCTTCACACACACACACAGCGCCTTCACACACACACACACACACAGTGCCCCCCCACACACACACAGCAATATATGTGTATGTATATATATATATACATATATATATATATATATATATATATGTATATATATATGTATATATATATATATACACACACGCAGCGTGTGTGTTTGTGCTTTAGTGTGCACACCTTTATACAATAGGCTGCGCACGCCTATGGCTCTGAGAACCTGCTGATTCACCCCCACAAACTGTCTTAAGCCTCCTCCCAAACTACAGATGCTAATCTTGGCTGAGTTAAGGTAATGCTGGTGCTGTTAGGAGTAGTAGAAAATAACATGTAAGGTTCAATGTGCAAATCTTACTGAACCAGCATACCACTTGTTTGTTGCAAATCACAGTCCATGTTAATAACTCCAGTATGTTAGGATGTTCGATTGGAATGCCACTTTCCTTTTATTTCTAGGATTACAAGCATCAATTAAGGACAATTAGCAATTGATATACTCTCAGATCTTTCACCCCCCTCCCCCCACTGCAGCTACATCGATGTGGAGTGTTCCACCAGGAACTAAATAATATAAAATATTTTTTTCTTCCAGAAATGCATCTACCTTTTTTCTGTGGTGGGTGAACAGGAGGTGACCTGTCTCAATCTGGCTCACAGTTTCTGTCCTATCGTAAAGTAGAATAAGAACTGACACTATTATTGTCCAATGCCTCTGGAATGGTGTGAAGACAGACTATGGATTACTCTCTGCTGTACTAAAATTATTTACAGCATGTCTAAATCAGAACTCCACTGTGTCCTGACATCCTGTCATAGATGAGGTGTAGAAAGACCTATTTTGCTCCTGCCTCAATAGTTGGCTAGCTTTGACACTATGGTGGCAATGCCAGACAGTCCGTCTTCAAAGTTAAAGTATGGTTTGCACCTTTGTGTTGGCTTTTTGAATTGCAGGCTTCACTACTATATGTAGGATTTGAGCAGAACAGTGCACACCTACAAAGAAACCCTCTTGCAGAGCTCTGATTATATTAGCAGCTCCATCTGATCCCAGGGACATATCTGCTTGCTTTTTAATATTTGGTTGAAATTTATTCCAGGGGCATGCTAAAACAGCAGGCTAAAAAAAACATCCACCTAATTTCCTAACTGATTGCTGTAGGGGTAGCTTAGTTTCTTTTCATATTAGGAAATATATATCAGTTCCTGTCAAATTTACTTTCAGCAGGAACATATCATCACAATAACGTATGTGTGTTACTGTTGAAGGAATAGGTCAGTGGGTGCACTTTGCCATAGATATATAGAGTTCTCTAGTGGCCAGCATTCCTTCCTCTCATTGACTGCACACTGGTTGTAAACCACGGTGCCTGGGTATGGAAGAAAAGGTCCACCATAGACCATGAACTCATTTTGCATATTGGTGCATGCCTGCTCTCCCAAACAATTTCACACCATTCTTCTGATTGCCTGCAATATGTTTTCTGAGTGGTTTTTTTTATCCATCTCCTTAGAATGTAACAGTAGATATTGATAGCAATACTGCCCTACAGATTTTTGGTGGATCTCCTCTTTCATACCCAGGCACCATGGTCTACTACCAGTGTACAGTCAAGGAGAGGAAGAAATGCTGACCACTCAAGTGCACCCACTGATCTATTCCTTTAACAGTAAAACACAGTAACACACAGGAACATTACAGTGATGGTACCATGTTCCTGCTGAAAGTGAATTTGGCAGGGAGTGATATATTTTGGAGTAAGGGCTTCCTAACATGATAACACAAGCTATTCCTTCAGCAATCAGCTGGGAAATCGGGTGGATGTTTTCTTAGCCCGCTGTTTAAGCATGTCCCTGGAATAAAATGCAACAAAATGTTTGTAGGCTAGCAGATATATCCCTGGAAGCATAAGGACTAGGAGTCCACCTATCTCAGTTGCTTAGTGACACTAAGCTAAACAGTGGTAGTTGTTTAGGAGGTAGCAATGGTGACTGTTGGTTGAGCATTCTCAGATACAGTACCAAGGACTTGCTGTCTACCCTTGTACTGTCTCTTTATGCTTCTTCCCTTAGTAATACAGACTTGTGGTGTCTTTGCAGATGTTGGGTCATACTGGCACTACTGAGATCACCTCTCTCCCCTTACTCAATTGATGCACAATTTACATTTTAGAATTCATCCTTTTAAGAGGCTGTCAAAGTAATGTCAAACTTTGGTTTTGCATTATATAGTAGCCTCAACCTTTTGCCTCTGGCTGATGAAGATAAAGATGAACTTTCATGGGGGCGTGGTTTGGACACTGAAGGGAGCAGACACATGGCGGCTGAGCTCCGGCTGAAAATCACGCAGACAAAAACCTCAAGGCGGTTGGACACCCGATATTGGCAGACACAGTGCCCATTAACCCCTACAAGATATGGGGAAAAAGACCAAAAGACTAAAAGACTAAAAACTCTGACCGGGGACAGCTCTTACAGCATCAGCGACCTTCTGCAACCGCAGCCTAAACCTAAAATGGCGGCGCCACCCGACTCCCCTTATTCCTCCTCCGAGGAAGAGGGCTTGGATGCCCCTAATGAAATCCCTCACACAGTTGGGCATATAGCCACACTGCCAGCAGAAGACTTACAAGCTCTGGCCACGAAGGGGGACATAAAGGCCCTCATGAATAATATCCTGGCCTTCAATGCTGACCTCGACATTATCAGGGAGAATGTACCGAGTTGTACCGTTCATCCAAAGAGTTTAAGCTGGGGGGCACTCAGTAATGATCACTATACTCAGTAACGAGCCTTACATTAGCCTGACCTATTCTGTTTCCGTTAATATTTTAAGTTTATAAATGATCTGTTATTGGTTTGACCACACAAAGTATGCTATTAGCATTGTTTAACTTACCTGGAATGCAAAGGTAACAATATGTGCCTACCCACCACCCCCAGTGTTCATGGGTTAATGAGCAGTATCTCTCTATCCGGTTAGTTATAACTGCTACCTACTTATCATTTACCCAGCCCTATTCCGGTTATGGTCCTGATATATTAGCCGGGCCTGTTCAAAGACAAACTGGCCATACAGGGACCGTCCCCTTCCAGACATGTAAATTTAACATGTTGTTCCTTGACTTAATACCACAAAAAGTGCAATTATATGCTGTGACATTTTAAGCTACACATATATTGTTTTCATACTACATGAGCTCTTGTTAAAATGTCCGTATACTCTTGCTTGTTCCTCTATGCGCACAAAAACTTTGTACACAAACCAAATATGGAACATTATGTTCCTTGCCTGTTCTTTAAACAAAGTTGCATACACAGTTTTTGCATTTTGTTATACAAGTCATAGGACAGATATTCGCAGTAGACCATCACGCCAAGATGCCATGATGTATTTGACGTTTTTCATGCTACTCTTGTATTTCCCTATTCTTGTAAATTTGAGAAAATACAAAATAGAGATTGTAAAAAAAAAAGCGAACTTTCATTAGTGGAACCAGTCGCAACACTAACCTCTAAATTAGCACTTGGTTGAATAATGGTATTGGGAAGGGAGATGGTGGTGTTAACAATAATATCACTAGGTGAGCTACTTTTGATACTGGTAGGAGATGGTACAAGTGTTTCCAATAAATGAGCCAATTCTACTTCGGTTAGAGATAGACTTAGACAAAGTGGCACAGTAGTTGAAGAAAATAGTGGTCTTATCTTGCAATTCATCTGTATCAAACTTTATTTTCTTGTGGGATAGGCTTAAGTAAATGTCTGTAGTGGTAGGAGAAAGAGCGAAATCACCATCAATACATTCATCACCACCACCATTGAAAATAGACAAAACTCGTACTTTGTATCATACATGGTTGTTTAGGATTTACAAGTCCTGTAGGACAAATTTCCTATATAAATATGGCATTTTTGCTATTTGATCACATCATGCACCTTTGTATCCGTTCAGTTTCCTTTAAACTTAGCGTTGTCTGTTTTACATGTTCTTCCATACACCATGTCCGTACATTGGTATCTGTTGTGCCAACATTTATTTGTTCTGTCGTGTTCATTTACATACATTGCTTGCTTAGCTGTACCTTTTTTGAAGGGGCTGTATAAGTGAACAGAGAGTAGAGTACCAAAGGGGACTGGGATATAGTATAGATTGAGTAGAGTGCCAGTTGTTTTCCAAACTCTGAACAATAAATACATTTTATTAGAATAGTTCAAATTGAACAAATGTGAAAAACAAACTATATACAGACGACACTAACAGGACCCCTGACACATGCATTTCGCCCAACCTGGCTCATCAGAGGGGACCCTCAACAGGTAGTTTGCAATATCAACCTTTTATGATATTTTATGACATTATTTGAAAGCAGCCTCTATTAAGTAGACTCTTTCAAGTAGGAGTTAGAAAACCAGGAGTTACTTGGAGTGGTTTGTATACTGTGGAGAGTGGTTTGTTTTTTATTTTATTTTTTTTTGTTCTGGTTTCCCCCCCTTTTTTGTGTGCTGCTGCTTGATTGATTGGGGGAGTGTTTATTAATTACACCTGTGTGGGATTTGTATCCCCATAAAGGCACACCCCTAACTCACTGAGCTTGCTCACATTATTTGAAAGCAGCCTCTATTAAGTAGACTCTTTCAAGTAGGTAGGAGTTAGAAAACCAGGAGTTACTTGGAGTGGTTTGTATACTGTGGAGAGTGGTTTGTTTTTTATTTTTGTTTTTTTTAAATTTAATTTTTTTTATTTTTTTTCTGTGTTCTGGTTTCCCCCCCCTTTTTTGTGTGCTGCTGCTTGATTGATTGGGGGAGTGTTTATTAATTACACCTGTGTGGGATTTGTATCCCATAAAGGCACACCCCTAACTCACTGAGCTTGCTCACATTATTTGAAAGCAGCCTCTATTAAGTAGACTCTTTCAAGTAGGAGTTAGAAAACCAGGAGTTACTTGGAGTGGTTTGTATACTGTGGAGAGTGGTTTGTATACTGTGGAGAGTGGTTTGTTTTTTATTTTTGTTTTTTTTAATTAATTTATTTATTTATTTATTTTTTTTGTCTGTGTTCTGGTTTTCCCCCCCTTTTTTGTGTGCTGCTGCTTGATTGATTGGGGGAGTGTTTGTGAATTACCTGTGTGAGTTTGTATCCCATAAAAGGCACACCTAACTCACTGAGCTTGCTCACATTGTTGAAAGCAGCCTGTGATAAGTAGACTCTTTCAAGTAGGAGTTAGAAAACCAGGAGTTACTTGGAGTGGTTTGTATACTGTGGAGAGTGGTTTGTATACTGTGGAGAGTGGTTTGTTTATTTTTGTTTTTATTAATTTATTTATTTATTTATTTTTTTTGTCTGTGTTCTGGTTTTCCCCCCCTTTTTTGTGTGCTGCTGCTTGATTGATTGGGGGAGTGTTTATTAATTACACCTGTGTGGGATTTGTATCCCCATAAAGGCACACCCCTAACTCACTGAGCTTGCTCACATTATTTGAAAGCAACCTCTATTAAGTAGACTCTTTCAAGTAGGAGTTAGAAAACCAGGAGTTACTTGGAGTGGTTTGTATACTGTGGAGAGTGGTTTGTATACTGTGGAGAGTGGTTTGTTTATTTT
>OW240917.1:128258971-128378537 GCA_933207985.1 Pelobates cultripes | reverse complement strand
GATCTATTTCAGGCCACATGCGGTTCGTATCCTACATGGGGTCTCAAAAACAATAATATATGGTTTTTCTTCTCAGGGTCCTCTGTATCTGAGAGATAATTGTGTGAGAAAACATATTATTCAATTATCTCTCAGGTAAAGAAAAACCTACATTAAATATACAGTACCCCAAAAGTACCCCACCATAACTGGGAACCCCCACAAAAGTTATATCCCTGGATAGCCCTGATCTGAGTGCATAACCTATCCAAATATCACTCAGTTTGGTGGAATTGGATTGTCACCAGGGTAAAGTTTTGACCGGAAGGACTCGAGGTGATAGCCCAAAACAGTTCCAGTGGAATAGGTGCCCCAGCCGGTCTCTGTTCGGGGGTTCCTGTGCGAACACCATGCAAGGGATTCTCTTAATTTCGGAGTACGGAGCTCCTCCTAGTCGGTAGTTCCCATCTCCTGAACACCGTTCACATAGTTGGTCGGGAAGTAGAACGGGCAGCGGTCAAATCTTTACCAGGGTCCATGCGAGTGCCTAGATGAAAAGAGTTCTAGGCACTTAACGATCAAGTGCTGCTGCTCAAGTCTGGGAGACAAAATGGCCACCACTCTTGTCGATCACGTGCATTCGGTTATACGAAATGGGGGCCACCCAGGGGAAGTATTCATTAATTACTTCCCTGCCAGTTTTACACTTAAGTTGCTGGTGTGAACATTCTAATGGGGTACAGGGGTGGTCCTCGTTCGGGAGTCGAATGTAGAATGTTCATATACCATAACTCCTGAACGGAAAAAGACAAAACATACAGAATTAGCTGTAGGTTCCGCCACACTGGCCATGATAGTATGTTGTCAGAACACACAATACATTGCAGATTGCTGTGTATATGGCTGCATAGCTGCAGACCGGTCCACTGCACCTTTAGTGAGGATGTTAGTGTTAGAACTGGACCATGGAGCAACAGAAGTAGGTTGCCTGGTCTGACACACGCACTTGGCCAAATGACACACACCTGGCAAACCATCTGATCTTTTGAAGGCCCCACCTCCCAACTTGCAGGACTTAAAAGATCTGCTGCTAATGCCTTGGTATAAAATACCATAGGACACATTCAGAGGTGGAGTCCATTCCTAGATGCATCAGAACTGTTTTGGCAGATCAAGAGGAACTACATGATATTAGGCAGGTGCTATCTATAAAAAGGAAAGACAACTCCTTCCCTAGTATTTTTGAGATGAAGTCTTGGAGGTATAAAAAAAAAAAAGTGTGCAGAGAGGCATGAAATTGCATTAATATATTTATATAATCATTTATAACAGTAACACATTGTGTTGGTGTCTTTCCTGAGGTGGGAGACCAGTAGGCAGAGATTTGTGCTCACTCTTGCAGATATACACAGTCCAAGGTGATAAGTTTAGAAATCACCAGGACTGTGAATCTGTGTACAGGGGCTGTGCATGAAAGGGGCTCCAATTCGCAGTATAGACAAGGACACAAGCAGAAGGATCATTGAGGATAAGCCAAAGTCAGAGGATACCAGAAGTCAGGATAAACAAGGAGGAAATCCAAGGTCAGGAGCCAGGTTCAATCTGGAGAACAAGCATCAGGAGACAAAACAGGAGCAACACACAATCACCAGAATCAAAGAACTGCCAATGGAGCGGTAGGTTTAAATACCTTGCTAATGAGCTACCTGGCTCAGGTGGACATAGAGAGACAGGAGAAGCCACAGGTAAAGTCCAGCCGCCTAGTGCTGCAGACAGGCAATATAAACATAGGCAGAAACAAAAACTGAAGTGTGGCCCAGAGGCAAGACAGCAGAACTACGGCAGAAAAAGTCTAGAGTCCAAATTCCCTGTTGGGCACTTCTGGGGCGACCTCGTCTGGATGTCACATTGAGAACCGTGACACATTGCACATGTGGATTACCAAAACTATTTTTATTTAATATAATTTATTTACGCAATAGAAGCATGAATGGATGGACAGATAGCAAACTGTACAATACATACTTGGGAAATAATAGATGCATTACTGTGAATTGAATTTAAAATTCATATGATTAAAGTGTGCTTAAATTTGTTATTTTCTGTGCACTCAAAAATTTATTAGGGTAAATATTTCTAAACTGTCTTGTGCCAAAGCAACACCCACAGCTCATATAAAGTATGGAAAAACACTTGTCTTCTGTCATTGAATGTTGTTATTGAGGTTACATTATGCTTTTAGTAGCAAAGTTTTTTTAACAAGTCTATGACTGTAGACAGAGCAATTTAATGTAAACTCTGTAAAAGGAAAAAGAAAGTAGTTGACCTCCCTGTTTTAATGTACTGTGAAGCAGAGAAGAATCTGTATCAGATGTGTGTGAACATGAGAATATGCTTGTATTTTAAAAATCCTTACCTTGTACTGGGAGTAAAAATTAACCACATAATGGAAATAACAAACACAAGACTAACCTTTTTCAGTTCCCAAATGTTTGATAGCTTTGATTGCTTACCCATACTACAATTTCCCATTTTAGGGAAGGTTTACCAAATTTAAGTGTATCGGGGTGGTTTTGGTAACTGAACTAACTCTAGTCATGAGTTTTCCATGATATTTTATGCTGATATTATGAAAGAATCATAGACTGACTATGTGTATTGTATCATTTAATCACATGTTTAAAAAGTTCTGATAAACCATAAGTCAGACTATATGTTCAATATCCTCAATTTTATCAATTTTGAGTCTAAAATGTGTGATGATTTTACTATTGCAGTCTAATAAGACACATTTCCACTGGAATTACTGTGGACCAGGTTACAAAGTAACAGTTAAAGTTGCTACTAGCAATATCCTATACACACCTGTTTATACAACATGATTTGAACTGGTGATCCTAAAAAAAGCAAAGTATAACTAAAGAACATTAACTGACCAGATTTTGTGCCTGAATCCTCAACGAGCTGTGCAGACATGAAGCTTATTTAAATTAATTCAGTACTTATAGAACAGAGCCTGAGACTGTGATAAGACTATTTTGTAACCTAAACATGAAAAGAAGTAACTAATGATATGACACTTAACCAACAGTAAATAATACTATATTTAAGATGGACGTGAAACCACAGTGTGCAGTGGTGGCTCATCCATAGGGTACTTAGGACGATGCCCCACCAGATAATTGTAAATTAAAAAAAAATCTATTTCCAGTGTTAAAAGAGCAAACTACTGACATTGTCTCCCTGAGGAAAGGATAAACTTACACATCTCCATTATAAATGATAAGCAAATACCATTCTGTACTAAAATACCATGATTCACTTCCTGCTCTTCTACCTCAGCACAGACTGTCTCTTTCATAAAGAATAATGGCCATCGGAGCATTCCTCTCAATGAATGACCAATAGTAGGTTCATAGGCTCAGAGGGCCAACTAGTGCATTTTCCTTAGTAGTGCTGGGGCTGATGAAGAAGACAAACACGGTGAGCAGATGGGTACCTGGAAGACTACTTAGATATTAAACCATTTGTAAAATAGGGAAATATGCTACCCAGCATCTCCAGACACCATAACAATTTAATTGAGATTAAATTGTTACTGGGCTGCAGAGGCCCATACGATCTCATGTTAAATCTATATTTAATAGTAATTCTTAGCTTTTTTGTCGTAAAATGTGTCATTCATAAACACGGACATGGATAGTAGATTTTCACATTATTTTCAGGAACACAAAAAATATAAATTAAAAAAATATATATAATACATTCCGGTGGGCACTTTTCTTAATTTCCCTTAGTGGTGAGGGGGTGAGCTATGGAACATTTGTATTCGGGGCCATTTCAGTATAGTATGAAATAGCTAGTGAGTATACTTATCATAATAATTAAAAGTCGGTAGAGGTGTGCCGAAACCGACGTGTGTGGTAGGCCTGTAAATAAGAGGGCCCACCTTAAATAGTATTTGAATAGAGGGTGAGGAGGGTGGGCCAAATGAGCATCTGGACCAGAAGGTGAATGAGGTAGGAGGGGAAGTTCCTTTTAAAGGGATATATACCCTCCCACAACTTCAGGCCCTGCCTTCCAATTTGTATTCGGGGCCATTTCAGAACAGTATGAAATAGCTAGTGAGTATACTTATCATAATAATTAAAATTCGGTAGAGGTGTACCAAAGCCGACGTGTGTGTAGGCCTGTAAATAAGAGGGCAAAAAGGAATACCCATATAGTGTTATCACAGATATTTATTAAGAAAACACAAGACATGGAGTTAGCATATTTACGATGACATTTTCACAAACACATACCTTGATTCTTGTGTTGGCTTTGGTATGTAAACAGCATAAGCGGATGACTTCCAGCGGCCCAATGTTTTTATGATGTGAACTGAGATGTCTAGGCCTGAGGCCGTGGAGGCTGCCTCTATCCGGAATGAATGCCCAGAATAGTTTGTGGCGTTTAAGCCGAGTCTGGTCAATAGTAAGCGAATATAGATCACAAATTTGGCAGTAGTGAGTGCTGTGCCGTGACAGTAGAGGGAGTGAGGTTCGTGTAGGTGATGACTGTAGATAGTTGTTAAAATCTTTCACTGGGCACCATGCATTGTTGGTGGGGTAGTATTGAATAAGAACCTCGTGCCCCATCTGGCTGGTCTTAGTTGAAGATAAGCTTAATATGTAGTGGTCCTGCTTTTTGTACAAGTTAGAATACCGGAGGCAATGCTTGGACCCGTGTTGCCTAGTAATGGTAAATTCTCTGGGTCATAAGAAACCGTAAAAAGCCAAGTATATGTCAGTTTTTAGAGTGGTGTTAGTAAGGGGTTTAAACGGTGTGGTATCTAGTAGGTTTGACAAACGTTTAAACAGTTGAATGTCTATAGGCCACCTACGTTGCGGTGTAGGTCCTTGCGATTTGAGCATACCCCTAAGGAGGGTTTTAATGGGGTAGGAGGTGAGAAACCCTTGGTTGTTAGGATGTTCTGTTAACATATGATGTTGGATACCCGTGAGGTATAGTTTAGTGGTATTATGCGACATTTTTAACTTAATGTGGCAAAGGTGGCAAAAGCCACCAGTGTTACATTGTCAAACCAATTCGTGAGATTATGGTCTGCCATGAATTTCTTGTATAGGTAGTAAGCCTTATCGTATGCGCTATGTGTGTTTTTTGTGAGAGCGAGTTTTGTAAGTATCTTGCTGTGTTGTAATAATTCCTCTAGTCCATGATTAGATCCTGGAGTTGGGGAGCGATCGTGGCTACCGGTAAAGCTGTTGGTAGAGACTCCCTGAACGCCTGAAATGGAAAGCGGGACAGCTGGTCAGCGGCTGTATTATAGATACCCGGTACATGGTAACATACTAGATGAAACTGATGACAGGCCACCAACCACGTAAGACATCTGATAAAACTCATGATGGTTAGAGAGGTAGACCGGCCTTTGTTTATGACGTGGCAAATCGCCAAGTTGTCAGAAAAACATCGAACTGGTCTACCTGCCCAAGACTGTCCCCATGTGACTGCTGCTGCTACCATGGGGTACACTTCAAAGAGTGCAGAATTCCTAAAAAAGCCTTCTATTTGCTTAACTTCTTCCGGACATCTACCCCATAGCCAGTTGTCCCCAAAAATGGCTGCAAAACCTGTGAAGGCTGCTGCATCAGTCCAAATGGTACGGGAATCCTCTGTGACTTGGGGGAGGAACATGCTCCTGCCATTCCAGTTTGACAGGAACACGTTCCATATGTGTAAGTCTGCTGTGGCTTGCAAATCATGAGTGGTACGTTTGTGTTTGTCAGTTAGTGTCGGAAAAAGGCACAGGAGTCTGGAAATGAATGCTCTTCCTTGGGGTCTAATACGGATGGCAAAATTTAGCGAGCAACTCAGTGACTGAAGCTCTTTCCTATTGCATGAGCAATAGACCTTAGCCCGGCAAAGTGCCTGAGGAACAGCTTTGTATCCATTAGGCTCCAATCCATTCTTGCATTATACTGGGTGAGAGCTGTTGCCGCTTTAGTTGAAAAATAACGGTGGTAGTCGATGACCCACCATATTTGTTGCCCAGGTCTACCAGCTTGTGCATGTACAGGTCTAACTCTTCCCTTTTCTCTGGGTAAACTGAGCACAGTACGTCCCTGTAAATGCCGAATGCGATAACGAAGTCTGGGATTGCTAGTTTTTTGCTTAGTCTAGGATCTCTGGCCTTGAGGACCACAGAAATATCGCCATACGTATATGCAAGGTTTTATGTGATATCCTGGGAGGCAATAAGCAGAGAGACGAGATTTACATTCTTGCCCTCCAGGATGTATTTTTTAAGGTTTACTGGTACCATATGGGCTGGGTTGATCACTTGTGACCCAAGGATGGTGGGGTTATTAGGATTACCAGGTTGGGCTTGTGATGGCCCTGGGATATCAGTAGCGGGTGGCTCTGGTGTCACAACTGGACGGCTACAAGCTTCCAGTCTATCCAGTCTCTCATTAATCTGCCCCATGGAAGACACTAGTGAGGCGACCATGGTATGCAGATTAGCACTGCTTGAATTACTAGTGCCTTCCCTGGCATCAGAATTGTCCTGATTGGCTTGCATAAGCCTGTACAATTCTGCCTTGTGGGCCGTAGCTGGATAAGGAATATTACATTTGCGTAGTTCGGCCATAATCTGTGGGATGGTCCATGATCTAATATATGATGGGCTGCCAATGTTGTTTAACTAGTGCCAAAGTGGTGAAATAATTCATTAAACATTTGGCAGGTGAGTCTCTATTATATGCCAAGTGGCTAGTAGGATTTAACTATGGTTGGCATGTGGAGTTGATCTGCTGTACATGTTTTACAAGTGGAGATTTTATTGTTAATTGAGGGTTATGACGGATGACGCCCTAGCTATGCAACATGCGAGACGTCTAGCTATGATTTGGCCGGTGGGGCTTTAATACCTCTTACATCGAGGATGGAAGTTGGCCTCGTGGGACCTCTAACCCTGTGGCAGAAGGTACCTGAGAGGAGAATTACTTAAGTGGGCATGTTGATGTTTCTTATACTGGTTGCTGCCACCGAGATAACTTACCTGAGTGCCCAACGTTTGCCTGGTAGTCCTGTAGTAGTTTGATTACTGCTAGGGAGGATGGCCTAAACCCGGTGCTGGATGACAGAATGGAAGGCATAAGGTTCATATAAGTGTATACTGCTATCTTGTAGCTGAAGCCTGCCCCCCCCCCCCCTTTTTGTGGTGTATGTCCTAGGACCCCCTACCTATTATTATTATTATTATTATTATGATATTTATTGAGTGCCGTCAAATTCTACAGCACTTTACAATGGGTGGACAAACAGACATGTAGTTGTAACCAGACAAGTTGGACACACAGGAACAGAGGGGTTGAGGGCCCTACTCAATGAGCTTACATGCTAGAGGGAGTGGGGTAAAATGACACAAAAAGGTAAGGATAGTATTAGACTAGTGACAGTTGCAGAAGAGGAATCAGTCAGGAGCTATTAACAGTTTAATTGATACACTTTTATGAAGAAGTGGGTTTTTAACAATTTTTTGAAGGAGTGGAGACTGGGTGAGCATCTAACGGAGGAGGGAAGCGAGTTCCACAGGAACGGTGCAGCCCTTGAGAAATCTTGAAGGCGAGCATCAGAGGTGGGAGTACGGACAGAAGATAGACGTAAGTCTTCAGCAGATCGTAAGGGCCTAGACGGGACATAAGTATAAGGGAGGATAGATAGGTGGGAGCAGCATTATGTAGAGATTTGAAAGCAAGAACTAGAATTTTAAATTGAACTCTATATTTTATAGGAAGCCAATGTAGGGACTGACAGAAGGGTGAGTCATGGGTGGTGCGGGCGGACAGGAAGATGAGCCTCGCCGCTGCATTCATTATGGACTGTAACGGCGCAAGTTGGGAGCACGTAAGACCACTGAGAAGCGGATTACAGTAGTCAAGGCGAGAAAGGACAGTGGAATGGACCAACACCTTAGTCGCATCTGGCGTTAAGTAGGGGCAGATGCGTGCAATGTTTTTGAGATGGAAATGACAGGATTTGGCGATAGATTGAACATGAGCTTGAAGGAGAGGTCGGAGTCAAAGAGAACACCTAGGCAGTGAGCCTGCGTGGTGGAGCTGATGGTAGCACCGTTGACTTGGAGGGAGGGAGACACAGGAGTAACAACACTTGAGGGAGGAAAGACCAGAATTTCAGTTTTGGTCAAGTTTAGTTTAAGGAAGTGGGCAGCCATTCAGTTAGAAACAGCAGAGAGGCAGTCAGAGACACTAGTCAAGAGGGACGGGGAGAGATCAGGAGAGGACAGGTAGATTTGCGTGTCATCTGCATAGAAATGATATTGGAAGCCAAAGGAGCTAATGAGTTTACCAAGGGAGGCAGTATAGATGGAGAACAGTAGAGGACCAAGGACTGAACCTTGGGGACACCAACAGAGAGGAGTTGGGGAGAAGAAGCAGAGCCAGAGAAAGAAACACTGAAAGAGCGCTGGGAGAGGTAGGAGGAGCACCAGGAGAGAGCAATATCTTGTAGACCGATATTGCGGAGGATGAGAAGAAGCTGTTGATGATCAACAGTGTCAAAAGCCGCAGACAGGTCAAGGAGAATTAGGATAGAGTAGTGACCATGAGATTTTGCAGCGAGTAGATCATTGGATACTTTGGTCAGTGCCATTTCCACAGAGTGCTTAGCGCGGAAACCAGACTGAAGCGGGTCTAGCAGAGAGTTGGACTCAAGGAAGTCTGTCAATCTCGCATACACAATTTTTTCAAGGATCTTGGATGCAAAAGGCAGTAGTGAGATAGGACAATAGTTGGATGGGGAGTTAGGGTCAAGATTGGGCTTCTTTAGAATTGGGGTTACAGTTGCATGTTTGAAGGGCAAGAGAGAGAGAGAGATTGAGAATTTTAGTGAGAGGTGGAGAAAGAGAAGAAGACAGAGTACGGATGAGATGCGAGGGAATTGGATCTAGGGAGCAGGTGGTGGGGCGGGAGGACTGGAGCAGAGCAGAAACCTCTTCCAATGTAGCGGGTGCGAATGAACATAGAACAGCAGAGGGAGTGAAGTTAGGGGAAGTATTGTAAGGGGAAGAAGAAAGATGAGAGATCTCTTCTCTGATTGTAGAGATCTTGTCAGTGAAGTGAGTTGCAAAGTCTGAGGCGGTCAAGTTAGTAGGTGGAGGAGGAACAGCAGGGCGAAGAAGAGAGTTAAATGTGTGAAATAGTCGTTTGGGTTCGCGGGAGAGTGTGGTTATGAGGGTATTGAAGTAATTAACTTTTGCAGAGGAAAGAGTCAAGCTGTATGAGCTCAGCATAAATTTATAGTGGAGAAAGTCAGATGATAGTGGTTGCAGGTTACGTGCAAGTTGTCAGTTACGTGCAAGTAGGTTCTGAAGGCCACGTCCGTCTTAGTTTGGTTCTTGAGACTGTAACACATGTTAAAACCATTATGACAGTGCCACAAATATCTGATTGGCACAAAGTGCACTCGACGCACATTTGTGAGCATATGCACTGAGTGTCATATGTCTGATTAATGGAACATACGTCGCCCCAAGGAAGCAATATAATACTTTGTCTTTGTCTCGGTCTCCGATCCTGCCAGGGGAATCAGTATACCAGGTCACCAAATAAAGGGAAGATATTCTTGAACTTGCAATTTGTCTATAACCACGCAAGTAATTCTGAAGATTTAATTGAAACCGTGGTGTAAGTATATGGTATATATTCTTGAGTCACATTGATCCACATATTAAGTAGAGTAGTCACAAAATTACATCACAATTTAGTGCCCGAGAGCAGCTCATATCTGACTTATGTGCTTTAAACAGTTGTTTCCACAAATGTATGCATAACCGGTTGTGCATGAATTAAATTAATACTTTATTATTCCTAAAGTAATATATAACTCTGACCCTTTTTTAATATGGCCATTGTTAACACATATCACAGAATTTGAAATATACCAGGTAACATTACTATTTATCGGGTGACCTCTAGTGGTTACAACCTGTATTGCATTGCTGTGATTCTGACGTGCTTTCTGGCTGAGGCTGTGAAGGGAGCTCTGCCCATGTGAGTGAACCCCCGTCTGTAGGTAAGTAAGACTGGGGGGGGGATGTGGGAGGAGAGATTTGTAAGCTGCTGATACCCTAACAAAGTTTATCAAGAAGCATGGCAAAAAACAGTAAATTTCTTTAATTTTAAAATGTTGTATTTTCTCCCCAATAGTTTTTATGGTTTCTCGTGCGGCTATTGTGGTGGAAAACGTGGACCCCCGTGAACTAGGTCCGTGGGGGGTCTTGAGTGTGTTAGCTGCCTGACCGTTACCTGCCACAAGCTCTTGGTGAGAGGGGGAGAGGGGGGGTTAGGAGCCGGGTCCTACAATACATTGAGCCGGCTGCTGTGAAGTGAGAGGGGGGATGGGGAGGTTAGGACCCGGGTCACACATTAAACTTGAACCGTCTGTAGTGTAGTGAGAGGGGGCTTAGGAGCTGGGTTACCAAATAAATTAAACTGGCTGCTGTGCAGTAAGCGGCGGCGGGGGGGAGGGGGAAGGAGGGCTCGTCTGCATGAGGCCTAAACCCTGGTGGGAATCAAGCCGAATCAGCCCTGACAAGGGGGTTTCTGTCCCCCCAATACTGTAGCCGTGGACCTCGGTGGGTCAGGCTATGTGTAGGCTGCAGACCGGTACAATGATACCGGTCTGCCAACTCACTGTTTAGTAGGGAAAACTTTGAAAATGCAGCTGTCAGGAGAAACTGAAACCATGCTGGGAACCTGCAATCCAAACGAGCATCTGGACCAGAAGGTGAATGAGGTAGGAGGGGGAGTCCCTTTTAAAGGAATATAGCCCCTCCTACAACAGTCTCAAAGGAAGCTAGACTTTTAACTAGATGTACCTAAAAAGCTGTCCTAAGTGTTAGTTGAAGAAGTAGGGGCAAATCATTAAAAAATCTACTGTTACACACTGAAAGGAACACATATAACATAGCTAAAACATATTTGACCATTTTAGCAGAACTCTTACAACTATCCGGATTATTCACTAAAGTGAGAATTACCAAGATTTCCAAGTGAATTTAAAAATTGTGGCCAAATTAGAAAATCAGAGTCAATTCTGTATTAAGTTTTGCTATTTTGGCTTTAAATTTGAAATATCGAACACATGCAAAACCAAGAGGTATTGTGCACCCTTAATATGCCTCCCCATGTGAAGATGGGAATGTAGCATTGTAGTGGTGGCAGACAGTGCATTCAGTGTGAGATAGGATTGACCTCACACTCAGTGGCGTACATACCAGGCTCGCAGGGGTCGCGGCTGCGACCGGGCCCGGCCCACCAGGGGGCCCGTCCGCCCCTGCGACCCAGTATGTAGCCACAGGGCCAGCCTCTTCCCCTGGGGGGCCCAGGAGCCGACCACCCCAGGGCCCCCCCGAGGCTGGCCCTGCTGACACACACTAACACTCACTAGCAGACACACACTAACACACACACTAACACTAACACTCACACATGTTTTTTTTTAAATTTAATCCCCCCAGCCTCCTTACCTTTTTATTCCCTGGGGTCCAGTGGTGCTGCTGACCCGGGTGGCCGGTCGGGCAGGCGCGCGAGGAGCACTCAGTCCGGCCCGGTATCAGTGCGGCGCGCGAGGGAGCTGAAGAGGAAGCACTGAGTGCTCCCTCGCGCGCCCGCCTGCCCGACCGGCCACCCGGGGTCAGCAGCACCACTGGACCCCAGGGAATAAAAAGGTAAGGAGGCTGGGGGGATTAAATTTAAAAAAAAACATGTGTGAGTGTTAGTGTTAGTGTGTGTGTTAGTGTGTGTCTGCTAGTGAGTGTTAGTGTGTGTGTCTGCTAGTGAGTGTTAGTGTGAGTGTTAGTGTGTGTGTCTGCTAGTTAGTGTTAGTGTGAGTGTTAGTGTGTGTCTGCTAGTTAGTGTTAGTGTGAGTGTTAGTGTGTGTATCTGCTAGTGAGTGTGAGTGTTAGTGTGAGTGTCTGCTAGTGAGTGTTAGTGTGAGTGTTAGTGTGTGTGTCTTCTAGTTAGTGTTAGTGTGAGTGTTAGTGTGTGTGTGTCTGCTAGTGAGTGTCAGTGTGTGTTACTGGGTGTGTCTTACTGAGTGTGTGTTAGTGAGTCTGTTTGATGTCTGTTAGTGAGTGTGTGTTTGTCAATGAGAGTGTATGTTTTGTAAGTGAGTGTGTATGTCTGTCGATGACTGTGTCTCTGTCAGTAAATGTGTGTGTCTGTTAGCTAGTGTGTATGCGTCTGTAAGTGTGTGTGTCTTCAGCACTTACCTTTCTCCAGCGCCGGACTCCCTTGGCGCTGAGGATCTCTCAGCTCCGAATGCGACCGAGCACGCATTCAACCCGCCCATAGGAAAGCATTACTCAATGCTTTCCTATGGACGTTCAGTGTGCTCCTTTAGCGGCTGTCAGTGAGACAGCCACTAGAGGCCGGATTAACCCTCAGTGAAACATAGCAGTTTCTCTGAAACTGCTATGTTTTCAGCTGCAGGGTTAAAACTAGAGGGACGTGACACCCAGACAACTTCATTGAGCTGATGTGATCTGGGTGTCTGTAGTAGTCCTTTAAAGGACCACTATAGTGCCAGGAAAACATACTTGTTTTCCTGGCACTATAGTGCCCTGAGGGTGCCCCCACCCTCAGGGACCCCCTCCCGCTCGGCTCTGGAAAGGGGAAAAGGGGTAAAACTTACCTTTTTCCAGCGCTGGGCGGAGAGCTCTCCTCCACCGATCCTCCTCCCCGTCGGCTGTATGCGCACGCGCGGCAAGAGCTGCGCGCGCATTCAGCCAGTCACATAGGAAAGCATTCATAATGCTTTCCTATGGACGCTGGCGTGCTCTCACTGTGAAAATCACAGTGAGAAGCACGCAAGCGCCTCTAGCGGCTGTCAATGAGACAGCCGCTAGAGGAAATAGGGGAAGGCTTAACCCATTCATAAACATAGCAGTTTCTCTGAAACTGCTATGTTTATGAAAAAATGGGTTAACCCTAGCTGGACCTGGCACCCAGACCACTTCATTAAGCTGAAGTGGTCTGGGTGCCTAGAGTGGTCCTTTAAGTGTGTGTGCATCTGCATGCACTGGCGTACATACCACGGTCTCAGGGGTCGCAGCCCTGTAACCTCTGCGACCAGGTGCCCACCGTCATGTGTTGCGGCCTGGCCTGCGTGCGGGGGGAGGGAGGGAGGGGGGGCCCACGGATCAATTTTCGCACCGGGGCCCCATGGGTCATGTGTACGCCACTGCTCACACTATTTAAACAATTGATCTTTCTCAATGTAGTTAAACAGTCGTATCAAACAGAAGGCATGCACCCAATATTGCCAATGTGATTAATGCTAACTGTGTTTTGTATTTTTATACACATGTTCAGTGTATTGATTTCTAAATGCTCCATATCTGTAGTGTTTAGTAGATATTTAAATATATATCCACAAATGATTATTAGCATGTTGTCTAATGTTTTGTGAATATTTGTATGTACTTTTAACATCCACATTTAAATAATACAAATGATAACTGTGTATTATTGTCTCCATTTTAAGGATCCTTAAAGCCATCAGAACTTTTATTGCATTTTATTAACTAGCTAGATACGACTCCTACACCTTTGCAACTTCTGTTGCTCTTTTAGCCACAGGCAACTAGTTTAACAGAACTTCCTTGGAGGAGTATGACATTTCCAAAACACACACATTTCCATCCAGCTTCCTGTCTGTAGGTAATGCTGGAGTCATTTTGGATTAGCGATAAACGGTCATGAAATTGAAAACAGCTTCCTTCAGCTTTACATAAGAATCTGTAAATACATGTACCCAAAAAAGTGTGATTCCAACTCAAACATTATAAAATAATATACAGTGTATGGTTAACTGCGTACAGCTCTATAAGATTATATTAAATGACATTTCCATATGCCAAGAGAGTGAATGATTTACCGTTAAAATGCATAAAAACATTAAGTACATTTAAATTATTGTCGATATTTACAGTGTTTGTTAAAATGGTTACAACAATTCTTGATTTCATTTATTATTTTGTAGACCAAAGATACACTATTTTAGACATCACTTCTGGCAACAAATTGAATAGTTTATTGATTAATGAGTGTTGGTTTTATGTTCTACTTGATGAAATTGCCAATAGTCATATTGCCCCAAAGTCACTAAATAATTATAGAACCATTTATTTGTCAGCACAAGGTTGTTAGAATGATTCAAAACATCCTACAGGCTCATATTTCTAACAGGAAAAAGATTACACATCTCAGGAAACAAAACAGACTAGTAAATGTCTCAAAGCTCCAGTGAAACAGTGGTGGGAAGTACGGATTAAATTGTTTATAATTTTTATAATTTTGCTAGAGGATAAACCTTATCAGTAATGGTATGAATTTAATAAAGACAAGACAGTGTAATTACTAGTTAATACTGAGAATGATATAGTTTTCAGTTGGGCAATTTTTGTTAAAATATTAACAATGAGAAGGAATTTCGTATATATATATATATATATATATATATATATATATATATATATATATATATATATTATATTTTCCAGCATATAAACTAAAATAATTTTGTTTTAGTCAAAATACTTTGCCCGAAAATGAGAAAAAATAATCTCAGGACGGCTGAATCTTGGCCATATGACAGTTTGGCTCATCTGAATTTCGTTAGAGAAAAAAGATTCAGAAAAAATGAATCAGCAAAACCAAAAGGGTGAGAAAATGCACAAATCAGTGTATTGTAAAATACATACATAATATAAATATTTGGCATACAGATCAAGTAGTAAAAAGAGGTGCAGCGGTATTAAATATGTGTTTATTTAATTTATTTATATATTATATATTTATTTAATTTAAAATATTAAAATATACTTTTTTTACTGCTCTTCCTTTTTCCATCTGTTGATCACTTCTCACTTGATCTGTGAATAAAATTTAGTGGCTGTCACCTAGTCATAAATTGTCTTTTCCCCCATCTATCACATCTATATTTTAGTGACACAGGTAGAATTCACAATCATGAATCAAAACAAACATGCTCATCAACTGCGCAATTTGGTTCATGATTTGGCTACATTTCGGCTTTGAGTTGGGGAATTTGTACGATAACCCAATTTTATATTACTACTAAGCAAAAGCAGTGCATTGCCTTCAATGTTATAACCATGACAATGGCCCTGCAAACTACTACTGTAGCTGTATATTGGCTAATAGGTTCAGTATATTATAGAAATGTCCTTTTTATTTTCTATATTTTGTAAAATATATATTTATTAGTGTATTGTGTAATTGTATGCCTCTAAATAAAGTTTCTGTGTTGTGATTAGTATATATATTTAACAATATTTTATTTATATTTTGGATAGCTACTGATAGCTCTAAAATCATAACTGTATTTTTCCAATCCATTCGAGATTGCCATATTGTTTGAATCCTGCTTTGTTCAATAAAGTTGTTGCCATGTATGCATCTTAATTTTCTTCTTTTTTTTTTATGTTGTAATGCACCAGTGACCATTCTGAATATGCTGTGTAAGCCACGTAGACCAAAAGAAGTCAAGCTTTGAAATATAAGTGCTCCATTGGGAAGGTGTATTTGCATTGAAGAATAATTCAAGATTCTTCTTCCTACTAATTTGGAATGCAATAATCTATGAGGTTTTTAAATTTATGCACTTTGTCAACAAATGTAGATGTCTTTCCTACACAGACATGTCTCCCCTACACTCTTTACAGCAATTTGAGTCATAACATTCAGTTTAAATGAGATCGCCTCACTCCCATGCCAGATTCATATGAATCACCTTATCTATTCAGCATAGTGAAGAAAAGTTGTTTCTGAATGCAGTGAGGGTCTAATATGACAAGTACCAGAGCATATCTCCTCATCCAGGTAATCACAACTCCCTTTTTGGCATATGCAATGGTATTGTCATGGTTTAGTAGAGCCTCGAATGCAGTAATAAACTGAGAATGTCCGAGGTGATGAATAGGCAAGGATAAGGCAAAGACAAAGTCAGGCAAGCAATAAATCGGGTCAGGCAGCACAGATTCTTAAACAGGAAACAAGCCAAAGTTCAGGTGCCATGTTCAGAGCAGGAGCAAGGAGTAACTGATCACAGCAAGGAGCACAGAATACTGAGCACAGGTAGCGAGTATGAGTAGGTTTAAATAGGAGAGAAGGAACAAAACCTCTTAGGTGTCCTATCTGCCTCCTGGGTACTTCCCCTTTTAGGAAGCCTCCTTCCCTTGGAATTTCACTTTTAAATGAGTTAAGTCATTTCTGTTTATTCAGCCAAATGCACATCTCCCCTGGCTGTGACTCACAAAGCCACTATGAAAAAAAATGTTTAATTTTCATTCAGATCTCTCAATACTTTGAATTACTGACTATAGACAGGCGACATATTCACTTTGCTTTTTGCCGATAATTAACACATTATTCCCTGAAATACTTATGAATGCATCTGACTGCAAATCCTAGTAAAATGTTTGATTACAATTATACCTCTGCCAATATGCACTGTAAAAGGAACCTATAAAATAGAACGATTACTTGAATCATGAATAGGATGCACAAAAAACACAGTCTCTCTAAGAGGGACCTAATAGGATTGCAAACTGCTGTAGACTTCTTCATTTGGTAAAACACATCAGGTCTCTTAGAAAGTGTTTTTATCAGCCAAAACAACTGGGAGGATTGAGACTCCCTTGCATACCGTTAAGCTTTTGAATTATCCCTAATTGAACTTTGGCATTTGGAATAATACTCCTGGAGTTACCATGAGGTAATGTTTTGTGCTTCAACAAATCCAAAATGCTGCTACCAGCATACTCCTTAACATGCCCAGTTCAGCCCATACCTGTCCTCTTTTTTAAGTGCTTAATCGGCCTCCAATTCGCCACAGGTCTCTCTTAAAAAGTTTTACCCTATCGTTCAAATCTCTCGATAACCTTGCTGCTCTCTGCTTCTCCTCTCTCATCACCCACTACAATCTAAACCATCCTCTCCACTCCCCTCTTGGTCCCTACCATTGGAATAAGCTTTACCTTTCCACAAACTTCTAATTGCACACCTCTTCACTAAAGCCTTCCCATTCATTTCCTAACCCAATACCTTGCTTGTCCCTTCCAGCTCAACATATCGGATCTCCTGATCTCCATCATTGTGGCTTCTAACCAGGCTTCTTCCTGCCCCCTAGGTCAATCTCTTCTACAATATGCTATATTCTCTTCAACACCACCCTAAACTTCTCTATAGGACTCTGACTGAGGTCCCTCTTGGCATCCTGCTTCTTATCAACCTAACTCTATGTATCTATTCTATACTTTACTTACTGTATACTTGTAGTCTTCTATTTTCTCAGCATTCAATGCATAATGTCTCCAGAGCATTGACCTTTCTGACGTGCCTATTAAGTTGTATCTTTGTCTAATCAAAAAAAACAAAAAAAAACGCATGTCTTAATTAAAGGGAGCAGATTCTCTTTTTTCATTTTGAAAAAAGTGAATGTTTTAATCGAAATTGGCACTTTTATAAATTAACCATGTTACACTCACCTGGCTGTCAATCAGAAAACTGGCCCTGTTACTTCCTGGTTTGGTTAGCTCAGTGGAGCTAACCTCAAGAGGCAGACACGTATTCAGAGCACCTGCCTTGCAAAGACTTGTCATAGGGGAGTGTAGCAAACTCACCCCTTTAAGGGAATTTGCCATGAGTTTTTGGAGGGGGCTACTTGCCTGCCTCCTGCCTTGTGACTATGGCTCCTGGGAAGTATTGCCATTTAAAAAGTCTGTTTGGGCTTATTGGATTTTGGGACACTTTTTCTGCCCCTTTGAATCCATGGGAAGGTGTGCCTCTTCCCCTCCCCCGTTTCCTGTCCTATTGTTCTCCAGCAGGGCGTTGTACCAGGGACATTGCTGGACCAGTTGGAACTGTCTGCTTTGTCCCTCCTCGGTCTCTCATCAGCACTTGCTATTATTTAACCACATGGTGATTTGACTGTGTTCGTGGGATCTGAGCGCTGTTCGGCTATATTGAGCGCTCAGATCCAAGCTATCTGGGGACAGGTCAAATGTGGTGGTTCAGTTCTATAGAATATTAGTTATGTATTTTAATGTGTTTTGTTGCAATTGTGACTTAATAATTGAGTTTACTACAGTTACTTAAGCCAATTATCTCCAGGATAGAGGAGAAAATTGACCGGCTGCACAGCCTAAATCTGTGGAACTGTTTTGGGCAGGAAAGTCATACTTGCAGTCGGTCAAAAAGAACTTCCACCTAACTTTTAAACCACTGAAGGGAATTGTATGATCTTTGAGTATGTTTATATTTGGAGTATGCTTAGTATTTATAGAGATTGTATGCATATTTTGTGAGTTATGAATATTGTATGAAGCTGTATATTTTTCTGCCTGTGATAATTAAGTTAACCCATTGTATACAGTAATTATATCACAGGCAGAGGGGACGGTTTGTGTGTCCTAACTGGGAGTGTTTGAATGTATTATAATGTATTTGATTGGCTGTTCCACAAGACCATGTGGGTGGTAACTTTGTGTAAGAACTTGCATTAAAAAAGTCCTTTGAGGCTTATTAAAACAGTTCTACTTCACCCCCAATTTAGAGTCCTGTCTCTTATTGGGGGAATCTGCTACAAGGGATTGCTATGCTCTGCATATTCCCTTGCTAGAATCACTACTAGACTCTTTTAAGAGCTTGTTCCTGCGTTACTCTCTTGGAGGAGAGGTTTACCCCCTGGAGCTTGGAGCCTTGTCGTAGGTCCAGGGTGGGTAGGAGACGGGGAGACCTCAACCAAGCTGCGGTGGTTCTAGAGGTCTGCAGTGGTTATGGTGTCTGGTGGAGTGTTTGGAGTCCTTGGTAAGCGCTAGGAGCATCCATCAACTGAGGTATCCAGTCGGGCTGCCAGGTGATCCGTTACAGGAAGTGCTTGGAAAAGTTTCAGACGAGATCTACATCTTTTGCAAGGGACTTTTAGGTATACACCAATAAAAAAAAAATACACTTTTAAATGCATGCATTATTAATTAGGTTTATAGTTACAAAACAGGGATTTTTAGTTATTTATTTTTGTGTTCGGGCTGTGGAATGTCCCTTTAAGAGTCAAATAATACAATACCAAACAGCAATATACAGGAGAAATAATAAAACGCAAATTGTATTCTGAGTTATTATACTTTTTACAAAATCTCTTTTTTGGGGGTATGTGGGGGGGAAGGAGGGAGGTCAGGTTAAAGCAGTATTCTCAGTCTGTCAAGCCTTCCCATTTCAGACAAAGGTGATATTAATAATGTTAAACTGTAACTTCTGTATGATCAAGTTGGCTGCTATAAAATATGTTTAGAGGCTGCAGAGAGGTTGGGAGGACACCTGACAGACCCCAGGTATGAAGTCAAACCATTCTAAAATGGTTGCATTTGTGGGTGCCAGGGCACTCCTATCCCCATAAGCACTATAGTATGTTGTAGTAGTTATGGTGCTTGGACTGTTTCTTTTAAATTAATTAATTGCCTACATAATGCACTGCATATGGCTGAAGCGTGAGAATTCATTTATCTTTAGAGTGTCCCACTAGTTAAATTGTCTGTAGTACTAATCATTATTTAGCATTGTGAGCTAATGCCCCTAGAGTGCATGTTATATATTTCATTTTGCTTAATAAGATTCAAATTTGATATATTAGTTTTATATTTTCCTTATATTATTTTTAAATAACTTCACCATTCTTTCTCTTATGCTTTAGAATAATTTAGTATGTCTGATACTAATAGAGGTTTTGGAGAATTATATTTAAACAACATATATCAGCTTCAGAATGTATATTATAACTGGAGACTGTCTTATAAATATCCTCAGTGTTTATGAGAACAAAGAACAATATTTAGACATTACAGAAATTAGATATGCAAACTTAAACTCCATTAACAACTTACAAAGTTTATACAGTTTGTAGGTTAGAATTGCACTTTTATTTAATGATTCCAAATAAGCTACAATATAAAACTGTGTTAACAATTGGTACTCTTTTACATACACAACATAAAATAGCTATATTTTCCTGCAAATGTTGCCTCAATTTAATTAGAGCCTATGGATCCATAGGCTCTTTTGGTATTTATTTTTAATTGCATTAAAACAGATTGATAAATATGAGTGCAATGTACATTTATTGCCAGCTTTATATTTAATAGCTAAACCATTTATCAGGTACGGCAGCTTGAATTAAATACAGCCACAATTTGGTCAAGTCTAATAAAACTCCAAACCCAATGGCTTCAATGTCAATGATTTAAACATTTTAAAACAAAAAACTTCTAATGTTTAAATCATTGACATTGAAGCCATTTTCTAATCTACATAAGAAAATGCCTATGAGTAAGATCCTTTTAACAATATCCCATAACACTGTTAAACAAAGACGTAAAGGCCTCGATTTAATATTGGTGGAAAAGCTTTTCATGTTATTTACTATTTTTGGGTAAATGTTTTACAAAAAAATTTAACATATTAAAATATTAAAAATATATTATACATATAAAATAATATGAACATTTCAAAAAATATCTAAACATTAGAAAAGTAAAATAATGTTTACAATATTAAACAATTTTAAAAGTTTAAAAAAAAAAAATATTAAATCATTTGGAAAATGTATGCAACAATATTACATTGAGTCCTAGTTTCTAACAAAGATCAAAGTTAACAGATTGCAGCAATTTCCACCCAAACTATTACCCGTGCAGCAACTGGGACATAAAACCAATAAACCACATAACACATTTAAGCGTCACAGTAACCGCAAACTGCATAAGAGCCCTAGAGCAAACAAAATGTGACAAAATGCACATGGGTTGGTTGCTCTTGATTACTGTTGCCAATTCATTATTGTGTTAGAAAGAATAAATTAGTGATTTGCATGGCTTACTCTGGCTATACCTCCTACCTTAACTGAGGCATAACTCCTATAAACACCTGATAGCATCAGTGCAAGCTATGACGTCCAGGTCAAGATCTTTGACTTAAATGCTCTTATTTATTAGAAATGATTCAATGTCTAAGGTCTTAATAATGGCCTTAAGGATCAATGTTTAACCCACCATATTTTAAGGAGATACTTTCAATTACTTTAACTTGTTAACATCAAATGATTTTTCTAAAGGCAGTATAAGAAAAAACTTGAAAGAGATTTGGTTACCATCAAAAGTGTTTGAGCATTTCCCTTTCTCTGGTACTGCTACCTTAGAAAGATCTGAAATGCATTTCTTAATTTACTAAACACATTCATTTCCTGTCCTTTAAATTATAATCTGAGGCCAAACAGACCAAGTAGAAACACAGTAGAGGTCATGATCTGCAGTCAAGACATGCTGGGCATAATATATCTGGGAATGATTCCGTGATGAACACCATCATTAATTAAGGTAATGAGAGAATCTAGTTATGGGCAGGCTTTACAAATCGGATTTGTTTTTGCTGTAAAGGAGGCCTCTTTAATGGATGGATTTTATAAACAAAGCCATACAAAAATACTTTGTTGGGGCCTCTTCAAACAGACACAGCTGGTTCAACGACATTTCTCAAAATTAGTGCACAGTAAGAAAAACACACACATCAGTAGTAGCTAAGTGTGGTTAAAGGATGATGCAGACTTCGTTTAAATTTGGAACAAACATATAAATAAGTTAATAGTTAAAAGGGAAATAAGTTTTTGCATGGAAACACCTACTTCAATATATTCAATATCTACCAATGTTACATGGTTTCCCATGTGTCGATTAAGGTTACATGATCAATCCATATATAATCAGGATTGCATATGCAGATAAGAGGGCAATTCTACAGGTATCCGAACATTATGAAAAAAATAATAATGCTCTCTGGAATATTTTCTTTATTATTTTAAATTATCATATATATACTGATAATTTTACATTGGTGCGTTCAGTAAATGCCGGATATAACAACTTAATAGTTTTACTGATATAGGCATTGATCACAATGTTATAGATATCAAGTGCAATACATGGGCAAAAATGTTACTACTCTGTAGCAAACTGTTATTTTCCTAGTTAGCACTTTTTTCCCCATATTTTGTGTATATTATACACTTATTTGGTATTTAGCGAAAAAACTATTATGTAAAGTCACAAAGAGGTATCCTTCCCTTGACACATCAGCAACTAACGTGTTTGGGTTTATTCTGCAAATTCAGGTGGTATGGTCTAATGTAATTCCACTAAATTAAAATTTGTTGTGCAGTGCATTTGACCATGCACATTTGGATTTTAATGACACAACCAGGGTAGGACTCAAAAAATTCACATTGCCCCTGGACAAAGGAGATCAGTGGTCTCCATCCCAGTGCAAGGAAACTTGTCTAAACAGGTGACAATTAATTTTACCTCTACCCCTTCCCACTCCTCCCACTCTTCTCTCCCTTGGTTGTGCAGCTCTCAAACAAATATTATGAGCACACTGTCCATCACCCACAGGGCCCCCAAACAGGCCAGATTTACTTGTAAGGGTTTTAATAAAACACAATTTTTAGATGGATTAACCCTTGCTGACATCCTGTTAAAATAACAATTAAAGTGAATTTAAGGACATACTTGCACTGCATTTGTTGGTAGGGTGGTAAAGACTGTTAGCATGCTGTCTGTGGTATTGTATAGCTTTGGAGGCCTGCTTGTGGGATTGCATGCATTTTGAAGGGCTGATCTGTGGAGTAGTGTATGTAGAAACAAGTCTGTTTGTGGAGTACCACGTGTGGGCAAGGGCTGTAGCATATGTATGTATGTATGCATGTCTAAGGGCTGTCTGGGAGCTCTAGAGTTTGTTTATGTTGTGGCAGAAATGCCTCTGCCATGTGTTCCTAGAGCGGCCTGCTGGCTAGCCTTCTGTCCAAAGACTATGGGCCCTGCAAAAATACATGTTAAAAAGTGACTTCCAAGGAAAAACCAAACCTCCTAATCTATCTGGTTGATTTTTGGATATGTTGATCACCCAGATCAGGGCTATCTGAAGATGTGACTCTTGTGGGTTTTCCATGGATCTTGGAGGTACTTTTGGGGTATCTGTAAATTGTGTGTTTTTCTGTACCTGGAGAGAATTGAGTTTGTACAGTTCCTGACTCAATTATCTCTTAGACACAGAGGAGGAGTATGTTGAGTGTATTGCTTGTCTGTGCCTCTTTCCCCCTCCCCCTTTTCCTGTCCTATTGTTTCCCCAGCAGGACCTTTTCCCAGGGACACTGCCAGACCAGTTTAAACTGGCTGATTTGTCCATCCTCAATCTCCCATCAGCCCTTGTATTGTCTGACCCCACCCTTTCTTATACTATAGTGCTCTATGTAACCTATTGTATGTAAATTAGGCTGTTGGGGGTTTAAATGTTTGTATAAATTGTAAGTGCTTGCTTTCATTAAACAGACTACTTCCTTGAGCCTTGGCTCATGTGTGGGGGGTGGGGGGAATTGTTTTACTGCTGTTTGGATTATTATATCTTGGAGGAGCGTTCTTCTCTTTGGGAGCTGGATCCAGGTGTTGGTCCAGGGTGGGAAGGGACAGTGAGACCCCAGCCAAGCTGCGGCGGCTAAGGGGGGCTACGGTGTTTATGGTGTCTGGTGCGGTACTTATAGTACTCGGTGATACTAGGAAGCGTGATTGGTGGAGGCACCCAGTCAGGGTGCCAGGCGTTCCATCACATATGTGTTAGTAGATGTTGTAGTGCAGGGGTGCCTAAAACTACAACTCCCATGATGCTTTGCATGCCTTTAGAATCCCTTAAAATTACAGAGCATCATGGAATGTGTAGTTTTAAAACATCTATGGATCTTCCTTTTGGGCACCCTGCTGTAGTGTCTGTGCCTAGGGGCTTAAGTATGTGTGCTTGTATCTAGGGGCTGCCATGTGTTTGTATGTTTGTATGGGAGATGTGTGTGTGTGTGTGTTTGTGTTAGGAGCTCAAGTGTGTCTATGAGTAGGGTTTACAGTGTGCATGTGTGTATATGGGATGAAGTTTTTGTGCATGGAAGTACAGTGTGTAGTGGTATAGTGTGAACAGGTAGTATAGAATAGTTGTGTACAGGGGTGTAGTGTGCAGGTATAGAAGGTATATTGCCTATTATTGAGTGTGTGTATACATGCTTTTTCTTTACATTCTATTTATGACTCTAAAATCATGTATATATTTCTCAAATCCTGGGTTTCTATTGTATACGTTTAAAAAAATTTATATTTTGTTAGATCAAGTGCTATTCTGTACTTTGAGATTTAAATAAAAATTTGTTTTTCAAATTTAGTTGTATTTTATCTTTTTACATACATTCAGCTGCGCACCATAGTTGGTGGAAAGCACTATAGTAAGCTAGCAAATATTGTCATTGTAGCTGTAAAAGATCAGTAATAAAATGTTCAATCTAAGCAACTACAACAGCCTGCTGCATCTTCGTGAAAGAATAAGATAACCACATGAGTAAAATTAAGTTAAGCTTGGGCTCTTTCTCTATCATACTAAGAATGCAACTACATGAAAACTTAATGCACATCCAGAAACGCCTTCAACATTATAGAAGAGCTAGATTTTGGAGAAAGATGTTATGTTTTTAACATAAGTCTTTATAGTCTCTGTAGTTCAGTAAAGACTAGACTTATTTATTTGTGACCTGACTGCAATTTGGCCGAATTTGTGCTGATTGAGTGATTGGTTGAATTCCTAAATACCAAGCTGAAATGTAACCAAATCAGGGACCTAGCGAATTGTGCAGGGCTGAAAATGTTTGGTTCAGGAGTTGTGATTCTGAATTCGCTTATGGCACCAAAAATGAGATGATTGATGGGAAGTAAAGTTACAAATTGATTATTTTATTTACAAATCAAGCAGGAAGTGATCAACAGAGGACAAAATAAGATGAGTGGTCAAGAAATCTACATTTATAGTTAAGTTCGGAAATAAGTGGACACTGACACAATTTCAAAACTTTTGGCTCTGTACACTACCACAATGGATTTGAAATGAAACAACCAAGATGCAATTGAAGTGCAGACTCTCACCTTTAATTTAAGGGGTTGAACAAAAATAGCATTTAGGAATTGCAACAATTTTCATACACAGTCTCCTTATTTTGAGGCTTTAACCCCTTAACGCCGTTACAGCGTTCTATGCCGTCTCGGCTTTAAAGGGCTTTAAAGCCGTTGTGGCGGCATAGAACGCCGTAACGGCTTAAGCCCAGGGGAGGTAATATTTACTTACCTCCACCGCGATCCTCTTCGGGAGGGCTGCCTGACAGCCCAGCCAGCCCTCCCCCGGTGAATGAGGCCCCCGGGGGCCATGTGATCGCTCTCAAAGCGATCACATGGCCCCCTATAGCTGGCTGTGGATCTGCCAGCAGGGTAAAAAAAGTGTAAAAAAAAAAAAAATTAAACAGGTTATAAAATAAATTAAATGTATTTATATATGTATGTATATGTATATCTATTATATATATATATATAATATATATATATACATATTATATATATATGTAACGTCATACAAAGTGTATTTTAATACTAATATTAGTATATCTATTATTATTAAAATACACTTAGAATGACGTTACATATATATAATATGTATATATATTATATATATAATAGATATATACACATATATTATATATATATATATGTATAATTACAATAATAAATAAATAAAATAATAAAATAAATAAATAAAATATTGAAACAAAATTTAATATAAATTATATATTCATATGTAATTTCATTCTAACTGTATTTTGTTATTAATATATATATATATATTGGTAACAAAATACACTTAGAATGACATTCTATATATATCTATCTATATATAAAATACAAATAACTGCAAATATATATATATATATATATATATATATATATATATATAGATAAATATATATAATTACATAAAGGATTACATTAGTATACACGTAGAATTTAAATACCTATAAATGCATATATATTAAAATTCTACGTGTATATTTAAGTAATCTTTTAACATAATTATGTGATTTGATTAATTAAAATTTGATTGATATGCCTGACAACACAGGGAGAAAGTGCAGAGAATTTAATTCGCAAGCACTATATTTGACCCTGTAACTCTCAAGACACCATAAAACCTGTACATAGGGGGTACTGTTTTACTCGGGAGACTTCGCTGAACTCAAATATTAGTGTTTCAAACTGGTAAATTGTATTACAACGATGATATTTTAAGTAAAAGTGATGTTTTTTGCATTTTTTACAAACGAATGGCACTTTTATGGACTATATTATTTTTGTAATATGTTTTACTGTTTTAAAACACTAATATCTGTGTTTAGTGAAGTCTCCCGAGAATAACAGTGCCCCCCATGTACAGGTTTTATGGTGTTTTGGAAAGTTAGAGAGTCACATATAAGTCTTGCATTTCATATTTTTGACATTGAAATTTGCCAGATTGGTTATGTTGCCTTTGAGAGCGTATGGTAGCCCAGGAATGAGAATTCCCCCCATGATGGCATACCATTTGCAAAAGTAGACAACCCAAGGTATTGCAAGTGGGGTATGTCCAGTCTTTCTTAGTAGCCACTTAGTCACAAACACTGGCCAAATATTCGTTTTTTGCTTTTTTCACATAAAAATAAATATGAACGCTAACTTTGGCCAGTGTTTGTGACTAAGTGGCTACTAAAAAAGACTAAACATACCCCACTTTCAATACCTTGGCTTGTCTACTTTTTCAAATGGTATGCCATTATGGGGGTAATTCTCATTCCTGGGCTACCACACCGTCTCAGAGGTAACATTACTAATCTGGCAAATTTCAATTTGAAAATGGAACGTTCTATATTTGACCCTGTAACTTTCCAAAACACCATAAAACCTGTTAATGGGGGGTACTGTTGTACTCGTGAGACATCGCTGATTACAAATATGTACATTTTTTTGCAGTAAAACCTAACAGTATTATAACATTTACAGCTAAAATACTTTTCTCAGTTTTTTTTATTTTATTCATAATAAATTATATTTCATATCTAAATATTTGATGTTAAATTAAAGCCCTTTTTCTCCTGAACAAAATGATATACAATAAGTGTGGGTGCATTTAATATGAAAAAGGTGAATTACTGTTGAACAGACAGATAGCGCAAATTCCAGTTTTTGTGTACGTTTTGTTTTGATCAGAACGTGCACTATTGACTCGATCCTGAAGGGGTTAAATTAATACAATCATAAATAAAATATTCGTTTTCAATACTTTGTTGAGAATCCTTTGCAGGCAATGACTGTTTGAAATATGGAATGCATGGACATCACCAAATGCTGGGTGTCCTCATTTGTGATACTTTGCCAGGCCTTTACTACAGCTGTCTTCAATTGTTGTTTTCCGTAGGTCTTTCTCCTTTAAGTTTTGTATTCAGCAAGAGAAATCCATGTTTGATCTGGTTGTGATCAGGTGATTGACTCAGGCATTGCAGAGTATTCTAGTTCTTTGCCTTAAAAAACTCCTGGATTGCTTTCGCAGTATGTTTTAGGTCATTGTCCATCTGGAATGTAAAGTGCTGTCTAATCAACTTCACTGAACTTGTCTGACTCTGAGCAGACCATACATCCCTATATATATAATATAGGATAAAGTGCTTCAGCGCAAATAGAGTGATTCAAATGCTCCCACTCCCAGAGCTTTTCAACACCATATGTGTAGGAGGGATAGGTATGGGTATACCTGAATTACTATAGTTTCTCCTCCAATATTGAGGAAAAAAGTACAGGTTTTCCTATATAATATAAAAGAAGAGAAAATTCATAGGACAACACTATTATAGTAGTGAGTGGAGCTGATAAAATCTCACATTTGTTGGACCATACAGAGATTTTATCAGCGACACTCACTACTATAACAGTGTTGTCCTATGAGTTTTCTCTTCTTTTATATTATATAGGAAAACCTTTACTTTTACCCTCAATATTGGAGGAGAAAATATAGTAATTCAGGTATACCCATATCAATCCCTCCTACACATATGGTATTGAAAAGCTCTGGGAGTGGGAGCATTTGAATCACTCTATTTGCGCTGAAGCACTTTATCCTATATTAAAAATTATTACTATTTTTTGTGATTAGATTCCATACTGTGTACAGCTACATGTTTGAGTGCTCACCTTTATTACACTGTTTTCTTGTATTCCAATACATCCTTATACACTTCAGAATTTATCAGGCAGCTTCTGTCTTCTGTCACATCAATACACACTAGTGACCCAGTGCCATTTGATGCCATGCATGCCTATGTCTTCACATTGCTGGTATGCTTTGGATCATGAGCCATTCCAAGCCTCCTCCATTCTTTTTTATTCCCATCGTTCTGGTACGGGTTGATTTTAGTCCACATAATGCTGTGCCAAAACAGGGCTGGCTTCTTCAGATGTATTTACAAAGTCTTTTCTTGAGGCTTATGAATGGTTTGCACCTTGTGGTGAACCCTTTTTATTTGCTCTCGTGAAGTCTTCTCTTTACGGTAGACTTGAATAATGATATGCCAACCTCCTGGAGAGTATTCTTCACTTGGCTGGATGTTGTGAATGGGATTTTCTTTACCATGGAAGGGATCCTACAATCATCCACCATTGTTGGTTTTCATGAACATCTAGGACTTTTTGTTCTGCTGAGCTCACCAGTGCATTTTTTTTCTTAGAATGTACCAACCTGTTGATTTGTCCACTCCTAATGTTCCTGCCATCTCTCTGATGGGTTTGTATCTTTTTTATTTGCAGCCTAAGGATGGCCTGTTTCACTTGCATTAAATGTTCCTTTGACCGCATGTTGTGGGTTTACAGCAACAGCTTCCAAATGTGAATTCCACACCTGAAATTAACTCCAGACCATTTAACTGCATAGTTGATGAAGAATTAATGAAGGACTAGTCCACATTAAACAGCTTTCGAGTCAATTGTCCAATTGACTTTTTGTCCCTTGAAAAATAGAGAGCTACATATTAAAGAGCTGTAATTCATAAACCCTTCATCCAATTTAGATGTGAATACCCTCAAATTAAAGCTGAATTAAAGCTGAGAGACTGCACTTTAAGCCTACATTCATTATTTAACTGTAATTTGAATTTATGTTGGCAAACAGTTGAAATAACAAAACTTGTGCCAGTGTCCAACTATTACCGGACCTAACTGTATATATTTTATATTTCATAAATATATAATATATAAAAATTGATTTCCATACTGTTCTTGCTATTTTTCCCTATATTGGTTACTTTTTCTCACTTGATCTGTTAAACAAATAGCGGGAAAATACTCTTATATACATAATATTATGTTATGCATATATTTTTCAGCATACTGATTGGCCCAATTTTGCATCCTTTTTTGTTTCCTAATCACAATCTTGGTACCAAAATTTTGCTTATCCAAATTGATATTCGCCCGATATTTAGGTTTTCAAAAAAAATGTTTTCAGAGAAAAAATGGCTCAGCCATGCACAAGTCTAGTATGTACTTCCAGGGTTATTCACTAAAGTGAGAATTCAAAACGAATATAAAATTTAAGGTCATAATAGACAAACTGAAAAAAAGTCTCTGAGCCAGCTATGCTTTGAGTTCGACTACTTTGGCCTTAAATTTGAAATTCAATTTAAATTTACTTTGAAGTCTCACTTTACCAAATAACCCTGTCTATATAAAAATAAATTTCTAATTATCTTAATCTAGTAATGCATTGTCAGCATAATAGTTTGTGTTATCCCATATGACAAAGCAAAACAAAACACAAAAATAACAAACATATATTGTTATATATGAATTAGTATATGGTGTTACATTTTGTATATAACATTTTGAAAATTATAAAAAAAAGATCAGCCGCCAGCTGAGATTCCCTTAGCAACTTATTTATCATTATTTTCCATCCATTTAGTATATAATAAAATTTACATCAAGCAGAAAGATAACTATACTTATTTTATATAGCACTTTACCAAGTCTATTTTGCATTCGTCTGGTTCTCTGTGAAGCAGGAAATTTAATTTAGTAGAATTAATAGGGGGATTTTGTAAGATTAGTGCCAGAGGAACTAATACAACTTTGCGTGAGGGAATAAGCTTACTCAAAGGAACACTCCATACACATAAAGCGTGCCAATGTGCTTTATATGTGAAAAGTGGGTTTTCTTTTTTGGTTTGGTTTTTTCTCTTTTTTTTTTTTTCATTTTACAAAAAGTGCAGATTTAAGTAGAAATTGGCACTTTTATAAACCAATCTTGCTACCTCCGGTTGCTAATCGTACAACTGGTCCTGTTACTTACTGGTTGCTTAGCTCAATGGAGCTAAAATCAAGAGAAAAACAATTGCCCTGAGCACCTGCCTTGCAAAGACTTCTCATTGGGCAGTCTGTGATGGACAGCCACATATACTCAGGGCTGGGTTAGAAGGGGAGTGATTGCAAAAGCAGCAGATCAATGATCTCCAGCCTCTGAAAGTGGTTTTACATATACCCTGATTTAAAAAAAAAAATACATAAGTAAATAAATGCATGTTTTCATTGAGGATATGTCTACTAAATAGTAATTTTACTTTTTTGTATCTGGGCAGTGGGCTGTCTCTTTAAGTATGTGGCACATATATTAGGGGGAGGAATTAGTTGGCCTTTTGCAAGTCCACCTGTTCTTTCCTGTTGATAGTGACAAATACAGCAACACATGCCTATACAAAGTGCAATAAAAGGAGGGAAATTAAAAAGTTCTATTCATCTGCTTAGGAGTGCTCCATCATATATATAAATTATAGCATGTAACCTACATGTTATAATTAAGTTTTGACAATTTTAATTTACATTTTACAAAAAAAGTCAAATTTTTATATTTTTTTCTTTTCTTTTTATATTTATGTTTTTTTGCAGGCCACCAAAATAAACAATGTGTTTTGTTTGTCTTTTACACAGTAAGTTATATTCAGAACAATTCTGAACAAGAACGCTTCAAAATTCTAATTTAGTTAAAAGCATTTTTGTCAGTACCAATATAAAACATTCTAGTCATGCTCAATAATTGTATATCCATGTGGCAATGAGCTGGTATTTGCTTATATTGGCAGCAATGCAAATTGCACAGATTGAGAAATTAGACAGACTTTACTCCTATATCTTTTTGGGGGGCCCAAAGCAACTGCCAAATGGCATACTACATTGAGCTACTTTAATGCATGCTGGGGACAGGAAAAATGACCTGCTTCCTTAATGGATATACAAAATGAAGCAGTATTTAAAATGGACACTATTCTGAACGTGAAATACAGTTTAGGCAGGGGTTTTAAATGTGTGTCTTAAAAGAAGCTTTGAAAAATGACCTGTGCCAGGACACAGTTTTAATTAAAAGAAATAACATTTTTCCCTTCTGATCCATGAAAAAAAAACGGAGGATAAATAACATTTGGTAATGTTTAAGGAGTAGAACTCTGGGAAATAGAACAAATCCTTAAAATAAGGAACAGGTGACCCTTCTATGTTTTACTTTGTATTAATTTCATATTTGATTTGTTTCCTTAGCTGTCTTTTTGGCATATATTGCATAGCATTTTATATTAAATTTATTCAATCATGTTTATCATTGACATTTTCAAAAGGACTAGTTGCCTTTTATGGATTACATTTCTCAATAAGATATTTAGATATGCAGTGAAATGATGAACAGAAGATTTTTTGGGGGAAGAACTATTGTAAATTAACTGATAGAGGTTTTTGCAATCAACATTTCCTTTGCCTCTTTACATTTTCTTTGTAATACTCATGTACTGTGCACATGAAAGTATTTTCATTATTTACATGCATAATAGCATAAAGTCAAAACTAGTTTGTGTAACTTTCAGACAGTGGTGACTCTAGGAACAATATATATATATATTTGGGAGAGCATGTACGATATGACTGTCAAAACTGGAGAGAACTTATCATTTTTACTAGGAGGATGGGGTAATGTGCCATTATTGGCTGTTTGATGCCAGCTTCCTGTGCATCCTGACATCAAACACCATATTTGCACAGAATTTACATTATCACTAATGACACCCCTTAGTTTAGATCTTTGTTTACTGGACTGCAGGCACTATCACAACTTCATTCAAATGAAACTGTAAAAGTGTCTGCAGTGTTCCTTTACGAAAACGTTTCTAATCATTTAAGCCAACATTTAAATAGATCTCAAGTTGAAGCATATTTAAATACCAGGTAACATTATTTTAGTAAACCATTTTTATTTTATTTTAATTTTTTGAATTTTGAATGATGTTTTATTTCTGTTAGTATATGTTACATTTGTTTTCTTTTCATTTTGTGCAAGGTATTTGTGTATTCTCTTTATCCCTACTGTGTTTATTCAACATGAACTATTATCAGTTGAGCAATGTTTTGGTTTTTTTAATTCTTGCCTCTTATTTATTATTATATACCAGGGATTACTAAATCTCTGGCTCTGTAGCTTAGTGCCATGGAAAACATAGTCAACAAATGTTACAGAGCCACAGATGAGTTATCAAACTTCTAGTCTCTAGTCTTGATGATCTGAATTTGAGCCTGTGAATATCAGAGGGAGGTGCAATGTTTTGTGCTTTAAGCACTTTTTTCTTCACAAATGGCTAGAAGTCTTGATCCCCAGGGTAGCCAAATAGTCTTACAACCTGCAGGTGCCATATCCATCAACCAAATTTGGAATTTGTTTTAGTCATTTGCTTGGGCTATCAGTCTGCTAACAATCAGGGCATTTGTTTCATCTAGAAAAACATCTGGAATAACTGTACACATTTGGAATTCTTTTCTGAGAGCTTATTCTGAATTTAGCTTCACATGTTATTTTGTAATTAGAAATGTTGGATTTTGCTACCAATTTGCACTTAATCATGAGATCTAAAAAAACACAACTTCCTTAAGCTGTCATATCCGTTCTACTCACACATGTTATAACGTGTTGTCATGTGCAGTATTCAAAATGTGTCCTTTCATTCTCTAAAGTTAACTGTTATAAGATGCATCAAAATACACAAGGGGAGCAATGAAAATATGAGTTTCTGTGGAATAAACACATTTTAAAGTTTAGTAAAACAAAACAGACAGTTTTTTTATGTAAGAGTAAATTTATCTAATATCAACTGACAGAGTGAAGAACAATCAGCAATCAAGTGAAGGCTTATTTAAGGCTTTTTCTTAAAGGAGCTACAGATAATATTACAGTACCCATGTCACTAATGTATTACAATTATGCATTACAATCAGCTTTTGCCATCACTACCTCACTAGGAATAACTAGTACTTTTTTGTGATGCAACATAGTATAAAATAGTGATACACTAATCTCTTATGTAATAACGATATTATTAGGCATTTGCCACATTCCCATTTCATCATTGGTCAAATTTCTATTTAATGTATCTTTCTATTAGATTTATTCACTAAACACCAGACTTTGTCCATCCAGAAAAGGACCGAATATGGTAATTTGCATATTTACTAAAGGAATTTGGTCAGGCTGAGTGAATTTGCAGCAAGAGGCAGCTCTCTAATTAGGCAATTTAGGGGGTCACCTAAGGCCTCGTGCTGGCAGGGGCCTCGCGGCCACCTAAATCGCCTTTGGGAAGAGTGACTTGTCGGGCTCTCAGTCCATGATCGAGGGCCTGACATCGGGAGTGTGCATGGCGTCTTGCCCCACCCATCTGCCCTGAGAGCAAGCCAAGTGTGAGCTGCAGACTGAAGTGTCTCACGATCCCCAGCCAATCAGAGCGTTGCCGCGGGTTACCACTCCTATCACCCGGCAGAGCTCCAGACCGAATAGGGAGCCCACTGGACCACCAGGGAGCCAAGACACTAGACCACCAGGGAAAAGGGATATTTAAAAGTCACCCTCCATCCCTAACTGCCACCTGTCATCCCTACTCCCCTCACTGCCATCTGTCATCCCCTACTACTCTCACTGCCATCTGTCATCCCCTCGCTGCCATCTGTCACCCCCTACTACCTTCACTGCCATCTGTCACCCCCTACTACACTCACTACCACGTGTAACCCCTACTACCCTCACTGCCATATGTCACCCACTACTGCCCTCACTGCCACCTGCCATCCCATCACTGCCACCTGTCACCCCCTACTCCCCTCACTGCCACCTGTCACCCCCTACTATCCTCACTACCATCTGTCACCCCCTACTTCCCTCACTACCACCTGTCATCCCCTTACTGACACCTATCACCCCCTCCTTCCCTAACTGCCACCTGTCACCCCCTTCTCCCTTCACTGCCATCTGTCACCCCCTGCTACCCTCACTGCCTTCTGTCACTCCCTGCTACCCTCACTGACATCTGTCACCCCTTCCTTCCCTCACTCTGTCACCCCCTTCCCTCACTTTGCCACCCCTTATGTCACTTACTGCCACCTGTCATTCCCTCCTTCCCTCACTCTCTCACTCCATCCCTCTCTCACTGCCACCTGTCACTCCCTCCTTCCCTCACTCTGCCACTCCTCCTTCCCTAACTGCCACCTGTCACCCCCTCCTTCCCTCACTCTGCCACCCCTCCTTCCCTAACTGCTACCTGTCACCCTTACTCCCCCCACTGCTCCAGTCACACAGAAAAGGTGATTTTCCTCACCTTTTCTCCCACGTCATACTGGTCCCCACCTTGGGCAGCTTCCATGGCTGAGATCATCAGCATCCAATGCTCTCCCATGTGCGGCAAAACACTCTGCTGTCCTATCAACATCTCCTCATAGAGATATATTGAGCCAGTGCATCTCTGTTGGGAGCATTCAGCATTTACATGGAAAGGCCTGCAGGGATAGGCTATAGACATCAGAAACACTGCATTAACTTCTGATTTTTGTGACTATAGTGTCCCTTTATGTTGTGTAATAATAAATATTTATTAAACAGATTCTAATTCAGCCAAAGATAGCTTGGACAGATACAGTACTTGTATTTGAGAAGCAGAGTGCTTTTTATCAAACATAATATTAGTAGCTTTTTTTGTTCAATAGAAGTCGATGAGTGGTATGCTATTCGCTTTTAATACTTTAATATAAGAAAGCAGTAGAGTGCTTAGAAAAATACTTTTCAGGTGATACACAATATGAAAAGTAAATCATGCCATGATTTAAAATTGAAAATTTTTTATAAAATATATGTCTCCTATATAAAATACACACACTGTGAAAAAAAATTACAACTGCACTTCAAGTGAATAATGTGTGAATGTTATTGTAATTTGCAATATATTGCCATGCTTCCTCAACCAATGAAGTATAATTATAAAAAATCAAAAAACAGTGGCCATGCTTTTGTTATATACAAAGTGCAATTCAATAAAGTGCATGCAAAGAATCAATAATAAAAAATTTAGTGTGCAAATCTTGTAATAATACCCAGGTGATAACCCCCAGGGTTATACACTAAAGGATACACTATAGTGTCAGGAGCAGCTAATTAAAATTGGTTTATTATATAATATATATATATTATGTATATATATATATGGTTTATAGATTTTGAAGCGCCTTTTCACATGGAAATTAGTTTTAATCTTAATACAGTAGTTTATCTAATCTAATAGCATATAGTTTTAAATCATTTGAACATAGAATTATGAACAATTAATGTCTGTCTGTCTGCCTGTCATTAAATAACCAGATAAAAAAAGAGAGAAATGCAGGCAGACTGGAATAATATATAGACAAGACAAGTCTTGAAAAAGTCCAGGAAGGACCGAAATGTTGACTATTATTTTCATGAACTTGCTACAATAAAAGCATACATTTGAATTGTAAATCCTATAAGTGTGCTCATCTTGGAACTTGTATATCTGTATATATCTTATATATATATATAAATAATAACAAAGTATTTAACCAGGAAAGGTACATTCAGATTACTCTGGTTTCCAAGTACATCATGGGATTGTTAGTATCACACAATTTAATGGTACTAATTATAAACATATAATTGTGTTAATAAGTTTATTTGCATTCAGATATGTTTATAAATTCATGGATTAAAATAACCACATTTTTAAAAGTTAATAAAGGTGTTGGTGCTTAACAGTTCATGGAAAATGTGTTTTAGACAGTAGTGTAAGCAGTTCCAAGGTAGACTGTAGTCATTGCAGTACAGTATATTAAACACCTAAAATGAAAAAAATAGAGAAAAAAAGATTTATGTACATTTATATATCTCGCAGTTTCACAGCCAGAAGACATAAAAAGTTTTATATGATATGTACTTTGAAATCCTACTATAACCTTGCTTTCCCATGAATATATTATCAAACACTCAAGGTTATTTGACCTTTTTTAAGCTTGGGAGTCACAAGTACAATAAGTCAATAATGCACTGCATGTATTAAAAATAGCTCACTATGAAGAAATAAAGTATCAATGGCCAAATTAAGGATATACCTAGTTCACTTTTCAACCATGGGATTTGAATCTGGGCCCAAGTCTCATTAGTGGCAATTCAGCGGCCCACAAATCCAAATTAGCCACAAGAAAGCATATCGTTTTTAAAACAGGCCATCTAGAATACTTCACACAAGGTATATTAAATCGTAGTAGTAATTTTATTACCAACTTCTGCCAAAGTTAATGCCATTATTTCTGCATATTTAACACAATGCAGTGTTTCTAGCAAAGTTAAATTTTAACCCTTTAAGGACCGAGGACATACATAAAAAACCGGCCCTTAATGACTGCGGACATACATAGTACATCCTCAAAAGCCTTCTTACTTACACAATCGCTGCTGTTCCCCCGCTGGCGATCAGTGTTTTAAAAAAAAAAATACGAATAAATGAAAACTAAATATATATTTTTTAAATAATAAATAAAATAAAACATATATATATATATATATATATATTTGTAATTTTATTCTAACTGTATTTTGATTTATATCAAAATACACTTAGAATTAAATATATATATATATATATATATATATATATATAAATAAACATAGTAAATCTCTGTCCTTCATCCTCTTTCTCTCTATACACTGTGACACCACGCAAGTACATTAAGAATTCATTGACTCGTTAGCCAGAGTTACACAATTACCTAAGCCACTCTTGCACCCACCAAACCATAAAAGCTGAATTGGTGTTCTCAAAGCCATGGGAAAAGGAACCCAAACAAAACTGGGGGAGCAATCCTTTACACATGAGACTTTTTATGCACCATGTGTAACATCTTGAAATGATGCTGCCATTGTTTATTCACTTATTCCTCTACCAGTATAATTTAATGTTAAAAGGAAAATATACATTTTGGTCTCAAATATACTGAACCACTCTATTATGGAGCCACCACTCTTTACTGATGCTAGAGGCTGGGATGACTTCACATCCTGGCATCTGGCATCAATAACAAGGCTTGAGAGATGTTTAAATTATTCATGCAACTCCCTCACAGCTGACGCTGTAGCCTGGGGTCCATGCATGTGTCATAAATGGGAAGGATGTGTCCATTTTCATCTACTCCCATTAAAAATATCTGGTTAATTTGTCCCTTACACCCTGCTACTTCCTATACCCATGGTCAAGGTCATAGTGTTAGGAAAGGTTCAAAATACATTTTACCTGTAATAATGTATTCATGTATTATTACAGCTTGCCTGCATATCTTTTGCTATTCAACTGTCCTATCATCTATCTGGTTATATATCGATAATTTAATTGGTGCAGTACAGGCTAGAGTAAACTCCCTTTCCTCAGCAGAGCTTGATTATTCGAGACTGAGGTTTTGATCAAACAATGTCTGTAAAGATATATCTGTGTAATGTCTTGTCTGCACTGTGGAACATTTATCTTGATTATTTACAAGAACAACATTCTTTTACTTCTGTTCAATACAAACGTTTAGGCCATCTGTATTTTAATTAAAATAATATTTTTCTCATGGTCCCAGGGCTCTATGGAAAATAGTGCAGCATGATTTTTCTGTATTGTAATAATTAGAAATGTTTGCTTTTCATGATGATGTGAAAGTACAGCACTGGGTAAATCACTGTATTTTAATCAAATGATGATAGCAACTATTGTTTACATTAGCCAAATGTTAAAATAAAGAAAACACACAAACATGCATAGCAAACACTACATTTATCAAATTCATAATGTTTATATTAGACTTACTTTTCTGAAATAAAAAGTCTTCATTTCCTGACATACCCCCTTTATACCCAACTGATCCAGTATGGTGGTGTCTATTCAATAAACAGTACATTAGTTCAGTTGAGAGTATCCTTGTTAAATGCAAGCCAGGAGAGCACTACTGAAATTAAACATGTGAACCTGCTGAAATTTTTAAAATTAGCAATATGAAACAGTTCTCAACTCTAACAATTTGCTATTTATTGGCTAGCCCTAATTAGTGTGCTTAAAAATCATATGTTTCCAGGACTGTGAAATGTAATACTGTAATACTAAGATTTTAGCCTGTCAGAGATAGCACACTGTATTGGCATATTGAAGTATCTTCATTCAAATTTCTGGGCAGGAAAAGTAAATATATATTTAGAGAGAGAGAAATGTTTCTGTATAGCTTGCTAATCATGCACATTGATCTAATGACCGAGATTTGTGTATTATAAATGTTAGTAGCGCTTTATTAATTACACCAGTAATTTACAATATTTACGCATGTGTACCTCAAGTAAAAAACACCAGAAAAGCAAACAGAGATATTCACTAAAGTAAGAATTCAAAGTGAAATCAAAGTGAATTTCAAATTCCAGGTAAAATTAGCCAGAATGGTAATATTAACAAAATCAGCTTTGCTTCCATTTCAACTACTTTGGCCTTGAATTTGAAATACACATTGAATACTTTCTTAAGTGAATAACCATTAGAGATTTCACTTGAATGCACTGTCAGATGCGGGGATTTGGTGAGACTGAGAGAAGTGGGTATCTTTTTAATCGTCAAAGTCAGTAAACAGTGCTGGACAACTGCCTGCAGACTAAGAACCCCTGAATAGTTTGCCATAAAACACTAAGGGTCACATACAGCAGTTTACTCCACAGTAAAAGTTGTTTTGACTACCTTAGTACTACAATGTAGAAGACCTAAGCATTTGACTAGACTTATACCCTTGAATCAGTCAGGCATGTAATTTTAAAGGGACACTATAGTGTTAGCAATACAAACTGTATTACTAACACTATAGTTTCCCTCTGCTCCATGCCCTCTCCGCTTGACTCGAGCACAGAGATCCCTTAGCGCTAGGTCGCTTTCCGCCTCCTCCAATGTCAGCGATGGTGGAGGACATTCAGTGTTGTTTAACATAGTTTAACTCCATGAAAGGCCACGAAGCACCTCTAGTGGCTGTCCTAACCCTGCAATAGAGAAAAATAAGGGAATTGGGGGCACTACCAAAACATTTCTTAGCAGTGGTGCTGCCTTAGAGACCAAAATTCATACCAAAGACAGATTAAGGAACAGCGCACACAAAACAACACTTTTAAATTTGACAAGGCTGTTTAAAATCGCCTATCCCAGCAAACAAATATGGAGATTCAGTTAAACCATATGGCCATGGCATGCTATGTCCACCACTATACCACAGTACACCGATACCAATGGGTTCTACACTAATTTTTAGCTTGGGTGACATTTAAATAGTGCTACTGCTAAATGAACCAAAGTGTATTTTTTTCAATTTGACAATTTTTATTGAGTCAATAGAATGACAGTTAGGTTAAAAAAAGAAGAGGGTATTCATTGACAAACAGTAAAATATAGTATGTACAGTGGGTAATAGATAAAAAATATCAACAGTTACCCTATTCACTGATAGTATTGTAGACAAAGGACTCCTCCTTGTCCTCAAAACAATATAGAAAAGTTATATCTTATCCTAAAAAGGTGTCATGAGCATGTTTTCAGACTTAAGAGAGCTGAAGGAAGCCAAACTCCAGTCTTTATTTAATAATACTATTACCTCACACCAAGATCATAATGTTACTCTAGATAACTATTTCTTTAAGTTAGAGAAACTCTCATTCAGAGAGATGAAAAAATGGTGGGAAATATCCTTCTTGGAATCATATCTTAAAGAAAGACTGATTCCAAGAGGACTTAGACTTGAGAAAAAAACAGCAAATGGTTTAGAAAAATCCAAATATATTGAACGTTGTCAGAGATGCTCAATGACCCTTATGGAAATAATTTTCGATTTTGAAAGAGATAATTTGAATATGGTCTGTAATGAAATGGGAACGTTTGCCGAATCTAATACCCTAGATAAAGATACCTCTGAATTTAAGAGGAAGGAGACAATTATTTTTGAAAGAATAGAGAAGTTTGATGATAATACTGCACAAACAAAAAAACAAAAAGTATCTAAGGGATAAAAGAGCTAAAGCTAACAATACTCATTCAACTCTGAACAAAAATCAAAATAAGATTTAGACAAAAAGAAAGTGGTAGACCAAACTATAGAAATTTTAACAGAGACTGACCAATGACCAGTCTGGACATCAATATAGATGTTACTCACCCCCGTATAATCAATCTCATAATCAAATCAATTTTAGAAAACATAATGATAATTTAGCCCAATCTTTTTTGGTTTCTAACCCTTCAGCTCATCTTCCCTCTACTAGGATTAGTACTTCTCCCTCTCAGGCCCATGCAAATCGTCCCAACAGGGATTTTTTAGGGAAGGGGCGAGACCGAAGAAAGGGAGAGATAACAGAATTCCTTCTACCAAGGTCTCAAGAAACTCCATACAAATCGTTTTGCACCTTTGAGAGAGAGAGATACTCCAGGAAAAAGATGGAGAGTGAGTGGAATAGTGAAGGGCATTTAATTCTCAAATTTCACGAAGAACAGTTGGGTGTTTTTAATATTTCTAATTCTCTTTTAACGTCTCAAGAAGTCTTGCTCTTGAGTAAAGACTTTACATTTTTCCCAGAGGAACCATTAAAAGGTGTTTTATTATGAAAACAAGTGAAGGATATTCAAATGATGTACTGATTCCTACCCACAATAAAGAGCCACAAGAAATTCAAACCCAAGTCTAAATTTTGTCCAAACAATAAAGGAAGTAAGATTGAATCCTTCAATACAATGATAATCAGAGATTTTGACAAACTAGGAAAAAAATCCAGATAAAAGAATCAAACATAAGAATTTAACATAAGGTAAAAAGCAAAATAGTATTAGATCTGAAAAAAGAAAAGATTTAACTATTAAAAATGCAGTAAAGGGAGGAGGTGTAGTTGTTATATCAACCCAATATTATGTGACGGAAGCGTATGCATTGTTAAAGGATCACCATACTTATACAAAACTTATTAATAATCATAATCATAAATTGAATCAAGAACTTAAACAACTTCTAAATAGTGCAAAACAAACTAGTATTCTTGCTGATTCAACATATTCTTTTATTTTTGCTGAATTTCCTAAGGTACCCAGCTTTATTTCCTCCCTAAAATCCATAAATGTAAAGAAAAACCCCCTGGTAGGCCTATAATTAGTGGTATTGACTCTTTTGACTTCTAAACTCTCTGAGTATATTGATTTCCATCTACAGAAATATGCTCAGGGAGCTTTATCTTACCTTAGGGACACCAAGCATCTTATCCAGGAGTTAGAGTCGATTGAATGGGAGGATGATTATATTTGGGCAATCCTAGATGTGATATCTCTCTATACCGTGATAGATCACGATATCGGTATAGAGGCAGTTAAAAGAAATTTGGCAAGAGCTACAACTTTGGAACTTGTTTTCTGCTCCTTTTTAGAAGAGGCCATCCGCTTCATTTTGACTCACAATTTTTTCAGTTTTAATGAGGAGTTTTTCTTGCAAATTAAGGGCACAGTCATGGGCACCAAGTTTGCACCAAGTTATGCCAATGTGTTTATGGACTTTTGGGAAAGACTGTCAATTTGGTCCGATAACCCCTATGGTGCAAATTTGGTGCTCTGGAGGCACTACATTGATGATGTCCTTGTAATTTGGCATGGCCCCATAGAAGAGCTTAATGATTTGTTTACTTATGTGAACCCCAATTTCTTATCATTGGTTTTTACCCCAAGATAGGCATCTCTAATTTCGATTTTCTTGACTTATCAATTTATATTTAGAATCGTTTAATTAAGACCAAAACTTTTTTTTAAACTACATATTCTAATAGTTTTATTGACATGAAGAGCGGGCATCACCCCTTTTGGCTTAAGGGGGTCCCCAAAAGCTAATTCATTAGAATATGCAGAAATTGCAGTGACCTTGATTCTTTTTATTCACAAGCAGATATTTTGAGGAATGTTTTTTTAGAAAAGGGCTATTCTCTGGAATTTTTAGATGCTGAGATTGAAAGTGTGGGGAAAATTGATAGAAATAATCTTCTTATGGATAAAAAGAAAGATACTACCATTAGAAATCCTAATTTCGATTTTGCTTTCAATTCCCAATACAACTCAAAAGCTTTTGACATACAAAGAATAATTAAAAAAAGCATTGTGGGCTACTCGTGGAAAATGAGTTTCTAAACAAACAGATCCCCCATGTTCCTAAAATTATTTTCAGAAAGGAAGTCAAATTTAAGCACCAAGCACTTTTCATTCTGGGAAAAATAAAATTAAGCATAAGGAGGGCTTTTATACGTGTGGCAATTGTAAAAGCTGTGATCATCAATTCAATTGCCACACGTATAAAAACAATATTAAAAACCATATGTTGACACATTCAGTACCAGTGCACTGTAATAAATGCCCTCTCTTTAATATTAATCATCTTAAATGTATAATCATTGAACAGGTGACTTTAGATGAAAGAGGTGGTGACCTTGTGATGCATCTAAGGAAAAGAGAGAGCTATTGGATACACACACTAAAAACAATGCAATCAAGAGGACAGAATGTTGATTTTGATTTAATGTGCATTTTATAACAGTACTTTGAATAGTAGTGTTTTTTTCATTATGGTGTTTTTTTCATTATAGTGTTTTTTATAATAATTTCCTTTTCAGACTGATTTTATTGATTCCATCCCTTACACAATATTCTTTTTATCACTTATTCTAGACTAATTTTAGCTATTTTGTATGATTATATTTGTATCTATTTTATGTCAGATCGATTCCCTTCTACTTGGCCTATTTACTAATAATATTTTGCAACATTTTCGTAATTTTTATGTTCTCTATGGATATTATGGACCGATTACGCTCCTTAATGAGCGGTGGAACACATGCAGACAAGTGAAACGCATTGCTTTATTCGACGTAACATGAAAGAGAGACTTGACTTACAAATCCGGAAACATCCGAGGGACACACCTGGAAGTATCTTGTTACACATAGATTGGTCTGAAATTTCCCGCACCAACGCCAGACGGATTTAAAAACAGACCGCCGGTGCCTCTTGTCTCCATGCCTTCACGAGGAAAGGAACTCTGCTTTATGCCTCTGAAGAAGTTCAAAGGATATTGAACAAAACGCGTTGGGCTATTTTTAGTGTATAGAGTCTATTTATGCTTATTTTCTTATTTGTTTTTATTCATCGTTTCCTGGTTTTCCTGTTCTTATGGATTCAAGGACCGGAATACCTGTTTGACAGATTGTGATGTGCCTATATGCCACTTTTATCCTGTAAGTGTGCCTTGTATTAAAGAAGTGTTATTTTATCTGGAAACTCTGCACTATTATTCTTTTTCCTTTCCTTACATGCAACAATGTTCCATATGTCCTGAGGCTACAATAAGATCACATAGTGATATGCCTACAATCAATTTTGGTTTGTGAGTGCTACTTATTTTTACCACCGCCGCCCCTTTTTTCTTTTAGCAGTATTGCATTATGTTTTTCTCTGTTATTATTGTATTGTAGATTACCTTTGGGTATCTTTTCTATATTGTCAAACAGTAGGCATATATCAGTTGGTTATATTGTTATCAGTGTTAATTTTGGCGGTAAATTCCAATTTAGCTTTTGACTAAAAATCCATTTTATATTTAGTTGTATTTTAGTCATCTGAATTGTTTTAGTTTTAGTCTAGTTTTAATTGACAAAATCTCCAGTAGATTTTAGTCAACATAACTAAAAACAGGTTTAGTTAAAGCCTCTATCTACCTCTTTTGCCTACTATATATAATGAGGTAGAGGCAGCAAGGGTGTTAGGGGGAATTCTAGCTCAGCTGATATAGTAATCAAAACATAACAAAAAACAATACTATTTACAATATTAATAAAGATTCTATACAAAATCAGTCTCACAATATGTGAGAATATACAGCATCCCACATAAGATGTACATATGAAGAGAGACTGTTAATCAGGACAAAATAAAAGCTTAATTTAAATATAATATATTAAGCATAGTACATACCCAGGTTCAAGTTGTATCCCTTGGTGGGCACCGAACAGACGCACCTACAGGAACCAATGCCAGTCTAGCTTCTCATTGAGAACATGAGGGGACACTGTCTCCAGCCGGTGCATCCACTGGGCTTCCTTTTGTAGTAGTAGTTTCTCCATATTGCCACCTCTGGTTAAAGGTGGCACCCTCTCAAGCACTTGTTATCTCAACTGTACAGCATTGTGTCTTTTCTCCTTTTAGTGCTGTGCGACTGGAGCATCTGAATTTATACTGTGGGTAGTGGTTTTGTGCTGAGACAAATATACTACATACTCTGTCTGACATGTAAAAAACCATGTCAATTTAATCTGTTCACCAGTTCAAGGATGGGTGCAAAATTCACCTTTAATGATCCCACTGCAGTGATTGCAACTTAAACAGGGATATGTCCCATGTACAGGTTTTGAAAGTAACATTTGTCTAATGTACATCTGTGTGACAGCCCTGACTACCTTGTCTCTAATAGAATGCCCACGTTTGTTTGCAAACAGTGGAGGGTTTTTAAATAGATGTCCAGTCTGTTTGTCTGTTTCTAGTATAAACCAGTTGTTTCGTATAACCTTCTGAATTTGTGGTGTAAGTGCTGAGTGAGTACTCACAAATGGTATTCTGTCTTGTTTGGATTTATTACTCGTAGAGAGTAATTCCTCCCGGTTAATGCATTTGGCTTTTCGTTTGGCTTTCCGTAACAGACGTGAGCTATATCACTTATCCAGGAATTTCTGTGAAAGGTCTGTGATCGGCTATCAACTATGTTGTCATCGCTGACAATACGGCGGACTCGCAGGAACTGGCTGTATGGAATTGTAACAGATTTGTTTAGGCGAATGAAAGCTTTTAACTGAATCAGTCGGATTAGTGTACAGATCAGTTTCCAGAAATCCATCCTTCTTGCTGACCTGCACATCTAAAAAATTGACACTGTCAGTACTCACTACCATGGTAAACTTAGTGTCCCTATGACACTCATTTAATTATTTTAGATACACCTCGAGATTAGACCTGTTGCCCTGCCATAACATAAAGCAGTCAGCTATAAAGCATAGCCACTTGGTGCCAAACATCTGAAAAAGCTCATGTTTATAAACAACATTTTCTTCAAAAGCTGTCATAAATAAGTTGGCATATGAGGGTGCCATATTAGCACCCATCGCATTCCCCTTGGTTTGTTCATAAAGAAATTACATGTATCTAAAGGAATTTTTCTTTAAGACAATTTCCAATAATCTGTTCACAAATGAGTACATTATTTTGTCTATAAGTATACTAGACAGTCTTTCCTGTACTATAGTCAAACCTTCCTGATGAGGGATGGATGTGTACATCCAATGTCACCAGTAAATCAGAGGGCTCTATACTTATGTTATGAATGCTTACCAAGAAATCTTTAGTGCCCTGAATATAAGATCTACCAGAAGATACTAATTGTTGTAGAAATTGGTCCACAAAGATGGCTAGAGGTTGAAAAGTAGAGTCTGTACCTGCCACAATCGGGTGCCCAAGTGAATGAATGGGATCCTTGTGGACCTTTGGTAGGGTATAAAAGTGTCCCTTTTAATTTTTTCACCGCTTCCAATTCTTCCAATTTCGCTACTGCTACTGTGTTTTCTTGTGTAACCTTCTGTAGCCGTATCTTTTTGCCCATTCCCAACCCATGTGTGTCTCTTTGTGCCCTCTCAACTCTCTAGGTGTCTCTCTACCAGGCCCTGGTCTGTCTCTTTTGCCCCTTCCACAGCACCTCTGTGCATTGTTAATTTTGGCAGTAAATATTAATTTAGTTTTTGTCATAGTCTTTTGACTAAAAAGCCAATTTAGTTTTAGTCGTATTTTAGTCATCTGAATTATTTTAGTTTTAGTCTAGTTTTAGTTAACTAAATCTCAAAACTTTTAATTGTAAAATTTTCAAATTTAACAAATTATTAGTCGACAAAATTAACACTGATTGTTATTGCAACATTTGGCAATATGATACATGTGTGGGTTACGTATAATTAACCAAACATGTGCAGAAAACAGAGTTTCATCTTGAATAGATTCGCCTAATTAGATGTGTGATGGTCTGGCAGTTCACATATTACATTTACAGTGGTAAGACAGAAATATCAGTCATACAATGTTTTTGCAGGTTTGATTCTGTATCTTCAAGTTGCTATGAGAATGCCAGATAAATGTCAAGCTTAATATGCTCCTGGCATGGGTAGTTTGTCCCGGGGTGAACCAGCATTTATTAATATAAGGTTTCTAGATATCTTATTAATCCGTCGCTCATGCCTCATGCCTCTCTGTACCCCATTTAGTTTTTTAGTTTGATGGTGTCTATAGCCTTTTGGCTCCCTAGACTACTATGACTGTTTTTTTTATAGAGGAAGGAAATGTAAATGGGGAATAGAGGAGTAGGGAGAAATGAACAATGTACAATGTGTGTATAAGTCACCAGTCTCTCATTAAGATGTAACTATTGACATAGCTGGGGGTGCTGTGCAGCAGCCACGAAGATCCCAGTCCCAAGCCTCTCTCCCTGGGATGAACGCTGCATTCCTGGAAACCTCCAGCTAAAGTTTTCTCCATGGAAATGCAGACAGCTCTGCACTATGTGCAAGATTGCCAGATTTCCATTGCAACCTCATGTCACCTACAGGCGTCCTTTGAAATTACAGGACCCTTTGGGTGTTACACTTTATACTCACCTTTTCGTGATGTCATATTTGTTGGACATCTTGCACGGGTCACACTCCTTTGTATGTCCTGGTGCAAGGTGATGATGGTGTCCAATAGTATTTTTCTATCCCTATATAAGTTCCCCTCTTGCTGGGAACCATTGCCCTGTCATGGTTCTTGTTAGCCTGAGAGTGTGTTTATTATTTTCTTGTTTTTCCTGCTGCTGACCTGGTTTCGTATTTTGACTATTCTGACTCTCTGTATTCCTTTGACCTTGGCTTGTTTTCTCGTCTTTGTGTACCTCTATATTCCTTGACCTATACATCCTTTATTACTACAATTTCTTGCCTTTTTAGGCATACATTAAGCCCGGACACTCTGAAGTCCAGGTTACGTATCTTGTTCTTCCTTCTATTTTGGATAAAATCCTTCTCCCTGTGTGTAGGGGTTACCCCAATCCTGACAACTATGAACCAAAGTGTATATAATGAATATGTTGTAAGAGCATTGTGAATATATATATATATATATATATATATATATACACATATAAAACAAGAGGGGGTTGGCTGCACTCACTTTAACATGCATAAATGGGGGTGCTGCTGGGGGCCAAATAATACAATACACAAGATCCAGCGCACTCACCTATCCACTAAACAGCAACTTCAATGTTGAAAGATTTTATTTGTTTTTTTTAAAAACACCTAATCTAGGCAAAAATAATGGGGGTTTAGTTACATTATATGATCATACATTGCATAAGCCTGCCACAACGTCAATGTACCCCATCTTTGGCAGGTCCTACACTAACAGCCTAATGTCTGCTCTTATGAGATTAACCTACTTGGGGAAAAAAATTCCATCTGGGGCTCTCTGCAGTACAAGGCTAAATAGGGCCCTGGGATGAGGCACCTGTGACAGGGAGGGGTGCAAAACCAAGGAGTTGGCTAGACTCCCAAATATATATAAAACAAGAGGGGGTTGGCTGCACTCACCTTAACATGCATAAATGGGGGTGCTGCTGGGGGCCAAATAATACAATACACAAGATCCAGCGCACTCACCTATCCACTAAACAGCAACTTCAATGTTGAAAGATTTTATTTGTTTTTTAAAAACACCTAATCTAGGCAAAAATAATGGGGGTTTAGTTACATTATATGATCATACATTGCATAAGCCTGCCACAACGTCAATGTACCCCATCTTTGGCAGGTCCTACACTAACAGCCTAATGTCTGCTCTTATGAGATTAACCTACTTGGGGAAAAAATTCCATCTGGGGCTCTCTGCAGTACAAGGCTAAATAGGGCCCTGGGATGAGGCACCTGTGACAGGGAGGGGTGCAAAACCAAGGAGTTGGCTAGACTCCCAAATATATATAAAACAAGAGGGGTTGGCTGCACTCACCTTAACATGCATAAATGGGGGTGCTGCTGGGGGCCAAATAATACAATACACAAGATCCAGCGCACTCACCTATCCACTAAACAGCAACTTCAATGTTGAAAGATTTTATTTGTTTTTTTAAAAACACCTAATCTAGGCAAAAATAATGGGGGTTTAGTTACATTATATGATCATACATTGCATAAGCCTGCCACAACGTCAATGTACCCCATCTTTGGCAGGTCCTACACTAACAGCCTAATGTCTGCTCTTATGAGATTAACCTACTTGGGGAAAAAATTCCATCTGGGGCTCTCTGCAGTACAAGGCTAAATAGGGCCCTGGGATGAGGCACCTGTGACAGGGAGGGGTGCAAAACCAAGGAGTTGGCTAGACTCCCAAATATATATATAAAACAAGGGGGGTTGGCTGCACTCACCTGAACAAGCATAAATGGGGGTGCTGCTGGGGGCCAAATAATACAAAACACAAGATCCAGCGCACTCACCTATCCACTAAACAGCAACTTCAATGTTGAAAGATTTTATTAGTTTTTTTAAAAACACCTAATCTAGGCAAAATAATGGGGGTTTAGTTACATTATATGATCATACATTGCATAAGCCTGCCACAACGTCAATGTACCCCATCTTTGGCAGGTCCTACACCAACAGCCTAATGTCTGCTCTTATGAGATTAACCTACTTGGGGAAAAAAATTCCATCTGGGCAGGCTTATGCAATGTATGATCATATAATGTAAATTCAAACCCCATTATTTTTGTTTCAGATTGTGGTGTTTTTAAAAAACAAATAAAATCTTTCAACATTGAAGGTTGTTGCTTAGTGGATAGGTGAGGCGCTTGGATCTTTGTGTATTGTATTATTTAGTCTCCCCAGCAGCACCCCCATTTATGCACATGTTAAGGTGAGTGCAGCCAACCCCCTCTTGTTTTATATATATTTGGGAGTCTAGCCAACTCCTTGGTTTTGCACCCTTCCCTGTCACAGGTGCCTCATCCCAGGGCCCTATTTAGCCTTGTACTGCAGAGAGCCCCAGATGGAATTTTTTTCCCCAAGTAGGTTAATCTCATAAGAGCAGACATCAGGCTGTTAGTGTAGGACCTGCCAAAGATGGGGTACATTGACGTTGTGGCAGGCTTATGCAATGTATGATCATATAATGTAACTAAACCCCCATTATTTTTGCCTAGATTAGGTGTTTAAAAAAAAAAAAAAAACTAATAAAATCTTTCAACTTTGAAGTTGCTGTTTAGTGGATAGGTGAGTGCGCTGGATCTTGTGTTTTGTATTATTTGGCCCCAGCAGCACCCCCATTTATGCATGTTCAGGTGAGTGCAGCCAACCCCCCCTTGTTTCATATGTATATATTTGGGAGTCTAGCCAACTCCTTGGTTTTGCACCCCTCCCTGTCACAGGTGCCTCATCTCAGGGCCCTATTTAGCCTTGTACTGCAGAGAGCCCCAGATGGAATTTCTTTCCCCAAGTGGGTTAATCTCATAAGAGCAGACATTAGGCTGTTAGTGTTGACCTTAAAAGATGGGGTACATTGACGTTGTGGCAGGCTTATGCAATGTATGATCGATATAATGTAACTAAACCTAATATTTTGTTTTAGATTAGGTGTTTTTAAAAACAAATAAAATCTTTCAACATTGAAGTTGCTGTTTAGTGGATAGGTGAGGCGCTGGATCTTGGTATTATATATATATATATATATATATATATGTATATATATATATATATATATATATATATATGTATATAATGCACAATGAATCAATGAATGGAATAAACAAATACAATTAAAACACAAATACAAATTATGTCACTGTAATAATAGCAAAAGACGGAACCAAAATATGAAGGGGAAGAAGAGTTGAAAAAGGAAACCAACTCTAAACGTACCCTTCGTTAGCAACCCATATTTAAAGGAACACTATAGGGTCAGGAACACAAACATATATTCCTGACCCTATAGTGTTAAAACCACCATCTAGCCCCCCTGGGCCCCTCATGCCTCCATAAATATTGCAAAATCATACTTGTATTCAAGCCTGAAGCTGTAGCTCTGCATGCTGTTTGCCTCAGAAAAACAAGCTGTCTCCTGACATTATCAGAAGTGGTGGCCTGATCCAATCACAATGCTTCTCCATAGGATTGGCTGAGACTGACAAGGAGGCTGATCAGGGGCAAAGCCAGCACAATTCAAACACAGCCCTGGCCAATCAGCATCTCCTCATAGAGATGAATTGAATCAATGAATCTCTATGAGGAAAGTTCAGTGTCTGCATGCAGAAGGATCTCTAACAGACATCTAAGGAGTGGCCAGTGAAGTTATCACTAGGCTGTAATGTAAACACTGCATTTTCTCTGAAAAGACAGTGTTTACAGCAAAAAGCCTCAAGGTAATGATTCTACTCACCAGAACAAATTCAATAAGCTATAATTGTTCTGTTGACTACAGTGTCCCTTTAAGACTGAGCTTTCAATGAGATCTATTAAAATAACTGAAAGTAGAAAATGTAAACCTAGACTGGCTAGGCTGTAACATACAAAAACATAACAAATAGACACAAATGCTCAGTATTAAGCCCAAAGACTTGATAGAATCATAAATCCAATGTCAAATCATCTGAAATATAGAAACTAAAGTTACACAGTTACATAATTACACAGCTGAAAAGAGACTTGCGTCCATCAAGTTCAGCCTTCCTCACATTTGTTTTTTGCTGTTGATCCAAAAGAAGGCAAAAAACCCAGTTTGAAGCACATCTTAACTTCCTAACATATCTTGTTAGAGAGAAAAGAGCATGCAAAAGTAACTGCAACCTAGATAAAATGTAACGAAAGGAGTAGAGAAATCTTCTGAAAAATGAAAGGGGTGGGTAAACAGCTTGCCTTCAGAGTGTCTTACAAAGCTGTAAGGTAAAAGAGTCTAAAAGGAAGGAAAGGGGGAATACAGTAAGAAGACGGAGGACCTGTATACTACTCACATCGTGCCTTTGAGGGCACCCCTTAAAAAAACTAGTCCCCCTTTCCCTCATGGTAAAAGTGATGAAATCTACACTGAACCAAATTATAAACGCAATACTGTTGTTTTTGCCCCCATTTTTAATTATTATTATTATGATATTTATAGAGCGCCGTCAAATTCCGCAGCGCTTTACAATGGGTGGACAAACAGACATGTAGTTGTAACCAGACAAGTTGGACACACAGGAACAGTGGGGTTGAGGGCCCTGCTCAATGAGCTTACATGCTAGAGGGAGTGAGGTAAAATGAAACAAAAAGGTAAGGATAGTATTAGACTAGTGACAGTTGCAGAAGAGGAATCAGTCAGGAGCTATTAACAGTTTCATTGATACGCTTTTATGAAGAAGTGGGTTTTTAACGATTTTTTGAAGGAGTGGAGACTGGGTGAGCATCTAACGGAGGAGGGAAGCGAGTTCTACAGGAACAGTGCAGCCCTCGAGAAATCTTGAAGGCGAGCTTCAGAGGTGGGAATACGGACAGAAGATAGACATAAGTCTTCAGCAGATCGTAAGGGCCTAGATGGGACATACTTGTGTATAAGGGAGGATAGATAGGTGGGAGCAGCATTATGTAGAGATTTGAAAGCAAGAACCAGAATTTTAAATTGAACTCTATATTTTATAGGAAGCCAATGTAGGTATTGACAGAAGGGTGAGGCATGGGAGGTGCGGGCGGACAGGAAGATGAGCCTCGCCGCCGCATTCATTATGGACTGTAACGGCGCTAGTTGGGAGCACGTAAGACCACTGAGAAGCGGATTACAGTAGTCAAGGCGAGAAAGGACAGTGGAATGGACCAACACCTTAGTCGCATCTGGCGTTAAGTAGGGGCGGATGCGCGCAATGTTTTTGAGATGGAAATGACAGGATTTGGAGATAGATTGAACATGAGGCTTGAAGGAGAGGTCGGAGTCAAAGAGAACACCTAGTCAGCGAGCCTGCGTGGTGGAGCTGATGGTAGAACCGTTGACTTGGAGGGAGACAGACACAGGAGTAACAACACTTGAGGGAGGAAAGACCAGAATTTCAGTTTTGATCAGGTTTAATTTAAGGAAGTGACAACATGGGTTTACTTCAGGGAGATCATGCCAAACTAATCTTATTGATTTTTTTGATTGGGTAACTAAAATTCTAGATCAGGGTGGTGCAGTAGACATTGCTTACCTAGATTTCAGTAAGGCTTTTGACACTGTTGCACATAGAAGGCTTATCAATAAACTGCAATCTTTAAGTCTGGATTCCAATATTGTTGAATGGGTAAGGCAGTGGCTGAGTGACAGGCAACAGAGGGTTGTAGTTAATGGAATATATTTGAAGCTTGGACTTGTCACCAGTGGGTACCTCAGGGATCTGTACTTGGACCCATTCTCTTTAATATTTTTATTAGTGATATTGCAGAAGGTCTTGATGGTAAGGTATGTCTTTTTGCTGATGATACTAAGATATGTAACAGGGCTGATGTTCCAGGAGGGAGAAGCCACATGGCAAATGATTTAGGTAAACTAGAAAAATGGTCAGAGTTGTGGCAACTGACATTTAATGTGGATAAGTGCAAGATAATGCATCTTGGACGTAAAAACCCAAGGGCAGAGTACAGAATATTTGATAGAGTTCTAACCTCAGCATATGAGGAAAGGGATTTAGGGGTGATTATTTCTGATGACTTAAAGGTAGGCAGACATTGTAATAGAGCAGCAGGAAATGCTAGCAGAATGCTTGGTTGTATAGGGAGAGGTATTAGCAGTAGAAAGAGGGAAGTGCTCATGCCATTGTACAGAACACTGGTGAGACCTCACTTGGAGTATTGTACACAGTACTGGAGATCGTATCTTCAGAAGGATATTGATACCTTAGAGAGGGTTCAGAGAAGGGCTACTAAACTGGTGCATGGATTGCGGGATAAAACTTACCAGGAAAGGTTAAAGGATCTTAACATGTATAGCTTGGAGGAAAGACGAGACAGGGGGATATGATAGAAACATTTAAATACATTAAGGGAATCAACACAGTAAAGGAGGAGACTATATTTAAAAGAAGAAAAACTACCACAACAAGAGGACATAGTCTAAATTAGAGGGGCAAAGGTTTAAAAATAATATCAGGAAGTATTACTTTACTGAGAGGGTAGTGGATGCATGGAATAGCCTTCCAGCTGAAGTGGTAGAGGCTAACACAGTAAAGGAGTTTAAGCATGCATGGGATAGGCATAAGGCTATCCTAACTATAAGATAAGGCTAGGGACTAATGAAAGTTTTTAGAAAATTGGGCAGACTAGATGGGCCGAATGGTTCTTATCTGCCGTCACATTCTATGTTTCTAAGTGGGCAGCCATCCAGTTAGAAACAGCAGAGAGGCAGTCAGAGACACTAGTCAAGAGGGACGGGGAGAGATCAGGAGAGGACAGGTAGATTTGCAAACTCAAAGATCTAAGACTTTTTCTATGTACACAAAAGGCCTATTTCTCTTAAATATTGTTCACAAATCTGTCTAAATCTGTGTTAGTGAGCACTTCTTCTTTGGTTATTGCAAAGGTGGGCCTTAGGCTCTAAAATGTACAGATTTAAACAGATTTGTGAACAATATTTGAGAGAAATAGGCCTTTAGTGTACAAAAAAGATCTTTAGATCTTTGAGTTCAGCTCATAAAAAAAGTTTAAAAACAAAAGTGTTGCGTTTATAATTTTGTTCAGTGTATATAAGCTAATAACCAACCCCTCACCTAAGCTCTATTAGAATGGGAGGTAGCAGAAAAAGCCAAAACAATAATTCCAAATACAAAAAATAAAGGTATATAAAATCAATCTACTGATCAAATAGAGTAAATATTAAAGGAGTATGTGGTGGCTATCTTATAAATAAAGTATATGCTGCAGCATCGTCCCAAATCACCAACCAACCACATTCCCCTGGAAGAGCCAGTCAGTGGTGAAAAGCACGTCAGGATGGTTGTGTATGTGGTTGGTTGGTGATTTTTTTTTACCCCCCACCTTCTACATAGCAACTTGACACACTCTCCCTTAATAAATCATTGTACACTAACACTTTAATAATAGTTTTTATTTGAGCAAATTTATGATCTGCATTGTAAGTACATATATCAAAGAAATATCACTTTGTTTTGTTTTGACACTGCATTTGTTTTAATGATTTGGTCTGGGTGCTTATAGTGTTTCTTTAAGACAATGCTATCTATATGGTGCAGCAGTGTTACAAATGCTAAAGAGTAAATGGGCCATGTTAACATGACTTCATGGATGTGACAAATTGTGTATTCACCTGGCCCAGTGAATTTTTCCCTGCATTCCGTAGTTGGATCTACCGAACATCGACCACCCTCCTGGCTCATTTAACTTCAAAGTAACCACAAGATTAAGTGCTCTTTCTGGGCGGCCACCATTCGTGTAACAAAACAACATGTGCACTGGAAAACGGTGGACATCTTGTCTCCTGAAAGCAGGCAGTGGGACTTGGTCGTACACCAGTGATTTTGTACGAATGCCTGCTTCTATTCTTGACAAGCCAGGAGACCGCTTGAAAAGGTACGTACGAACAAGACGAACAATCGCTACCTATTATAAGCCGGGGGAATCGTTCAGGTATTTTGTTCATTTTGGGACCGCCGAAATTGACCGACCGCTACTACTTTTCTTATAGAGCTATTTTGGGCAGACTCCATGTGTGTGGTCGGTTAAAACGTTACCCCGGTGGCGATTCTGCTGTATTCGTGTAATCTGAGTGCTATTTGGATTTTTTGGGTGCTTAGATCCAGGCTATACGGGGATCAGGGCCAGAATGGGGATACAAAGCAGGCCTGGAAATTTTTTTATGCCAGACCCATAAGTCACTGCACCATATTTTGTCACTAGAGATGTCGCGAACCGTCCACGAACTTCTCGCGAACGGTTCGCCACATCTTGTAAGAAAGGGGCGGATCAGAATCAAAAGTAACACCAAGACCAAGTGCTTGTAAGGATGGGCTGATATGGGTACCACCAATCTGAAGGGAGAGCGAGAGAGGAGGATTAATATTAGGAGGAGGAAAGACAAGAAGTTCTGTTTTGGAAAGATTCCGTTTCAGAAAGCGGGAGGACATCCAATCAGAGATAGAAGAAAGGCAAGAGGTGACACGTTGCAGGAGATCAGGAGAGAGGTCTGGGGTGGAGAGATATATCTGGGTGTCATCAGCATACAGGTGGTCTAAACACTGAGCTGCATTGGCAGGGAATCGAACCTAGGCCTCCCGCGTGGCAGGCAAGAATTCTACCACTGAACCACTATATGTGATATTGTGTGAAAAATGCAAAATACGCAAATTTTGGCCAGTGTTTGTGACGAACTGGCTACTAAAAAAGACTGGACCCCATTTGCAATACCTTGGGTTGTCTAGTTTTGCAAATGGTATGCCATCATAGGAGTAATTTTCATTCTTGGGCTACCATAGGGTCTCAAAGGCAACGTAACCAATCTGTCGAATTTTAATGTGAAAAAAATGAAACACAAGACTTTTATTTGATGCTGTATCTTTTTAAAACACCATAAAACTTGTACATGAGGGGTACTGTTGTACTCGGGAGACTTTGCTGAAAACAAATATTTGTGTTTCAAAACAGTAAAAAGTATCACAGCTAGTGATGTCCCGAACGGTTCGCCGAATGGTTTGCCATGGATGGCGAACATATGCGCTGTTCGGTCCGCCCCCTATTCATCATCATTGAGTAAACTTTGACCCTGTACCTCACAGTCAGCAGACACATTCCAGCCAATCAGCAGCAGACCCTCCCTCCCAGACCCTCCCACCTCCTGGACAGCTCACTAAGAATGCAGCTTCACAATGAATGTAAAATGGATGCTGTCCAGGAGGTGGGAGGGTCTGGGAGGTAGGGTCTGGGAGGGAGGGTCTGCTGCTGATTGGCTGGAATGTGTCTGCTGACTGTGAGGTACAGGGTCAGAGTTTACTCAATGATGACATATGGGGCAGACCGAACAGCGCATATGTTCGCCATCTGTGGCGAACCATTCAGAGAACCGTTCGGAACATCACTAATTACAGCAATAATATCATCCGTGTAAGTGCTGTTTGTGTGTGAAAATGCAAAAAAAGTCACTTTTACTGGCGATATCATTGTTGTAATACATTTTACTGTTTTGAAACACTAATATTAGTGTTCAGTAAAGTCTCCCGAGTAAAACAGTACCCCCCATGTACAGGTTTTATGGTGTCTTGGAAAGTTATAGGGTTAAATATAGTGCTAGCAAATTAAATTCCCTATACTTTCGGCATGGTTTGTCAGGCAGGTCCCGCTAATTGGAATTAATTAAAATACCTAATTATGTAAAAATATTACATAAATATATAGGTAGAATTAATAAATGTGTATATATATATATATATATATATATATAAATATATATATATATATATATGTAATTTAAAAAATATATTTTTATTTATATATAGGTACATATATAGTGATATATATATGTATATATTTATGTATATAGATATATATATATATATATTATTTCGTTCTACGTGTATTTTGATATAAATATATATATATATATATATATATATATATAAATATCACAATACGGTTAGAACGAAATAACACACATCTATATATTTTTTTATTATTTATTTTTAATTATTTTAAAAATTATTTTTTTTTTACGTATTTACATACTTTTTTTATATTATATATATACATATAACCAGCTAACCCGGCCATGTGATTGTGAGGTCCTCGCAAGGACCTCACTCTCACATGGCCGGGCGGGGGGGGGGCGGAGGAGGCAGGATCCGCCGCGGGGGACTCCCTGGGATCCCAGGTGAGTCTCCCCAACCACGATTACCAGCGTGGGTTCGCCGGCGACCAGGTAAGTAAAAAACAGATGGCGTACTATTACGCCCTGCGGCGTTTAGAGCCGTTTAGAATAGGGCGTAATAGTACGCCCTCCGGTTTTAAGGGGTTAATGTTTTACAATAAAAGCAAGATAATTGTATTGTGGTTAGGCAAAAAAAGTTAGAGAATTAATTTGAAGAGTTTTTTTTTATAATATTAAACCAGGTCCTTAAAAAAGAACTAACGGGGGTGGAGCTTGCAAGCCTGACGAGCGGGCACCATATCTAAGAGTTCCCAAACAATCGCTTAAATCTAGCCAAAATATCTAAATAACTATAACCCATCCGACTTCCTTACCGCTCCAGCTGGGTCCCCAGAGCCACAGCGCATCAATAGATGCCTTTCTTTCTCACGCCGAAGCACTCTAAACCGTGGTGAAAATCTGCGGCCCACAGCACCTCCCTGAGCCTGGGACTGGAGGCACTCCTACGCGGCGGCACCACGCAACCCCCGCTGGGAATAGAGCCGACAACCTCCCTACCGCAACCGGAATACCGGACCGCAGTGGGGCGTCGCTCCCAAAAGCCAACCACAGCGGCTGACGTCAGAGACATAGGGGCCATGCTGAGACACCCTGCGCAGCCCAAGCCGACTCCGGCAGAGGACCGGAATAATGAGAACCGGGCACAGGATGGACAAGAGGCTACACCAACCACCCAGGCAAATCTGCACACAATTGAAATCCCGGATGGGACTGCTCCCACAACAAAGCAGGACTTGAAACTCCTGCTTAATGATATCCAGCAAGTGTGGACTGCTGACCTCAGGGCACTGAGGACTCACATCCAGGCCATAACTGACAGAGTACAAACCTCAGAAAAGGACATACTCATTGCCAGAACTGACATCTCAGTCCTTAAAGAGATAGTACAACAACTGCAAACCACTCAAGTCACACTGACACACCAAATCTCAGCTCTGGAAGACAAACAGCGCAGGAACCACATAAAAATATGTGGCATCCCTCCTGCAGCGACCACAGAGGAACTCCCACATTATACTCGCAGATTAGTTGCATCCATACTACCCCACACAACTGCCAAAAAGATGGTCATGGACGGAGTGTATCGCATTACGGATACACTTAAAATGCCAACTGGAGCGGTACGAGACGTCATTCTCCGCTGCTTAACCTCACAAGACAAGAACCAGATCATTATGGCACGGAGGAATAGGGCACCTCTGACCTTCGAAGACTCCTCGTTAACATCGGCCACCCACAGGGACACTTGGGACCCTGCCCGCATCACCCCCTTTGTCCCGAGAGCCGGAGGCTCAGAGGCAGCTGATACCTGACAACAATTGGGGACTGGGCCAATGCATATGGCCACGGCACCTGAGCAGAAGCCACTGGGGCAAACTCAACAAGAAGCCGTTATACCTGTTATAATTTAAGTTACACTTGTATATTTGGTTGTTTTTTCTGTTCTCTCACACATGTTCATGAACACCACCCAACAAGAGCGCTAGAACCCACAGAGTCATGAGCTTTGATGCACACTGATTCCTCAACCCCCCCCCCGCCACCCCCTTGGTTAGGGGTACCACATAACGAGGAGGACGCACATCTCCCCCTAGACATTTTGGTAGAGCGCCTAGCGAATCTCAGCCACGCATCCTAATATCTCAACCACTAGGCAAACATCACCCCACACACCGGGGGAACTCCCACAGAACACCACAGGCATACACACGATATGCCACTGCTACCCTCAACACAGAATCTCATATAACTCTCCTACACATCACATGGGCACACCTGAGAGCTTATCCCCTTGAGTCACCTAACACACACAACTCCTCTCAGATTCGCTCAAAAGAAAGTTATATCCTGTTATTATAACAGAACAAGGGGTAGAGTCAGAGCTAATCGGGAAGGCAGCAGTCCCAAACAAGAACTCCCTCTAGTGTCCTTGGAAATCAATGGATTTGTTATCCATTGAGAAAGCCTTATACTGGCGAAACGAGTTTGGATATTTTTTACTGTTTAATATATTGTTAATAAAAAGATTTTGGTCATTTTTACGTTTAAACCATCATCTTTTTTGTTACCTGGCTATTTTATAAACGTTTTATATACATTTTATACTATATACTTCTTTTATTATTTTTTAAGTCCTGCATACTATACTCCAAGAATCCTAGGTGGGGATCATACCACCTACGCTGTTACATAGAGCAGTTAGTCTGCCCTATACATTGTGAGTATATTTTATTATTTTATTTTATCATTAAGATTTTATTGAGAGCACTATCGTTGTTTTAGCTTCTCTCCGAGCTCCTGATATTTCGGTCAAGATCACTCATCATATATCCTATAAGCGGGGATGATACCGCTGTACGCCTAACCAACTAGAGCTAGTCAAAGCTCTACCGAATGTGAGTGTATCTATCATACTTTATATATTTTTTTATATAAGTGTAGAACATACTGCACCATTACTGTTTTTATTTTATTTTTTTTCCAACTTTGGCTACCCGTTACTACAAAGAAGAGGACACCTGCCGTATATCCTGTAAGCGGGGATAATACCGCTGTAAGCTATCCACACCAGAGCTGGATTAAGCTCTGCAAATTGTAAGTAAGATCTCTTCTATTTTTACATATTTGGATTACTCTCCACGACATTGATACCTTCTGGATACCACCAAAAGTAGAACTTTGGACACGATAACATAGATCCTATTGGACTCAATACTCAGTGAACACATTGGTGCAGACCCATCCCCTCATCTTTTCTTGCTATATCCTGTTATTATGCATACAGAAAAGAAAAAAATGGTGCTATGTATTCACTGTACTGAGCAATTCTTATAATGCCAATGTTGGACACACCTGTACTGTACAAATCTTATGAATGCTATGCACCGCCAAAATAAAGAATTTAAAAATATTTAAAATTAAAAAAAAGAACTAAGGCAGACAGTGAACATTTAAGAATAGTTTTGAGTAAAATGCACATGGCGTCAATTCTTTTTTTCATGTTTTACACAATTCATGAAATATTTTGTTTTAAAACATAATCTTAAATAGACTGCAAGGTAAAACCTATGACTTTCTTTGAGGGGAAACATGAAAGGAACTGTTGTATAATTTTATTCAACTTCAGAGTGTTAGAAAAAGAAAGGATGATTAACTGTGTAATAAAACAATTACAGTAAAGTAACAAATCATGACTTGTATATGTAGTGTGTAGTTAAGTAAACACTAAGGATGTGTCGTATAAACACATCCATACACATTTTTCACTTTCAAACAACTTCCACCAATGAGTGAATAATAAATGCATATCAAGTCTGTAACGGATCGCCTGGCACCCCGACTGGGTACCTCCGTTGAAGGATGCTCCTAGCACTTCCTGAGGACTCCAAGCACTGCAGCAGACACCAAAACCACCGAACCGTAGGAGCATATGAATGCTCTCAAGCATATGAATGCTGTAGACAGTTGAATAGGAACCATACGAATAGGTTTACTCTCCTAGCAGTCAAACTGGAACAGCATACAATAAATCCTTCCCCCAATAATGAGACGACACTTCACTTTGAGGGTTAAAACAGGAACTCCAGTGCTGGCACACCCAGCCTGGTTTTTATTACAATCCACAAAACATAGTACTGCCCACAGGGTTTTGCAGAACCACCAATAAACACATTACAACACATACAATGCAAGTACAGCAGCCAATCAGACACAATGGGAAAATAGAAACACACCCAGCATATTCCTCCCCTCTGCTTAGGAGATAATTGAGTCAATTACTGTATCTACTCAATTATCTCCAAGCTGAAAAGTTACTTTTTGTACATTTTTATAACTTTGTGAGTTAACATCGCACATACATAAAACTTATATTATTTTAACCAGTATAACTTGGGGACAAACATATCCAAAATTCACTTAAATAGGTTCAGGGGTTTAACGGTTAGGTCGAAGTCCTTTGTTTTTACTTGCAAGCATGATTTTTCCTGGCAAACCAGTTCCCACTGGTTTGGCAGTGTCCCTGGGACAACACCCTGCTAGAGAACAATGGATCCGGGGGAGGGGAAGAGGAAGTGTCCAAAAAGTTTCAGTAAGTCCATTCACTGTGCTTAAAGAGCCAGTGGCCGCACAATAAAATACAATATGCCCAAATCATGTCTTTAAAGGGCAATACATCCTAGGGGCCATAGTCACATGGCAGGAGGCTGGCAACCAGGCTTCTCCAGTGTATAGTGGCGAGGTTGGTTCAGCCACAAAGTCTTTTACGTAAAATGTTCAGTCAAAAATATCACATTGTGATAGGCAATATATTAATAGTATTAAATCACAAAACTTCTAGCGATGAAAGATCAATATCTAATATTAAAGAGAAAAGACAAGTATCAGAAGAGAAGACATCGAATTTGAATAATATCAGCTTGATCAACCAAGGACATTTGTACCTGGAATAACAGATCTCTTTGGACGCTTGCGTGTTCTCACTGTGATTTTCACAGTGAGAAGCACGCAAGCGCCTCTAGCGGCTGTCAATGAGACAACCACTAGAGGATTTGGAGGCTGGATTAACCCTAACATAAACATAGCAGTTTCTCTGAAACTGGTATGTTTATAAAAAAAAAGGGTTAATCCTAGAGGGACCTGGCACCCAGACAACTTCATTAAGCTGAAGTGGTCTGGGTGCCTAGAGTGGTCCTTTAATGTTGAGGCTTATACAGTAGTATCAATATGGCCACAATATTGCATGCCAGGAACCACATCTGTGTATGAAAGAAAATCCTGAAGGCCTTGACATGAGCCGAGTCAGTGATTTTTTTTATTCCAATGTTAGAGTAGAAACCCTGTGTTACATTTTATGTTTAACAACACCACAACAAATGCCTACTACGCATACTTTAATTTAGAATTAAGCAAAAGAACTCTATGTGAAATTAAAGATAGCTATTTTTGAGATGTAATGCAATTTCATTCAGGTTTTTTTAAGGAACGGGATGTATCCCAGATCAAAGCATACATGGGGTTGATGTATAATTAACAAATGTATGGTTACCAACAGCACAGCAAAATACTTATTTATACATAAATTTTATAAAGTTTGTTTGTACAAAAAAGGGTCAACATGTTATAGTACTGTTTAAGTCAGTCACAGACAATATGACTAATCGCCAAGCATAAAAGCAACTATGCTCTGTAGTTATGTAACTTATTTGAGAAAATTACATAAACTGAGCACTGAATATGCTTTGTAAATTATTTTGAACTATGATTTATTGAGTGCTTACTTTTCTGTCAACTTTTAAGTTGTAATTATTCAAAAATGTGTTATATTTTGAAATTTATTGCATTTTAAAAGCTTGCACATCACTTCAAAGTGCTTGACAATAGGGTCATATAACATTTAATTTGCTTTATCTATATTCTCTCCCAGCCTGTATAACTATAGTTGTTGAGAAAAACATGAAATTCACAGAGAAATAAACATGCTTTTAGACTGCATGACTAGACATAATTACATATGAGGTAAATTATGCTTCTTCAACATGTGATGCATAATAATATTTATACTGTTTTGTTCTGATGCTGTCCTTTTTTATTTGTTTAATTGCAATAGTTGGTATGCATGAATATAATCATGGAAACTGAACTATAGTATGAGGAACAATTATGAAGGAAATTCTAACTGTAAAGAAATCGACCACACAAACTCCGAAATGTTAGTTGGTTGTTTATTAAAGTAATAATTGTCAGGAATTAAAAGTGAATTTAAAATTGTAAAGGCTGAAATACTGACTTATATAAGTCAACTATACTTCAAAGTTGGCTACATGGCTTAAATTTGAAATTCACATTAAATTCTTAAATTGATAATTCTCACTTTAGTGTTAGTTACAATTTAGTATTTTAAAGCCTTACCCTGTATAACCTCTTATGGGAATAACTCTCTAAAGTATGTTATAATCATAAAACGACTTCAGTGCCTGATATGTTACATCCACAGCACCATTAAACCCATTTAAGGATTATTTATGAAATACATTGATGAGTAAAGTTCAAAAAATGATATCACCAAAAACGTATACATCTCGCCCATTGCTCTAATTAGTCTAAACCTACAGGTCCTTTGGCAAGCATTATTTGAAAATAATTTTGCCATGTTGAATATACTAGTACCAAGCTGGTAAAATAATATATTTTTTTTTAAATCTAGTTTGCATTGGATTGGATTGTGAATATACCATTTTTTTAGTTGAACATTTCGTAATTAAACATTACATTTTGTACACAGTTTATAAAGCAGTATAACATTATAGAGTACTGGATATTAATAATGAGATGTTTTTCATACTTCAACTTAGACACAATGCTTTCACCGTATTTGGATTCCTCTGTCATCTTGGTAATTAGTAATCGTATACAATGTACAAGAAGCATTTGTTAATTGTGGCTGCATCAACTATCCCAAGGTATTGGACTAAAAAAGAAATTCTATTATTGATTAATAAAAACAAGGGTTATTAATTATCAATGAGGCAATTGTCTGCAATATATGTGCAACTTAGACAAATCTTGGATTCTTGGGAAAAAAACTGTTAAAGAAATATGAAAAATTTGGTAACTAGTAAATATATTTATTTTTTGTGAAAAAACATATGCTTGTTATATGTTCAAACACTATGAACACGTTTATGAGAAAATGTATAATTGTATGTCTGGAGGGATTCTTTTGGCAATAATATAACTGATTGTAAGAGTCAGGTTTATTATAATATATCTGCATTCCTGAACTCCCCCACCCCATCCCCTCCTACACTTTTACTTTTTCTCCCTTGATTTTTATTATATTGCTATTCATGTTTTTGTTATAACAAAAAGTCTATTTTGTCATTACATTATTACTGTAATATTTCAAAACTGAACTTTGTTAAAAAAAATAATTAAACCTTAAATATAATCATTTAAAAGGAAGCATTGGTAATAAATCTCAATGTGAATTTTTAACGCAGGTTCTGCATTCATACATGAATGAAGATTTGTAGATAATTGATGACAAACCAAACACTAGTGTTTATTAGTCTTGGAGATTAATTTCGGACTGTACTGCAATTACGTTGAATTAGGGCTGGCCACGTGATCGTACAAATTCCATAATCCAGAGTCGCCACATGCCAGAATTTCATTGGAACTGACTTGTGCAAGCCCAAAATTTTGGTTCAGTTCTGGTGTTCTTTCTGGCACCATAAAAAAATGGGAATGGAATGGAGAAGAGGCTGGGTTGTTTTTTGGTGAGGCAAAAAAGAAGCTTAGCTTACCATGATTGACAAGAGGTCTGCTCAATCATGTGAGCTGTATCTCGTGTTTAATCAAGAGGTAGAAAACAAAAGATGATTGATGGTTAGGGGACAGACAGGAAATATTGTTTATATTTATAGATCAAGTGACAAACTGACTAATAGATGGAGGGACATTAAAACAATATATACTTTCAAGCAGGATTCTTTCAGACACATTGACTGCAGCTATTGACAGAAGCAGACAACAGTGCTACATTATGTTTTACCCTTGCCCTGACAGTGCGGGAGTGGAAGATAGCCTGGGTCATTGATTCTAGTATGAAACTAGGTTTAGATTACTACTATCTGTCTAGTTAAGGGCAATTGAAACAATTTTGAATGGAAGACAGGAGATTGACATTGTGTCATTGTTCCTATTGTGAGACTAACAGTGTTACCCACTAAAGACTGAATAGCCCCTTACCAAATGCAAAAACATCCAGCTGCATACGTGGCCATTAAGACTGCAACATCCAGACTTGCTCACGCTATTTAACAATGTCTAGACTATGCAACTCAGGTTCTGAATGAGCCTGAATTAGGTCTAGATTTTAGCTGAACCTAATGCAAGTGAATTGTTGAAATTCATGCCCAAGTTTAAAAAATATGCAAACTAGTTAAAAATCCACGGCACTGCAAAGGTTAACTATGTGGAGACAGACCAGCGCTTACTAGTCTGTCATTATATTAACGTAAAATAGTATTTGCATATTAAGTAAACACTAAAAAGTCAGCAGAAAAGCCTCAATCCATGGGGCTGGAGGTAGTAAAAAAAGGGTGTGGGGTGTGGGAGACTATTTCCCCCACCCATGGGCATTGGTTGGTGAACTCTAAAATAAAAAATAAAGGTGGACAGTGACCCCCGAGTGAGTGCTCCCTAAGAAATATGGTGGTGTTACTATTCCACACTAGCCCCCATCCATAGGCATTAGGTGGGGGTCCTAAGTATAATACTTTAACATTCAAGGATAACTAGTGTCCACCCACCAGCCCTTACTCATGGGCAGATAAATAATTATATGGGGGAAATGGAGCTAGTAAAACTAGTAACTTTAACATAAAATGATTATACTTGGCATTAGAAGTTATTTTCTTCTGAATTTTCTTTTCTTCAGCCCCAAAAAGGACAACTTTTAAATCCATAACATGAAACATAACTATTGAAAATAAAAAAAATAAAACATCAATTTCGCAAAAAAAAAAAAGACAATAAAATAAATCAATAAATACATCTTCACTCTTGTGGGGCTCTGTGGAGAATGAGCTCCAAGGCTGTAAGTCTTTATAAAGCTTCCTCATGCTTTGAATTCTCAGTAGAAAACTCTGGTTAGTTGGCTTGTACGCCAACCAGAGTGGTCTGAGAGGCAAGCCCCATTCTATTGAGACTTGCAATGGGAATATTCCCCTACATCATTGCAAGAAATGACATGCATACAGAGAACCTTCAGACACGTTACTTGACATAACAAGAGCCTGCAAAGATGGGAAATAGCAAAAATGCCTGAATCAATTCTTTGTTGCTTTGGGACTTGAATAATCTGTATGCAACAACTGAACCTATTTTAAAGAAATATTACTCAAACAATGATTACTTGAATTATCTTTTAAGATGTGGTTGTTTTCTTGAAATTATGTTTAATATTACATTTTTCAAATATTAATTTTAAGTACTAAATTAGGTTATAGTTATCAATGCTGTACTAAATGAAGGACCATTTATCCTGATGAAAGATGACAGAACTTAGACTAGTGTCAGTTTCTGACTGGTTCCACTTATTAGGTGAGTTTAACTTATACGGGTTTACACGTGGAAGAGATTGGAGTAAACTTACTACGAAATTGGATTTCTGCTTTAATTGTCTTCTATTTAGAATTAGTGAGGATCTATTTAGAATTCGTGAGGACCTCACTTCAAGCCTAGAGGGTCCAAGATAGTGCTTCCAGCAGTCAGGGTTACATTTTCACTTGCCAATGAAAATGGAGTCTTGTGTATATGATTTGTGTAAATCACACAGTCAAAATGGCAACAGTGGGTTAAAATACCAATAGTGGATGGAACAGTGAGTTTTAAAACATATTATAAACATTAATTACATCAAGGATCATGTTCAAAATGAGAATAATTCACTGAAACTGGCAGTTACTTTGAACTTTAAATATATAAGCAGCAAATCTCACAATGATATTCACATATTTCATGTTTGCAAATAAAAAGAATAGAAAGAGAGAAAAACAATAGAGTTTTAAAAATACAATAATATCCACTGTACTCAGATTTAGCATCTGTCTGGTTACAGTTTTAGATGTTTGTGTAAGCACATACACTTTTTTAAATTTCAAGATAAATATATATAGTCTTAACATGAAAGGTTAATGTTTTCATATTTCAAGCAGATCGTTAATTATACAAAGGTATATGCTCACTTGAAAGAAAAATTTCTATAAAACCCATCAATTAAAGTTCTTATGTTGATCTGATAAAAATTGACACAATATGCTGTGAATTTGCTTCTCTCAAGAACAATCACGAATACTATAAATTTTACCTGCATTGCAAAATGCACAGTATTTTAAAAAAAAAACACAATTTGAAGCTCTATTTGTAAAAAGTGAAATATTTATACCTCTAGTTTGATTTTCCTGACATCAGGTAGACGGCATATCCAGCAAGGAAATGTTAACCACATGGGCCATGTGGAATGCTAACTGAAACCTCTGAGGTCCATCTGGTAAACAATGTGAAATGTACCATGAGATCTTTGAAGTTCATGGAGGTTTAGTGATAAATGTTCCAGTTGACTACTAGTATCTCTTTTATACATTAGTTTTGGTTCATCACCTGACCTATGATTTGCACATTATCTCCCGTAACATATGATTGGTTTTTTTTGTTTTTTTTAAATAAATATACAAATAGAGAGGAGCATTAACAATTCTGTATCATTATTTAACTTGAACTTACACTTTTGAAAAAAAAAAAATTATTATTATGAAAATGTAAGCATTATTTGGTGTTAAGTCTACTACATACTATATCATTAACTGTAAAAGACACAAAGTGATTTAATGATCAAAGGGTGCTAAAGGTTAACAGTCCTTAGCTACATCTGCTGCAGAGTTATGCTATATGTTATAAATTTTTAACACATTTAGGACAGGGTTTCTGCCTCAGCTTACACATTTGTTGTCCTCGTTGATCTGGATTCTTTGGTCTAGTGGATGTAATTAAATACCTAATTATGTTAAGTATTATCTATCCCAATCATCTCAATATATTTGGAATTCACAATTTGCTAAATTGTACTGAAAAATAAGAAATGCCATGGAATTTGAAAGTAGTGCACTATCCATATTCAGTGGAATACAAACTTGTCCAAAAGTAGAATTTCGGTTTCCTCGAGTCAGCAGAATTTATATGATGCCACTTTTTGGTTCAGTCAAGTTTTTGGTAGCAAAAATATTTTGATATGGCCATTTGAACAGCCAGAGCAGCAGGAAAAAAAGGGGACTATGAATATGCAGACATGCAAAAATGGGTACCATATTGCCTGACTTAATGGATTCACAATATCTCCCATTTTTGCAAGGACAATTGAGTTGCCAAAATTAGATTACAATATAGATGAATAAAAAAAATAGAACATGTGAGAACTTACTTCTCTAACGATTGACTGTAATTATTTGCTTTTTGCTAGATTGTATTATGAAAATTGGGCAGCTGGAATCTCTTTTAGTTTAAAGTAAGGGGTTTATTATTTATAAACTTTTTAAAGTTTAAAGTAGGGTATTTATTGACCACCCACTCACCTCTTCCACCAAGGCAAGAACATTGTTTTACCACATATCCAGTCTTTAGCCTTAAGTGTGTAGTGGGTGAATAAGGGAATGATTTGTTCCAAATTGGCAGTAGTATGGCTCAAGGTGTCAGGCATCCTTTCCCGCTTACCTCCCACCGAAGCTCCGAGTGCCGCGATTCCCTCCGGCATTCCATCCGACGGTGCAAGCTTGCGTGCAGCGTGTATAAGTATGCGTCCGAATAAACTACCGAATTTGGCGCATGAAAATTACATCAGAGGTTACATTAGGAAGGTCAAGTACCTTCCACGAATAGTGGTCAATTCCAAGCTGAATTTGACCAATCAGAATTAAATGATGCCTATTTATACTTACCTCTCCTATTCCTTGTTGCCCTGTTGTGGTTTTTGGTAGCCCAATAGCACGTTCCACTTGTGATATATGGTTATATTATCTTCTTATGTTTATCCTGTCTTCTGTACTCCTTTAACCTCGGCTTGCTTAATCATTTTCCCTGTCTTCTATACTCCTTTTGACCTCAATTTGTTACTGACTCTGTGTTTTAGTTAACCCAGCCATTCTAAGGACCGGTATATGGATTTTCGTTTAGTGATTCTATGTGTGTTCAGGTTCCAATATTCCTGACACAAGGTTTATGTCATGTTCCTAAATGTAGAAAGAACTGCCAATAGCTGCACTATTATTGTCCAATCCTAATGCCACAGTGGGGATTCAATGCTAATGGTTTGGAGGAAAGCTAAACTATGAATCGCCCTCTGTTGTTCTAAAATTCTTTTAGTCTATGACCAGCATGTATAAAGTGCAGTTCACTGTATGGTGACATCCTGCCATAGATGGTGAGTGGGAAACCCACTTTTCTCTTGCTCCTGCCTCAAGAATTTGCAAGCTCTGTCACTCAGTTGGAAATGCTTATCAATCCTCTTGCAACACTGAAATATGTTGTGCACCTTTGTAGCGTGTTCCTAATCTTCACCCTTCACTACAAAATGCATGCAGAAAAGCATATATCTACAAAGGAACCATCTTCAAAAACTTTGACCATGTTAGCAGCTCCATCTGTGACCACAAACCTAATGTTCAGATTGGCGCCTGACTACTCTCCCAACCAATTTGACACCATTCATCTAATTGCCTGGCTTATGTTTGCTTTATCTACAGTGATCAGCTGAGTAATAAAGCATATGATTATCTAGCCTGTTTTTTTGATCTCCCTCTGGCATGAAATCCATGGAAATGTTCAAGAGTGGCAGATACTTCCCTGGGATAATGTAGACTAGGGGTTTTATATTTTGACATTGTTGAGTAGTAGCACACTAGGTGCAGAAACAGTGAGAGCTGGCCTCTACTCTCCAGACTGTCATCTGCTAATTCCTCTGTATCATAATCAATTTCCTCCTGGGACAGACTTAAACAAATGTCTGCTCTGGTTGGGGAAAACCCTTCCCCTACCCTTCCTCAATGTCTTCTTAGAATTAGGATGGAACATTGATGACTGTGGGCTTGTCCAGGTATATGAATGATATACCTGAAGTAAACGTTATTTAGTAAACAAAAGGTGCACCTGTTAGAGTTAGTGCTTGGTGGATTTACTGCTGTAACATTATTGTGTTTGGCACATTTTGTTTCTAGATACCACACTCACTCCCTAAAATAAGGATTTATTTTCCTCCAAACAGTTTACATAAATTCTGTGTAACAATTGTATATTGGTAAGCAATTCTTACAGTAGGATCAATGACAAAATATCTTCCAATCTCCTATTTCCCACTCAAAGTAGAAAATAGTTTCAAGTGCCACTGTCAGTAGCTGCTGAACCTAGCCTCACACTGAAATCAATGTTACAGGCACTGAAGTGGCCTGGGTGCCTATAGTCCTTTAAGTAACATGTCACCTTCTATGCCCTAACATAAGTGGAAGTATGAGGCTCAATTGCTGAATAGCACGTCCTGCAGATAACAATGCTCTCCACTCCTCATATGTTGGGCTGTGGAATGGAGGCTAAAAATAGCATAGGGGATTAGTGTCAGCTGTACTACAACATACTTTAGACAGTATCCAGTGGAATTCCTTCTCTCAATGCTTTAAAAAAAGATTTAACCCCTTAAGGACACATGACATGTGTAACATGTCATGATTCCCTTTTATTTCAGAAGTTGGTCCTTAAGGGGTTAAAGGAACACTATAGTGTCAGGAACACAAACATATATTCCTGACCCTATAGTGTTAAAAACATCAGCCCCACTTTTAGTACCATTTAGCCCCCTCTTTTGCTGACTGACTGATGTAGCCATATCAGTGGTGGATATGGGGGGAAGGGGTGAAACAAGCACAGATGAGTCTCCCAAGAAATCAATGGCCTTTATGCCTGAAAGGCATCAGGAGCTGAATGAATGGCCACCCATTTGGATACCTGTAGCCATGTTGTAAGTATGAATCTGTGCATCTATCTTTTTTGTGGTTGTATATGTGTATTTGGTTGCCAGCATATGCATGCAGAGATATTTGAATTTGATCATATGTATGAATATGTGTATGTGTTGGTTTAGATGCAGTTATTTGTCAATGTATCTATGTTCGCAATGGTGTGTATCAATGTTTGTGCAAATGTATGAAGACAAATAAGAAAAGTCCCGGCCTACAATGTGTGGTCCTCAATAGACTTTATGGCAGATCACAGCAAGTAACATTCTGGCTAATTAATTGAGGCTTGAGAAAAGATCATTTGTTGAGCCAAAGAACTGGTTGCTGTGATGTGCAATAATGTCTGTTGAGGACCAGATCCTGTATGCCACAACCATTCTTATTTGTCTTCATACATTTGCACAAACTTTGATATACATACTTACAAAGATAAATGCTGCGGTCTGGAGGCACCTTGGACTTGTACAAGTGTCCATTGTTTGTGCCGTGTGCTATCTCATAGTAGAATTGTGCATATGTATGTGTTCATTTGCAAGTTAATATCTGACACAAAATTGAGATGTGAATCTGAACTCTCTGGAATCACCTTTAAGCTAAATTCTGGAGCAAGTCCTGTAGATTAATGCCGTAATCTACAAAATAACTTTGACATTGCCACCGGTGCTGCCACCACCACCTACACTACCATAACCTACAGTGCTTTGGGCTAATATTAGACCTCACTAGTTATATTTTCTATCTCCTTTAGTTTGACTTACAGCATATATTGTTTTAGTTGTGCTCTCTAAGTCCTTACCATCACAGATGAGTATGTTGTTAACATGACTAACCATCATGAGGTCAACTCAGGAAAATCCTACTATATGTTACAAGTCAGACATTTAACTACTAAGTTGATGGTGAGATCTTCTGTTTGGAACCTATCTACACATTGATAAGAACATATTGATAGTGAAACTACTACATCGTATAGAATGTAAGATCACAAAGGGTTATGATCTTCAATTTGATATTGTAATTGGGCAGCCAGTTCTGCTTTTTCTATTACATTCAGCACAAGGCACATTCATTAGATGGCAAAAACAAGAATGATAGGTTGCGCTACAAAAAAAAAAAAAAAAAACACACAAATAGACGGAAATAAATATATAAAAACAGTTTAACACATAAATATATGAAAAAGAGAAATATATAAAAAATAATAGTCCAAATTGTAGGTATTGTAAGTTTAAATGGATAAAGTGGTGGTTGTAGTATTTAGTATATTTCTCTTACAAGTTCCAGTAAGTGTATGGTAGTAGTATGTCCAATAGGGAAAGTAGATCTTCTAATCTTTAGAGGAGTCTTGGCTCGATGGTAGACATAGAAAAAAGAAAGACAACAAAGACGATCCAATAGTGTAGACTGTTTGTTGATGGGAGAAATAATAAATAGGTAATACACTCACCTATATTAGAGCATAGACTTGCTCTAGTGTATTTGGCATTCAGTGGCGTTAGTCCCCCACTGGTAGGGTATAGGTGAAGATGATCCCTCGGTTTTGAAAAGGAGATAAAAGCAAAATATAGTGCTCACTGGATATGAGTAAATTAAATCAAAAGTAAGAAATAAAAATGCTCACATTTGGATGAGCAGGGTACACTGCTCAATATAACCGCATAGGTGGTATAATCCCCACCTAGGATTCTTGGTCTTGTGTAGGCTCCAAAATAGTGTATGACCAGGTAATGACAAAATTATTAAAAATGAAATAAAAAAAAGGTTATATGGCAAAATTGTTATAAAAAGCCACTATTCCTTTATTAGTACAATATAAAATTTATAAAATAGCCAAAACGCGTTTCGCCACACAGGGCTTTATCAACTGGCAACTTGCCAGTTGATAAAGCCCTGTGTGGCGAAACGCGTTTTGGCTATTTTATAAATTTTATATTGTACTAATAAAGGAATAGTGGCTTTTTATAACAATTTTGCCATATAACCTTTTTTTTATTTCATTTTTAATAATTTTGTCATTACCTGGTCATACACTATTTTGGAGCCTACACAAGACCAAGAATCCTAGGTGGGGATTATACCACCTATGCGGTTATATTGAGCAGTGTACCCTGCTCATCCAAATGTGAGCATTTTTATTTCTTACTTTTGATTTAATTTACTCATATCCAGTGAGCACTATATTTTGCTTTTATCTCCTTTTCAAAACCGAGGGATCATCTTCACCTATACCCTACCAGTGGGGGACTAACGCCACTGAATGCCAAATACACTAGAGCAAGTCTATGCTCTAATATAGGTGAGTGTATTACCTATTTATTATTTCTCCCATCAACAAACAGTCTACACTATTGGATCGTCTTTGTTGTCTTTCTTTTTTCTATGTCTACCATCGAGCCAAGACTCCTCTAAAGATTAGAAGATCTACTTTCCCTATTGGACATACTACTACCATACACTTACTGGAACTTGTAAGAGAAATATACTAAATACTACAACCACCACTTTATCCATTTAAACTTACAATACCTACAATTTGGACTATTATTTTTTATATATTTCTCTTTTTCATATATTTATGTGTTAAACTGTTTTTATATATTTATTTCCGTCTATTTGTGTGTTTTTTTGTTTTTTTTTTTGTAGCGCAACCTATCATTCTTGTTTTTGCCATTTCTCCTTTGAGGACTCTAGAGGGAACCTCATATTTATAGGTTGCTGCTTCTTGTCTGTTCATATCACTCAGCGCTGATCCGTTTTCTACCTACATTCATTAGATGACTCACTAAAGTGACTAAAGTATTTGAATTTTTAGCAAGCAAGCATATGTTTTCTAACAAGTGGTGACATGCAGAGAACCTGGCACATTTACCATGCTATTGGGCACCAGAGCAGTTATCATATTAAACCAATTATGAGTACATTCATTGATTCATGTTTCTTGACAGCTTGAAAGCCAGCTTTCGCGAAATGTGAAACACGCCAATGTCACATTAATTATTCAAGTTTAGCGAAAACAGAACTTTGCCTTTTGCAAATCATAGTCATAAAATAACTATGTACGCAGAACATAATGTTGTCTGAAAAGACTAACAGTGGTGTCACTGATCTGGGCAACAGCTAAGAGTTACTGCTGTGCATGCAATGTGAAGGATATTCAATGGGAATTGGCAGTGCCTGTACTTAGCCCATTCATCCACATACCAGTTATCTAAGGAACTTTACTCTAAAATGCATTTCTACAGCTTGTGGCAAATTACACCATACTATATACTGAACAATGCAGAATAGCTGATAGTGAAAGATAATTAAAGATTGGTATCTGCAACAAACACATAGCAGCAGGAGATGGAATTCTTCATTTGTAAAAATGAAATGTGTCTCTAATTTTGAAATGCTAATGTTTTAATCCATGCTATTTTCCTTATTATTCCTTTGAGATGAGTTTTATAGTATTTCTTATATCAATCCTATAACTACATGGCTGTTAGGTCTTTGCCTATTATATTATATGTGCTTTCACTTTGCTATTACCACCAGTACTAACACTGCTAAGCCACACTGCATGTGCCTTGAAAATAGTTAATATTTGATTTTGTTAATATTGTTGTATACTATGGATATTTGTGTGGGGTGTATATTTAAATAATCAACATATCTATATATACATGTTGCATGAAAAAATGGTTTTGATACCAAATTTCATTGATTACCTAAAGTATTAAGGTTAAGGTTATATATGTAAATTTTTAACACTTTGTCGAGAATCCTTTGCAGGCAATGATTGCTTGAAGTCTGGAACCCATGGACATCCCAAAACGCTAGGTTTCCCCTTTTGTGATGCTTTTCCAGGCCTTTACTGGAGCTGACTTAAGTTTTTATTTGTTCGTGGATCTTTCTGCCTTAAGTTTTGTCTTCACCTGGTGAATTGCATGCTCAATCGGGTCGAGATAAAGTGATTGACTTGGCCATTGCAGAATTTCCCACTTCTTTACCTTAGAAAACATCTGGGTTGCTTTCACAATATGTTTTGGGTCATTGTCCATTTGTAAAGTGAAGCTCTGTCCAATCAACTTCGCTATCTGAGCAGACAAAATATCCCTATACACTTCAGAATTCATCCGGATGCTTCTGTTTTTTCTTACATCATCCATAAACACTTGTGACCCAGGGCCATTGCAAGCCATGCAGGCCCATGACATTGCCTTCACCATGTTTTACAGATGATATGGTAGGCTTTGGCTTATGAGCCATTCAAAGCCTTCTTCATACTTTTTTCATCCCATTATTTTAGTACAGGTTGATCTTAGTTTCATCTGTCTAAAGAATGCTGTCCCAGAACTGGGCTGGCTTTTTAGATGGTTTTTGACGAAATCTAATCTGGCCTTTCTATTCTTGAGGATTGTGAATAGTTTGCATCTTGTGGTGAACCCTGTGTATATGATCTTGTGAAGTCTCCACTTTATGGTAGACTTTGATAACAATATGCCTACCTGCTGGAGAGTGTTCTTCACTTGGCAGGATGCTGTGAAGGGGGTTTTCTTTAGCACGGGAAGGATCCTATTATTGTCCACCACTGTTGTTTTCCTTGGATGTCCAGGCCTTTCTGTGTTGCAGAGCTCACCAGTACATTTTCTTTCTCAGAATGTACCAAACTCTTGATATGATCACTCCTAATGTACCTGCTATCTCTCTGTTGATTTTTTTGCAGCCTAAGGATGGCCTGTTTCACTTGCTTTGAGAGCTTCTTTGACCCCATGCTGTGTGTTCACAGCAACAGCTTCCAAATGTGGATGCCTCACATGGAATCACCTCCTGATTAATAAACCCCTTCCTTCAATTTGGATGTGAATACTCTCAACTTCTTAAAGTTGAAAGACTGCACTTTAAGCCCATATTCATTATTTAACTGTAACTTGAATTTATTTTGGTAAACAACTTAAATAACAAAACTTGTGTCTCCATGTCACCCAGTGTCCCCTTGTATCTCAGTGTCCCCATGTTGCCCAGTGTCCCCATGTCTCCCAGTGTCCCCTAGTGTCTGGGTTCCCATGTCACTAGGATACTAGGGGACACTGAGAGACATGGGGACTCTGAGACACAAGGGGACACTGGGCAACATGGGGGCACTGGGAGACATGGGGACACAGACAGCGGGAGACATGGGGACACTGGGAGACATGGGGCACTTGTGGATACAGACATGGGGACACTGTAAGACATGGGGACACAGACATTTGGGGATATTGGGAGACTAGGGGACACAGACGTTTGGGGACACAGGGAGACATGGAAACACGGAGACATGTGGACACCAATAGACATGGGGACAAAGACACTGGGAGACTAGGGGATGCAAAGAGACATGGGGACACAGACATTTGAGGACACATGGGGACACTGAGAGACATAGGGACACTGGTAGACATTGTGACACTGGCTGGGGCACTGGCTGGGAAACTTATGGACACTAGGAGACTTGGGGACAATAGGACATTTGAGGACACTGGGAGGCATAGGTACACAGAGACATGGGGACACAGATACTGGGAGACTAGGCGACACTGGGAGAGACAGGGACACTGGCTGGGAGACTAGGGGACACTGAGAAACTAGGGGCACTGGGAGACAGAGGAACACTGAGACACAAGGGACACTGGCTGGGAGACATGGGGACATGGTGTCCCTAGTGTCTCAGTGTCCCCATGTCTCCCAGTGTCTCCAAGTGTCCCCAAGTCTCACAGAATCCCCATGTCTCACAGTGTCCCTTAGTGTCTCAGAGTGTCTCCCAGTGTCCCCATGTGTCACAGTGTCCCTTTCTGTCTCAGAGTGTCTCCCAGTGTCACCATGTCTCACAGTAATAAATGAAAAAGGAGGGTTGCACTCGATCACAAAATTTAACACAGGGTGCACTGAGCATGGGTCAGCAAATCCCACATTATCTATATAAATGAAAAAAAATCTCAGGCACTCACTGTGATATCTTCAAAGCAGTTTTATTGGATCAGCAATGTTTCAACCCGTAACCAGGTCTTTATCAAGCTAACACCACAGTGACAGGAAGGCAATTTTATATGCACATAATAATCAATTAAAGGACCACTAGAGGCACCCAGACCACTTCAGCTCAAAGAAGTGGTCTGGGTGCCAGGTCCACCTAGGGTTAACCCTGCAGCTGTAAACATGGCAGTTTCAAAGAAACTGCCATGTTTACATTAAGGTTAATCCAGCCTCTAGTGGCTGTCTCATTGACAGCCGCTAGAGATGCTTCCGCACTTCTCACTGTGATTTTCACAGTGAGAAGACGCCAGCGTCCATAGGAAAACATTGAGAATGCTTTCCTATGGACTGACTGAATGCGCGCACGGCTCTTTCCGCGCATGAACATTCGGCAGAAGAGGGAGGAGAGTCCCCAGCACCGAGGGAGCACGGCACTGGAAAGGTAAGCGGTTAACCCCTTCCTCCCCCTAGAGCATGGCGGGAGGGGGGCCATGAGGGTAGGGGGGACCTATTAACACTGTAGTGCCTGTAGTGCACTGTAGTGTAAGTTCATTAAGAAAAAAAGTGATAAGAAACAGATGATCAATCAGTTTGATTAATACACTCATTAGTTATATGTATAAGTACCTTAAAAGACATGGAAGGGAATAAACAAGTACAAGGCATATAAAAGAGATTTGAAAAGGAAAAAAAAGGGATGAAAGAGAATCCACGTATTAGTGCAAACCAAATCAGGCATTATAATAAACACACACCTCTTTCTTATAATAGGAAAATATAGGTAAAAATCAGAAAGATTAAATAATTGATGACAGATGTAAATACCTGAGCTCTGAGTACTTTGAAAAAAACACAAAGAAAATGTACCGCCTACTGCACGTTACATGCGTGATTACATCAACCAAAATGTGAAATGGAAGCCTGTAGTGGCCAAAAAGGGTAAATGCGCTCGGAACCAGAGCACATGTGCAAAAGGTATCGAACCGCGCATGTGTACACCGCTCAAAAGTGCTCGTAGTGCATGTGTAAGAAATGGCCGGCATACAATAATGCGCATGCATCCATGGCAGTGATATCTAAGGAAAAAACCGTAAGCTGAACGAGACTCACCACATTTGGTGATCTACAGAACACAGGCTCAAATGGATATCAATATAAGTGGTCTGCCACAGAGGCAGAGAGATCAAAAATGAATTATGGGAAGAACCAGGGAACATAATAGAGAAAGAAAAGGAAAATAAAATAAATTCAAATAAAAGAACAAATAAACATTGGCATATTTTATCTGAATGCTAGTAGCTCAAGTATTTACATCTGTCATCAATTATTTAATCTTTCTGATTTTTACCTATATTTTCCTATTATAAGAAAGAAGTGTGTGTTTATTATAATGCCTGATTTGGTTTGCACTAACATGGATTATCTTTTGTCCCTTTTTTTCCTCTTCAAATCTCTTTCATATGCCTTGTACTTGTTTATTCCCTTCCATGTCTTTTAAGGTACTTATACGTAGATCTAATGAGGGTATTAATCAAATTGATTGATCATCTGTTTCTTATCACTTTTTTTGTTAATGAACTTTGTAATTGCACATTAATTGATTATTATGTGTGTATAAAAATGACTTCCTGTCACTGTGGTGTTAGCTTGAAAAAGACCTGGCTATGGGTTAAAACATTGCTGATCCAATATAACTGCCTTGAAGATATCACAGTGAGTGACATTTTTTTTTCAACCATGCCTCCTAGTGTCTATGTCCCCATGTCTCCCAGTGTCCCTATGTCACTAGGATACTAGGAGATACAGAGACATTAGGACACAGATACACTAGGGGACACTGGGAGACTTAGGGACACTCAGAGAAATGGGGGCACTTGTGGATACAGACATGGGGACACTGGGAGACATGGGGACACAGAGACACTGGGAGACATGGGAACACTGACATTTGGGTACACTGAGAGACATGGGGACACAGACACTGGGAGACACACTGGATGGGAGACATGGGGACACTGTGTCCCTAGTGTCTCAGTTTCACCATGTCTCCCAGTCTCTCCAAGCACCTCCAAGTCTCCCAGTGTCCCCTAGGTTCTCAGTGCCCCATGTCTTAAAGTGTCCCCATGTCTTAAAGTGTCCCCAAGTCTCAGTGTCCCTATGTCTCCCAGTGTACACAAGTCTCCCATTGTAGCAGTGTCCCCAAGTGTCTCAGTGTCTCCCTGTGTTCCCTAATGTCTCTGTGTCCCTATGTCATCCTGCAGCATTTCCCCCATCCCTCACTTGCCGAAACTGTGGGCTGTCTCTGCAGGCTGGGAGCTGCTGTCTGGACTCTGAACTGTGTAGCTGTTCCCCTGTGGATCAGTGAGTAAAGAGAGGCAGGCATATGCTGTAACTTCCTATCCCTGCTTCTCTCCACACAAAGCGACCCGTACTGGCTGGTGCAGGTATTGCAGAGTATTCTCCGTTTATACTGAGAAAATTACCTGCATTTGTATTGCCGATATTACTTCAATAGCCTCAAATACTGCCTGTGCTGGTAAAATACCGGCCAGGTGGAAACCTTGGAGTACTGGGTAAAAAAAATTGGATTAACATTTATTTATGAATAAGCTTCTGATGATTTTTGTGGGGAAGAGAACGTAAAGCCACCATCTAAGAAATGGGGACTGTAACATGTACAGTGTTTCAGGCATGTGTCAAGGCAAAGAACTGACATTAGTTCCGGCATCAGAAATCATTATATGAAAATGCAGACAGAATATGACGTGCTGCACATTTATTGTGGAAGCAGACTGTAATGCAATTTGTGTTTTTTACTGTACATTGTCATGTAATGTACATATATTATTATTATTATTATTATAATATTTATATAGCGCCAACAAATTCCGTAGCACTTTACAATGGAAAGAAGATATATACAATGGGATATCCAAATAGATTACCTCATGCTAAAATGTTAGGTTAAGTTTCCACAGGAGGCTATTGGCCCATCTAAAGTTTCCTTTTGCCAGCCCATCTTTTTACTTTCCAGATCTCTTATAAACTGAGAATGCCTCAGATCAATAAAATCTCTTGTCACAGATTAAATCAGACAACTTGAACTGCCAGAATTCATGGGGCTGCACGTATGTCAGGATTACTAGAGATGCCCAACACGCAGAACTAAAGAAGATAAGAAAATACCTAAGACGTATTACCGGGCCTTAGAATGGCCGGATATAACGTATAAAGGTAAATAGCCACAAGACAGGGTAAAGACAAGACATAGAAATAACGTAAATGATAAACAAGCCACGGGTCAAGGAATGGAGAAATTAGAATAGTCAGGAGCCAGGAATACAGAGATCAGATAGTCAAAAAGGGAAGCCAAGGTCAGATACACTAGAATAAATACAAGGAACACGCTCTCGGATAACCAAATGGAAACCACGACAGGGCACAGAGAAATGGATAAAATAGGCTTAACTAGCTTAAGATGTTCCCTGATAGGCGGTAGGCAAACATGTGATCATGGGTGTTTGTGTAACACACCCACATGATAATTAAGGATTAGTGATGTCCCGAACTGTTCGTGGAACAGCTCGTGGACAGCTCACAATGGATACTGTCCAGGAGATGGAAGGGTCTGGGAGGGAGGGTCTGCTGCTGATTGGCTGGAATGTCTCTGCTGACTGTGAGGTACAGGGTCAAAGTTTACTCAATGATGAGTCCGTGGTGAACCGTTTGTGGCGAATCGTTCGGCGAACAGTTCGGGACATCACTATTAAGGATCTGTCCCTTTAAGGGTTAAACAGAAAACCCTTAAGTTACTCACAGTTGCAGTGGCCGGCGTCTTTAATGATTACAATCCTGGCCGCTGAGAGAGGAGGAGCCACCACCATGGGTGAGTGATTGGCGGCATTCCCATCACCTTGTGGGAATGCCGCCGGACAGAGAGGTGCCGGCCAGGTATGAGCGGATCTGGCTAAAAGGTAGGAGATTGGCGGCACTCCCTTGACAGGAGCGTGACAGTACCCCCTGCCCAAAAACCGCCCACCGGGCGGAAAGTGACTGGCTTATTGGGAAACCTGACATGAAAAGCGCGCAGCAAACGAGCCGCATGAATGTCGGAGGCAGGAACCCATAAACGCTCCTCTGGCCCATAACCCTTCCAATGGATTAAATACTGCAACACTTCCCCGCGACCACCTGGAGTCTACCGACTGGATTTCATATTCGTCCCGGCCATCAACCGACACAGGAGAAGGACCAAATGAGCGCCTGGTGTAGCGATTGCACAACAAAGGCTTAAGCAGGGATACATGAAAAACATTGGGGATACGCAATGCCAGAGATAGCGCCAAAGACACCGGATTAATTTTCCTGGACATCACAAATGGGCCGATGAACCTGGGTGCCAACTTCGTGGTTGAACCTTCAAACTGATGTTGCGAGTGGAAAGCCAGACCCTGTCTCCAACAATATAATTAGGTGCCATAGTGTGACGTTTGGAGGCATAGGTCTGATGACGAGAGGAGGCCAAAGACAAAGTATGCTGCACGTGCTTCCACCTTTCTTTAAGATCACAAAGGAGGCAATCAAGAGCAGGTAAACCAGTCTCATGAAACTGCAAAGGTACAACAAGGGGGTGTCTACCACTAGTAATGAAGAAAGGGCTATGCTGGGAGGAATCATGAGTAGCAATGTTATGTGCAAATTCAGCATAAGACAGGTCGTACCAGTTGTCATGATTGTGTGATCTGAAACACCGCAAAAAGCCTTCTATTGACTGGTTAACCCTTTCTGTAGCCCCATTGGTCTGGGGGTGATAAGATGAAGAAAAAGACAATGTAACCCCAAGTTCAGAACAAAGGTCCCTCTATCTGATACCATTTCTTGAGGCAACCAATGTAACCTATATATTTCCTTAATGAAGATCTGGGCTAACTCAGCAGAGGTAGGCAGTTTACGGAGAGGAATTAAATGGACCATTTTCGAGAAACGATCTACCACCATTAGAATGGTAGTATACCCCTTGGATTAAGGTAGATCAACTATGAAGTCCATAGCAATGTGGGACCAAGGTTTTTCAGGAACAGGAAGTGACTGTAAGAGACCACGTGGCAGTTTACAAGGGGTCTTGGTTACAGCGCAAACAGTATTTGCTTGGACATAATCTGTGACATCCGTATGCATAGAAGGCCACCAAAACTGTCTAGATATGGAGGAAAACATTTTTCGAATTCCTGGATGACCGGCTGACTTGGTATCATGGTACAAGAAGAGTATTTTGGTCCTCTCTGTAGGTGACACAAACAATTTATCGTTAGGTTTGTTGTCAGGAGCCTGGGTTTGAGTATTATGCTCACTGATTTAGGCAAAGTTCTTGTGGTCCGTTATAATCATTACGGGAACTTTAGCTCCCTCTATGAAGTGTCTCCACTCTTTCAAAGCCTTTATTATTGTAATAATGAATGTATTTCCTTAAGACATTGTTAATCAGGCCTTGGAAAACCGCCGGAGCGTGGCATAATCCAAAAGGCATTACGAGATATTTGCATCCTAGATATACTCTTCCATAATTTCATCCTCATGGGGGGTCAGAGGATACACCCTTTCCTTAGACGGCATAGTGCCTGGAAGAAGGTCAATGGCACAATCATAAGGTCACTGCGGGGGTAACGTCTCAGCATTGGTTTTGTTAAATACTTCCTTAACATGGATGTATTGCAGAGGGATCACTGTGGATAAGGGAGCCGCAGTGGGTACATTAATATGACCTACAGGTTTCACAGGAAGAAGACAATATTCCTTGCAGGTAGTACCCCATGAATGAATCTCACCCTTAACCCAATCTAAGACTGGATTGTGTTTCACCAACCATGGAAACCCGAGAATGACAGGACATGAAGGAGTTGAAATAACCTGTAGAGCTATATTTTCCCTATGCAGTATTCCAACGGACAGGGATAACGGAAGGGTCTCATGGGTTATATGAGGTGTCAGAAGGGGTCTACCATCTATAGCCTCAACGGCCAAAGGTGTGGATCTCTCCCTCAGGGGGACAATAAGGTCATTAACAAATTTCTTATCAATAAAATTCTCAGCAGCTCCTGAATCTATTAGAGTTTTACATGGTATATCACAAGCACCCCAAGATAAAACTATAGATAGGATGAATCAGTTGTGAGGCAAGATTGAGGACGATTTCATAACACTTAAGGCCGGTTCTCGAACGGTGCTTAGGTGCGGGGGTTTTCTGGATGTGTGTGGCAATAAGTGCAGATGCCCCTTTTTTTCCACAATACAGGCACAGACCCTCAGCCCTACGGTACTGTTTCTCAGCTTCTGACAGCTTCATCACTCCCAGTTGCATAGGTTCGGGATCGTTAACAACTGTAGGAGCAGATGGCGTCATATGAGGAGCTGAGGGAACAGGGGTATGGATAGTCTGTGACCTGGTTTTGGCCCACTCCCTAAGGCAATTGTCTATGTCCATGATATAAACAATGTAGTCCTCCAGCAAATTCGAAAGATCCTTAACTGCTGTCATTTAATAGAGCCTCAGAGAGACCCTCTGAGAAAGCAGTTACCAACCCACTGTTAGTCCAATCTACCTCTGCCAACAGCGTGCAAAATTCTATGGCATAATCCGCAACGGATCCATTGCCCTGTTATATCCGCATTAGCGCCTTGGCTGTCTTTTTTCCTTTCCCAAGGGGTTCAAAAGATCTCTTGAACTCAGTTATGAACTCTACATAGTTGTGATCTATGGATTTCCCACTCTCCCATAAGGGATTAGCCCAGGCTAGAGCTTTACTGGATAGCTGATTCATTAAGTATATTAAGTATATTCAATATTAGCCTTGTCAGAAGGGAAAGTCTTGCATCCATTGAACTAGTGAGTTTTTGGACAATTTCTGCTTGAATTTGTTTGCAAGATGTCAGAATAGCCTCCCAGAGCTGCTGCTTGGATGTAAACTGCCTCTTACCCTCATAGATCTTTTGCTTGAGGATGCTCCAAAGGTTCTCATTAGGATTGAGGTCAGGGGAGGATGGAGGCCACACCATGACTTTCTCTCCTTTTATCCCCATAGCAGCCATTGGTGCAGAGGTATGCTTTGCAGCATGATATGGTGCATTGTCATGCATGAAGATGATTTTATTATGGAAAGCATAGTTCTTCCTTCTATACCAGAGAAGAAAGTGGTCAGTCAGAAACTCCACATACTTTGCAGAGGTCATCTTTACACCTTTGGGGACCCTAAAGGGGCCAACCAGCTCTCTTCCCATGATTCCGGCCCAAAACATGATTCCACCACCGCCTTGCTGAAGTCGCAGCCTTGTTGGAACAGGGTGGTAACATTTGTTACTTTAATGCACATTATTTGGGGTTAAAAACTCAGCGTGGTGTGGGTATATTGATGTGGATGCCGGGGTGCAAATATAATGCTGCAACTTTGGGCAAGTGTCCTTGGTCTTTTAGACAGCTAGCAACTCCACTAATGTGTAAGATTGTATTTATCATGTCTAAATACATTTATCACTTTGTACTATCACAGGTTTAGTAAATAACTGATAGCTAAATGAAGGAAGGATTTAATTCACATTATTGGGGCTCATCAAGACCTAAAGCACCTAATTCCACTGGATGCTTATGCTGGAAATAACAACATCTTTGTAAAATGTATCCTAGCTGTAAGATATGAAGTGTATTGTGTTAAACATCAATAACTTCATCCCCAAAAATACCAATAGATTAGTTTGGCATATCACACTTTAAAACATTGTCATTGGCACACCCTCATGTTAATTAAATGCTTCATGCATTAATGCAATGTATTAATTTAGATCTATCATTTAGTAAAAACAATTAGAAAATAGCATGCTAGGAAAAAAATATTACAGGGACTTTCATTGCTATCAAATAAATGTTAGAAAGTACATAAAACCAATACCAACTGAATTAGAATTGTTTTCTTTATCTTGTAAATTAACTCAATAATTAGATTTTAATATATGTAATTAGTAACAGGATGACTGCATTAGAAGAATTCACGGAAGCCGTTTCTAATTTGTAAAAAGGAAATGTTGCTTTAGTTGTAGAAGTTGTAGCAGTTTTCTCTGCTACATAAATCTTTAAAGACCCTAAAGATACGACTAGCAGACTTGTAAAATGTGGCTGTCTGTTGATCTATTGAAGACAGACATGTGAAACACCATGGCGCCTGTTAACACTGGCTGTTATGTAAACAACTTCCCACTGCTATGCCCCGTGGGAGCGTTCTTTATTGTAGACTTATGTGGAAACAGGTAGACTGTCCATTATATATGGTTTGATGAATAAAGATAAGTATGCACACTGATAAATTAAAGCTCTATCATTTGCTTATAGGATATCCAGTGGAAGCCTGGCTCCATTTTAAATAGATCCCACTTGAAGCATAGTAAAATATGTTAGAAAATGTCTCATAGGAGGCCTTGTGAACCACCAAATAATTATGGTCTTCCTGGATGTATGACAACCAGAGCAGTATCCTGTTTTCTATGTTTTAAATTAATAGGACAAAGAATCAAAAATGGCAGTAAAATAGAATTGAGGATTTATATTCAAAATTCAGTCTTTTGCAAATTAAACTGTGTTTATGATAGTATATACACAATATATTTACACAGACAAACGTATAGGGGTGATAACCTACTCTCTCAGTCATTGCTGTTCTATGGTTTGTCAGATGGTGCTTTTTGCCTATTATATATAATCCTTTTGATTGTATTGCTGTTATCAGGAAATATTTGAAATAATCTTAATTCTGGTGATAACACAGTAATTGATGGGTAATATTTTTTAACTAATAAATGAATAACACACCAACAATTCAGAAGTTTTGTACATTGTCACCAGATATGGGATAACGAGCCAATGTGTCCACATTCTTGCCAACATTTATTAAATATATTTATATTTATTGTTAATGTTAAATAAACATATTTTCTGTAATCTAGACCTACATCCGATTTATGATTTATACATGTTTTTAATTATGGAGTTGACTGAATTGAAGTATTGTTACACATTGCACAAGTTATTTTATGCATACTTACAATGTTATTTATGTTATCTAATTTTGCAAAATCATTGTATTGTTTGAATGTTTATTAGTGGGTGGAAATTTTCCTTTTTATCCCCCTATTATTTTCTGATTCCATTTTATCCTTTTTATTGTTTGGTTATAAAATATATATATAAAAAATATTTCAATAAAAAGCTATTTGAAAAAACCCTGCTTCTTGCAAAGCCAGTAAGCATGGATTGCTTGTTTTGCTCTTTTTCGGTGAACAAATTGTATAAATTGCATCCATTTGGGATTATTTATGATTCTTTTGGGGAATATTTTTAATAAAAATGTAACAACAAAAGGTGCTATATTATTTGGCAATGTATCTACCTATTCTCTTGGGACCAAAGCATTGGTATGTTGCCAACAGAGATCATTTTTCATATACTCCACAAAACAGTAGTATATGTCTGCATGTTTTGTTAGTATGTCTAGAGAGACAATGTGCCTAATTATTTGTCGGGTTCATTAAATACTTGTTAAGAAATGCACATTCTGACACAGCTTTATTATAAATTGTAATACACTGGAGATGTCCAAACTCCCCTCTGATAGTTTTATATTGTAAATCCCATAATCCTCTGTTTTATGGTAATTCATTCAATGGGCTAAAGTACAAAAAAAAGGTGGGGAATAATAGCTGGTCATTCTTATACTATAGCATGCTATTGTTGCCTTACATACAATACAATCATCTGTTAGGAACAATAATGTTTTTTCTTACACATATAGTCAGATCATTGATTTATTGCTCAGACCCAAGAATGATATAGCTACAGTAGTGCTTTACACATTTTAAAGGGAATGTTAATAACTGGTATAGTGAGAATATTGCTTTTTTTACCTGAGCAGTTGAGCATGACAACTGTGTGTCCATCTTGATGAAATATCCTTTAAAGACCATTAGTGTGACAATATAAGTTCTTTATGCCTACCGAGATATGTTTTGAAATATATGCGAAATTAGTGAAACGAAGAAAATAAAGTTCATATTTCAAATCCTTCAAATAAGTATTAGTATAATATGTTATTCCAGAAAGGCACATTTATTGACTATTTGATTTAAACTGTTATATCTATCAAGTTAGAAATATGATTACTGCTAATGCAAATCAATACACAATCAACTTACACCAGTCACCTTATAAATGATTACATTAAAATGTCTAAATTACTACCAGAAAAGATTTATATCTTAAAACTCAGATTGCAAGATTGGTAACTACTATAGGCTGTATGTTATTTGCAGTCTGTGCTTAGAGAATTGTGTATGATAATAAAAGTGACTTGATGAATGCCAAACTATTATGAGAACTACTGAACATAATACTTAAGAACTTTCTCTATGATGTGCTCAAGTCTTCATGGGGGAAACAGTAAGAGATTGTGTTAGTCAATTTTTTTATGAGTGAACTTAAACACTTTCGAAGCTCTGAGCTGGCTGCTTCAACTTGTGTTTATGATGTTGCTTTGTAGAGTTTATTAAACAAGGGTGTTCTATAACTGATTTAAATGTGTTTTCATACAATTTAGGTCCAGACAGAGTGGCCCATAGCCATGTATTATAATGGATGGTTTTACTAACAATATAGAAAAAAACAAGCAATGTCAAGCTACCTGTGTGGGCCTACAGCAAATAACATTTGTAAATTGTCATGTTATTTCTCATTTTGTAAAACAACCACAAAGAGCGTACAAATATATTGTGTTGCTACATTTTATTCTTGATATTTAATTTAGAGCATTACAGTTGCATCTGTGAAAGTCATTATGTTTAAGCGAACTCCATGAATGTAATATACATATTCCTCTTGAAGAAGCTTTATAATGAATATAACAGAAAAATGAAGCAGACTTTGTGTATTTTATTCCAGAATGACATCTGGCTTGAAGAAAGCTGTAGTTGTTGTATTTTACCAAGGAACCATTCCCAGTAAGACATTACACAACGTGGTTTCACATGATGAATTAGTCAAGGACAACACAAAAATGTTTCTTTTTTTCCTGGTTATCCAGAAAAAAATAATATTTGAGAAATATTAGACTTGTGCATTCGGTTTCAAAATAATTTCCAATGCATCTAAATTTTGGGCAATCGGCAGGTTGTCTGATTTCCTTCTCTGAAGAACCATATGGACATATCACAATACAACCAAAATGGACAATGGATGAACAGTATTGTGCATTTTCTGATTCATAGTTAAGGCCGTGGGACCAAAAAAAGAAAAGGTTGATAGGAAGGAAATTATTGATGGTTAGTGGACAGCCAATAAGTATTGCTATTCACAGATCAAGTGAAAAGTCACCAATAGATGGAAAAAGGATGAGCAGTAAAAAGATAAAATAATCTACATGCATATAATATATATGTATTAAATATATATTATATAAATATTTGAATGTAGAATTAACTTTTCATTTTTCCTTCTTTTGGGAAACAGTAGGTGTACTGCAAAATACATACAAAATATGGCAAATTTTCCCACATTTTTAATTCATCTGAACCATTTTTCCCAAAAAGGATTCCATGGATGAAAATCGTTGGAAACCGAAGAGCGACATGAAAGAATTTTGGTCCACCCGAACAAAACGTGAAAATAAAGTGTCATGCCTTTTACATTGTTTAGTTTTCACAATGACCAGTCTGGAGGATATGTTGCCAGGTCCATCTTGATGGTGAAATAAAAATCAATTTGTGGACATTCACTGATGTTGCTGTGCCAGCTCATTGATTTTTTTACTGCTTGAGTTTGCTTGTTACCTATGAAATTGCACCCAGATGTGCAGGAACAGAGTATTTTCATTGGGTTAGGGTATAAATATTAATTATTTTACTTTTTAAATAGTATAATATTTTTTTGCTAGTTGGTTTTAGAAGATCGCTGTACAATGGCTGTCTAAAAAGGTATGAAAGTTCACAATCAAATAAATACAACTTGTTTATACAGTAATGGTCCATTCCCCCATCTATTTGTAAGCAAGGGTCACTTTCCAGAGCCCCTGAGGCATATATTGGCAAACAAGGGCCACTTTCCTGGGATTCTTGGTTGCTTAAGGGACATTTTCCATTAAGGGATTCCAAGGCATGTGGGGTCCCCTTAACCCACACCAACAAATTAAAAATACAAATATACACAAGGTGGAGTATTTTACATGCAGTTTGAGAGAGTTTTGTACGGTAAATCCTTAAGGAGTATTGTCCTGCCACGTCCTGCCTTGACGTGGCAGGACCATACTCCTTAAGGATTTACCATGCAAAACTCTCATAAACTGCATGTAAAATACTCCACCTTGTGTATATTTGTATTTTGAAATGGCCTTGAAATCGGAAAAAAAAAAGTTTAAGAAATGTGCATAACTATTTTCCTGAATACTAGTTAGGCAAAAAGCTCTTGCCTAGGCATAGGCAGCTCTCTAATTAGGCAATTTAGGTAGCCATCTAAGGCCTTGCTCTCAGTGGATATTGATAGGTGCCTATATCATTGGGCAGGCTGCAGAGGGCCAACACCAGAGAGCTGCCCACTATTGGGAGGGGTGGGGAGCAGCAGCAAACAGCCCCTCTCTGAACTACTGCAGATTTGGAGGAGGGAAAGTGAGCTTCAGCAGAGGTGCAGAGAATCAGATAATATTGCAGGCAGTTCCTGAAGATTAGTGGATTATCTGCACTAATTGTTGAATGCATGAGCAAAGGTTGTATCTGTGAAGGAACTGGTCTTTACTTGCCTGCCTGTTACCAGCCAGCTCACTGCAATACATCAGGAAGCTACTGAGGGAGGGAACAGGAAATTACATTTTAAGCCCCTCGCTCAGCAAAGCTATCTCAAATAATATGGGAGCTGTTCTTTTCTTGAGAGAAAGGAAAGATGATGCAGCTCCCAGTAGTCCACTAATGTGCTGTGGGAGAGGGAGGAGATGGAGATGGGTTGAAGAGAGAAAGATGGCACTGAATGATGAAAGGGAGCTGGAGCTGAAGGGTGAAAGGAAACCATGAGCAGTGATAAATAGTGTGTAGTTAAATAAAATTAGAAGAAGGCTTAAGTCCAGGGGGATAAAGCTTTCAAACGTGTGTTCCCTTTGTTGTTCCAAAAGAAGGTGAAAAACTCAATTTGAAGCAAATTTTAGTTGTGCAAAAAAAATGGAAAAACAGATTTCTATTATGATCAACAAGCCTACATTTTAGCTATTATATCATTAAATAACTAGCTTTTCTAAAAAAAAAAAAAAAAAAAGGGACCCATGCCTTTTTAAAGATGTCAAATCAATCTGATAAAAAACAAACAAAAAAAAACTTATTTTATTTTTTCTGGCCAGTTGAAATCTTATTTCTTCAAGACTCAATTGATGATGACCTCTTATCATTTGCGCAGTCATGTTAATGAGCAAATAAAATATAGATGTTTGTCCTATTCTTGTATTTATTTGTATAGGTATTGTATGTTCTCGGAAGTAACTTTTTTCCTAACATGAAGAAATGTAAGTTTTGTACATTTTTTATAATTAAGATCTTTCTCCCCCTTATGAAATGTGTACTCCTGTGTTTTTTCAGTTCAGCAATTTCCTACTTTAAAACTGGTCCCCAAAATGTACCATATAATCAAGAAACAAAATGCTTAGTTGAGCTTACTTTATCCTAAAAACATCAGCCTTGATGTGATCTAAATTATCCCTAACTTGACCTGAATTATCCTCAAACTGAGACTAAATTTCTCAGGAATGATTCAGGCATTAATTCCTGATCTATCTCCAAAATAAATAATACTAACAGTATTGTGCAATTTTGTTCTTTTAAGAAAACAAATATATATAAAATATAACTCAACTTTGTAAAATCACAAAAAATAAAAGAATGGGAATAACCCAACAAAAACATTTAGTTACTGATTAATAAAATTAATAAATTAATAAAAACATTTAAGAGACAAAATCTGTCTTTAAAAGATTCAATTCAAGTGGGAAATAGCATAAAACAAATATAGTTGTGATGGTAAAGTATGTAACATAAATATGTCTGTAGCAAATGAGTGATTTTTATGAAATTCAAAACCTAATGCTAGTCAGCTTGACCATAATGAAGATGGAACAAATCTCCTGTGGCTCTCAATTTGAAGACCATGATTTTACATTAGACCATGTTAGACCGGTGAAGGATTCATAGGAGTTTTGTTGAAGCTATTGAAGGCAAAATACACTATCATCAGTTAATTGTAGAAAGGATTATTGTGTTATATATATATATATATATATATATATATATATATATATATAACCACTGTGAGCAGTGATAAATAGTATAAAGTTAAATAAAATTGAAAAACGATTCAAGTCCAGGAGGATAAAATATATATTATCCTTTGAAATGTTGGTGACACCTTCTCTAAAGTAAAAGTCTCACATAATTATATAGCAACCTGCAAGTATTCACCTTAAAACAATGAGACCCAATACTATGCATTACGTTATGGAAATGTTATGCCTTACCATTTTGGACATTTAGCTCTCTCTGCTATAGACATCCAACATTGTCTGCTATTTCAGCACTTGAGTATAAAGTGCGTATATGACGCTTCTTACTATTCTCCAGAATTCGGTAGCCGTAAAATTTGGGAAATGTTCAGCTTTTCTAACCCTGCCATTGCAAGATTGATTGTAATATTCAGATGATCATAGTTAGAATAGAACCTTAGAGTTTCTGATAATAATAATAATTTCTTGCATTACAGAACATGTTAGCTACAGCTTTCAATGTGAAGCTTGTTATAATACAGCTGGAAAACTAATAGCATTCAATTTATATTTCAGAATTACAACGAAAAATGTATCTTGATGATGTCAAGTTATCACGATAGCCACATCCCAGAAAAATATAGAATTATTTTATGTGGAAAATATCATACCATAAAACACTGTGTAAATCTTAAGTAATATAAATGTGCTCTCTGGTTCCATTGAAATATTTCTCAAAACAAAGAAGTCGCATAATGCAAATGTCATCATGCCTGTAGAAAGGAATATAGTGTTCTTAAAATTACATCCTCTATCCTCTTGTTAAACCTTTAAAGCTTTAACCTTTATATAATGTAGACTTTATTGTATAGGACTTTGACTTTCATGTGTTCTACTAGCTCAAGACATTTTTCTCCTTTTTTAGAAGTTAAATGTAACAGTAATTCATCAGAAAATATGCACTTAAATCAAAGCAATACTTACTCAAGTTTGTATCCCCAGATGCAAACACAAGAAGGCAAGATAGCACGACATTCAGTTATATACACAGATAACCACCAATATAAACAAAAGTAGACAGAAGCAAAGAATGATGGACACAGACAAAATATGATATGAGCAGAGACCCTCAAACATTGACAGGGATTTATAATTGCCAACAAACTTAAAGATATGCAGTCTCAAATACCCAGAGACACAACCAAATTTAGAATTCATACAGGCACTCACAAGAGCATATAGACAGCCATTCACAAGTGTGAGAACTCAAAGGGAGGCATAAACACATATCCTTCGATATATGTTTACAATGTTAATTTTCTAAAGAAAGCTAATTTTTGTAGACATTGTCATCTGCATTCATCACATATGTGTGTCAAAATATTGTTTATCTTAATCAGGGCAGATTAATTGTGAATCAAGGGCATTAATACAGCCTAAGGCTTTAACGTTATCCTCTAGAAGATGATTCTGGTACATATCATTGACTTATCTGAAATTATGGTCTGCTTGTACTCTTGTCTGTACCTCATCTCTATTATTTTGAAGTACAGTTAGAGGCAGCTGTTAAAAGTAAGATTTTGTGGGCATCATCAGCCCTGATTCCAGTGGTAGTAGTTGGACTTGTGGACTAGCTACTGCCCACTGCCCACTGCCAAGTATATAAAAAACCAGCTACTTTGTGGCTCTATTTCACAAGAGATGGATCACACTGCCAGATGAAAAGATGCAGTCTATCAGTAACCTGCTGCTTTGACCCTGTGCTGATAGCTGGCTTTGCACGGACATCTTATTATTTAAATAATGTTCTAGCTCTAATTAATTCCACTCTTCTCTCATTAATATGTCATGAAACTAATGAGCTAGAAATTGCAGAGCCAGATCACATTGTTAAAGAATTAGGATAGTAATAGACTCCTTTTTGTCCATGTGTTTATGTGTTCAATTCACAGTGGTAATAGTGAGTCTGGAGTAGCTGACATGTTTCATAACAGCAACAGCAATATTTACTAGAGAGCTAAAGTTGTCATAGCAGGAGCACTACTGATGATGAGATCAGGAAATGGAGAGCTAGAGACTCAGAGCAGGATAGCTAGAGTAAGATATAGTGAGCTAGAGCATTATACAGAGACATTTTAAACACTTGTATGCTTGTATTGTGCTCAGTTCTGTCTGTCTGATTATCTGGATATCTTTGAGCTTTGCCCCACTGTATGTCATGTGTGAGTATGTCTGTATTATGCTCAGCTCTGATTATTGTATTGGTATCTCCTTTTTGCTCTAGGTCCATTGTATAGTAAGGTATCTCTGTATGGTACCTGGCTCTGTGTATTGTATGAATACTCTGTATTGAACTCAGTTATGCGTACTGCATAGGCATCTCTGTATTGTATTGAGCTTTGAGTGTTGTATGGATATCTCAATTTTATGCCTAGCTCTGACTATTGTATGGATAAGCTGATGATGAAAAATATGTTCAATAGTAGTCCAACGCGTTTCCTCAGGGACAATCTTTAACAAAATGCTGGATACAAATGCATACAATTCTAAAAAAAAATCTTCCATATACACCCTGTTCCAAATTATTATGCAAATTATATTTTTCTCATTTACCTAAATAATTGATGTAAATAACAGTCAGCATAATTCTCATGTTATCAACTATTAAGAGTACAATTCAAATTGTATTGAACAAACCTCCTAATGATAACAGTATTTTTTTAGACATAAAAAACTTACAATGCACTGTTCCAAATTATTATGCACAGTAAGTTTCAAAACACTTTATAGGTTGTAAAGAACTGAAAATTGTCATTTGTTGTGTTTGCAGCATATTTACTGAAATCAAAAGATATTTCAATCAAACTTATGACAACATTTTAACTTTTTAAACATTTTAACAGGTCATGTTACATTTTAACATAGGACCCCTTATTTGATAGCAGCTTCACAAGTCTTGCATCCATTGAACTTGTGAGTTTTTGGACAGTTTCTGCTTGAATTTGTTTGCAAGATGTCAGAATAGCCTCCCAGAGCTGCTGTTTGGATGTAAACTACCTCCCACCCTCATAGATCTTTTGCTTGAGGATGCTCCAAAGGTTCTCAATAGGATTGAGATCAGGGGAGGATGGAGGCCACACAATGACTTTCTCTCCTTTTATCGCCATAGCAGCCATTGATGCAGAGGTATTCTTTGTCATGCATAAAGGTGATTTTATTACGGAAAGCATAGTTCTTCCTTCTGTACCAGGGAAGAAAGTGGTTTGTCAGAAACTGCACATACTTTGCAGAGGTCATCTTTACACCTTCGGGGACCCTAAAGGGGCCGACCAGCTCTCTTCCCATGATTCCGGCCTAAAACATGACTGCACTACTACCTTGATGACGTCGCAGCCTTGTTGGAACAGGGTGGCCATCCACCAACCATCCACTACTCCATCCATCTGGACCATCCAGGGTTGCACGGCACTCATCAGTGAACAGGAATGTTTGAAAATAAGTCTTCATGTATTTTTCTGCCCAATGCAGCCGTTTCTGCTTGTGAGCATTGGTTAGTGGTGGCCGAATAGAAGGTTTATGCACAGTTGCAAGACTCTGGAGGACTCTACACCTTGATGTCCGTGGGACTCCAGAGGCACCAGCAGCTTTAAATATCTGTTTGCTGCTATGTAATGGTATTTTAGCAGCTGCTCTCTTGATCCGATGCATGGATCTGGCAGAAATCTTCCTCAATGTGCCTTTCTCTGCACGAACCCGTCTGTGCTCTGAATCAGCCACAAATCTCTTAATAGTGCAATGATCACACTTAAGTTTTCGTGAAATATCTAATGTGTTCATACCTCGTCCAAGGCATTGAACTATTTCAGTCTTTTCGGCAGCAGAGAGATCCTTTTTCTTCCCGATATTGCATGAAAATGGTGCTCTGCTTAATAATATGGAACACCCTTGTTTAGTAGTTTTTCCTTAAATTAGGCTCATCTGGCAATCTCATTATCACAGGTGTCCGAGATTGTTTTCAGTGATCAAAAGAGCCCTGAGACACAATGCCATCCATGAGTTAAGCTGAAAAACAAAATATTTAATCTTTGTGACACTTAAATAGAATTTGCATAATAATTTGGAACAGGGTGTATACACCCCCCAATTAGTCCCAATAGCTATTCCACAGGTGGTTCCGTCTTCTTTCAGCTGGTGTTGGTTCAATTCCGATCACTTCCGGGTTTCGGGCACTCAACGTCGTCACGTGACATGCACGATGACGTCATGCGTTCCAGACATGCGTTCCACCTTCGTTTTTACTATCAATTATAGTGGCAAGCTGAGATGTTTGCATAAAGTCAGCAAAAGGCTGTTTCTAGGTGGGGATATAGGTGGGGTATATACTAGGGGGAGTGACAAAATGATTAAAAGGAGTTACTAATCCATAGTAACATGATCGAGCTTTATTAACAAGAACAAAAAAACACACACCATCCAAGATGAAACATAAATTGATACATACTTATATGCATGTGTGTCCACAGATCAATATCACACCACAGATCAATATCTGCATTTAATCCTCCTGGTTGTAAGGTTTTCAATACATTTATCCAATATGTTTCTCACTTTGCTAGTTAGGTATTGGATAAACGTATTGGATAAATGTATTGAAAACCTTACAAAACCTTACAATATTGATCTTTGGTGCTTTTTGGAATAATCACTCCTTCCTTTTCTCCTTTTTATTTTATTTTTCTCTGTCTTTCATATATGACGTATATTTTATCTATGTATATTAATTTGCCTATACTTGTTCTACAATAATAGTGAACAAGCCAAGAGAAAGTTATTTTTTCTTTAAAATACAGCACCCAAAGGAGACATATTTTTTTTTATTTAGCCTCTTAGGGGTATTAGGTATGCTCTATTTTATAATTTATAATTTTTGATAGGTATTTGTATAATTAAAAGGAGATATATTTTTTATATACCATAATTTTAATATATATATTTTTTTAGCATTTTGTATAGTTGTATTTAAAAATTAATTTTTTTTCATCACCCATGGAACTAGTTCGAGCATCTTGGCTTGTACATATTATTCTATGCAGTGTGGAATTAAACAGACACATGCATATACGTGTGTATCAATTTATGTTTCATCTTGGATGGTGTGTGTTTTTTTGTTCTTGTTAATAAAGCTCGATCATGTTACTATGGATCAGTAACTCCTTTTAATCATTTTGTCACTCCCCCTTGTATATACCCCACCTATATCCCCACCTAGAAACAGCCTTTTGCGGACTTTATGCAAACATTTCAGCTTGCCACTATAATTGATAGTAAAAACGAAGGTGGAACGCATATCGGCATCGCACATGTTACGTGACGACGTCGAGTGCCCGAAACCCGGAAGTGATCAGAATTGAACCAACAACAGCTGAAAGAAGATGGAACCACCTGTGGAATAGCTATTGGGACTAATTGGGGGATGTATATATAGAGGGGTTTTTTTTTTTTAGAATTGTATGCATTTGTATCCAACATTTTGTTAAAGAATGTCCCTGAGGAAGTCCCTGACAGGGACGAAACGCGTTGGACTACTATTGAACATATTTTTCATCTGCTATTTTTTACTTTGATGTAAGTAATAAATGCTGCTTTTTATACTTTATTTACACAGTTATTTCATTATTTTTTGCGTTTTATTCTATCTTTTGTATGAGATTAACATCTACCAAGCACTGAAGCAAGAAGACACACACCAATATATTTCTGAAGGCACTTTATTTGATGTCAAAGTGTGAGTGACCACTTGGCACTTAATTTTATATCTAGTATTATTACACACAATGTTGCACTGTTATATTTTTGTTTCCCTAGCTGGAATAGCCCTATAATATACATGTGTTGAATTGAAGATGGGAGGAGATCTTCGGGCATATCCTATGCTATTAAGGGTAGTTAATATTTATATTTTCCACTATAATCACTTTTTGGGGGGGAAACAGTGTTATTGCATGTGGACACAAGAAACACTTTTTTGTAAATTTGTGAGTTTGTGAGAGATACTATTTTATCAAATTATTGTATGGATAATTCAGCATTGAATGCAGGGCTGTGGTGTGTGACGAGTACCATGAGGGGTTGAGTACTTGAGTATAAGCAGACAGATTGCAAAGGCTAGAAGATGTTGTCTACAGTGTTAAGGAGCAGAGTCAAATTCTTGGGACTGAGTCTGGCAATTCAAAATCTTAAAATTTAACATATTTCCACTGTTTGCTTCTGTACAAAAAATCATTTAGGTCACTCTCTATTTGTATCATTTAAATATATTTTTCTTTTCTTCTGGTGCTTATAACAGCTTAATTGATATCCAGAAACAAAATAACAAGTCCTGCGCTCAAACTCCCATCACTCCTGGGCAGCAGCAACGACCATAGTACACAGCAGCCCCAATACATATAGTAAAAACCAAAGGTTATTTAGTTTCTCCAATGGCCATGAGAAACTTTAGCCCACCTGTCATGTCAAGACAAACCTTTCAGATGGGTCCTACACTAATCTTTCACCTTGCTTCCTTGAGCTTCTGGCAAAGATATCTCTAATGAGACAGAGAGGGGTATTTATTTTTATATACAGTCTTACATGCTTATTAACCCTTAACAAGGAACACACAGGATGGGTGGCAGCATTGTAACATATCTGTGTGAAACAAAAGTGAATACAAATACAAAAAAAACAAGTCCTGCGCTGAAACTCCCATCACTCCTGGGCGGCAGCAACGACCATAGTACATATCAGCCCCAATACATACAGTGATGTCCAAAAACATACACTAATCCATTGCTTTATAGAATAGTGTATTATATTATTGTTATTAATTAATTCCACAGTGCTGTACAATGGGTTTTATGAAAATTTTAAAAACAAAACCATACAACAATGTATTTAAATCTTAGTAGCATTGTGTCTTTATATTTCTTTTTTATTTATCTGTGTATTAGAGAACAACTGTTTTATAGTTAAGGAAGTATTTATCTTTTAGTGATTATATGCAGCATGCATCACAAGTTGAGAATTAGTAAGTATTTTGTTTAACTTTTGGCATACTGAAAATTTATTTTTATAAAATGAATTTAAAATCTAAAGCAATTTGTACATCTTCATGTTTTATTTTTAGAAAATTGGACAAAATACTCAGTAAAAATAAACCCCTGTCCTTTAAAGTTTATCATAATATGTTGTTATTGTAAATTGAGATAAGTGACGTTATTTACAATGTGTTGTTAATAATAAAGACAGCTGCCCTGTTTGAAGTAATCTGTTAGGTCACGCAAAGAACTTCCCTAAAAGTTCTAATATTTACTGGAACACTTTCAATCGGACAGATCACTTGGGGTTCTCATACTTGAAAATGAGACAAGTATCAATTTATATTCTGGTTGAAAACTGGCACAGAATTAAGAGATTTATTCATGATATAGTATTATTATAATAATTTTAATTTATTTTGGATCTCAAAGAAAATGAAACATGCTGTATTTATAGTCAATGAATCATTTCACTATTAACATTAGTCACAGTTTCATTATTAGAAAAACCCTCTTATGGGTAAAATGAACAATTTATGTAAAGACAGGTACATTTGTGAATGCAATCTTCAAGATTAGGAAAGTTACTTCTGGAACATTTTAAAATGAATGTATGATTCCTTACAAGTCAGAGTAAACAGCAGGAAATATCTCATACAGTTTATGCAAATTTGATTTTTTTAGAATAGCATGAAGGATGCCCATTGGATGTTCAGACATTTTAGATGGTTGGATTATGACCTTGTAGTATTCCCTACATTAAGCAATCTGTAAAAACAGAATAAAGTACTGAGGATTGTAGAAACTGGGAAGGTATACGTAATACAACAGATTTGACATGCTAACTGGAGTTGTCAATTTTGATGCAATAAAGATGCTAGACCTTCCTGTTTGTATTCACTCATTTTTATTTTTCTTTAAATGAACTTATACCGAATGGTGATATAGCTGAAAGAAAAAAGACTTTTATAGAAGTAAAACGTAAAGTCAAGCCAAGGTTATACAAATTATATAGAAATGATCTTTATTATAAATTCAACTTTTTTTCCTAGCAACTCCAAATTAAGAATACATTTCACCTTCTCACATTACAACTTGCAGTATGTTACATTTGATTCTTCTAACAAGAGGAATATACACAATTAAATCGATGTAGTGGAAAAATGCCGGTAAATTAAAAACAAAGATCTAAATTCAACTCCAAATGCCTTATAACCATGATAAAAAAAAATGTGTGTTATTGTCCTGCTTTTATCTTCACAGTGTGGTACATATTTATGACATGTAAGTGATTTTTATTTTAGAATGATATTTACCTGTCCTGGGCAGCCATTCTATTGTAACCTAAATATGTAACTTATGAATGTCATTCATTTATATTTATGAGTACAACTTATTATTATTATTATTATTATTATTATTATTATTATAGCATTTATATAGTGTCAACAGATTCTGCTGTGCTTTACAATTATAGAATGGGGGTAATTTCTATACAGAATATAATAGAGACAGGTGAAGAAGGCCCTGCTCAAACAAGCTTGCAACCCATGTGTTTATAGACAAAAGTGAACATTGTGTTATATAGTAGAGAAACGTGCAAAACAAAAATTAAAGTAAGTGTACTTAGTCCAATATACTTCTACAATTACAGATATGTTTTGTTTGCTATAATGGCACTCATTACAGTATTTGATTGTCTCTAGTATTTAAGCTGACTGTTAAATTGAAACTCTACATTAATGTCATTTTTTATTTAAGTGTCTGTCATATGTCAACACAACTTCTCATATTTTGATTGATAATATCCTGTTCATGTTCTAACACCTTATTGAACCTCCTCTTCATTTTTTAAAATTTAGATCATACTCAAAGGATATATAATATTATAAGCCTGACTGTCTGCCAATGTGAACAGAATGTGGTAAAAAATCTTGCCATGGTTGAGTTTAAAGAATTTTAAGTAATTTTGAGGGTACATTTTTCTTTCCATCAGCACTATGTTCTTTTCTATATATATATTTGTTCTTTGATATCCTAAATCTTTTTTTTTGTCTCATGACTGATGACATGTCCAGTTGATATCCCAGTGTTTCCAATGTTTTCTCTTACTAACATGTACTAGTGATAATATATAGCATATTAGCTGGTATTTTGTTAAGCTATAGATGTAACTGTATTAACAATTAAATTAACAATTACATTTGAATATGAGGTTCTATTCATTTAAATACCAAGGGCCAATCTCAATGCCAATAAGAGGTTAAAACATAGAAATATGTCACTTATCAAGATGTTTACTCATAACTATAGTTAACAAAAATGCATTTGTGAGATGTTAAAACTAAAATTAGGGGGCCTGTCCTGGCACTCGAGGAGAGCAGACGCATGTTTGAACTGCTCCACACGAAAACGGCCTCACAACGAGAAATATTTAGCCAAATCTTCACTCGGAACCAGCATCATGTCACAGCGCAAAAGAGCACCATATAGGCTGAAAAAAATCGAACTTTTTTACCTCACTGGCATGACAGCGGAAAATGCACCACAAGCTGAGATAAGCCAAGATGATGCCAATGATGATTATGATGAGGTGCAGAGGTCTCCAGTTCCTGACTCCTCACTCACACAAGAAGTGATGCAAATTATGTTAGATGACATGTCTAAGAAGATTCTCCAAACATTACAAACATCAGCTGGATAATTTAAAAAAACATTTACAAGATCTGTGCATGATATTCTCTAATATAGAAGATAAAATGGCCAAATATGCAGACACACATAATGACTTGGTTGCCAAGGTTGAAAGTCTAATTACCCAAGTGGACAACTATGAAATTGAACTGGGCGATATCAAGGATAGGGTCAGGTGAAATAACCTGATATTCCGGGAATAGTAGAGATGGTGTGCACAAATAACTTAGTGGCCTTTATTATTGAACTTTTGCAAATGCTGGCACTCGATCTACCACAAGACTTGCTGCTGCTGGACCATGCACACAGGATGGCACAGCTTAAATCTCTCCCCCCAGGACGTTCCCAAGGACATATTGGTGTGAATGCACAATTATCATGCAAAAGAGGCGATCTTAAGATGACACAGAATGTGAAAGGAGTAACCTAAGATATTTTTTGAATTCTTCTGTTTGCCAATGTTTCTTTTTCAAATACATTTTTTATTACATTTTTTAAATTTTAACATAATACAATTTCAATTAGAACAACAAAATATCTAAAATGCAATATACTTTTTAAGGAATACAAATTAACAAAAGAGAAGGAAAAAGGTTTAAGGACATAAAGGAAAAGTGTGAAAGGGACATTATTATCAAATAGAATGTGCACAAACTTAATCAATATTAAATGCAAATAGTTTTTAATATAGTTAAATTAAAAAAGCTGCATTGACCCATACTTAAATATTCAAATGAATAATATTTGTTAATATATTTTATCTATTAATTCTCTGTTTTTATTAACCCAATCATAGCGCTATCACACCCAGTTAAGTTGCTGGCACAGCATGGAAGCAAAATCACCCACGGCTGAAGATGGGGCTCGCATCCTCTGAGACTTGGCCATTGAATAGCTGCCCTCACCAAGGGGATCAATAGAAACAGTACGGCTCTCCCCCTAAGGGAAAAAAGCAAGGAAAAAATTAACATTTTCTTACAGATCAAAAAGATAAGTCCTGCGCTCACTCAGCCCCAATTTATAGTAAAATCCAAAGAAAAAAAAGTTACCTGTGCTCTCTCCTTAATTCCTATGTATATTTAGACAAATGGAGGTAATTTATTTACTCCAATGGCCATTGGAGGGAATGCCTGCCTGCCAACGTCAAGGCAGACCCCCCTAAGCGGGGGTCATGTATCGAACGATGAATCAGTTCTAAATATCTTAGTCCTTAGGAGGAGCAAGCCAGGAGACAGAGTATTTTACATAATAGCTATCAACCCTTCCCTTCAACTGTAGAGAGAATATAGAAGAAGAGAAAAATAAACAGAGATAGATTAAATATAAATACGAGAATGAAAGTCTTCTTATAGCGCAAAGAGTAAGTGCTAAATATGAACTATTTTCTATCCATTCTAGCCAAAGTCCATATTTCTGCTTTTGCCCTTAATGCAAAACCCATTCCATTTTGAATTGAAATTTCAGTTCTTTAACTGTGGGCCAAACTGGGACCAAGGGTAGCTTCCAATGTCTAATGATAACGATCTTAGCGGCCACCAATGTATGGAATACAAAGGGTGATGATTTTCCACATAATTGGCAAATATCAGTATGCAGGAGAAATATTTGAGGAAGAAACTCTAACTCTTTAGAGGTTAAGGTTTTAATCTTGGACAATATAATCTTCCAAAATAATTGAAGTGGACCACAATCCCACCATATGTAGATAATCCCCTCTCTGTATACCACAGCACCAGCACATATGATCCTAATTGAAAGAAAATGTACTTCAACTACTGGGGACCATATACCACCTATTTGCCAATTTATATTGGCATTAGACTAGATTAAGATATCGCCATCGCCCTGCCTGTAAACTGATAACTAGCCATTGAAGCTCTTTTATACAAAGTGAGAGCACTAGATAGCCCGTGAGCTTACAACCTAAGGATACCATAGTGGGGATTTGAGACAAAAGGTAGCAGGGGAAATTTGGAGATGATGGTTAAAAGAGTTAACAGAGAGAAGCAGCTATTGGTAAAATGTAAATTGAGGAAATTGAGTGAGAATCTCAAACAGCTGGAGGTGCACGCTATATATTTAAGGTGAACATGGTTGGGTGGGAAGTGGTGTGAAAAAAAATGCAGAGCATCACAATCGCTGTTCCTATGAGTGAGTATGTGTGTGAGAGGAGGCCTGAAAAACAGAGATGGAGATAGAACAATTATATGAAGGTATTTACAGCCAGGAGGAGCATCAGGGAGGGGAGGGGATGAGAGAGAGATGGGAAGGGAGGAGAGGGGGAGGGGGTAGAGTAGCAATGTGTTGTATACAATAGAAAAGTTTCTATCACCCAAAAATAACAGTGGTAAACTAAAGGTATATTTGGAAACAATTCAATAGTAACACATGATAATATAGTAGAAATGTAAGAATAAAGGAGGTGAAGTATCTTCCAAGCTTCATTCAGTGCCTTGGAGTTGTTGGTGTTACTGCAGGATGTTAAATGCAGAGCATCACAATCGCTGTTCCTAAGAGTGGGTATGAGTGTGAGGTGAGGCCTTGGAGTTGTTGGAGTTACTGCAGGATGTTAAATGCAGACAATCACTGTTCCTATGAGTGAGTTGTGAGAGATAAGGCCCAGTTTAAAAACTTTGTTGCAGTCTAATTTGTAGTTAATACTTAGTGAGTGGAAGTCGGACCAGGCGCTATTACTTATTAAATTATCTATTTTTACCAGACCATACGCCAACCATTTGTGTATCTTTAAGTCTGGCATATATTATGAGAGATATGACAGGAGAAGAGTGGGGATTAATTTATTATACAGATGAAGCTCTTTTCTACATTTCTCCCAACAAGCTAAGATATAATTTAGAGTAGAACTATTAGAACTAAATGTCAGTAAACTACCCTGTTTTGCCCTAACTTTCCAAAATAGGGGTCCTAATTCTACCGGGGGATGAGCAGTTTGAATTAGAAATTGTTCAATTTTATACCAAATCTCAACTGTAGAGCTCTTTAACTGATTAATAAAAGCATGTGATAAACTTCAGGCCTTTTGATATTCTTTTAGAATAGGAACCCCCAGACCACCCAATTTGACTTTTAAAGATAAACGATTCAAGCTTATTCTTGGGGTTTTCCCCATCCATACAAATTTATCGATGAGAGATTGTGCTAAAGTCACCCAGCTGTCTGGGCATGGCAATGGTACCATCCGAAAAAGATAGAACCATTTTGGTACAATATAGGATTTTACTACATTAATCCGACCCCACCAAGATATTTCAAGATTTTTCCATTTGTTTAGTTTTTTTTTTAACTGTGTATTTAAGGAGTGGTAGGAAATTAAGTTCTATTGTTTTACTTACATCGTTAGCAATTTCAATTCCCAAACAACTAAATGATTCAACAGCACAGCTAAATCCACACGGGTTCTTTAGAGCCCCAACGACATCATGAGACAAATTAAAAGGTTAAGCAATTGATTTAGTAATATTCAGTTTGTACCCTAAATAAACTGAAAACTCATCCACTTAGGGCAACAAATTATTAAGAGAATTCAAGGGATCTTTAAGAGTAAGTACTACATCATCTGCATACATTGTCAGTTTAACACAGTCGTCCTTCACCTTCAGGCCTTTTATTTGATCATTGTTCCTTATTGCCACTGCTTAGGGCTCAATTGTCAATAAATATAAAAGTGGTGAAAGTGGGCACCCATGTCTCGTCCCATTCTTTAATGGGAACCAGTCCGAGGTAAACACACCACCTACCACTCTGACTGTCGGAGAAGTATATAAAGCCATTATGTCCCTTTTAAAATTCTCTGGTAGCCCAAATGCTTCCAAAACTGCGTCCCAAAAATCCCACCTAACCCTATCAAACACCTTCTCCACATCAAGTGACAGGATCAGGAGGGATGAGTTATTTTTATGAACCAGGTCCACTATATCAATAAGTCGTCTGACATAATAAACCGATGATCGTTTAGACACAAAACGACTTGGTCTCGGTGAATAATATCTGATATGACATTATTCAATCTAGCAGCAATTATTGATGAGTATAATTTCATATCTACATTCAATAAAGAAATGGGTCTATAGTTTGAAATCAGCTCTGGATTTTTATGCTGTTTAAGAATAGGTACTATTATTATTAGTAGTAGTATTATTATTATGTTATTATTTATATAGCGCCATCAAATTCCGCAGTGCTTTACAATGGGTAGACAAATACACATGTAGTTGTAACCAGACAAGTTGGACACACAGTAACAGAGGGTTTGAGGGCCCTGTAACAGAGGGTTTGAGGGCCCTGCTCAATGAGCTTACATGCTAGAGGGAGTGGGGTAAAGTGACACAAAAAGGTAAGGATAGTATTAGACTAATATGAACTTTTAACAGTTCACCTGGAATCTTCCCTCTTCCCATACATTCATTAAATGTATCAGTTAAACTATTAATTATATTTTTATTCAACAATTTATAAAAATCATTACTAAAACAATCCGGACCTTGAGATTTATGGGACTTTTTTGATCACTAGATTAACCTCTGCTGTTTATATCGGCTCATTCAAACTGCTCAAACAATCTCTAGATATTTTAGGAAGGTTTATTTTTCCCAAAATACCTCCAGGACTTGTTGGTAAATGTCTGTCAAGTAAATTATAGAGGTTAGAATACAATTCCTGGAAGGCTTGATCTATCTTAAAGGGGGCCAGGATAGTTGTATTCCCTTGAATGATCTTAGCTACAATTTTTTTGTCGTTTCTTTCTTTAATCTACTAGAAAGTAGTCTATCCGCCTTGTTGCCTTTGTAGTACCAAGATCTTTTCAGTCTATCCAGGGCAACATTGGTTTTTGGAATCAATAAATCATTGATTTTTTTCTTTGACTAATTTCGATCTATTACCTATCTCTAAACTGGGCCCCACTTTATTTTCTTGTTCCACCTTATCCAATTCAGTATATAATTGGGCTAAATTTTTAAAACATTTCTCTTGGTGACCTAATTTAATGAAATGACCACGAATCGTGCACTCATACGCACACCAGATTACAAGTGATACCTCATTATCATAGTTTTCTTTAAAAAAGAGATCTGTTGTTACTTTAATTTGATTTAAATGTTTAGAATTATTTAACAAACGTTCATTTAGACGCCAGTTAGATCTATCTTTTAACATCATCTTTAATTTGAGTAATTATTGCATTGTGATCTGACCATTGAATATTAGTAATGAATATGTTTTTCAATCTTTTTGATAGATCTGGTTCAGCAATAATAAAATCAATCCTTGAGCAAATCTGACGTGCATAAGAAAAGGTAGTAAAATCCCTTTCCATAGGATGCCATATTTGCCACAAATCAAGAAGGCTGCCTTTTCTCAGAATGTCATTAAAGCTCCCAGCTTAGTTTTTCAAATGCTGATTGTTCTGATCCTTTGTTAAACTCTTCCTGTCCATAGATGGATCTAAGGGAACTAACATTTTATAACCAATGATTATCCTTCAAGTTTGCAGTCTGAGTACCTCGTTCAGTTCTACTCCACCTCTCCAACCAAATCTAAAGGTACTTCCATAATTATTAGTACAAATTTTACATTTTCCTTACACACTCAAGAAACTGACACAAATGGGAAATATGTTTTTATTGTAGGAACAAAACACAATGTATTATACATCGTAGCTAACATATATGTCCCACACACCAAACAACACAACTTTATTCACATAATCTTCATAAATTGTCCACCATACAGCAGGGAGTGACCATACTATGTGATAAAATGTAACAATGTCCTAAACCCACAAATAGATATAGATAGATATTGACCCCTCAAACAATGAAGTAAAGCTCTACAAAAAACACTCACCTTGAATCATTATGATGTCTGGTGGAAATTTCATGTAACTGAGAATTCATATACTTACTATACTTTCTTCTCTATAGTGCACAACTCCAACTCCTGGATAGATGGATTCTTTATGTTAGCTTTCCCCTCAGACAAACAATTAGGTGCCACATTAGACGTATCACCTGGTCTGACCCCACATGTGTTACCCTAAAACTAAAAGACATGTATGAATTTACACACTGCAGCTCATGAAGAATTAATGACTCCCTCTTACAAAATACTAAATTTTGTTGACCACTTTATAACACTACTTTCAAGATAATAGTACACCGGAAAGGTTCCCATGTACGATATGGACATATCATAACAGCAACAAACATAGCTCTGTTGTTGAGTAAAAAATAATTAAGGCCTTAATTAGGTTCTAAACATTTAGGAGGGAGGAAAAAACGACTCCACATGTTTCTCTACCTCCAATATACTCCCTAAGTCATAGTAATCATTCCACTATACTTGACATAAGGAAGCATTTGCCCATATGGAGGAGGGTCACTTCCTATCGTATACCCACAAAGTACATAGTAAAACAGATGTAAAAAGTTCTAATGCGATGCTGATCAGGTAGGATTCGTAAATGGTTGACATTCAACAAATGCGTACCTGTGATATACAACAAAATGGGGACAATTAATAGCAGAACCACTCCTTGTTATGATAGAGACAATCAATGAAGTGTTCTACCCTGAGATTGACCAAAACTAGCAATATTACCAAGGTGCCATACATACCAAACATGACACATAAGACCTGCTTGTTTTTTACAAACTACTCCCACATCATTTATAGACCCTAACACCAATAAATAAAACATACCCATTACTACCGTGGTAGTTTGCTGGTAAAGGTTCTCTCAAGGGAGTATACAATTGATCATCTTAGATTCGTAACAATACATACCATATATAAACTGTTTTTGTTTCATGTATACAAGTATTTCCAATGTTTCATGAACCTACGCATGTTGGGAATGTACATTGTGGCCTGAAATCTGTTACTTTTGGTACATATTATATCATTGTTTGTATTTAATAAATTTCAAACATGTCACCTCTAAAGCATAAGGTTCTTGAGCTGTGTTTTTTGTTCCCTGTGTTCTTAGAAATTCTTGTTTTTGGCTAAAGTCAAAGAGCTTACAAGAGCTTACCCTGGGGAGTATAGTGTGATTATAGCAATCCCCAGAGTGTAGTTATCCCATCCCCCAAGCATGAGCCAAGGCTTCAAGAAAGGGTCAAATAGGTATGTTTAATGAGCACCAAAGGACTTTCTTTTATACAAGTTTTCCCACCAGGTTACCACCCACGTAGACCTGGTGGTACACAGGACATGCAGTTACAATAGCCAATCAAAACAGAACAGTACAGTCAGACACTCCCAGCCAAGGCACACACAATGGGTAACTTAATTATCACAGGCAGAAAATATACAGTTTTACACAATATTCATAACTTCCAAACCATACATACAATTTTCATAAAAGTTACATATTCGGAATCAGCATAATCAGTATACAAACGTATCCAAAAAACATACAGTTTGGTCCAGTAGTTCAAAAGATAGGTGGAAGTCCTATTTGACCGACCGCAAGCATGGCTTTCTGGCCCAAAAGAGTTCCATAGATTTACACATAAAAAATGACTAAGTTCCATTCGCATGCACGAACAGGCGCCATTTGTCCAAATAGCCCAGTTTAACGTGGCATTCGAATAGTTGAACGCACTTCGATTTCGGTTGAAGTGGAAAAGAAGGTAAGGTTCAGCAGTGTTCGTGCCGTCGTGTAGCCGTTTTCAGTTCCATGAGTTCGACGGCAAAACATCACTAACTGCTTTCGACTAATAAAGATGGCCACCAAGTGTTCAACTGTACGAACGGCGGCCACCCAGCGGTCTGCAATTAATCTGCGGTTAACCACCAGCCTAGGAGGTAAATTGGCTGCACATTTCCCTTTATGTGTGGTCTGCCTGTTCGGTAAGCCCCATTTACCGAACCATATGGGAAAAAGACATGAACAAAGTATTTCCACATTCTGGAGACACGGTTTTAAAAGGACATTGTTCCAAAAAGTCTCAATATGCCCATATAATGTTTTTTAAAGGGCCATACACCCCAGGGCCATAGTCATAAGACAGGAGGCTGGCAATCAGGCTCCTCCAAAAGCCAGGGGCATAGGGCAGTTTGTCGCATAAAAAGCCAGTGACAAAGGGCAGTTTGTCACATCATTGTTCCTAATAGCTGGAAGGAGTATGATTGTCTTATACAAATATAGTATGCAAATGAAAATCACTGTTTATATGCATGGAGAAAACACAATATTTAAAGCGTGGGCCTATCCACCTATCTCATTAAAGCTGAAATGATACGTAGCATGCTAAGCAGCCACAGGGCCTCCATGTGTGCTGAAGGCTCCAGATTTATTTTTGGTTGTTAAAAAATATAGCTTTTCTTTCTTAGGTCTAACTCTAACTTCTTGCTTGTGATGTAGGTGACATAAGCCCAACATTCCGAAAGCCGTGCCAGAATCAGAACAATTGATTTTTCATGTTATAGAATATCCACAGTTTGGAAAACCATATTAATTAATGCATCTCAAAGTCAAACAGATGTCGGTCAAATATGTACAACCCTCAGAATCATCACTCAACCTGATGATGTCCAAGCAACATCATGTGAGTTGAAAGACAACCTCAGGGGGAAGCTAGCTCTGCTTTAAAAATGGTTGACAGTTAGATTACAGTCAAATATAATGCATCCAATGAAATTATATATTATAATGTTGACATATTCACCCAATCAGGGCATTCAATGCAAGTTTATATAATATTAAAATGTTTTTATGTCCTTGCATGTACTTTACTATTTTAGCACCAGAAGAGTGAAAAAGTATTATTTTGGAATTTATAGTTTAATCTCTGGCGCAATCAATATGTTACATGCAGAGGTGCTTGTAAATCTTAGAGTATATTAAAAATAAACTAGGTGTTTTATAGTCAAAGGACATCCAAATTTTAGACGATCTTAAGGAAATGTACTTAACATTGCAATTTAAATAGTTTAGTGCAATTGACAATACATAAATTATACATCTGTGTCCGTATTACGGATGAAGTGCATGCTTCCATCTTGAGAAACTATATATGAAACAGCACTAATAATAAAAAGAAAGAAAAAATGTTTTGGAGTAATAAGTGCCCTAACATTGACCTTATAAAAATACCACAATTCAATGTGCATGTTAAATGCTGTTTACATTCCAAAAAAAGGTTATATGAACAGGTATAAATGTCGGCCACAAATAGCCATAAACTTGACAGGCGCACAGTCGGATTTGCCGGCATATGCGCTAACCTTACCCCAACCCCCATTAAAACACGGACACAGGTTATACTGTTGGAAATAATTTGTCCACAGCTTTATTAAATTATTAATAAATAATTAAGGAATAACAAATGGGGTCATTGCCAACAAATCTTAATAATGTTAACCTCCCCCATATACATAACATACCCCTAGCAATGACCCCACAATAATAACAATAGATAACAATATAAATAACATGTTAACACAGAAACTGGCCGTCCAATTTGACCACATTTCCACCAGGTTAAATTGTAGGGGTGTACCGAGACACCGCTACCCACCATATCCATTGTAGGGGTGTACCAAGACACCGCTACCCACCATATCCATTGTAGGGGTGTACCAAGACACCGCTACCCACCATATCCATTGTAGGGGTGTACCAAGACACCGCTACCCACCAGTTCCAGTGTAGGGTGTACCAAGACACCACCACACCCCCAGGTTCGGAGCCACCGACGGGCTCGAACCTACCAACCACGTGCAACACTGCCCAATCCACACTAAACCTCAGGATGCCCACTTTCTCCTCCATCTACCCTCCGATTTAACCAGGCCATTCCCCGCCGCTGTGAAAAAACGGGAAATCAACTAACCTAACCAAATACGGGGAGGGTGGGAGGGACAACTGACAGGTAAGCTTAGGTTCAGTTAAAATGGCCACTTCACATAATGGCTGGTATAAATACTCCCCTTATGGCTCCGCCCTACCCAGCATGCTAGCTGTCACTAAATTCCTGTGGCTGCTATGCCTACCTCCTGGCTCTGTCAAGGCCTATTCCTCTTAGCTGCGCTGATCCATGGGCTACAATATAAGTGTTAAAAGATTTAACCTGGGTAAAGGAAATATATTTAAATATAAAAAGCAGGCATCTACCAAAAATGAAAGCACAACTGTCATGTGAAACAGCGCAGAAGCAGATTCACCTCTCTGTTGGATCACTGAAGCTGCACTCTTGTGCTGCTGTAAAAATAAAAAAGTAAAATGTATATACATTGATGATGGGGTGGCTGTTATATAAGAATGAGGTTCTTGACCATATACTTATATTTTATATCTAGAGAGTAAGTATTACAAAAGCTATAATTTAACAATATCTAAAAGACCAAGAATGGTTACTCATGATCTAAATTTATAAAATGATCTTTAAATGGATCCTATAGTGTTAGAAATACAACTTTTATTCCCCTCCTCGTGCCCCCCGTCCCCCTTCACCCCCTCCTGGCATGAAAATGGTAAGAAATAACTTTATCACTTACTCTATTCCAGCATCAATATCCATCGGCACTAGGTTGGCACTCCACCTCCTCTGATGTCATCCAATGTGTGGACTAATGTGCATGCGCGGTGAGCATCACAAGCAGGCCCGGACTGGCCATTGGGCACACCGGGCAAATGCCCGGTGGGCCGCGATGGCCGTGGGGCCGAGGCCGGCAGGGGATCTCCCCGACCGGCGCTTGCAGGGCCAGCGCTATCCAAGTGCCGGCCCTGCATAGTGCCTCCATAGGCTGGTGGGGAGATCAAAGATCTCCCTCACCGGCCCACAGACACTGTAACACGCGGCCGCCGGCTGGAGAGGGAGGGAGGGAGGCAGGAGAGAGGACCGGCGGAGCTCTAACCAGCAGCTCCGCCGGGTCCTCTCGCGGGATTCTGAGCATTGCTGCGGTTACCGCGATAGTGAACTCTAACCTGCAGGCTGGAGTTCACTCTCACCACTGGACCACCAGGGAAGACAGCATGGCTCCCCCTCATTGCAGAACGGCTCCCTCCCAGGCTAAAGGTAAGAAGGGAGGGGGGGGGAACATAACTTTTTTTTAAAATTATTAATAATTACTAATTATTATTATAATATTATAATTATTAATAAAATAAAAAATATATATATTTAAAATAATTTCCCTAACAGCCCCCAGACACACAGCCCCCCCACACACACACAGCACCCCCCAGACACACACAGCACCCCCAGACACACACAGCACCCAGACACACACAGCACCCAGACACACACACACAGCACCCCCAGACACACCCAGACACACACAGCACCCCCAGACACACACAGCACCCCCAGCACACACAGACACACACAGCACCCAGACACGCACAGCACTCCACAAACACACACAGCGCACCCCCAGACGCACGCAACACCCTCAAACAGACAGCACCCTCACTCCCACACATATACAGCACATATATATTATATAAAATAACCCTCAGTGAGTTAACAGACAAATAAAATTAGAAACCCAGAATGTGACCGCAGATAAAAACACCCTCACACACAGCACTCCTCTTACACAAACACGCTACGCACCTCACACATACAATACGTCCAAATATATTATATATATATATATATATATATAATATTGTCCAATGCTTGCACTCCTGTAAAGAAGTATATATAGCCTGGTGCTTGTCGGCACAAATAATAGATAGAAAAATATGAAAAGCACTCCAGGGACTTCATATAAGGTGAAAAAAAACAACTTAGCCTTATTCAGCAACTGCCAAAAGTGATCAACGTTTCAGCTCTCACATGGAGCTTTCGTCAGGATGTGACGAAAGCTCCATGTGGGAGCTGAAACGTTGATCACTTTTGGCAGTTGCTGAATAAAGCTAAGTTGTTTTTTTTCACCTTATATGAAGTCCCTGGAGTGATATATAGATATAGATAATATATATATATATATATATATATATATACACACACACACACACACTACAGCACCCCTCACACTGCACCACTACACACATTACGCTCCAGATACACGCTAGATCCCTTACCCTATATGCACTCTTAATCCTCTACACACACACTCAATCTTCTATACACACTCTGGGTCCTTTACACACTAGATCTCTTACACACACACTGCACCACCTACACACACACTACATTCCTTGTAAGCAAACACATACAACATTCTCTAAACACACCCTCTCTACACACAGTAGTGTGTGTATAAGTGACACACACTACGTCACCTATACACACACACTACTGCCCGTATGCACACACTCGCTACATCCCCTATAACACTATGCCCCTATACACACACTCTCTACAGCCCCTAGCCATACATATTATACCACAAAATTGACCTATTTACACAATACCACACCACACTCTACACACAGGCAATCCCACAATCATGCGCCAAACACATGCACCATACACTTTCCTGGCCCTTTTGTCCTCTGGTATCCCACTTGTGGAGACACCAGAGACAATTTAAAAGCAAACACAGCGCAAGCATGTTATTACATTTGCTTGCGCTGCGCAGAACAAATACAGGGCCTTTTTCTAATGCTAGAGCTCTTCAGCGGGGCTCTGCGCATTGAACCAACATGCTCACTTTCAGAGGGGGTGTACTTGTCATTAGTGATGACAAAACACACCCTCTCTGGCCCCGCCCCCTTCTTGGGGGGCCGCTCTAATTGAAAAATGCCCGGGCCTAATTTTTTTCCCAGTCCGGCCCTGATCACAAGTGCCTTAGGCCCTCCCCATAAGAAAGCCTTGCTTCAATGCTTTCCTATGGGTATTTAATTGACGCTGAATCTCCTCATGCACCAGGAAAAGTCTCAATCAGACAACCATTAGAGGCAGTCTTAGTCCTGCAATGTAATTATTGCAGTTTTTCAAAAACTGCAACGATATACATTGCAGTACTAAGTAGCACTAGGACACTGCATTCAGACCACTTCAATGAGCTGTAGTGGTGTAGGTGACTATAGAGTCCCTTCAACAATGGGTCAAAATTTCATATACTAGCCTAATAACCAAATCTAACATTTACTTGTCAATGCCAGCAAATGTGTGTATAAATAATTTTTAATTTCCTGCATATACAGTGCCTTGCAAAAGTATTCACCCCCCTTGACCTTTTACCTATTTTGTTACATTACAGCCTTAAGTTCAATGTTTTATTCATCTGAATTTTATGTAATGGATCAGAACACAATAGTCTAAGTTGGTGAAGTGAAATGAGAAACATATATACATCAAACAATTTTTTAGAAATAGAAAACAGAAAATTGGCATGTATTCACCCCCTTTGTTATGAAGCCCATGAAAAGCTCTGGTGCAATCAATTACCTTCAGAAGTCACATAATTAGTGAAATGATGTCAACCTGTGTGCAATCTAAGTGTTACATGATCTGTCATTACATATACACACATTTTTTTGAAAGGCCCCAGAGGCTGCAACACCTAAGCAAGAGGCACCACTAACCAAACACTGCCATGAAGACCAAGGAACTCTCCAAACAAGTAAGGGACAATGTTGTTGAGAAGTACAAGTCAGGGTTAGGTTATAAAAAAATATTAAAATCTTTGATGATCCCCAGGGTCACCATCAAATCTATCATAGCCAAATGGAAAGAACATGCCACAACAGCAAACCTGCCAAGAGACAGCTGCCCACCAAAACTCATGGACTGAGCAAGGAGGGCATTAATCAGAGAGGCAGCATAGAGACCTAAGCTAACCCTGTAAGAGCTGCACAGTTCCACAGAAGAGACTGGAGTATCTGTACATAGGATGACAATAAGCCATAGAGTTGGGATTTATGGCAGAGTGGCAAGAAGAAAGCCATTACTTTCAGCTAAAAAGAAAATGGCACTTTTTGAGTTATCGAAAAGGCATTTGGGAGACTCCCAAAATGTATGGAGGAAGGTGCTCTGGTCTGATGAGACTAAAATTTTACTTTTCATCCATAAAAAAAACGCTATGTCTGGAGCAAACCTAACACATCACATCACCCAAAGAACACCATCCCCACAGTGAAACATGTCGGTGGCAGCATCATGCTGTGGGGATGTTTTTCAGCAGCCGGGACTGGGAATTTGAATTTCTCGCCATTTGGACATTCAGATGCTTAGGAATGTCCAAAGTGCCGAAATGCCGAAGTGACGAAGTTCAGTAGTTCGGAAGTCCCGAAGCTTCGAAGCTTCGAAGCTCCGAAGTGCCAAAGTGATTTGAATTTCTGACAAGTGTCAAAACAAGAGAGAGGGAGGGAAAATGACATGAATGATGACAGGAATCTTGACCAATAAGCTAATTTCTTTTGTGCAATGATGTCATATCCTGTATGTGTCACATCGTGGCTGCCAGCAGACCCTGAAGAACGTGCAAGTACTTTGCTCCCTCACCACCTGCATGGGATGTTTGTCCCATGCAGTCTTGTGCAGTCTCTACTGCACATGACTGCATTGGACAAACATCCTTAGCCAATTATTGTATAGGATATAGAAAGTAGACATGTGCAATTCTTTTAGTTCCAAATGTACATTTGTAAGAATTTCATGCCTTTCGGACATTCGGATGCTTACGCTCCGCACTCCCGCCTGGAGCAGCCTGAGCTGAAGCAAGCACCAGCTGGTGCCCAGCCTCCCCCCTTTGGACCAGCAAAAGTGATCCCAATTCCCTGACAGCTTCCTTGCTCCATTTGGGATAGGTGGCAGTGCCGAAAATACCAGCGACACTGACTGTGGTGCACCACAGATTCCTGCAGAGAGATGGCCTATCTTGTCAAACAGCTAAAGGCAATATTTGAGGCATTTTGGAGGAAGCTGACAAGTTTTACCTGCACCTGGGAATTCCCAAGCACCTTCAGGATCCACCGACACATCTGAAATTAATCAGCAGCATGACTAAGGTGGCAGAGGCCACTTAGAAGCGCCATGAGGAAGGTAGTTTACAGACCAGCACCAAAGCTGAACACTCCCAAGGCAAGTATGGAGATTGAGCAGAGGGACAGAATGAGAAGAGAGCACCAACTGTGGACACAGAGCCTGCAGCTGACTCCTTTGGCTCTGGGCCTGAAGACCAGAGTTGCTAAGTGGGACCGTGCTATACCAATAACAGGCAAAGGCTGACTGCCATGCTGAAACTCCTGAGGCATGTCACATCACAGTCTGCTTGTTTTTTTTTGCAGCATTCTCATTATTATTACTTCCTTACTTGTTTGTCTTTGGCCGATAAAGCTCTACTCTTTGTCACGGTGCAAGCTGGACACTTCTCTTATTCTTCTTATATCTCAGGAGCTTTCTGGGGTGGAGAAACTCTGTTTTTATATTTTCTGTAGCATGTCTTCTTATACCTTGCTATTCCTGAGCCCAGTTTTTGATGATAGTTTAGACATGTATGCTTAACATGTTTATATTATCCCAAAAATGAGCAGTACTGATGACTTAAAGGTAGGCAGACAATGTAATAGAGCAGCAGGAAATGCTAGCAGAATGCTTGGTTGTATAGGGAGAGGTATTAGCAGTAGAAAGAGGGAAGTGCTCATGCCATTGTACAGAACACTGGTGAGACCTCACTTGGAGTATTGTACACAGTATTGGAGACCGTATCTTCAGAAGGATATTGATACCTTAGAGAGGGTTCAGAGAAGGGCTACTAAACTGGTTCATGGATTGCGGGATAAAACTTACCAGGAAAGGTTAAAAGGATCTTAACATGTATAGCTTGGAGGAAAGACGAGACAGGGGGGATATGATAGAAACATTTAAATATATATAAAGGGAATCAACACAGTAAAGGAGGAGACTATATTTAAAAGAAGAAAAACTACCACAACAAGAGGACATAGTCTTAAATTAGAGGGACAAAGGTTTAAAAAATATCAGGAAGTATTACTTTACTGAGAGGGTAGTGGATGCATGGAATAGCCTTCCAGCTGAAGTGGTAGAGGTTAACACAGTAAAGGAGTTTAAGCATGCGTGGGATAGGCATAAGGCTATCCTAACTATAAGATAAGGCCAGGGACTAATGAAAGTATTTAGAAAATTGGGCAGACTAGATGGGCCGAATGGTTCTTATCTGCCGTCACATTCTATGTTTCTATGTTTCTATGTTTCTCATATTCCTACAACTGTTACCCTATGTATTCTGATTTACTTGCTCTTGCTGTTGAGGCATTGCAACCATGTTTATATTTCTATGTACAAAAAAAAAAAAAAGCCTTGGTACTGTGACAGTCTAGTATGTTGTCAAATATAAAAATAGAAAGCCTATGGGTCAGTAAGACTTTCATAGTACTTTAACCCCTTCAGGAACAGGCTGTTTTGGCCATGTTGTATGTTTTTTTCCTCTCTCTCATTTACTGTTCCCAAACAAATTATATATATTTTTTTTCAGCACAAAAGTGCTTTCTTTACATACCATTATTTGCATTATGTCATATAATTTACTTTAAAAAAAAAATTGTGAAATTTAAAAATAAAATTTTGGGGGGGGACTTTTACTTGAAAAATCTTTTACTTACCTGGTGCTGTGTGTCTGAGTGTGTCTGAGGGTGCTGTGTGTGTGTGTGTGTGTGTGAAGGTGCTGTGTGTGTGAGGGTGCTGTGTGTGTGAATTTATTTTTTATCTAAATGTATATATTTTTTGATTAATAATAAAAAAAAGGTTATATCCCCCCCCCTTCTTACCTTTAGCCTGGGAAGGGGGGAGCCGTTCTGCCTGGGAGGGGCAGCCATGCTGCCTTCCCTGGTGGTCCAGTGGTGAGAGTGAACTCTAGCCTGCAGGCTAAAGTTCACTCTCGCAGGATCTGAGTGTTGCCATGGTAACCGCGGCAATGCTCAGACCTCGCGAGAGGAACCCGGCGGAGCTGCTGGCCTGAGCTCCACCGTGTCCTCTCTCCTGCCTTCCTCCCTCCCCAGCCGGCATAGCAGTGTTACAGTGCCTGAGAGCCGGTGAGGGTGATCTTTGATCTCCCCACCGGCCCATGGAGTCACACAGCAGGGCCGGCACATCGGTATGCTCGATGGCCAGTCCGGGCCTGCCTTGAGTTGTCTTCTTTTGCAAATGGTATGCCATCATGGGGGTAATTCTCATTCCTGTTCAGGTTTTAGGGTGTCATAGAAAGTTACAGGGTTAAATACAGTGCTAGCAAATTAAATTCTCTGGACTTTCGGCCTGGGTTGTCAGGCATGTCGCTCAAATTGCAATCAATAAAATTACTTATGTAAAAATATTACATAAATATGCACGTAAAATTTAAATATATATACATATTTATATATTTGAAGTCTACATGTATATTTATGAAATTATTTATGTAATTTTGTATATGGATATATATATATATATATATATATATTTATATATATATATATATATATATATTTTGGATTATTTTTATTTATTTATATATACATAGATATTTATATAATTTGATTCATAAAATTATTTAATTTTTTTTAAATTATTTTTACTTTTTTATTTATTTTTATTTACTTATTATTTGTATTTAATAATAATAATAATAATAATAATAATATAAATATTTATATATCAATATACAAAACCTTGTTGAAGTACACTCACAGGACTCAATAGTATTTCTTATAACGCTGTTTATTGAAGCATCAAGTTTTCATTACAAAACGTGTCAACATTTCAGTCCCCCTTGGGACTTTTTTCATGGTCTTGAAAAAAGTCCCAAGGGAGACTGAAACGTTGACACTTTTTGTAATGAAAACTTGATGCTTCAATAAACAGTACAATTAGAAATACTATTGAGTCCTGTGAGTGCACTTCAACAAGGTTTTGTATATTATAAGGTTGGAGTCTGCACCTAGGAAACAAACAAGACCGGGAGCAGTGGGTGCGGGACACGTGGTAGTTATTATATATATTATATATATATATATATATTATATAGATATATATATATATATATATATTATATAGATATATATATATATATATATATATACATGTGTAATTTAATTATAAGTTTATTTTTATCTTAATATATGTATATATTAATATAAAAATACACTTAGTATGACATTATATATAAAAGATATATAGGCATATATTATATATATATATATATATATATATATATATAATATATATATACACACACAAACATATCTAATTGTATTTTTATTGATTAACAAATTGATAAGTTTGATTTGTTTTATTTTACACATGCAGGGAGACTTCCTTTTAGCACGGGCAGTCCCCCTGCAGACAGATACACAGGCACCTATTGCGGCCATCTGTTAGAGCAATCACATGGCCGCGGGGGTCTAATTTGCTGAGGGGGGACAGTCTGGGCTGTTAGGCAGTCCCTCCACACTGGGAGCAAAGCCGATCACCGTCGGGGGAACGGCGGCGGTCAGGTAAGTAACTATTACCGTTATGTCATCGGTCCTCAAGGGTATTTTTCCGAT
>OW240917.1:128063908-128258871 GCA_933207985.1 Pelobates cultripes | reverse complement strand
TCAGGCTGTTTTTTACATTTGGCTTTGTAAATTTTTTTCTAGTTTTTCTAGTTTCTAGAAGCATATATGGTGGTGTTTTTTGTTTCCAATTTCTCAAGCTGTTTACCTGACTGCTGACATACCCATAATCCCGTTAAGTAAAAACACATTTTTTACAGTCTATATAAATGACCTTTAGTCTGTTGTATATTCCTGCTAATGAACTGGTTAGAACCTAGCAGCTTGTATTGGTCCTGTATACAGTGATGTATCCTGGTTTTGTGCTGCCCTAGGCAGGACAAAACTCAGACACCCACCCTCCCCCCGCGCCAGCCCCCCCGCGCCTTCTAAATACACACACACACACACATTCACTGACAGATACGCATACACTCGCTAACAGAAACAAACACACACACTAACAGACACACTCACACTCATTAACAGACACACACTCACTGACACACACACTCACAGGCAAACACACTCACACTAACAAACACACACACACACACATTAACAGACACACACTCACTGACACACACACTCACAGGCAAACACACTCACACTAACAGACACACACAGTCAGACACACACACACACACACACTAACAGACACACCCACACTCACAGGAAAACACACACTCACAGGCAAACACACACTCTAACAGACACACCCACACTCACAGGCAAACACACACTCACTAGCAGACACACACACACACTCACTGACACACAGTCAGACACACACATACACACTAACAGACAAACACAGTCAGACACACACTCACTCACTAGCAGACACACACACACACTAACAAACACACACACATTAACAGACACACACTAAACACACACATTAACAGACACACACTCACTGACACACACACTCACAGGCAAACACACTCACTAACAGACATACACATAGTCGAAGACACACACACTAACATACACACACACACATAACAGACACACACACACACTCACTAATACACACATTCACTGACACTGATCGGAACACACACCCTAGGCAGGACAAAACTCAGACACCCCCTTCCCCGCGCCAGCCCCCCAAACCTTCTAAATACACACACACACATTCACTGACAGATATGCATACACTTGCTAGCTCAGAAACACACACACATAACAGACACACTCACACTCATTAACAGACACACACTCACACACACTCACAGGCAAACACTCACCAACAAACACACTCACTCATTAGCAGACACACACTAGCAGACACACACAGTCAGACACACACTAACAGACACACACTCACTCATTAGCAGACACACACACACACACTAACAAACACACACACATTAACAGACACACTGAACATATACACACACTCACTCACACATTTTTTTGTTTACCTCTCTCCCCTGGTGGTCAGTGGCTGATGGTGGGGCGGTGACTGGTGAGGGGAGCTTCTTCCCTCTGAGCTGACTGCTCAGCTCCCTCAGCGTTGCAGGTGGGGCTGAAGAAGGCGAATATGGCGTCATATTCAGGTCATATCGTCATATTCGACTCAAGCCTCCTCTGCGGCTTTCTGAAAAACTGTGCAAGTCTCAGAAGGAAAGTGCTCTAATAGCCGCCAGCTTCCGACTCATATCCGCTCCAACACATAGCGCTTCAGGATGTCTGTTAGCCGCGAGGCTAACTAGGCATTTGCCCTGGGCATTTGGGGGGCGGCGTTTTTTGCCGCCCCCTGGAAAATGCCGCCCAAGGCAAATGCCTTGTTTGCCTTGCGGCTAAAACGCCCCTGCCTGTATATATGTGTACAGTGCCAGCATATCTCCCTCTGAAACCCTTTTTCAAAAGAAACCAAATTCAGTTTTTGTAGCTTTTCTTCTTAACTAATGCTTTACGTCCACTTTTAAATTTTGTAGCATGCCTCTGCTTTTTTTCTACTTCTGCAATATATTTTCCAAATTTTCAGCACAAGTTCAAAGTGCCAGTGATTTATAAAGAATTTAAAGAGAATTATATGTTATATATCATTCGTCACACTTTTTTACAACGTCTGGATTTTTCCAATTCAAGCACTGGATAGGCCTGAATTTGGCATGTATTTCATTTCATGCCCGCTCCCCCCCTCCCATCTCACTATTATCAGGGTGATTAGGGGTTGCCTAATATTAGGGGGTTACTTGGAGATTGGGGACATTTATTAATTAACAGTCCTGTGTCAAATTGATGTGACATAACTTTAATTAAGAATTAATGCTAATGTGACTCATTATTTAAAAACTCACCAGCATATCATTCTGTCATAAAATGACAGCATTTCCCAGAACAATTAAAACCTGCAGACGGTAGTAGCAACAGCCTTCGGCTTATTATCTTCTTTAAATATTTATTCATCTCCTGTGTATAGATTTTGTTAAGGGAAGGGGATTTCAGGTCAAATTCCTGGTGGCCTTGTGAGAGGAAAAGAGAAGAAATATGGCCCCAGAGTCAAAGAACTTTTTTCCCTGCTCCCAAATAAAGGTTCAATTGCATACGTAACATGTCATCTTATCCTGTCATACTCAATCTTTGCTTGTAGAACCCAGAGGAGAAGTTGGGAAGTCAGATATGTGCTTTAAAATAGCTATTTTTGTAATGCCATGGTATGACAAGGTCATCTTAATATATGCAAAATGAACCATTTCATATCTCCTGCCTGCCATTATTAATAATGAAAACCCAGACTTTTGTGATATCATATCTCATTCTCTTGAGCAAAATTAGATTATGTAGATTAAGTAATAATCATTGATCTTGATCTTCAGAGTACATTTATAAAAATACTGACTTTTGTTTAGTATATCATATCAGCTGGTGTATACTACTTTAGAATAACACATTAATATTACAATTTCTAGAACATTTTTGACTCCAAGTGAAACTGACCCTGAATTGCTATAAACCACAAAATGATAGTAAGAATAATTTCCTTTTCATTTAAAAACACTTGTTACACTTAAAAGGACAATGGTGTGCGCACCATAACTGCCTCATCTTAATGAAGTGGTTAAAGTTCCTTAGGTCCCCTTGCGCTATCCTTCCATTCATCATTAAGCCCTTTTTAATGTTTTAATGCTTATCGATTCATGTGTGCTGTTTAGGCTAACGAGGAAGCATTAGCCTGTGTATTAATAGGCACCTGTGATTGGTTGAGAGTTTCAGTTGACCGCATTCAGCCTATCACAGTGCCATTGCAAGTATGAATCAGTATGGCTACACGGAAGTGAGTAATCTCTGCCTCAGTCACAGCTTCAGTGGAGACGGAGTTATGGGAAGCCAGGGACCCTAATTCAGTTGAATAACATTGAATGGAGGGATAGTGCCAGGGGGCTTCATGCACTATAACCAACTGTAAATTTTTCCCTGCTTAACCATGCATGTAAAGAGATTCCAAAATCTGAGAACCAGTATAGCAATATTTTCAGTATTTCAACTATTAAATGTATAGTAGAGATAAAGAATTCTTATTAATAGAAGATTGTGCTGAAACACAACATGGGACCCTACTCTAGAGTCTCATAAACAATTTTGATTTATTGCATTTTGAATGTCATTGAAGTAGTAATTTGTGTTGCATATTAACTTAGATGTAATGTTTCTCTTTTTGTGTTTTGTTTTCTTTTTAACAAATACTCTATTGCGATCTTGGAAAATATGAACTCATTGAATTAAGGGATTTGTAATATCTGGAACTTCCTAGGTATGTAATATTTTACCAAACTGCTGATCCCCTCACACATTAGCCAAATGTAAATCTTGTAATCATAAATGTGTGAATATACTCATTAAAATAGACTTGGCTGCAACTCTTGTCATGACATCTATGCTAAGAAAGTCTCTGTCACAGCCCACATCAGTTTCAGTGGTAAGTCTATGGAGATTTATCTGCTGGGTTCAGTAACATTAATTGCCTTAGTTCATAAGTGTTCATCTCAAAATATGAATCCTAACTGAAGTCTTTTTGGGAAAAAATGCCCAGTCTTTGTCCAGCTCATTAAATCATTTATTCACGTAGTTGTATCTGTTGTGCTCGTTATATCTATCTTGATATCAAGAACTATAAAAGTGGTGTTTTATAGTCAGCTTGATTTCATTTAATTATGTCTCTAGTGTGTATAGTAAACAGTGAATGCATTTTGTTGAACAACTGCAAAAAGGGCTTTCTATTATAATATACTCATACTCATAACACACAATTATTATTATTTTTTTTATAAATTCTTTATTTTTGGGGGAGTGGTACAGAAAGGAAAAGACATGGTAATAAATCAAATACACTGTACAGCATGAATCATCTTTGCTTACATATAATTTGTGAAAATATGCAATATTGTATCAGTGAACATGACATAACTTAGTAGGTTGTTGCTTTCTTAGTTATGATATTAGAACATTGGTTAGTGTTGTTTGATATAGCTGTGGGGTGTGATTGCGATGGAGAGAGAGAGGGAGGGGGAGTTTGGGGGGAGGTTAAGATAGTTATCTTTTTCTATCCCAACTTGGCAATGTAGGTATTGTAAGCTCGAGGGGGTGGGCATTCGTCCTCGTGTTTGTGGTGTTCAGGATCAGCTTTAGAGGTTTCAAGATGTAGTGGGTCAAAGGATCGCATCACTTTGGTGGTGTTTGTTGTATCAACAAGTGAGTCTCGTGCTTCCAGTTTGTAGCCTTACGGTTGTCAAATCCAAAGTTGAGTAGTGTGGATGGGTTAGGGAAGAAGGGTGAGAAGAAGTATGGGGTAGGGTTAGGGTGCCCAAAATGGGGGTTTAGTAATGAAGAGTGCCTCAGCTACTGGTGTGTGCGTAACAGTCAACCTCTTATGTGGGGAGTGGGAATTCGAATAGCCAGGGGTCCCATATTTTATCGAAGTGTTTTGTGGTGTCATGGATAAGTGCTGAGAGACCGTCCATTTTTTTAGCCTCATTCAACTTGTATTTCACTATTTCTCTGAAGGGAACGTCTAGGCTTCCCCATTTCTCTGCTATAGCCCTCCTAGTGGCCAATGCAATTTTAGTGATTAATTTATTTTGGGCTTTCTGGGTTTCCTTGTGAGGTTTGGAAAGAAGTGATATCCAAGGGTCCAGGGGGATTGTGGAATGTAAATGTTTTGAGGTTAGTTGTGATACCTCGAGCCATAGATGTGCAATGCGATCACATTCCCATCATAGGTGAATGTAAGTGCCTTTGTGACAGGACCCGTCTGAGTCTGCCCTGCCCATCTGTTTTAGCTGGAGTGGGTTGAGGTACCACCGTAACAATGTTTTGTACACGTGTTCTTTGTGGTTTAAGCAAACAGAGATTGTGGCGGTGGCTACTAGTGATGTCCCGAACGGTTCGCTGGCGAATAGTTCCTGGCGAACATCGCTTGTTCGCATTCGCCACAGATGGCGAACATATGCGCTGTTCGGTCCGCCCCCTATTCGTCATCATTGAGTAAACTTTGACCCTGTACCTCACAGTCAGCAGACACATTCCAGCCAATCAGCAGCAGACCCTCCCTCCCAGACCCTCCCACCTCCTGGACAGCATCAATTTTACATTCATTGTGAAGCTGCATTCTTAGTGAGAGGAGGGACAGTGTAGCTGCTGCTGATTTGATAGGGAAATTGATAGCTAGGCTAGTGTATTCAGTGTCCACTACAGCCCTGAAGGACTCATCTGATCTCTCTGACCTCACTACCCCCCACATCCTCAACCTCACTACCCTCATACCACCCCCAGCCTCACTACCCCCCACACCCTCAGCCTCACTACCCCCCCACCACCCTCAGCATCTACCCCCAACCACCCTCCCAGGCATTCACCACCCCAACCACCCCTCCATTTCACTACTTCCCCCCCACCCTCAGCCTCACCACCCCACCCCAACCCCAGCCTCACTACCCCCACACCACCCTCAGCATCACCATCCCCCACACCACCCTCTGCACCACCACCTCCAGCCTCACTACCCCCCACACCACCCTCAGCATCACCACCCTCAGTATCACCACCCCCAACCACCCTCAGCTTCCCCCCACCACCCTCAGCATCACCAGCCCCCACCACCCTCAGCATCACCACCCCCCAACACCACCCCCCACCACCCTCAGCATCACCACACCCCACCCTCACCCCCCACCACCCTCAGCATCATCCACTCACCACCCCCACCACCCACCCTCGGCATCAGCCCCGTCCACAGCCCTCCTTCTCCATCACCCCCCTCCTCCGCATTTACCCACCCCTCCTCCTTCCCATTTACCCCCTCCTCCCTTCTCATTACCAAGCCCACCGTCCTTCTCACGTTTTCCCCCCTCCTTCTCCCGCATTTACCCCTCCTTCTCCACATTACCCCTCCTCCTTCTCCACACATTACCCCTCCTCCTTCTCACATTGCACCCCCCCTCAGCTTCTCCACATTGCCCCCCTCTCCTTCTCGCATTTGCCCCCCTCCTCCTTCTCACATTACCTCCCCTCCTCCTTCTCACATTACCCTCCTCCTCCTTCTCACGTTACCCCACCTCACTCTCACATTACCATCACCCCCCACACCATCACCTCCCTGTCACCTCACCTCCCTGTCACCATCACCCGCCTCTCACCATCACCCGCCTCTCCTTCTCACCATCACCCCCCATACACACAACACACTTCAAGCAGCTACCCCATACACATAGGGTCTCAGACAAAAATGCAAACATGCTCACAGAGACATACATTCACACACAAGGATACTCTCTGTCAGACACACTCTCAGGCACATACACAGGTAAACTGTGCATCAATGTGTATATGTGACACTTTTTTGTTAGTGGGGCCTCATGTTTGAGTTTCGCCTAAGGCCTCATAAAGTCTAGAGCCGCCTCTAGGTGTCCCAATAGCTTGCATTTAAAAAAAACAAAACTTTTTGGACTGTAATATAATAGCAGTCAGTTTCCTTCACGAGTGTGCGTTTCAGGGCCTGCCCAGTTTAATTTTGGATTTAAAGGGGCGGAAAAAGTGTTTTAAAATCCAATATGCCCAAATAAAGCTTTTAAAGGGCAATACATCCCAGGGGTCATAGTCACAGGGCAAGAGGCTGGCAAGCAGGCCTCTCCAAATCCCAGTGACAAAGGTGCTTTCATCATAATAACCTTGACCTTTTTGAATGGGGCTCTGTATAGGGCTCAGAGGGTGTTAGGGTACTAGCAATTAAGTGAAAAGTGTACAGAAGGATAAGGGCTTTAAAACTTAAATAAAGGCAGCACACCTAAAGGATAGGGCTCCCTCACAGGCCCTATAGCTGTATAAGTATAAGGAAGTAGAAAAAGGTGGCGCCACAGTGGCGCCACAGAGATAATATGTACAATTAAATATAAGCAAGTAGTAATATAGAAATAAACAATTATATATATAATATATATATATACCTATTGGGTTTTTTTTATTGTTCTCTCTCTGTATTATATATCATTGTTTATTTCTATATTACTACTTCCTTATATTTATTTGTACATATTATCTCTGTGGTGCCACCTTTTTCTACTTCCTTATGTTAGGGGACTAGCACCTGTTTGTTTGTTAGCAGGGGATGTCAGGAAGCTTTCTGTCTGGATGTAGCAGAAAAAAAATCAAAAGTTGTGAGATGAGTGTGTTGTGGGAGGTCTGCGAAGGGGATGAGTTGTTGATTTGCATAGAATTGGTGAAATCAAACTAGGTTGTTTCCAGGGGGAAAATGTGTATTTCGGAAAATAGGTGTGAGTGCCGATGGTTTGGAGACAAGGTCGTACTTGATCATTATCTTGTCCGAAATCTTCATGGAAGTAAGAATTGCAGGTGATGTGGAGGTCTCGCTGTTCGTGGTAGCAAGATGGGAAGTCTCTCCCGAAGATAATATGTTCCAAATCTACCCATCTCTTGAAGCTGTATGGGGCTTGGATATTCTGTTTCTGAGCCATGTGAGCCGCATGGAAGGAGTGGGGGAAATTTGGTATTCCTAGACCACCTGCTCTGTTGGTGACATAAAGAGTTTGGCGTTTGATCCAAGCTGTTTTGTTGGCCCAAATAAATTATCAATGTGTGTTTGAAGCATTTTAAAGTCAGATGTCGAGATTAGTACAATAGGATAGGGTTGAGGCACCAGGACCATGTTTTAGTCACATTGGGCAATGTGATTTTTAGAGATCTATCTGCGTGGTCAGACCATGTTATGGAGCCTATGGAGGTGGATTTGAGCAACGGTGCTGGGGAAGGGGAAATTAAAAATAGATCTATGCGGGACTGGGATTGGTGAGGATGAGAAAATAAGGTATAGTCTTGGGATGTAGGGTGTTGAGATATCCAGGCATCTATCAGATGTGTGCTATACGTAAATGTTTGAAGGAGTTTATTTGATTTGGTGGTGGTTCGTATATGTTTGGGCCATGTGCCTATCCATAGAGGGAGATAGGGTGGCATTGTAATCTCCTACTACTACCAAGTGGTGTCAGGCGAAGAGTAGGAGATGGGCTTGCATGTTCTGCCAGAAGGAGCTTGATGGTGTGTTGGGTGCATATATGGTGAAAGCATATTTGCGGGATCCAATTCTGCCCGCAATTGTTACATAGCGGCCCTGAGGGTTTGATATAGATCGGTCTATAGTCAGGGGACGACTTGTGGAGCATAATTGCCATGCCATGCCGTTCCGTTTGTTATGGAGCCTATGGAGGTGGATTTGAGCAACAGTGCTAGAGAAGGAGAAATTAAAAATAGATCTATGTGGTACTGGGATTGGTGAGGATGAGAAAAGAATGTATAGTCTTGGGATGTAGGGTGTTGAGATATCCATGCATCTATCAGATGTGTGTGATACGTAAATGTTTGAAGGAGTTTATTTGATTTGGTGGTGGTTCGTATATGTTTGGGCCATGTGCCTATCCATAAAGGGAGATAGGGTGGCATTGTAATCTACTACTACTACCAAGTGGTGTCAGGCGAAGAGTAGGAGATGGGTTTGCATGTTCTGCCAGAAGGAGCTTGATGGTGTGTTGGGTGCATATATGGTGAAAGCGTATTTGTGGGATCCAATTCTGCCCGCAATTGTTACATAGCGGCCCTGAGGGTTTGATATAGATCGGTCTATAGTCAGGGGACGACTTGTGGAGCATAATTGCCATGCCATGCCGTTCCGTTTGTTATGGAGCCTATGGAGGTGGATTTGAGCAACGGTGCTAGAGAAGGAGAAATTAAAAATAGATCTATGTGGGACTGGGATTAGTGAGGATGAGAAAAGAATGTATAGTCTTGGGATGTAGGGTGTTGAGATATCCATGCATCTATCAGATGTGTGTGATACGTAAATGTTTGAAGGAGTTTATTTGATTTGGTGGTGGTTCGTATATGTTTTGGCCATGTGCCTATCCATAAAGGGAGATAGGGTGGCATTGTAATCTCCTACTACTACCAAGTGGTGTCAGGCGAAGAGTAGGAGATGGGCTTGCATGTTCTGCCAGAAGGAGCTTGATGGTGTGTTGGGTGCATATATGGTGAAAGCATATATGTGGGATCCAATTCTGCCCGCAATTGTTACATAGCGGCCCTGAGGGTTCGATATAGATCGGTCTACAGTCAGGGGACGACTTGTGGAGCATAATTGCCATGCCGTTCCGTTTGCCGTTTGGTGAGTTGGCCAACAAACAAGTATTTGTTAAAATGTTGGCTGAGGAGAGGGAACAGTCTAGCTTGGGCAAAGTGGGTGTCTTGAAGCAGCATGATTTGTGTACAAGTTCTGTTTGCCCACCGCAAGAGTTGATGTCATTTGGAAGGGTTGTTTAAGCCCATGAAGTTGATGGAAACACAGAGCAGAGACTACAACATGCTGGGTGGTGTATTCCCAGAAGGATGAATGGTGGCCGTATGTAGGTATTAGTGGAAGATCTTTGAGCACTGAGGCAGTCTTGAAAGAGTGTAAGGTAAAGTGGAAACAGAGGGTGAAGGAAGGGAGAAAGAGAGAAGAGAGGGGAGGAAAAGGGGGGAAACGAGAGAGGGAATGAAACTGGAGTGGAAGGAGGTTATTGAGGTGAGAGGGACGGGATAAATGAAAAGGAGTAGCCAGGTCTAGTAAGGATGGAGTAATTTCGGTCAGAAAGTGAGGTGGTAGAATCTTCAGGAGGTGTTGTACAGAGAGGGAAAAGGAGTATATATATATATATATATATATATATATATATATATTTGTAGTCGGGGACATAAGCCGTGAAGTGTAATGATTATACCAGAATATGGAAGTCGGTTGTGGTGTGCCGAAACCGACGTATGGGGTAGGCCTGTAATAAAAGAGGGCCCACCCAAGAAAGGTTATAGAGGGTTGTGGTGGGAGGGATGAACCCAGCGATTCCAGTATAGGTTTGGCTGGGGCCTGAGCTTTTATAGCCGGGTAACCCCTCCCACAATTCCAGGCTACGCCTTACTATTTGTAGTCGGGGACATAAGCCGTGAAGTGTAATGATTATACCAGAATATGAAAGTCGGTTGTGGTGTGCCGAAACCGACGTATGGGGTAGGCCTGTAATAAAAGAGGGCAAAAAGGTTGGAGTAAACAATTCACTTTATTATGCATGATTACATAGCAAGACCTTTGAATGCAGACCTTAGTTCTATTTCTGGTTGTGGAATGTAAGTGGCGTAGACCGCAGACTTCCATCGGCCTAATATTTTAATTATGTGAGAGGGTACATTGTGACTTGAGGCTGCTGAAGCAGCTCCAATTCTGAACGAGTGACCAGAAAACCCTGTAGGGTTGAGGCCGAGTCGGATGAACAAGGTTCTGACGTACTGAATGAACTTGGCAGTTGTTAAGGGGAAACCTTGTAATGATAGTAGTGGGGCGTTTTGACTGAGACCTGAGAGAGTAGCCAAGAAAGTGTCAAATACTACAACGGGGCACCACTGATTGCCGGTGGGATAGTAGCAGATCTTGGTAGGTGGGCCTATTTGATTGGGTTTAGTGTGACCTAGGGTGAGTATGTAGTGATCTGTGTGTTTCTGGAGATTTGTAATTTTGAGGGGTTGATTTTGACACGAACCACTATTGGTGGTGAACTCGTTTGGTCGTAAAAACCCATAGAAAGCTAGGTAAGTCGCTGTCTTAATAACTAGGTTGGTATGGGTTTCAAAAGGTTTGGAGTCCAAGATATTGGAGAGTGCGCGAAACTTGGGACCGTCTATGGGAAGTCTGGCAGAGGTAGTGGGTGAGTCTAATCTCAGTATGCCTTTTAATATGTTTTTCACGGGGTAGGAAGACATGAAGGGTTTAGAACTAGGGTAGGCACTGATGATATGATGTTGTATACCTGAGAGATATAGTTTAATGGTGTTCAATGATAATTTTAGGTTAAGGTGGCAGAAAGAAATAAATGCAATAATGGAATCTAGAGAATGAGTGTCAGTTATCTGATGTTGTGTCGTGAATTTGGTGTATATGGTAAAAGCTCGATTGTATGCACGAGATGTGTTTGTGGATAGGGCTGCTCCGGCTAGATATCTGCTGTGAGATAACAGTCTTTCTAGTCCAGGATGAGGTCTTGGAATGGAGGGGTGCTGACCGGTCTGGAGTTGGCTGTGGGGTGTGTCCTGAAGAAGACCTGTAAGTTAAATCGAGACAATGCATCAGCGGCTGTGTTGGTGTTTCCTGGAATGTGGACGCATGTGATGTGAAACTGTAGTGTTGCCGCTAACCAAGTTAGCCTTCGGATCAATTTCATGATGGTGAGTGAGGAGGATCTACCCTTGTTGATTATGTCACAGGCTGGTTTGTTGTCGGAAAAGCATTTTACTGCTTTCCCCCGCCATAAGTGTCCCCATACTCTGGCGGCTGCAACAATCGGGTAGATCTCAAATAGGGCAGATGTAGTGGGAAATGAGGGCAAACCTAGGGTTTCTACTGGCCATGAATCTCTGAACCAGTCATTGCGATAGATAGCTGCAAACCCAGTGTGAGCTGCTGCATCGGTCCAGATGACAGGTGAGGAATCTGATAAAGGAGTGATAAACATGGCTTTTCCATTCCAATGAGTTAGGAACCGTAACCACATGAGTAGATCTGCCTTGGCGTGAGCATCTAGTGATAACGTGCTGAAGTCAGTATTGAGTAACGGGAGAAGGCACAACAATCTCGAGATGAACGCCCGGCCTTGAGGAATAATTTTCATGGCGAAGTTCAGCGTGCCCAATAAGGATTGTAGGTCTGACCTGGTACACGTGTCCTTCACCAGAAAATATTCTACCATTTCAATGATATGTTGCACCTTCTCCCGTGGTAGACTAGCCTGTAAAGTGACGGTGTCTAGGTGAATACCCAAGAACGTAAGTTTTGTGGTAGGGCCTATTGTCTTTGATGGAGACAGTGGAACCCCCAACGTTGAAAATAGGGCCAAGGTCTTCTGGAGACTAACTGGTGAGGATTGAGGTGATTCTATCGTAAGGAAGTCATCCAGGTAGTGCAGAACTGCGGGACAGTGAGTGATATTGAGGAGTAGCCAGCATAGTGTGTCAGCAAATATGTCGAATAATTTTGGGCTACTTTTAGCTCCGAAGGTAAGGCGGGTGGCAAAGTAGTAATTGTTTTCCCATTTGATGCCGTGCACATGCCACAGGGATGGGTGGATTGGTAAGAGCTTAAAAGCGTTGGAAATATCGGTTTTCCCCAACCAGGCTCCCGCACCTGCCCTAAGAATGGATTGAATGGCATTGTCTACAGAGGTATATTGCAGGGAAAACTCTTCTGAAGGTATCAATGAATTGATGCTGGGGGTGGCTAAAGAATGAGGAGCGGACAAGTCGTAAATAAGTCTTTTTTTATTATTGAACTTCCCAGTGGTGATACCTATAGGGTTGGTACGCCAGCTGGTGAACGGAGGGTGAGCGAAGGGGCCCAAGATAAACCCGTTAGTAAGTTCGGTCTTGAGCAGTGACTGTGTGGAGATTGGGTCAAGGATAGCTGACTGTAAGTTGGGACATTCGAGAATACCTGTGGGAAGTGTGACTAGACCCGTGTGGAAACCCTCAGTGAAGCCTTGAATGAGGAAGTTGACTAAGTGAAGGGAAGGGTGTGCCTGGAGGTAAAATGCCAGGTTGTCGATGCTAACTTCGGTTAGTCATTGTTTTGGGTACAGACGATTGGGGCACATAGTTTTTGCATGTGCCCTGAAGCAAATTGAGCAGACGTGCAGCAGTCTGCATGAGCTAAACCCACAACTTCCTGAATTGAAGTTGTTGCAGATCTGTGCTTTCCCAAGGTATACTATGGGTCTACCCAGTTTGTCCTTCAATCCTCTGTGTTCTGCCGTGGCGGAACCGAAGGTAGCACGACTAGTGGTAGGAAGGTTAGGATCGACTGGGCACAAGTTGGTGGAGTGTGAGATGGAGGCGCACAGGGCACAGGATGGAGGTTTTTGGCCAGCGAAATGGCGGCAAAAAAGTTCTGTATCCAGGTTACTCCAGTTGGTATGAGTGTTAAATTGAGTTAGGGATGCTGCCGCCTTGGCCGAAAAGGATTTGTGATAATCATAGAAGGAAAAACCCCCATACTTATGCCCTAGGTCCACCAACTTGTGCATGTACAGGTCCAATTCCTCCCTACGGTGCGGGGATGTGGAACAGATTACGTCACGGTAGAGGCCGAAGGCAAGGACAAATTCAGGTATGGTGAGTTTCCGGTTGAGCCTGGGATCTCTGGCTTTTAGCACAACCGAAAGATCACCGTAGCAGTATGCCTTGTTTTCCACTACGTCTTGTGATGCGATCAGCAGAGATACGAGGTTTACGTCCTTGCCTTCTAGAATGTCTTTGCGTATTGTCGGGGGTACAAAGTGTGCAGGTGTGATGATGTGGGTGGATGTGCTTGGTATAGGGTTTAAGGGAGTGTCATTACCGTGAGGGAGGAGAGACGAAGTGAGGGTTGGTATGGGTGAGGTGACTGTCGTCATCTGCGGGGTTTCTAGCTTATCCAGCCTAGCGCTGATTGTGGTAATTGAGGTCAAGAGGGATGACATCAGACCCTTGATCTCGTTGTAGTTTTCCGAATGCAGAACTACTCCTGGTTGGGGAGTACACGTGTTAGATATGAAAAGTTTGTAAAGTTCGGCTTTGCGGGCTGTAGCTGGAAACGGGACCCCCATGCGACGTAATTCGGCTGCGAGCTTGGGGATGGTCCATGACCTGAGAGCGTATGGGCTGGCTGATTCTAGGTTTTCAGTGGGTGTGCTTGGGCCCGCCGGGGTTGCAGGTCTGGTTGGGGTTTCAGGTATGGCCAGCTCTTCTTCTTGGTCATGGGATTGAGACATACTAAAATTAAAAACAGGGTAAGAGACGGAGTTTGATAATGAGCGAAGTTGCCTGAGTCAACTGGTGCTAGCTATGCCCATAGGCGAAACATTAACTATTCTATAAGGAAGGTGAGGCCCTGCTAGTGCCAAGAGGCGAGAGAGGCTCTATCTATGCGGAGGGCCGGTTGGACGGGGACCACTTTAATGATGTGGCGGGAACGTTGGCCTCTCGGTGACTGTAACAAGAAAAAAGGATTAAATTGGCTGTGACTGGTGAGGCCCTAACTAGTAACCAAGGGTGGTTTTCGTGAGGCTCTATCTATGCGTTGGGCCGAGGGGCGTATACCTCCGATGAGGATGGGTGTTGGCCTCCAGGAATCGTTTAATTTACAATATGTTAGCTAGGGGCCGTACTCTAAAATCACCAGTTGACCGCCCTGTTTTTTTTTTTTTTGAGTCGGGGGGAGTAATAGTGGTGCGACCGTACCTATTTGTTTGACGTACGAGATTCGACGTAGAATTTGGAGGATATTTTATTTGGAGTCTGTGGAATAAAACAGGTGGTTAAGGGCGGCTAAACTGGTTCGGGATTTGAACGTAAAATGTTTTATTTATTTATATATATATTTTATTTTTTTTTCTACCTGGTGATGCTGTTAATAATGGTGCTGTCTAGATGATAGCTTGAACGCCAGTTGGGGTAACAATCTGAGGAAAAGCTAAAGTTATCTCTTGTATTCCCTTAGATATACATACAGGCTTAAGGACAAAGTGAAGCGTAAATTTATAAATCTAATACATGCAGTAGGCTAGGGATGGGTGTCCGATGCTAGTTCCAAGTATCAGGGAAGGTGTTGAAAATAGATTTTTATAGATGAACCAGAAATGAATCCTGAGGAGATGGCGTAAGGAGTTAAGTAATGAACCTCATATGAAGAACATGGCAATGGACAGGACAACCTCTTGTATGGGGTAGATTATTTCTTACCGTATGATCAAAGACAGAGTGTGTCTTTGACAGGTATATGTCTGATGAGGTTAAGGTGTTGCCGTTAGACTGGGTACGTTTTTAGAAAATACCTGTATAGGTGACAGGTAACGAATATAAGCGTAGGTAATGTTGGCAAATAAAACATGAGTGACAGAATTTATGGTATTCAGTGTATTGTCGCTTTTTTTTTTTTTCCAAGGGAGAAGTAGGAACAGACACTATTAAAAAGCATAACATTGTGTAAAATATGTATTGCCGTCAGGGGTCGTTCTGAGCAGCCGATGTGTACCAGAAAACAGAAACATATAACATTTCAGAGAACAGAAGTATATATACAATGGTGTTTTGTTTTTTTTTTTTTTTTTTCCACCAGGGGGTGTAGTGAGCAGCCATGCGTATTAAAATTTTTAAGTTCAACCGGGTGGCCCGTTTACCGACCAGCGTTGGAGGGTAAGTGCCATGGGGGAGAATGTGCCTGTGGAGTGCGGTACCGAATGAAGCTCGGAGCGGTAAGGTAAGTATAACTGACAGTCCTTAGTGACAGGTGTGTAAAGTGTGAATGGACACCAGGCGTCTGGCTGAGAGTGGTGTGGATGAGACTCACGGTTCTGGGACCCTGGAGTAGGTAAGTATGTTTCCTGCTCCTGAAAACCGCCGTGGGTATGGCTGAGGAGGATGGGAGTTCGCCGGAACCGCGATAGAAAGCTGGACTGGAGCGCTTGATACCGGGCACGGAGACCGCCGGGCTTGTACCGAACTGGATTAGCAGGGGGCACTTCGACTGGAGCGGACCACGTGGGAGCGATATGCCGGTGAGTTTGAACCGGAAGTTCAAAGGTTCTGAATGAACCCAGCGATTCCAGTATAGGTTTGGCTGGGGCCTGAGCTTTTATAGCCGGGTAACCCCTCCCACAATTTCAGGCTACGCCTTACTATATATACAAAGTAAGACACGTGGTGATCCTAAGCCTCCCCCCGGAGCTTGCATATATAAAAAATTGTAAGTTTTTTAAGTTATCACATGTAAGCCATAGTTAGAGAGATGCATCAAGTTTACCTATTGCTACTAGCCCCATGCGTGGAAAGGCATATTGGTCGTAGTCCGACCGGGATCCATTTGAATTCTACCGTTCCTAGGTCGGAGACTCAGTAATCATTATACAGGGAGTTACAAATAAAGAAAGCGATATATACATAAACAAAAAAGAAAATAGAAAACATGTGTCTCTATTGTAATTGTTCAGTTTCCCTGGGGGTGGTGCCCCATGACCCCCACATAGCATGCCCTAGCGTTACGCTTGACTTCACAGGACTCACGGCTGATTGGTGATTAACTTAAGGGGCTCTTACAGGTTGTAATGGGCTTGGGTCCCCGGTTTTGGTTACTGCAGTCCAAGGCTAACAGTAGTGGGGGAGCTTCTGTGTTAAGGGGCTGTGGTGAGATTTGCAGGTGGTGACCCACCCTCTGAGGTGCAGCACAATGGTCCTTATGGTCAACAAGCCAGAAAATCTAGCAGTTAGGCTATAACAAGGGATAGAGGTACTATAAGAGTTGGTGTCCCTTTATGTGGAGTAGAGCCTAGGCAGACCATGGTTGAGGTATGACTCCCAGTGGTTGTAACTTGTTGGGCCCACGTAAGAATGGGTATCATGGTGAGTTCAGAATGGGAGGTTAATAGTCTTACTGAGAAGCAGCAAGTCAGGGCCTAGTGCACATGAAGTGGGAATGGATCTTCCGTGGTCCCACACCCGCCTTCAGTTAAAATGGGTGGGGCTTGGGTAGTGGTCTCTATTTGAAAACATACTGTTGTATGTAGGATTTATATTACTCAAGGACTTTCTATGCCCACTTACTTTGGCTCTACTCAAGTCCACATTCTTTGTTGAGCTGTAAAAAGTAGAAACATTTTGTAACTACTGTGGGGGATAATGTGGCTACAAAGTAAAGATAATGGATGAGTTTCGAGAGAACTAACAGGGTTTAATATCAAACAGGGTGGAAACACAACATTCGTGGGGAGTTGATGAAAAACTTAAAACATTAAAACAGGAGTCTAAAATCACGCAACTTTGATCCCAGACCGCAATCTACTAAAAAGTTTTTATTAACTTCTATTCATATTCAAAAACATCTGAGACTTCAGAAAAGCTTTGGACATTTCAGTGCAGTCAGGCAAAGCACCAAAAACTGTTATGCAGCATTTTAGGGAACATTAGGGAGCATATAATTCATGCTCATATTGAGCTCATTTGCTGAAATAGCATACATAGTTTCCTTAAAAGGTAACTAGTTAGAACAAAATGTAAAATAACTTCAATATAAATTCACACACTAACACAATAGTGTAGGGCGTGCCAATTCTAACAAGCAGCCATCTGTTCACTTAGTGGGTTACCCGCTAACCCACTACAAAAGAATACTACTCCTAAACAACTTGCAAACAAATTGAGTGGCGCTTCACTTGCTTTGTGTGCAAGTTGTTTAAGAGTTTAAATTTATACACTGTTTAGAAAATGATCAACATTAGAGAAAAAATACTTGAATTTGCTACAGAAAAAAATACAAAATGCAAGAAAAATGCAGAAACGTGACCACTAAAACAAAAATGTAAATATAAATTTCAGTGAAAGCACATAGTCTAAAGATTTAATACATTTACAGTGCTATTTGCTAAAATTATAATTGTTGTGAATTCATAGTAAATTCAAATAGAATTTCAAAAAAGCTGAAACTGAAAGACTCTCTTTGTCAGCAATGTTTCTAATTTGGCTAATTTGGTTTAAAATGATAAATTCTCTTATCATAGCATATCATTTCTTGTCAGTGCCTGGCAGACAGCAGTTTGGGTTCCCTAGCAAATTAGATACTCCAGACAGGGATCCCCCCACACTTTACTTTGTGAGCGGACTTATTGCAGCACCAAATTTGACATATCATTGCTGCTATAAGTCAGTCTCAGTACTGAGTGTGGGCTTAGAGTACTCTAAAAACATGTAATTTGCAATAATGCAACATTTGTATTGTGTTTAGACTGACTTGTTAATTTTTAACAACTTTGTGAGTTGTGAGTTTCTCTGTGTATATGTGTGTCAGAAAGTGTCTGTGTGTCTGCAGTACTATATTTGCCGTGAGGCAAACAAGGCATTTGCCTTGGGTGGCACTTCCCCAGGGGATGGCAAAATACACCGTCCCCAAATGCCCAGGTAAATGCCTTGTTAGCCTTGGGGCAGGCGGCTAGCTGAGCTCCAGCTCACAATCTGGCTCCTGGAATCACTCTGAGCAGGGAGAGCTCAGAAATCAGCACTCCCTTGCCGCCCACCTGGACCTCAACTGTCCACCCGTGTGGCTGCACACCTGCCCAAACAGCCCAGCCAGCAGCCTATCTGGGCCCCTGCTAAAAAAAATCCACCCATCTCTCCCAAAAGGTAGGGAGGCTGGGTGGATTTAAATTAAAAAAAAAAGAATAATCTGTGAGTGTTGGGGGTGGGGGGTAAATGTGTGTGTCTCTCTGTCAGATCTTAATGTGTTGAATTATAAAAAATTCTAAACCCTTAGCATTACCATTGTGATGTTCAATAAAATGTTTGGACACAAAATGGTTGGGAAATGTTCTTTGGATGTTGTATATATGTTCCCTGATCCGTGTCTTCAGAGGACGTGATGTCTTCCCTCTGTATTGTAATTGACAGGGACATATTAACATATATACAACATCAGTAGCTTTTATTAAGTGTCTCAGATATATGTGAGTCTATCCATTTTATTTACTATTTTAATTATTCAAACGTTTTTACCCTATGTTTGTTTTTTCTGTTTTGTCTCTGCAGGAATTTATAGGACATAAGGGTAATATATCTATACTGTTTGTTGTGTGTGCTCTCACCATTTACATTACTATTGTATTTGTATATATAAATAGTATGTTTGTATCTTTTTGGTAAATGCACCTGAGGAAGACCTGTCATGGGTCAAAACGTGTACTGCTTTATATTTTTTTCACCTCTCTATTTGTTGTGTTTTAGTAAAGTGTATTCATACTTACCTATTCGGTTCCTGACCCTCAATTCAGAAGCATAGCACCAAGGAAACCATATACTACATCAACCTGAGAGTATTGAAAATACCAACAGAGTCCAGAGCCAACCTTGAGGGCTCTTTAATTCTTGAGTGTCCATTTTTTTGACATTCTTTATTTTTGTTGCAACTCAATGGTGGTACAATTTTAACATTGGTAATTGACACATTTTAACAAACTGCAATAAACTCGTATACCGTTTAGGATTTTTCAAGAACCTGTACTTGTCAGTAGGGTAGAGTTGATCTTTTCAGTGGGGTTCAGGGCAGTCCCTGGGCAGGTCAAGGTGGGTTCTTGGTATGGGCCTGCTTGTGCATACTGAGTTAACTAGTGTTTGACCCCGAGTCCGTGTGGGCCCACCGTTTAGTTCTTTAGGCTATATGGCGTAGCCACGCTTCTCCGGTCGGGTGTGTCACCCCTCCTCATGTCAGGGGGCCTGGCCCTTTATGCGAGTGTACCCCCTTGAAGCCGAACCCAGTCAATATCTATTCCTTGGTGACATCATTTGTAGTTTGGGGCGCCCGAGTTGGGCTTTGGTGCGCCTCAGCCACATTGGGGGGGTTCACCCCAGATGAGCGGTCTTTCTTGAGTGTCCTTTATACTGTTTATGCGGATACCACGTTATGCTGTCTATGGTGTTTTTATATTTCTTTTAATAGATTTCACCTTACTTACCTGTATTGCTGTGACCTGCAATCTCCATTTGTGTGCTATCACCTCATTGTATACTCCTTATTGTGTTTATGTTTGTGAGCAAGTGGTATTTGTATGGACTGGGAGTGAACAGGTTTATACCCACTCCCCTTTCTCTGTACATCCCTTTATTTTGTTATACACTCTTTCTCCTTTAAATATCTCTCCAAAACCCTTAATTTCCCCTTCTCCTTCCCAATAATTCCATTTAAACCCTGTTCCCTTGCCTTTCTCAAGGCACAATAATTGCACTATTCCGATTTTTCACAGATTTATTCCATGAACTATACTTCATTTCTGTGTAGCAGTACTGAGCACTTCGTGGAGAATTGTTTGGGTTTTTCTTCCAGCCCGGTCTTAACAAGGCAGTTCCTGTGTGTGACAGAGCAGGCATATGATGTCACTCATGACAGCCAGGAACCAGAACTCTAGACTGGGGTTGAGCAAGGATGAAGGGGCTTCTTACTGCAGATGGCTAGATCATGTGTAATTAAACACAAACGGGCCATCAAGTCCCTCAAGCCCTCAGTCCATGACCAATGGTGTCTGAGTTCTCCTCCCACCTCCCTACCTCCCCCCCCCCAGTTTATTGTTCTTTCCCCTGGTTGGGAAAATGGCAACATGCAAAAATGAGAAAAAGGGCAAAAAGGATAGTCCATTTAAGTGTATGCAATAAAATTAGAGGATCCAAAGGATCAATGGCTTACTATTTATTATACTGTAAGTGCTATTGCTCTATTTCTACAACTCGAAGCCTTATTACCCCAATATTAGAATACCAGCCACTAAAACATCAATATGTTTCATATCTTGATTGCTTTCATTAACTTTTATTCAATCACAGACCAGGATATCCATTTACTATCGCATCTCTTTTGCTTCTAGACACTGTTTTTACTTTCCCTAATTTTGGCCTTCTTATGCCTAATCATTTTAAAAATAAACCACTTCACCACACTTAAAGACATTTATGCAACTTAGTGCCCAATCTCATAAACTCTTTTTCCACTGGTTACCTCATGTTTGGTTTCTGGACAAACAGATTTACAATGTAACACTTATCACAGCTTATCAGATACATAAAAATACAAAAAAATTGCAGTCAGTCACAATTTTATTGATAAAAATAAACAAGAACACATGAGACTGACAGCAAATGTTTAAATATTCATGTTGACTACAATTACTTGGTAAATAGTCAGCATGCACGCTGATAACTACTTACAGTACATTTTATTAACTTTCAAAATTGTCAACTAAACAGGGCAAACAAACACCTTTGTAGACTTGAATATATATACAGAAAGGTGTGGAACAAGTGGCACTGTATAATAAGTGATTTAAATTAGTGAATATTAGCTGCTATATACACTCTATGGGTACTCCTCAAAACCCACCATACATAAACACCAAAGAACACAAAAACTTTAGACCTTACTGGTGTTCCCACCTATTAGGTCCTCAGTTTTTAAAGAGTGCAGCGCTGTATTATAATGTGAGGTGAAGATGTGTTTTTTAATAATTCAAAAAACACTTACCCTCTACAATGATCTCAAGGTGATATATATAAAAAGAGAAAAAAGATATATACAAATAATAGTGCAGTATATTACAAATTGTAGTGGAGCAATATGTAAGTGACAAATGTGTCTAAACTCACATTTTTTTAGAGCCTTTTCAAGTTTTTAGGCTCTAAACTTCCAAGCGTCTTGTGTCTTTTTGGCTAGATCACACGACCCCTTTCTCCAAGCAAAAGTATGTTCCTCTCCACAGCATGTATAGAAGACACAGATGTATCAAACTAAGTGTAGTATCTCCAGTAGTGATTGTATTTATAGAATATGAAATTTAAAGTGCTCACCTTTTTTAGAGCCTTTTGGTAACTGGCTCTAAGTATATCAACTTGGTGTCAATTTGTGGGGTGACACTACCCCTTCCCTGGAATTATTTTCAGGATCCAGTGAATAATATAAAAAAGGGATATTTATTACAATTAATATATAAAAATATATAGAAATTACTTTCAAATTACATGTATAAAAAATAACAAACAAAAGGTTTATAAAAACAAAGTGATAGAATATGGGTGGTACAAAATAGTAAGTCCACTTTAAGCCAAAACACGTTTTGCCGATTTCAACGGCTTCCTCAGTCAGCTTTCAGGGGTCTTCTACTGTCTCTGTATTTAAAAATGCTCACATTCCCACCGAACTCCTCATGGTCCAGTGTCATTCATGACGCGATTAGCTTGCCGTCGTGTCACTTCCGTTTTTTTCGGCACTACAAGGTGCATGATTGTTTGCGCTTCATGCGCAACTTCCGGTCCGCGTCACAATCCCCACAGGGAACACGATCATCAAAAATCCCTATTTCAAAGTCCACATCCGAGCTATATCGGCTCATAGTAATATTAGGCACATAAAAGAAAAGGGGGAATATAAAAAATTAAACATATATACCTATTATCATTATGATCTGGAAGTTAAAATGTATAAAAATGCACAGTATTCATGAATACATGAAAATGTAGATCTCCTGGGTTTATCAATTAATCTTTAGTATTAGGCAATATATAATATAATGAAAAATAAAAATAATAAAAATAATAATAATAAATGAATAATAAGAAAAAATAGATAATATAATAATAGAGATAATAATGCCAATAAATAACACATTTGTCACTTACATATTGCTCCACTACAATTTGTAATATACTGCACTATTATTTGTATATATCTTTTTTCTCTTTTTATATATATATCACCTTGAGATCATTGTAGAGGGTAAGTGTTTTTTGAATTATTGAAAAACACATCTTCACCTCACATTATAATACAGCGCTGCACTCTTTAAAAACTGAGGACCTAATAGGTGGGAACACCAGTAAGGTCTAAAGTTTTTGTGTTCTTTGGTACCTTTGTAGACTTGATGTAGCAGATATGTGCTTTATATATTGCATCCATGATAAGATTACTCAATGGAACCCTGCATGCCTCAAACCCAGCATGCACGCTGATAACTACTTATGGGATGAATGGGATAACGCATAAGTTTAGTGGAAAAAAGTGAGGTCTGAAGGATAGAGAGAAAGAGAAGAAGAAAAGGGAGGAGGGTAAAACCCTTACCTGCCTCACAGGGAGAAGGAGGGGGCAGAAAAGGGAACATGACTCTGATTGCATTTTCTTATGTAGATCAATATCGTGAAAAAGACATTTCCCATAAATGGCTAATTAGAGTAGACTCGTCAGTAATTTCTGTTTAATTAGGACTTCATGTAGAATAATATGTTAGTCAAGCAAAATCTCTTTCTTATATCAGGCTACTTTGCATGTTTGATATTCAATGCTAGAATTGGGAACTGGAGGGTCCAACAGAGTATGAACAAATCATGTTCCATGCATGCTTTGCCCATTCAGTAACAGTTAATAAACTGAGCTATGTTATATTGTCTGAAATGTCTATGATACTATACATTGTGGCACAATAGCATAATGAGTAACATTATAGCTTTCTGCAGTCATCTGAGTCCTGAGCACTTTTTCGGATGTAGCAATGATCTTAATTATTGGTAGAAGAAAGAGCGTGTGATAAAAATTACGACCTCACTCCCACCTATTGTTTTGTCATACCTAGCATTTCCCTGGAAAGTTTAAGTCATTTTAATATGTAAGAGATTATTTCAGAAACATGACTATATGAACATTTTCAGTTAAATTATTTCTAATAAATAGTTCTACAAATGTCACATTTTTTTTTATGGGAACACAGTCTATTAACATAAGGGACAAAAAAAACCACTTAAAAGTCATATTTCGATTTAGGCTACTCAGCATAACAAAATAATTTCCTTCTTACTCACTCCTATACATTATTTTAAAACCAAATTTCACTCACACCAGCATTGTATAAGTTAGTAATTCAGTATATTAATGTATCATTGCAGAATATACAAAAGTCTGGATACAGACATTTGCTCAATTGTATTTGGAGGAAAGGGTAAAAGACTTTTGTTCTGGCAGCTTCCTAAAGAGATACATCATAGCTTGGATGCGTATCTCTCTGTCTTCTCTTTTGCAATTTTTAAGCCAATAAGCACATATATATTTGAAATAAAAATGTCATAAAACTGTTCAAAGCTTAGCTTCAGACATTCTTTATATGCCCTTGAAACTTGACCTTGTTTTAAAATAACTTTCATAATAAAATAGGCATCTAAGTACTAGAAAGATAAAGCATCAAGAATATCATCGCTGTACATGCCTGTTATTTTATGTAAAAATAACCACATCTGGAAACGTACCATTCTTGCATTTACAGTCTCCATGATGCATACAAAATGTATGTATAAATGAAATGAGAACCTGAAACCTTTATGATTAAATTTGGAGCAACAGCTGCCAAATATAACCTTGAACAGAACAACGATGGGCAATTTTCTTTATAATTACACTGGGAATTTGACTTAAGTAATCAACGAAAAGACTGAGCATAAACCAGTGAATTGTCTGTATATTATTATTATTCATTTTGGTTAAGCAGGGCCTCAGATGTACCGACCTTAAAAACTATGCACTCATTAAAATGGTACCTGGAACAAATGCAAGGCCACCATCGTTTTTTATTTAAACCAATCTTCCATTTGTACTTTTGGACTACATAAATCTGGACTTCATTCACTATAGAGGAACGTTTTTTGGATCTATAAACACTTGGCAAATGCAGCCACAACTTTTATAATGAAACAAGTTAGACATGTTTTGTAAGATGTGCAAATATGCGTAATCTTGACCTGATGTATTCACTGACACATTGATCCAACATGCATAAATCTTATATGAGCATAGCCATTTATTTTCTAATAAATTCTACACAATTGCTTGGAAAGCAAATGATTGAAACTTAAATGTCTCATTTAAGAAGTATAGTCGCAAATTTGTCAAAATGTTTTATATATTAATATGTGTGTATGTGTGTGTATGTGTGTGCATGCATGTGTGCATGTGTGTATGATAAATGTTGCAATGAGATTATAAGGGTTAATCCCAGGTACTATTATTCTTCAGTAAATGATGGTACTCTTAAAAAAAATTAGCTCTCATGGGTTTCAAGTCAAAGTATGCTTTGTTTGTTTACATCAAAAGGTCAACATATCAGTCTAATCTATTTTTTATGACTTTGGCCTTCATTTATGAACTTTCCAAATGACTTACTAATGTTAGAATTTTTTTTCCAAATGATTTATTTACAAAAAATCCTATAGACTTTAATAGTGACTTCTGTAAAAAAATCATTTCAAAGATTTTTCTAATAGTATTTGGAAAACTTATTAAATTGAGATCTGTAAGGAGTTAGAGTGAAGCATCAAGCTTTTGGTGTAAGACAAAGTAAGTCATGACAAAGTACAGTCATCTTTGTCATCATAACCATGAGTTGTGCTTAGTTTACTCTGATACACGATTAAATCGAAAATAATATGTGCATGAATCAATGGCATTAAAAATATTAATTTTCCTGAAGGTTTAAGTAAAAAATGAAACAATTATGTTTTCCTCAATGTCAGTAAGCAACAGAGGACGTCTAGCTAAGTCATAAGAATTATATGTTGATTGGCAATCAAAATCCTTGAAGATTGTTTCTATGTACTGTTATAAAACAAGCTGAAAAATTCTATATAATTCATATGTTAGCCTTTACAAAATACAGTGAAAACCTGGTATCCAACATAATTCTAGACCAGATACATAAGCATAAATTACACAAAAGGTGTTAATGTTTCTACTTGCATTGTATGAATAAAGCCGTATGATTCCATTTGTTTTATAAAACACAAACGGTCAGAATGGCGCCGTTATATGTCACCTCTCTCTGTCCATACAATTAATCTTTGCTTGTGGACATGCCTGATTATCATATGTGACATTGTTTGATACTTCTGTAAACATATTATTTTCTACTAGATTTTGCCAATATACTTCATAGTCTTTATCGAATATAAACTGAGTGGAAGTGAGAATTAAACTCATTGTGCTATTGTATTACAGATAGTGATGTGATAGACATTTGTTTTTGTGGATATATAAACACCATCTAACTACCAAACAATCACATCCCTCCCCTGTCAGGCACGATAGCCTCCTAGATTGAAGGGCCTATGCATCTGTACATGAACAATACTCAAAAGGGGATCGTAAACAACACCAGAGGATCAAAACCCCACATGCTGGTAGACCAAGCAGTCATATGGGGTTCTAAGACCCCACAGACCAATCTGTGCACTGCCTGAATTGACTATAAGAAATCCTATGACACAATGATGCACACATCTATACAAGGTCAGCAATACACTAAGAACCTGCATCCAGAACTCGATGTGCATTGGAAAACCACTCTAGAAGCCAATTCCAGGACAAGAACACAAGTGAACATCAATTTTGGCATATACCAAGGTTATCCGCTATCTCTAATGATGTTCTGCACATGCCTCAACCCGTTAATACAGATAATCATGAAGAGTGCATGCAGATACAGGTTAAAGAGTGGACCTACCATCAGCCACCTACTCTGCATTAAAGACATCAAGCTGCATGCCAAGATTGAGCAGGACGTTGACTCCACCTAACTAGGATAAACAGCAAGGACATCAGAATGTCATTTGGATTATCTAAATTTTGCTAGATTATTTAAAAAAGAGGGAAGATGATCAGGACAGAATGAGTTCAAGTTCCAGGAGTTCTAATAGGAGATGAGGAGAACAACTTCAAGTACCTGTAGGTACCACAACCACATGGCAACCATTAGGAAGAGGCAAGGAGGATAGCAACATCCAAGTACCTCCAGAGAGTCAGACAGGTCCTGAAGTCCCTGCTTAGTGGCAAGAACAAGATCCAAGACACCAAAACATATGACTTACCAGTCATTAGATAACCAGCTGGAGTAATAACCTGGCCATGAGAATAGCTGCTCACCATGGATGTCAAGACCTGGAAACTACTTACTATGAATGATGGAATCCACCCAATATCCAGCACACAGAGAAGGAAGAAAGGAGGTCATGCCCTGATGAGTGTTAAGGTCACAGTCATGGATGAAACACAGAGCTTCTACAAGTGCATCACTGCTAAGAGAATGCCTAAAACAACAACAGATAGAGGATGCAAAAAAAGAGGTTTCATGGCAAGATAAACCCCTCCATTGGGTATGCCACCAGCAAATAGTGTATTTGGTTCATATTATGAAATCCTACCAGTGGTTGGAAAATTCAGGACTGACAGACAGCACTGAGACACTAATCCTAGCAGCACAGGAACAGGCACTCAGAACCAAATTAATAGAAATGTGGGTAAACCACACTAGACAAGACCCAAAGTGCAGACTGTGGAAAGAGATAAAATCCAGCACATAGAAGCCAGGTGCAAGATGTTAGCAGGGGCTGCATATAGCCAAGTACCAAATACCAGCACATAATATGGGCTGAATCTAGAAGTCCAAATGGGAGATACCACAAAAGACTAAAAGAGGGGATAGAAAGGATGTGGAAAGTCAGTAGGAGTTCCAATTTTGATGGGAGCAGTTGGAACTGTAACCCCAGTTGGAGGATTGGCTTCAGCGGATTCCTGGTTGAACATCTGAGATCACTGCCAAGAAGAGTGCAGTTCTTAGAACAGCTAAGATACTGTGCAGAACCATCAGACTCTCAGGCCTCTGGCAGAGGATCCAAAAATTTGCAGTACAAAAAATACACCTCCTGGAGGGGTAAGAAAGTCATTTTTTTAATTATGTATATATCAGGGAAACTTCCACAACAGCAAAACAATGGGTAGCTCCTTTCTATGCCCAATTAGATAAGAAGATTATTGTTCTATTTTTGTCTTACCTGGTTGTTGTTATCCCTGCCCCAAAGAAGTACAGCCTCTCTCCATTGGGAAGCTTCAGGACACACCAATGTTCAAAGATGTCCCCCTAAAGCACCAAAATTAGATTTTGTACCCTGAGGATTTTCCATTGTGTGTCACAATTCTGATTTGTCCTTTCTTGGTGTTTGTTGGTATAAACTAACAAATGCAGTTCAATTTAAAAAAAATAATACATAAATGAATATATTTATAAAATATATAAATATATATATATATATATATTGCAACAAAAATTGCTTTTTTTTTGCTAATCATGAATAGAACTGATGAGTGATTTCAGAATTATTTAATAACCAGTTTTCAAGTGAATATTTATTTCCAGGTTTAATTTAATTCCCAGCAGTAGAATTACATCACAAAGACCACCGTCTCTAATGGAGTATTAATTGTGTACTTTGGCAATGACCTTGTTTAGTCGCTTTGGCATGGTACCACTTTTGTTTTTTTTAATCATTGTCATGGGTCTGCATATTTAGGGCAGACTGCCTGTGAAATAAGATTACATTGACATTATTTTCTAATTTGATTGTAAGTGTGTGTTGGTTAACTTTTTTAAACTTAATATATGAATTTGTAGATTGTCTAAAATCACAAGAATAACTAAAATAACAAACAGGTAAGCAAAAATGACTTAAGTATACTTTAGTGTAATTCAGTTTCACCTTTAAATTGTTTTACTCATTCATACTATAGTTCTGGAGCTTATATTTATCAGTTTCATAGCATTGTTATTGCTGGTTTAGCCTTGTGGGAGCTATTGATAATTTAGTATCCTGGTGCATTCATATTTATGAGGACTCTGTAGTGCTGCGGCTGACAGTGATGCTTTTAGCTAATTAATGTGTTAACTTTTCTACCATATATCTTGTTTTATTTATAACAAACTTGTTAGTAGTTACTTTACAGAGTATTTTATTTGTCACAGGGAAAGGTTTTAAGTGCAACTATAAGGTATAAAAGTTGCTGTGACGAGACCAATCTCGCCACTGTGCATTGGAGGAGCCTGGTTTGCCCACCTGCTGCCTTCAGACTATGGCCCCATGTTGAAACGTATGATTTTCCCCTGCAAAGACACGAAAGCCAGGTCATTCGGTGCTTGCTCTGTTTGAGCGGTGATACCCCAGATAGCTATGCCATGGAGCCAATTCGTATAATGAAAGACTATGGGAAAAACTTTGGCTCCATGGCAATTGAACTGTATGTGTGTGATCTGAGCGACATTCAGTAATAATGTGCACTCAGATCTGAGCTATCTGGGGATATGTTGAATGTACCTGTTTTATGCAATGGCTGCACAGTTATATATTTTTATGTATTTTATTGTCTTTTGTTGTCATATGTTCAATGAAGTTTTGCCTTCGTCCTTGGAGATAATTGGATTACTTCCCAATTATCTCCAGGATAGAAGACTCTGTGGAACTGGTTTTGGACAGAAAAGCCATGCTTCATTTGGTCACAAAGGACTACGATCTATCTTTTGAACCACTGGACCAATTTGTATGATTTTGACGTATGTTTGTATTTGGAGTAGGCTGATTCTGAAAATGTGAATGTGATGCATACTTTTAAAATTATGAATAATGTGGAAAAACTGTATTTCTCTGCCTGTGATAATTACATTACCCATTGTGTAAGGTAATTGTATCACAGGCAGAGGGGAGGATTTTGTGTGGGAGTGTCTGAGTGTATTGTACGTGTTTATTGGTTGTTTTCCAAAACCCTGTGGATGGTACTAATGTGTAAGAATGTGTATATAAGAACAATAAACCCACAGCTCTGTCTGTTCCTGCTTCACCCTCAAAACGGAGCCTTGTCTCGTTCTTGGGGGGATTTATTGTATGCTGTTCCAGTTTGACTGCTAGGAGTGTAAACCTATTCGTATGGTTTTTCCTATTCGACTGTTTACAGCATTCGTATGTTTGAGAGCATTTGTATGCTTCTTCGGTTCAGTGTATTTGTGTCTACAGTAGCTGTGCCTGTGTCTCTGGAAGGGAATATCTACTAAACGGCTTTTAACCCCTTTTTATGCCTGGGGGTGCCGTTACAGTTGCACTTATAAAAGTTTTACGTGCAAAATAACTCTAGACTCTCCACCAAAAACCACAAAAGGACTGAGAGAAGGTCCATATATCCAGCCACTTGTCCCAACAGAGACCAGATGCCAGTGGACCACAACAAAGCCAGTAGTATGGAAAGCTTGGGATGCTATTATATATGTGGACCTAGCATTCACTCATTTAAAGCCAACGTTGTAGCAGGAGAAGATACACATTAATTGAGGCCTTTGTGAGAAAGCATTTCCAGCAATGCACATCTCAGTCGTTTTTGTCATTTTTGCTCTTTGGTAAAACTTAACAACATAATAGTGATTGTATTATGCATTACAACTGTAGCTAGAAACATATTCATCATTGCCTTCTTGCATTGTACTCAAAGTACCAGAGGTTTGTACTGCACAGATCGTACTGTTTTCATTTTTACTACTATAAATTTTAAAAACGATATTGTTGCATTGCATGCCTCTACATATATTAAAAATATCTCCACCGTATTATTAGGAATTGTGTTACAGACTGGGCATGTTATCATTCTTTGCTTACAAGAACATTGCAGGCATAGAAACTTAATTCCAAATAAACTTACCCGAGGTAAAGCAGTGCTACTGTAGCTATACTGTGCAATCAAGTAATGGTGTAGTACTGTTGATGAGTACAACTACCTTGGGTGTGCTTAGTTCACAGGAGTGATGAATGGGGTAATGGGTTGGATCTGAACCCCAAGCTTAGGACTGTTCCCCCGTATTCCTGTTACAACCATCTTATATTACACGTTCAAGTTTTAGAGGAGTTTCTTGAAAAGTGACCCCAACCCAGCTGGTGAACTGATAAAAGTTATCCAAATGTTGGATATTTTTCAATCAGTATTCTATTTAATACAAAAATCAGTCAAAAGCTGTGATTCTTACAGAGCCTTGATATCGTGCAATCTATCCTATGTCCTCTTGAGTTGTAACTGTTTTTACTTGTTTTGTTTATACATTGGAGCTGGATACTAAAACCAATTCAGCCATGCAAGAGCACTGGGAGTATAAGTACAAGGCTAATATATAGGTTTCTAAGATGGAGTGTTTAGGAATGCTCAAACCCCACAACCACTTATACACGTTTGAGTACACATTGCTACCCCCATGATGCCTTTTTAGAGGGGTGCTTATAGTACATAACTGCATGTGACTGCAATGAAATGCAGTGAAAATGCAAAGGCTGATTCTTACATCATAATCTATGCAACGTGTGCCCCATTAATATATTTTATTTTCTCTATGGGATTATTTAACTAGCTCTGAATGTGCCTCTGAGTTGTATTTCTTCTCAATAATCTCCAAATTTAAACCAAAATTATAATTTGGGCAATTTCTAAAATGAATTCTAAGAAATAAGGAATTAGACTTGGTGCTCATTCCCTCATTAATTTTAGCGCACCATGGCAGTAAAGGAATAATTTATTAACTGCATTCTACTTCTGTTTCAGGGTTCTTTTGGAATTCATTCTGCATAGTTAATCCCTCATCTCACATGCATTACACATGGAAAAACTGGCCCCTCGTGGCTGTTAGGGAATATTATTTATATTCAACACCTGGTCCTCTGTCTACCCATGTAGAATTTTTATATTTTGGGAACAAGATTAGAAATTATATCAGATAATCCTATATAGATCCTGAGGTGTTATGCTTCATTTCTAAGCTAAATTGAATTCCTAAGCCCCTAATTGGGGGTTGATTTAGACCAATTCATACGGGTTAATGGTTGTCATTTATCCATGACTTTATAACTTCTTTATGCATCATACACAGTAACATGTCAGGCCAGCAATGAATCTGTTGAGAAATTATTTCCATTTTTACCCCATTTTCCTTTCTATCATTAGGAGTCTGCTTATATGTTTGGCTTTGATCAAATACTCAGACTGTTCAGTGAATATATTGGTACCATCAACTAATCCTACAATTTACCTCTGTATACTGGCAACAATACAGGTTGATTTCTGAACATTGGCATTTGCTTTATCCTTAGGAAGTAATTTAGATGTTTGTTTTCTATTACTTTATAGTATGCAAACCTGTGTTTAAAAATGGCAAAGTAGGATTTGTTTTCATATTTTAATGCTCTGATTGGCATGAATCTATAATTATTTTGAAATGATGAAATTTGATTTTGTTGGATCTAGACAAACTAAACTGATGCAGCTATTTTGCAGAATTGTCATGTAAGTTATATTTTCAACATATTTATCATTCAAAGTTATATAGAATAAAAAAAAAAAATATATATATATATATATATATGTTTTAAGGCCATTTGGCCTGTATTTGTGGGAGGGGCTTAAATTAATTCACTCCCCTATATAAGGGACACCCCTTACCTGACTCATATCGCTTGAGGTCAGCATCAGAATGATTTCCACTTCCGGGTCATCCAGACGCCATTTTACCTGATTACTCCATGAGGTTTTCTAAGCTGAGCTGTGTCAGGAATTCAGCCACAGGCTTTTCCGGCCTACCACCTTCTTTCTTCAATCTATTGCTGTGGATGGTGTCCAAGTGACTCACAAACCGTAAGTCGACCTACCCGTTACGCCAGGCATCAGTCCCACGGCACCATGCACGGGTCAGGTCCTCACTTTACGGCTGCATTTGGTCTAAATCTGTCCTAAAACCATTGCATGTTCATGCATATCATTCGTTTAAACTCACTTGTTTATATCTGTCACTGGCTCATTTCGAGCATTAGCATACTCCCAAAAGGGAACACATTCTGTTTCAATTGCCTAAACATACTAGGCAATTCTGTGCGTGCATTTCGAATCTCACTGCTCGTTTCGTTTTGTTTCCCTGGCATACCAGGCTCACGATTCGTGCAATTTTCTACCAAACGGGTACTAGTTCATGCATTTACTATTGTACTACACACACGTTTCGTGTGTTTACAACCCGTGAACAGAACTTTGGTTTGTTACAATGATTGTTATTAAGCTATTATGTTCACTTATTGTATATTGTCAAACGGGCACTGTTTGTTTCACAACTATAATGCTGGGGCATAGCTCACAAACAATGTTTCACATAAACCACACTGACCCCTACAGGTCACTCTCAAAATCTCACGTTAACCTTGCATTTGGATTAACCCCTTAAGGACCAAACTCTGGAATAAATGATATGTCACACATGTCATGTATCCTTCAGGGGTTAAAGGGTATTTTACCATACAATCAGCATTTCTGACCCCTACTGGTCAACAGCAAAACTGTCTTCACATGTCATATACAATTACCAGCCAATATAAATTACACATAAGATTGTTTTAAACATAACCATAAACCATGAATTAAACTCCAACACGGGCTCAACTTCAGGTTTAATTCACAATAATTTACATTTCACATTAAGACTAACAGTGGTTCTATCAACACTGCCACCTACAGGTCTGTCAAGTACATTGACAATTTTCATGGGGTTTTACAAACACCAAAACACTGACCCCTATAGGTCAACAGACAAACAACATTTCACATACCAATCAGTATCAACTACACTGCCACCTATAGGGCACTCAGCAGATCTCCAGTGCACTTGCATTTTGCAACTCCATGTTCACTTGCCATTCAATAAGGCATACAACAATTCACATAGCAAGCAGTATATCAATATCTGTTATAAATACACATATTATTACACAGTAGCACACGCATCTGTATATACGTAACTGGTAATATGGTTCACATACATACGGCACTTAATGGGTTAAGATTGATACATATTTAACCAGTATGGATATGATGTTTAATATTTACATATCACGGCACTTTACTTTCACATATACTGTATGTTTTAAGATAAGCTTGGTCTATGCCATATTTCCTTATGCCATACGATTTTATCCATTCAGGTTACAGTTACTACTAAAAAACCTATAAGGATTGTCAGGTTCAATACCATACTACCAGGTACGTACACCTGCTCACGTAGTTATCCATCTCTTACCTTCCCTGGAATAGTAATAGTGTACCGGCAATTAGGGTTCTAGGGCCCAATAGGTATTACCCCCTTTTTTCTCTGCATTATGCTTCGGTTAGTGGTCCCGCGAGGCCAACACCCCGCCTCACACTCGGAGGCATACACCCCTCGGGCCACTCGTGAGCTAGCCGCCTCGCATTGTATCATAGAGAGGGCCTCACCTGTCACTCCCCTTCCTATTTTTCTGGTTACTGTCACCGAGAGGCCAACATCCTGCCACAACGTTCGGTGGCCACACAAAATCCCCTCGCGCCAAGCATAGATAGAGCCTCTCAAGCCACTTGGCAACTAGCAGGGCCTCACCAGTCACCAAAAAAAAAACACCAAGCCTAATCGTTTCGCCTTACGGCTTAGCTAGCAAGCCGGTACAAGACCCCTGGGTACAAATATATAATTGCAATCTTTATTGTTATTTAAGTATTTCTCAAAAAGATGGTAAAGAATCACCTCTTCCTAGCACCCCGGCTAGAAGTGATACACCTTCATCTCTTACCTTCCCTGGAATAGTAGTAATGTACTGGCAATTAGGGTTCTATGGCCCAATAGGTATTACCCCCTGTTTCTCTGCTTTACGCTTCGGTTAGTGGTCCCGCGAGGCCAACACCCTTCCTCACACTCGGAGGCATACACCCCTCGGGCCACTCGTGAGCTAGCCGCCTCGCATTGTATCATAGAGAGGGCCTCACCTGTCACTCCCCCTCCTATTTTCTGGTTACTGTCACCGAGAGGCCAACATCCTGCCACAACGTTCGGTGGCCACAAAAAAAATTTCCCTCACCAGTCACCAAAAAACACCAAGCCTAATCGTTTCGCCTTACGGCTTAGCTAGCAAGCCAGTACAAGACCCCTGGGTACAAATAATAATTGCAATCTTTATTGTTATTTAAGTATTTCTCAAAAAGATGGTGAAGAATCACCTCTTCCTGGCACCCCGGCTAGAAGTGATACACCTTCAAGCAGAGGAGATGTGGCTCCGACCTAAGGAGGCGACAAATACCCTACCCTGCCACAGCAAGGAAAGCAGAGTTATTCAAACTCCTCCATACATCAATGGACAACACGGAGGCAGGGGAAGGCCCAGCAACACCAACTCAGGTGACACCCAGGCCATGCTAGCCTCACTCATAAACTCATGAGCCAAAAAATTTACGACAGACTGGCAATTTCGAGTCAGTCACAGCCCTCACAAGGCTGGGCCTCACGCTACTGTACAACCAGCACCAACCGAAACTCGGTTACTTGGTACAAGACGTTAACCCTGCACATATGATCCCGGCACATTGGGGAAACAAGGCATATATATGTATGATGATGTATCTATGATGGTCAGACCCAGGGATTCTAGGTAAATCGGGAACTGACCATCCCTTGGTTGTGTTGGCATTTGGAATATGTAGAGATGCTTATTTGTGCAGGTACCCATACAGAAGGGATTTTCTCCCAAACAAACGGGTGAGCACTCTCAGGCTCCAGGTACCAGCACCTCTGAACTACCATAGACAATTGGTATTAGTAGTTGCATTGCATATAGACTGTTGCATATATGTTCAAATCATTCAGGGCACATGACAAACCATGTGTCCCAATACAACTTACAAATAACATACTCTCCATCTGTACACACCAATGCATTTTCAACACTACTGACTCATCACCCTTCCAGACTTGTAGTAGAGTTACTAAGGCTCTGGAGCTTCAAAGGGCTCCCATACAGGTATCATAAATAAACTCTCAAGGAATATAGCATGCCCTCACTTACAGTCAGCACAACAAAACCATTGGCTGAAAACTCACTCATAGCCAAGATTTGCAGAGTGGTCTTCCAATCTCCACCATTTACAGCATGGCACCAAACACACACATTGGTATTGTCACAAGGAATCTTCCCTTAAACAAAGACTAACCATAGACTTATTGGCACCACACACCTCCGCTACCCCAAGTCTCAACTCCCTTCTTACTATACAACACCATTGATCTACCTTTACAGCTATCACTCAAGCATGGGTTAAAGCTTGGTTAAGTAAGACCAATATCATCAACGCAGTAAACAGCTACCATCTACCCTACACACTGGCACTTACCTGGCATAAATTGGGCAATCCTTTCCCTGCTCAACTTTCGAGCTACAGATTAACCTACTATCGATATTCGCAGATACTCTGTGCTGGTTATGATAACATATCCAGAGGCATTACAGTCATACACTATCTAGAAGACTTCTTGTTGCTCAAAGAAAGCATATTTTTCACTAGAAGCCTCATGGCAGCTTAGTCTGGTTGACCACTTGGGCGTCCCAGTACCCCATAAGAAACAGAAGGCGCAGACACTATCATCACATTACTGGGCATATGACTTGAGTCGGCATCCATACACGCAAGTTACCACAAGACAAATAGGGAACATTCTCAACTAAATCAATCACTACCTCCTGCTTAGTACTTACAACTACAAGGAACTACAATCCCTACCAGGTTCCTTAATTTTGCCATGACAATCATACCACAAGACCACGCTTTCACATCCAGAGTACTTTCCCCTTTTTTCCACACTTCCAACATGACGATCAGAGGAGGTGCCTAGACACCTCAGCAACAGCAGACCTGCACATGGGGGGGGATTTCTTAACCACTTGGCATTGTAAAAGCATGTTCCTTCCAGGATTGTCTGACACTTCTCCAACCAGATGGTCATACGCATCGTATACCACGGGTTTGGCAGCGATCTACCGGGAACAATTGCTTTGGGGCTGTTGGCCATGGCATCCAGGTTTGGAAATTTTTCCACCACTTCAGCCCCTTTGGGAGATCTACCCTATTGTAGCAGCTGCTGTGGCACATTTCACTTTCATGTACCAGACGGGGGTATACATCCCTGCCGACAACTGTCTCATTTATATTCCAGGCATGTTCATCATACGCTTCCTACAGCCGCCCATACAGTCACGTCCACTCTTTCGTTCCAGAGACAAAATCATGGATTAGACATACTCATGCAGCATAGCATGCACTATCCCACCTAGCACTTTCGTCCCATACTTGTAGAACGCATAACACAGCTTTTCACCTGGCTTAAAGAATCTCATTGGAACACGACATAGCTCAACCTGTGTCACAAAATTTCTCCTAAGTTTTGCTTATTTTTGCCACCTTAAACTTAAACTATCTCATACACCATTAATTATATATTTTACAGGCATTCAACAACACATGATAACCTATGGCCAAAACTACCATAAACTTCATGCTATCATACCAGAAAAGAATATACTCAGAGGTTTTCAGGAATCCATTCCCCACGTTCCTCTCAGAGATTACCAATAGCCATCCAACTGTTCATCCTTATCGGACCTATTAGATCTACAACCATTCAATTATACTACCAAGTCGGCCATTACCAGCCATGCACATTGCCTTTTATGCCTTTCTCAGGCCAGAGAATCCACTACCATCACCACCACTCAGACAGATCATTGTCTTCAACGATCCCACGTACGTAAACACATATATCATTACCTATTGGCTCTACCACATTCCGAAATGAGTCAACATGCACCAACAGTAGAGATAACATACTATCCTACCCACAACAAATGGTGCCCACTTTCGGTCCTAGATTCCTACCTTCAAAATCCTTTCAGGAATTAAATACTGTAATGCATTTAAGGAAATGTCTGGTTAATTTGTATATATTTGTTGACTGTATTAAATCTTTGATTATTCATTTTTGCCCTCTTTATTTACAGGCCTACCGTATCGTCGGTATCGGCACACCACAACCGACTTGCTCCCTTTACACTATCCTAAGCTTATGCTGGATCCTTACTCCATATACGGCTATTTTGCCCCTTACACAAGTATTAAGGCAGTTTTGCCTATATTTGTGGGAGGGGCTTAAATTAATTCACTCCCCTATATAAGGGACACCCCTTACCTGACTCATATCGCTTGAGGTCAGCATCAGAATGACCCTCCCACCCACTCCTCATTTCAACACTTTCTCTTTTCTTTCCATTTACTTTACTTTCTTACTCCTTGGTGGGCCCTCTTTATTTACAGGCCTACCGTATCGTCGGTATCGGCACACCACAACCGACTTGCTCCCTTTACACTATCCTAAGCTTATGCTGGATCCTTACTCCATATACGGCTATTTTGCCCCTTACACAAATATATTTAAATGTATAAATTTACATGTCATTTTATATACTTTCAGATGTATAATTGTAGAGTTTATCAAATATTAGACTCTGGCTCAATTCGTTGAAATGTCCATTAAAAAAAAACTAAAAATAAAATAAAAAAAACTCTTACTGAATTCCAGAACAAAATTTAAGATCGCCGTGCTTTCTTTGGCTTTCAAAGAATTTTAGAGCAGTTTAAGCCCTTTTGAAGATTGGGCCTCTTTCCTTTTTTTTGGTTTTAGTTTTCAATACTATTTTTACTGGATTTTGCAGGTGCAGGTATTTATTGTTGCAGTTGGACTGTGAAAAAAGCCTATGCAATTATTGTTTTCACACAATACATATTAAAACAATATTATGTATAACAAACGCTTGGAAGTAAATTGCTTAACCAATAACACATCTTCTGAAACCATGTTTCCTACAGGAAACATTTGCCAAATGGATTGTTTAACTTTATCCAGTGATATTAATAACTACCTTCACTTGTAGCAAAATGCCGCTCTAGGCATATCCCTTGTGCAAAGAGCTTGGAGTGCTTTTTTTACATCAAGACTGATGTGAACGTACATATAAATGCAGAGCAAAAAACAAGTCACAAGAGAGTGCTGAGAACGGACAACAGCTAAATTAGCCTGCACTTCGGTGGGTCCCCGCTCAGTTCTCAAGCAACCCCAGACAATCGTTTCAACCTTGGCATCATCAGTGAGGTATAGCCAATATCCCTCTAGGCACCGTGAGCTAGGGGTCCACGATTACCCTTTAAGCTTAAGGAGAACAAAAAACAAGACGCAAGAGAGTGCTGAGGGAACTTATTGGCATTTCGGGTCTGGACTTACCGTGCAGGTGGGACCAGTCTGATATGCTTCAGATATGTCTGTAATGGGACAAGATGAGCTAAAACCAGCGTGAGATCTGAGCAGGGACCCACTGAAGGGCAGGCTATTTCAGCTGCTGTCCATTTTCAGTACACTCTTGCGCCTTGTTTTTTGCTCTCCATAAGTTTAAAGGGTAATCCAGACGTGGACCCCTTGCTCACGGTGCCTAGAGAGATATCAGCTATGCCTCACTGATGATGCCTAACAGGGTTGAAACAATCATCTGGGGTCGCTGTGTCTCTCGTGCAGAGGGAACTTGCTGGCATTTCAGATTTGGATTGCCCGTACGAGTGGGATCAATCTGAAATGCTTCAGATATGTTCTCTCTGTAATGGCATAAGATGAGCTAAAATCAGCTTGAGATCTGAGCAGGGACCCACCGAATGGCAGGTTATTTCAGCTGCTGTCCATTCTCAGTACACTCTTGCACCTTGTTTTTTTCTCTCCATAAACATAAATGCAGTTTCAAAAATTGACATAATTTTACAAAGCTATATCTGAAATCACAATGTCAGAAACATTATTTAATTTAAATTAACTTTATATGTGAGGGATAATTTCCTGGCTGCAGAACAATATAGTATGTAAGATACACAGGGAATGATGGGACTAGCATCTGGATCTTTGCTGATGTATTGTTATTATGATTAAATAGACACTTTAAACACCAAAACTACTTTTTTAAGATAATGTAATACATTACTGCTTCAGAGAAACAGCAATGTTTTCATTTGTCGAATACCACACCTCTGATGGCATTCATCCTGTCAACCACTACTGGTTCTTTCTCATGAAGAACATACAGAGTTTTGCTTTTGGGAAGCAATAGTGTTGCTTTCCAAAAGCAGATGAACATAAGAGAGAGAATGTATGAAAAATTGGAAATAGGAGAAGTACTAACATAACGCATAGTATGAGTGGACATGCTGGGCTCTGGTACTGGTAAACTGGATTCCGAAGGCTAGCCAAAGAACATGAAAGGGAGAAATCCACCACACTCTTGGAGTTGAACAATAAAATAGTCAGCACTTGCCATCTAATTGCTTGTTTTATATATGAAACAACAGAACACCAGGCAGAACATACAAAATAATTGGTGTAAAAGAAAAACACATTTTAATATACAGGCAGTAAACAAAAAAGAAAAAGTCTAAGAGATGCTTCCCTAGCCATGAAACCAAACACATACATAGTGATTTAAAAAAGGATAGGATGATAGAGGAAAAAAAAAACCAGAAAGTCCTCCCCCTTTCCTGATTGACTTACATTGTTTTTCACCATTGCAATTAACCTATTTCACAGTAGTACCTATAGAGGTGGAATATATGACTATTTAGTTCCCTCCCAATACTCTTTATGTTGGGGAGTGCAGGAAAGTTTAAATAATTCCATCTGCTAATGAAACTATTCAGTCTTAACTTTTCATATGAAAGAGATTTCCATATGAGGTGAGAAAAATAAACTAACACAAAAGATAGGACTTGCACAGTAAACTAATAGGGCCATCTTTTCATATGGATTTATTGCAATTCTGTTTGGTGGGGTTTTTTTTGTTTGTTTCTTGGTGTCCCTTTCCTTTTCTGACTGCCTGTGGCTAAGAATTTATTTTCTTTCACATCCATTGTTTTGTACATTCTGCCTGACCGGATACCTCTGTCAATCGATGCTCCTAGTGCTTTCCGAGGGCTCCAAGCACTCCACCAGACACCATTAGTGCTGCAGACCCCACTTCCAGCGATGCAGCTGCGCCAGGGTCTCGCCGTCCTCCACCCACCCTGGACCCAAGACAGGATCCAGCTCCCAGTGGGCAGACCTCTCCTACTCCCGAAAGCGTATCAGGAACAAGCTCTTACAAGAGCTTAGTGATTATACTCAGGTGAGTATTGTTATTATAGCAATCCCCCAAACATGAGCCAAGGCTTCATGAAGGGGTAAAGCAGGTCTGTTTAATGCAAGCCAGCACTTACAATTTATATATACATTTAAACCCCCAACAGCCTCATTTATATACAATAGGTTAAATAGAGCACTATAGTACAAGGAAGGGTGAGGTCAGACAATAGCAGGGGCTGATGGGAGATTGAGGAGGGACAAAGCAGCCAGTTTAAACTGGTCTGGCAGTGTCCATGGGACAATGCCTGTTGGGGAAACAATAGAACAGAAAAAAGGGGGAGGGGAAGAGGCACACACAAGCAATACGTTCAACATACTTCTCCTCTGTGTCTCAGAGATAATGAATTATCTCAGGGTACAGAAAAACACACAATTTACAAATATCCCAAAAGTACCCACAAGATCCATGGAAACCCCACAAGAGTCACATCCTAGGATAGCCCTGATCTGGGTGACCAACATATCCAAAAATCACCCAGATTGGTTCAGTGGTTTGGTTTTTCGATGGAAGTCAATTTTTAACACATCTTTTTGCAGGGCCCATAATACTGGGGCAAGAGGCTGGCAAACAGGCCCCTCCAAGTACCAGTGGCGAGGATATGTTTGCCACACCTATATTGGATTTTGTCCATACATTTTTATTGTAATTTTATTTTATTTGTTCTTAGCTCCATGTGGAATATCCTACTGAAGACTTCTGAGCATATTTTCATTGGTGGAGATTATACCTTCTGCGCTGGTCTAGCTGCTCTCACATATATGAGTATGTTTCTTATATGATTCTGTCTAGTCACTATAGCAGAGAGCACTATTTTTTATTTTTCTGTTCTTCATATTTATGCTCATGCTGCTGAAGAGGCTGTGACATATAGACTTTCATTAGGTGAGGCTTTAACCACCCTTTGCCTACCTATGTCGTTAACTTACCTCTTGCGAGTGCATTTGCCATTTGAATTATTATTTACCTTTTATTTACAATATTACACTATTGTACTCTTTTTTTCTACCTTGTATATCCTTACACACACATCACTGAATACAACCAAACTCATACTTGAATAACATCTATCTATAGCTGAGGATTACATGTGAGTGGACATACACAAATTTTTGTTGTGCATGCACCAATCATTATAAATATACTCCACCATTGGTTCTTCTCTTTCTGCCTCTCCACATATACCCACAAAATATTCCAGGTACCATAAGAAGCAAAATTATCTGCCAGAGAGCGAATATTCTGTGCTGTGTCTTTTGGACTTTTTTCACAATTTTCCAACCTAACATACAATATATTTGACACTAGGCTTTTGTTTTTTGTGTCTATCTGTAGGGTAACTGAGGGAGTTTCCTTTTTACAGCGATTGCTGCCATAGGTGATTTATTGTTTTATCAATTAGTGCTTTTGCCTCCATGTATTTGCTTGTTTCTTGAATGCTTTAGATTTGGAGGATCTCCCAAAAAAACATCATCATTGTTGAACCAATTATAATTTTAACTATATATATATATATATATATATATACACACACACATGAAACCACACATGAATTACATTTCCATCTCAAAAACATTGCGCGCATCCACCCCTACTTAACGCCAGATGCGACTAAGGTGTTGGTCCATTCCACTGTCCTTTCTCGCCTTGACTACTGTAATCCACTTCTCAGTGGTCTTACGGGCTCCCAACTAGCGCCGTTACAGTCCATAATGAATGCGGCGGCAAGGCTCATCTTCCTGTCCGCCCGCACCTCCCATGCTTAACCTTTCTGTCAATCCCTACATTGGCTTCCTATAAAATATAGAGCTCAATTTAAAATTCTGGTTCTTGCTTTCGAATATCTACATAATGCTGCTCCCACCTATCTTTCCTCCCTTATACACAAGTATGTCCCGTCTAGGCCCTTACGATCTGCTGAAGACTTACGTCTATCTTCTGTCCGTACTCCCACCTTTGATGCTCGCCTTCAAGATTTCTCGTTCCTGTGGAACTCGCCTCCCTCCTCTGTTAGATGCTCACCCAGTCTCCACTACTTCAAAAAATCGTTAAAAACCCACTTCTTCATAAAAGCGTATCAATTAAACTGTTAATAGCTCCTGACTGATTCCTCTTCTGCAACTGTCATTAGTCTAATACTATCCTTACCTTTTTGTGTCATTTTACCCCACTCCTTCTAGTATGTATGCTCATTGAGCAGGGTCCTAAACCCCTCTATTCCTGTGTGTCCAACTTGTCTGGTTACAACTACATGTCTGTTCGTCCGCCCATTGTAAAGCGCTGTGGAATTTGATGGCACTCTACAAATATCATAATAATAATAATTGCACACATTTCCCAGGGTTAAAGGCATAGGTAACAACTTTAACAGCTTTATTGAGTTCCATGGATATTACTCCTTAATGCTGCCAATCATATATATACAATTGCCAGGGTATGCAGCCATACCTAAAAAAAATGTTTTTTAATTATAATTTGCAAAATTTGTAATAGCCTTCCAATCAGTGGAGCCAATGTTACCAATATAGAGTTGTCTACTAACAACACTACAGGTGCAAGGGTCAGTGGGGAGATCTACAGATCTACAGTCTTTGTGCAGGCAGCATCTGGGAGCAACTCTTGCAGATGCTCCTTCCTGGTCAGAAATGTCATGTTTTTTCATCCACAATACTTAGCTGTATAGCCCCTATGGCAGGCAGGTAAACTGACTTTCTCTGAACTCTTGCCTTGTTTCCCCAAAGCCCACCCTCAGGCAGTAGCCATCTTCCTCTTGACAATACATTATTATTATTATTATTACTGGTATTTCTATAGCGTCAGCATATTCCGTTGCACTTTACAATATTATCAAAGGGGTACATTTAACAATAAATAAGACAATTACAAAAACTTACAGGTTGAAGAGGGCCCTGCTCATACAAGCTTACAGTCTATAGGAAATGGAGTGTAAAACCCGACAGGACAGGAGGTAGCAATCAAACAAGGTGGAGTGATGCAGAGCTGGAGGAAAGAATAAAATGATGCCCTTTAGGAGAGAGCAAGGGACAGGTACGTGAGGTAGAGGTTACTCTAGAAGGCCATAGGCTTTCCTAAAGAGATGGGTTTTGAGGCACTTTTAAAATGATTGAAGACTAAGGGAGAGCTTGATGGTTGTAGGCAGGCTATTCCAAAGGAAAGGAGCCACCCGTGAGAAAGGAAAAGGAGCAAGCGTGAATTGGAGTATGGGTGCGAGCAGCAGACAGGAGAAGGTCACGGGCACAGCGAAGATACCAAGAAGGGGCATACCTGCGGATCAGTGAAGAAATATAGGAGGAGCTAGAATTGGTCAGTGCTTTATAGGTGTGGATTAGTACCTTGAATTGACTCCTATATGATACAGGAAGCCAATCTCTGTACTGACAGAGGGAAGAGGTGTGAGAGTAATGACAGGAGAGGAAAATCAGTCTGCAGCATTCATTACAGACTGTAGCTGGGCAATACGACTTGTTGGAAGAGTTATTAGGAGAGAGTTACAATAATCCATGCAAGATTACTAGAGCATGGACAACCTCCTTAGTAGCATCTTGTGTGAGAAAGTGGCAGATGCGAGCTATGTTTTTAAGGTGGAATCTACAGGATTTGGTAACCGACTGGATGTGAGGCTGAAATGTGATGCCAGAATCAAGTATGAAACCAAGACAGTGCGCTTGCAAGGATGGACTGATGTGGGTACCACTCACTTGAAGGGGGAGCAAAAGAGGGGGATCAGTATTAGGAGGAGGAAAGACAAGGAGGTCAGTTTTAAAGAGATTGAGTTTCAAAAAGCAGGAGGACATCCTAACAGAGATGGAAGAAAGGCAAGCAGTTACACGTTGCAAGATGGCAGGGGAGGTCCAGGGAGGAGAGGGATATCTGAGTGTCATCAGCGTACAGGTGGTATTGAGGATTTCTTTAGTTGGTTGTCCGCAGTAGGTAGTGGATCCAGATGTCAGGTAAAAATATAAAAATAAATAAAAATACTTTAACAAACGCATAAAAACCACTGTTGTTAAATAAAATATGTTGGCTACCTCACTACCTGCCTTTTAGCCATATATTTTTAGAACTTATTATTTATTTTTATACTTTAACCTGATATCTGGACCCGATACCTACTGCAGACAACCAACCAAAGAAATCCTTGGTGGGGATTATACCACCCATTTTTGATACATAGAGCGATTAGTCTGCTCACTCTATTGTAAGTATATTTTTATTTACCTTATTGATACTTACCTATCTATATAGAGAGCACTATTGGCTGCTTTTTTTGTCATTTCATATGATCTACCTCATCGTTATCCAGTTGTGATTTACTATCATTCTACTGTGTACCAAAACCAGAGGGATATCCTGCAAGTGGGGATTGTATACCACTGCATGCTGTTTTACTTAGAGCTGGTTATAGCTCTACCATATGTGAATTGCCATCTTATATAAGCGTTGTTTGTCCTACTATGTGCTACCATATTGCACTATTGGTTTGCCTCTGTTTTTGCTTCCTTTTCATATTCTGCTATTAAGCAAAGCTACTAAGAAACTCCCATACCTGGGCTAGAAGATCTATTGCCACCTTTGAGACTGTGCCGTACAATTTGGTATTTTTATTTCTTTCAAGTTTTATTGTGGACTCTTTTTATATTCTGTGGGTTTTTTATTGCTCTTATTAAATTTATTGTTCCTATTATTATAATATTGTGTTTGGAGTATTTTTACAATTATACTATTGTGTTTAGAGTATGTTTCTTGGTGCTACCTGTTGTGATCTTTGTCTGCAGGTAGCACGGTCCTCTTGGGCCCAAACATGCACAGTCTTTTAAGGCAACTTATTTCCAGTCACTTTATTGTTAAACTCCACAAAGACAGCAGCACATGAAAAACAAAAATGTAACAAAATCCTATAAACAAAAACCTAGCTCGGTCTGAGCACTAACTGACATCAAGTGCCCTCTCTCTCAAGGGTTTAATCTATAACAAAAAAAGTGGTTTCACCAACCTAGCGTCTTTTTTCAGCTCTCAGCACTCCAGTGTTTCTGACAGCCGCTGCTTCCCTTTCTACACTCTCAGTGCTCCAAACCAGCCTTGACTGCTTCCCTTTCTACACTCCCAGTGCTCCAAACCAGCCTTGACTGCTTCCCTTTCTACACTCCCAGTGCTCCAAACCAGCCTTGACTGCTTTCCTTTTGCACTCCCAGTGCTCCAAGCCAGCCTTGACTGCTTCCCTTTTGCACTCCCAGTGCTCCAAGCCAGCCCTGACTGCTTCCCTTTTGCACTCCCAGTGCTCAGTCTCCTTGACTTTCTTACTGGAGAGAACAGCCTCACTCCTACCTGCTTCCAGGGAGGAAGCCAGCAATCCCTCTTCACCTGCCTAGCAGGGAGGGGTTTATTCCCACTGCTACAGCTGATTATCTGCAGCTGAGCAGTGGGTTGGAGACAGCTCCAAAAATATCTGGCCTGGACATTATTTCCCCCAGTTGTGTATAAACTGAGGAGTGGAGAATTGGCCCACCCTGCTCTCCAAATGCTCCACCCCAGGGGCCCATAACTAAACGGTGGATTGCGTTGCCTACAACACATACTACACATACTCCCCCTGGGGTTAAATGTTATAGGCCTATCTGCCTTCACATTATTCCACTGTATATTGTTGTTTGAATTGTTCTAGTTTTCTTGGGGTTTGGAGGGATTGCCCTGTTATCAGGTGTGCCAACTCTCATCCTAGTGTTCTTAGTTTAGCGCTGCTCTATTCCTTGTTTTATTTATTTCCATTGGTATGAAAAAGTATTTTGCTTCTCTCAGGGTAAAAGAGCTAATGGCTGTCTTATGTGACATTTTGGGGTCACATAGTCCCAGCATGTATATTTTCTAACATGTTTTATTTCCATTTTAGTGCCACTGTGGTGCTAAAAGAAGAGTACATTTGCAACACACATCTCTTTTTCAAAATTCTGAAGCTACACAGACCCCAGAATGTACTTTCGCTGTTGCGCAATATTTTGTATACTACTGAAAAGTAATTTGTTTCCATTTATAATTATGAAATTTTACAGTTATCACTCACACTGGCGATAACTGAAACAGTGAAACAACTGAGATACAGTCAGAAGTCAGTTTGCCATCTGTAATAGTAAATGTCACTAATCTTTTTACAGCCTTCCGAAAGTAAATCATTTGAGCAGCTGTGGTGGTTTTATCACCATTTAGTAAAACGCTGTAAGTATATTGTTTCCTTTACATGGGCCTCCTTAATATATCTAATAATGCTGCTGCACGTGTAAGCCAGTTGCTTCTGTAAGTTTTAACATACTGAGAACATTCTAGAATACATAATTCTACTGCAAAATAATTACCAAACTAAAACATATTCTACGAAGAGATAAATGCAGTATTTCTCCCTAGGGTAGAATATTTTTGCATTGTTAGTAGTTTTATAAAACACTGATCTTATATTGCACGCCATACATCATGGAGCCAAAAGAGAACATTCTTTGATGTAACTGTTAACTTTTCAAGATAAGCCGAAATGAAATATAAAAACTCACTTAAAATCAATCATACTCCAAAATCCCTATATAGTACAACATACTAGACACAAGCATTTGTCTTTCATCTTCTATTGTGTTGATGCTTTGTACATGGTATTGTTAAAGTTTCTTCTGTGTTAGAATACATTTGAATGCTATCTTATTTATATGTATTAGTAGGTCTATCATGATATCTCATATTACATCTAGTTTTCTGTAATAAACTCCATTATCATATACATTACAATATTAAAATAGTGAAAACACACATTCTAAGTGACTAATATAGTAACCAGCTCTAACTGAACAAAATATATAAAATGGACTGTTGTATAGTTTTTAATTTTTTTTATTTGTTCTTTAACTGCCCACATTAAAAATTAAACTATAAGTATCAGTATAAGTATAATAGAATTGCCCACACCCATTGTATGAAAAATAAAATATACTCACAAAGAAGTGAGGAACAAAATATTGTACATGATCCTGAAACAGTTAGCGTGGCATCTAAATAAAATAGTTGTAAAATAGTAGGATATTGCAGCATCTTGTAATATCTATATTATTGGACTAACAGAATCTTTGGAATAAAATCCTTGGCCTGGATTCATTGCTTTTCCCATGTATTTTTTTAATATTTAATTCAAAAAAATATTTAATATATTTTTTGCGGACATTAAATATTATGTTTTGAACCAAGTCCGGACTGACTGGCTGCTGATTCGGCTTTCAAATAGCCAGTAGAAGCAGCAGCTCAGTATTTACTCCAGCCGTGGAGTTGTGCTGCATAAAATCTCTCCAACGATCTCAAAGGGTTATTCAATAAAGTGAGTGTGACGAGACCAATCTCGCCACTGTGCATTGGAGAAGCCTGGTTGCCCGCCTGCTGCCTTTGGACTATGGACCCATGTTAAAAGACTTTGTTTCGCCTGCAGAAAAGCTGTATTCGTGCTTTTCTGCCGGTTGTTCAGTAGATTCAATCTACCGAACAACTGCACGAATGAATAGACCACCTGGGAGCTGGAGTGTGCCAGCAATTAACCTCCCTGAAGCTGCGGTTAACCGCAGCTTAATTGACAATTACTGGGTGGTCGTGGTTACACCTAGCCGCCACATGATGGCGGTGTTATGGAAGCTCCCCGAGTAGCCAGCGCTTGTTCTACCCAGCGGCAGGACACCAAAAGCGGACACTTTTGTCTTACAAGCCCCACTGAGGCTGGAAGTCTGCAAACCCGTTCGGGAACCGAACAACGGAGCATTCGGGACTTTTAGTGCTGCAATTGTATTCGGTGTGCAAGTACCCAGATAGCCTGCCATGGAGCCTGTTTGTGGAATTAAAGACTTTGGCTCCATGGCGATTAAACTGTATTTGTGTGGTCTGAGCACCATTCGCTTAATAATGTGCGCTCAGACCTGAGCTATCTGGGGATATGTTAAATGTATAGTTTTAATGTAATGTGTCTTACCTGGTGTATTTTAACAGTAATGCTTGTTTTAGTATCCCCACGTGCATAATGGCGATTTGCCTTTGTCTTGGGAGATAATTGAATTCTCAATTATCTCCCAGGGCAGAGGGGAGGAAGCCAGGATGCATTGTGGGAATATATTGTGACTGTGTGTCCTATTTGTCTGCTTGTCTGTCCCTTGTCACAGTCTCCCATTTGGTCCCCTAGGGGAGTGTCCACCAGGAGGGAGACCTGCATAAATACTGGGCAGGTAGCCCTCATTAAGCAGACCACTGCTTGACCCTCAACACGGAGCTCTGTCTCGTCTTTGGGGGGATTTACTGTATGCTGATAGAGACTGATTGCCAGAAGTGTAAGCCGCTTGGGTGCTTTTCCTGTTCGTCTGCTAGCAGCTATTCGTATGGTTCCTGTTCGTGTGTTTGGAGTGCTATATTGGATGCCGTTCGGGAGTTTGGAGCATTCACTTATTGGCGGTTCGTGTGTTTGGTGTTCTACAATAGCTTTGCCTGCATCTCTGGAAAGGGGGACAATCGCCTAAACGGTTTTTACCCCTTGTGAGCAAAACGGTCCGTTACAGTGAATTTTCATTTAAGGTGAAAGTAACAGAAATTCTCTAAGCCAGCTATGCTTCCAGTTTAGCTTCTTTGGTCTTACATTTGAAATTAATTCTGAGTTCTCACTTTAATGAATAACTTCAATGTCTGGCTAAGCAGCATATCAGAGGAGCCTGTTTAGGTCATCTAGTGGAGTTTCTGCAGATGGAGATGCCAGGAACCATTTGAAGGAGAGGCTGGGGGAGGGGATAGTAATGGAGACGACATCAGCGTACATACCGCGGTTGCAGGTGTCGCAGCTGCGACCGGGCCTGTCACTTCAGGGGGCCTGGCCGTCCTGCGGACTCCCACGACCGGGTACCAGCTGCCACATTTTGCGGCCCCGGCCTGCGAGGTAAACCGCCGGTGCCACATGTTAAGGGGTCCATCGGGTGGCCTGGGCGCTTTAACAGTGCAACCGGGCCCCCTGTGATGACATCACTGCTGGGAGGAAGTGACTCCCTGGTCACTCCTCCCAGCAATCAGCTCGCGTGGGAGGAAGCAGGAAGGAAGAGGGAGTCAGAGTGGGAACTCTGACTCCCATCAAGCTGAGGCCCCACTGGACCCCAAATGAAAGTAACAAAAGGTAGAAAGAAGTTCACACTGTCCGCCTATTTAAACCCACTCCTAAGAATTGCTATCATATACCGCCCCCCCCACCCCCCACCCGGTTATCCTAGACTATTCATTGAGCACTTTTCTTCCTGGATTCCCCACTTTCTCTCATATAGCACTCCTTCCCTTACACTTGGGGATTTCAATATCCCAATCAATAACCCCAATTGCACTGATGCCTCTCGTCTGCTTTCTGTAACCTCCTCCTTTGGCCTTATGCAATGGTCCAATTTAGCAACCCATACAGCAGGAAACACTCTTGATCTTGCCTTCACCAACCTCTGTACTGCCTCTAATCTCTCCAATATTCCTTTTCCTCTATCTGACCATCATCTGTTGACTTTTGACATTGGCATACCTAAGACCCAATTGACACCACCGTCTGAACATCACTCACAGAAACCTCCAATGTCTTGACCTAAAGCATTTCTCCACTAATCTCCAAACTCTCCTTTTACCTATCTCAAACCTCACCTGTCCTAGTTCTGCAACCTCCTTCTACAATTCCACCCTATCCTCTCAACTAGACATCATGGCACCGTGTACATTTAAACGCTGCAGGACCCCCCCCACCCCCCACAACAACAACCCTGGCACACCAAGCTCACTCGATACCTCCAAAAATGATCCAGAACTGCTGAACGCTGTTGGAGAAAGTCTCACTGTGCATCTTACTTTCTCCACTATAAATTTATGCTGAGCTCATACAGCTTGGCTCTTTCCTCTGCAAAAGTTAATTACTTCAATACCCTCATAACCACACTCTCCCGCGAACCCAAATGACTATTTCACACATTTAACTCTCTTCTTTGACATGCTGTTCCTCCTCCACCTACTAACTTTACCACCTCAGACTTTGCAGCTCACTTCACTGACAAGATCTATACAATCAGAGAAGAGATCTCTCATCTTTCTTCTTCCCCTTACAATACTTCCCCTAACTTCACTCCCTCTGCTGTTCTATGTTCATTCGCACCCGCTACATTGGAAGAGGTTTCTGCTCTGCTTCAGTCCTCCCGCCCCACCACCTGCTCCCTAGATCCAATTCCCTCGCATCTCATCAGTACTCTGTCTTCTTCTCTTTCTCCACCTCTCACTAAAATTCTCAATCTCTCTCTCTCCTCTGGTATATTTCCATTGCCCTTCAAACATGCAACTGTAACCCCAATTCTAAAGAAGCCCAATCTTGACCCTAACTCCCCATCCAACTATCGTCCTATCTCGCAACTGCCTTTTGCATCCAAGATACTTGAAAAAATTGTGTATGCGAGATTGACAGACTTCCTCGAGTCCAACTCTCTGATAGACCCGCTTCAGTCTGGTTTCCGCGCTAAGCACTCTATGGAAACGGCACTGACCAAAGTATCCAATGATCTACAAAATCTCGTGGTCACTACTCTATCCTAATTCTCCTTGACCTGTCTACGGCTTTTGACACTGTTGATCATCAACAGCTTCTTCTCATCCTCCACAATATCGGTCTACAAGATATTGCTCTCTCCTGGTGCTCCTCCTACCTCTCCCAGCGCTCTTTCAGTGTTTCTTTCTCTGGCTCTGCTTCTTCTCCCCAACTCCTCTCTGTTGGTGTCCCCAAGGTTCAGTCCTTGGTCCCCTACTGTTCTCCATCTATACTGCCTCCCTTGGTAAACTCATTAGCTCCTTTGGCTTTCAATATCATTTCTATGCAGATGACACACAAATCTACCTGTCCTCTCCTGATCTCTCCCCGTCCCTCTTGACTAGTGTCTCTGACTGCCTCTCTGCTGTTTCTAACTAGATGGCTGCCCACTTCCTTAAACTAAACTTGACCAAAACTGAAATTCTGGTCTTTCCTCCCTCAAGTGTTGTTACTCTTGTGTCTGTCTCCCTCCAAGTCAACGGTGCTACCATCAGCTCCACCACGCAGGCTCGCTGCCTAGGTGTTCTCTTTGACTCCGACCTCTCCTTCAAGCCTCATGTTCAATCTATAGCCAAATCCTGTCATTTCCATCTCAAAAACATTGCGCGCATCCGCCCCTACTTAACGCCAGATGCGACTAAGGTGTTGATCCATTCCACTGTCCTTTCTCGCCTTGACTACTGTAATCCGCTTCTCAGTGGTCTTACGTGCTCCCAACTAGCGCCGTTACAGTCCATAATGAATGCGGCGTCGAGGCTCATCTTCCTGTCCACCCGCACCTCCCATGCCTCACCCTTCTGTCAGTCCCTACATTGGCTTCCTATAAAATATAGAGCTCAATTTAAAATTCTGGTTCTTGCTTTCAAATCTCTACATAATGCTGCTCCCACCTATCTATCCTCCCTTATACACAAGTATGTCCCGTCTAGGCCCTTACGATCTGCTGAAGACTTACGTCTATCTTCTGTCCGTACTCCCACTTCTGATGCTCGCCTTCAAGATTTCTCGAGGGCTGCACAGTTCCTGTGGAACTCGCTTCCCTCCTCCATTAGATGCTGTTATGTCACAAGTTGACTAATTTTGGAATTTAACTGCAGATTTGAAATTTCCCTATTTCTAATAGAGTGTGAAATGAAAATCCTTTAATTAAGAAAGTTACTGTAGCTTTAAGGCTGCATGGATTTTGCAAGTTGTTAGTTGAAAGCATAAAGCAATAGCAATAGTAACAGAGATGTTGATAACAGTGTTTTAGTAGCAGAGTTTTTTAGTAAGCAGGTTACAGATCATTAGTAATGCAAAAACCCAGAGAAGGTATTGAAATGAATACTTAGGATTGTTGGGAGTTGTCTTCCAAAGGCAGGTTAGTTTGAGCCTGGAGGTTGGTTAAACTGATAACAGTCCGGTTCTTGGAAACTGGAGAGAGTAGGGAAGTCAAATATTCAGTACGTGGTCAGAGGAGATGAGAAGGCAGGAATCCGTTTAAACAGTCCAAGGCTCGGTACACAAAACTTATCGAAGAACAGCTTAGCCGGCAATGTGATTGCGGAAGTCACAAACAGAAATCATTAAGCAATTTTGAAACTGGCGCGGTTTCTCTATAAAGCTTGAGAGAGCCGCGTCAGAGAGGGGGCGGGGACGGTTCCGCATACCGGAAATGTCAGAACGGAGCCGATTGAAAAGATAAGTCCTGATAGATGCTCACCCAGTCTCCACTCCTTAAAAAAATAGTTAAAAACCCACTTCTTCATAAAAGCGTATCAATTAAACTGTTAATAGCTCCTGACTGATTCCTCTTCTGCAACTGTCATTAGTCTAATACTATCCTTACCTTTTTGTGTCATTTTACCCCACTCCCTCTAGTATGTAAGCTCATTGAGCAGGGTCCTCAACCCCTCTATTCCTGTGTGTCCAACTTGTCTGGTTACAACTACATGTCTGTTCGTCCACCAATTGTAAAGCGCGAATTTGACTGCGCTCTATAAATATCATAATAATAATAATAATGTTGTGTATGTGTGTGTGTCTCTGTATGTATGTGTATGTCTCTGTTTTGAGTGTGTCTCTGTATGTGTGTTTCTCTGTATGTGTGTGTGTGTCTGTATCTCTGTATTTGTGTGTCTCTGTATGTGTGTGTCTGTGTCTCTGTATGTGTGTGTGTCTGTATGTATGTGTCTGTGTCTCTGTGTATGTGTCTGTGTCTCTGTGTGTTACATAGTTACATAGTTACATAGTTACATAGCTGAAAAGAGACTTGCGTCCATCAAGTTCAGCCTTCCTCAGAAATGTTGTTGCTGTTGATCCAAAAGAAGGCAAAAAACCTGGTCTGAAGCACTTCCAATTTTGCCACAAACTAGGAAAAAATTCCTTCTTGACCCCAAAATAGCAGTCAGATGTCTCCTTGGATCAATCAGCTATTACCCCACTAATTAGAAATTATATCCCTGTATGTTATGTTTTTGTAAGTATTTATCCAATTTCAGTTTAAACATCTGTATGGACTCTGACAAAACCACCTCTTCAGGCAGAGAATTCCATATCCTTATTGTTCTTACTGTAAAAAAACCTTTTCTTTGCCTTAGATGAAATCTCCTTTCTTCCAGCCTAAATGTGTGACCTCGTGTCCTATGTATAACCCTGTTTATGAATAGATTTCCAGATAAAGGTTTGTACTGGCCCCGAATATATTTGTATAAAGTTATCATATCCCCTCTCAGGCGCCGTTTTTCCAAACGAAACAGATTTAATTTTTGTAACCTTTCTTCATAACTAAAATGCTCCATTCCTTTTATCAATTTTGTAGCTCGTCTCTGGACCCTCTCCAGTGCCATGATATCCTTCTTTAGAACAGGCGCCCAAAATTGCACAGCATATTCAAGGTGTGGTCTTACCAGCGATTTATAAAGAGGCAAAATTATATTTTCATCCCGAGAATTTATGCCCCTATTTATACATGACAAAATCTTACTGGCCTTAGCAACTGCAGATTGACATTGCATATTGCTGCCTAATTTGTTGTCTATAACAATGCCCAAATCCTTCTCGTGTGTGGTTATCCCTAATTCACTACCATTTAGTGTGTAAGTTGCTTGTGCATTCTTAACCCCGAAGTGCATAACTTTGCATTTCTCTATGTTAAATTTCATCTGCCATTTTAGTGCCCAGTCCCCCAATCTATCCAAATCTCTCTGCAACAAAGCAATATCCTGCTCACATTTTATTACTTTACAAAGTTTTGTGTCATCTGCAAACACTGATACATGGCTTTCAATGCCTATTTCAAGATCATTTATAAATATGTTAAATAGAAGTGGTCCCAAAACAGAACCCTGAGGGACACCACTTACCACTTTTGTCCAGCCTGAAAATTTACCATTAATGACAACTCGTTGTACTCTGTCCTTAAGCCAATGTTCTACCCAAGAACAGGAATATTCATCTAGACCAATTTCTTTTAGTTTGAAGACTAACCTATTGTGAGGAACCGTATCAAATGCCTTGGCAAAGTCCAAGTAGATCACATCCACTGCAACACCCTGATCTATACTTCTACTTACTTCTTCGTAGAATGCAATTAGGTTAGTTTGACATGACCTATGTTTCATAAAACCATGCTGATTATTGCTAATAACAAAGTTCTTCCCAATGAATTCCTGAATATTATCCCTTAATAGCCCTTCAAATATTTTCCCAGTTACTGAAGTTAAGCTCACAGGTCTATAATTTCCAGGCAAGGATTTTGAACCCTTTTTAAATATAGGAACAACATCTGCCTTCCTCCAATCCTCCGGTACAACACCTGAAACAAAAGAATCTTGAAAGATTAAATACAGAGGTTCACTTATTTCCCCACTTAGCTCCTTAAGTACTCGTGGGTGAATACAGTCAGGCCCCGGAGCTTTATTTACATTAATTTTCTTTAATAGCTGTAGCACCTTGTCTCGAGTTATCCAGTCACAAGTTATTTGCAAGTTTTTTGCAGCAAACATTTGCATATCTCTTGCCATAGGATCCTCATTAATATATACTGAAGAAAAATAGTTATTTAAAATTTCTGCTTTTTCCTGGTCTTCATTAGCTAATAAGCCCAACTCTGTTTCAAGTGTACCTACACTTTCATTTTTTGTTTTTTTAGAATTGATGTACTTGAAAAAATTTTTGGGGTTGGTTTTGCATTCTTTAGCTATCAATTTCTCATTTTCTAGTTTAGCCACTTTAATTGCCTTTTTGCAAGTGTTATTGGCTTCCTTATATCTTAAATAGGATGCCTTTGATTTGTCTGATTTAAATGCTTTAAATGCCCTTTTCTTATTTTTAATCTCTTGTTTTACTTCTCTACTAAGCCACATTGGTTTTAATTTGTTTCTTTTATATTTATTACCCAATGGTACATACTGAGAAATGTACCTTTCTAATATATGTTTGAATAGTTTCCATTTATCCTCAGTGTTTTTATCACTAAGGAGTTTATGCCAGTCGATATGTTGTAGAGCTGCCCTAATCTTACTGAAATTGGCTTTTTTTAAATTATATGTTTTAGTATACCCCACCTGCTTTTGCTTTTTTGAGTTTATTTCAAAATTTACCATATTGTGATCACTATTTCCCAAATTCTCCCCTACTTGAATGTTGGTTAAAAGATCAACATTGTTTGTTATGACAAGATCCAGACAAGCATCCTGTCTAGTTGGTGCTTGTACCAGTTGTGACATAAAGGTGTCATTTAACACATTCAAAAACCTGATTCCCCTTGCTGAAGTACTAGTCCCTCTTTCCCAATTTATGTCTGGATAATTAAAATCTCCAATAATTAACGTGTTACCTCAATTTGCAGCTTTCTCAATTTGCTCTAACAGCTGTTCTTCCTCATTAATATTTACATTAGGTGGTTTATAACATATCCCAACAAATAATTGATTTCCCTTTGTTTTCCCCAAGCAGATATCTACCCATAAAGCCTCCACCTTTTCCTCGTCACACTCCACATGCCTAAGATTTGACTTTAACTCACGGTTGACATATAAACATACCCCACCACCCTTCTTGTTTTTCCTATCCTTCCTAAATAACGTATACCCATTTAAATTAACTGCCCAGTCATGTGTCTCATCCCACCATGTTTCTGTTATGCCTATTATATCATATTGTTTAGTGTATGCTATTGCCTCTAGTTCCCCATTTTGTTATATAGGCTCCTTGCATTAGTAAGCATACATTTAATATTATCATGAGTCTTTTGTACTTTTTGTGAATTATCAATATTACATACCTCCTCTGTTCTGAGTTTTCCCCTCCCCCCATCTCCACCCCCTTTGTTCTGAGCTAAAGCCCATCTCTTTTCCATCATATCTCCATTTTCTAGATTGCTTTGACCCTCCCCCCCTACCACTAGTTTAAAATCTCCTCCAACCTTCTAGCCATCCTATCCCCCAGCACAACAGACACTCTTCCGTTTAGGTGCAATCCATCATGACTATACAGGTTGTACCCAAGCGCAAAATTGGCCCAGTGCTCTAAAAACCCAAAACCCTCTTTCCTGCACCAAGACTTTAGCCACGCATTGACCTCTCTAATCTCCCGCTGCCTTTCTGCTGTAGCGCGCGGCACAGGTAATATTTCTGAAAAAATTACCTTGGAGGTCCTTTTCTTAAGCTTACTTCCTAGTTCCCTGAACTCATTCTTTAGGACCTTCCATTTTCCTCTGACTTTGTCATTGGTACCAATATGGACCATGACAGCTGGGTCATCTCCAGCCCCTCCCAATAATCCCTCCACTCTGTCGGCAACATGCCGGACCCGAGCACCCGGGAGACAGCAAACTGTCCGGTTGAGTCGATCAGAGTGGCAGATTACCCTATCTACTCTCTTAATAATAGAGTCCCCTACCACCACAACCTGTATAGCCTTCCTTACCCTCTCAACCCCACCCGTACTAGAGGGGCTGTTTCCACGGCTGTTAGCAGGAACAGCTTCCTGCAGTACAGCTACTCCTGAGCTGATGCTCCCAACATCTTCACTCAAACGGGCAAATCTGTTAGGCTGCATGAGATCAGGACTAGCTAAACCTTTTCTCTTCCCTCCCCCCCTGCTTCCTCTCCCCACTGTCACCCAGCTACGTGCCTGTTCCCCATCTGTCTTATCTCCTCCCTCTCCACTACCTGTCCCCACTAAACTCTGCTCAGTGAGCAGCAGACTCCTCTCAAGATTGTCAATCTCCCTCAGTGTTACAATTTGCCTCTCCAGATCTCTAATCTGAGCTTCCAGAAATGCCACTCGCTCACACCCACCACAGAGGTATGGACCCTGGACAGAATCATCCAGGCATGCATACATGCGGCATGATGTGCACTGAGTTAAATTTGCAATCTTGCTAGCACTCATCCCCAGTAACAAAAAACACAAGTGAGAAAAAAAAAAAAAAAAAGTTAACCCTCTTGGTTTAAACTCCCTTGTAGTTTCAACTCCTGTTGTTTTAACTCCTACTTAAAAGAGACTACTTTAAATAGCCTACTTTCAAGCAAACTCCAGTGAGCAAGCTCTGTGAGTCAGTAGTGGGTTTATATTTGCAATACAAATCCCACACAGGTGGAAATTAAGGGGCACTCCCCCTAATTAGCTCAGCAGCAGCAGCACCCACAAGGAGGGGAATAGAAACAACAAGAGAGGGGAATAAAAAAAAAAAAGGGAGGGAAAATGTTTTAAATAATACCAGCAAGGTGAAAATATAGAAGAAAAAAAAAAAAGGAACAAAGTTTAAATATATCCAAAGAGAAAAAATATATATATATGAAAAGGGGAAAAAAGTTACAAAATATTAAAATAAATCAAAACAGTAAGGAGAAATAATTTGTTTTTTTTTAAAAAGGGTAAAAGTAAAAACAAAACAAAAACAAAAAAAAACACAAAATACAAACAAAACAAAACCCAAAAAGAGAGAAAAAAAAAAAAAAAAAAATACTAAAATTTAAACCTGCTTTTCTTTTCCACTTGGTATTAACTAATACCAACCACAGTCCACCAGTTCACCAACAAACTCCTGTTGTTTTAACTCCTACTTAAAAGAGACTACTTTAAATAGCCTACTTTCAAGCAAACTTCAGTGAGTGAGTGTGTCTCTGTATGTGTGTGTCTCTGTATGTATGTATGTGTCTGTCGTGGGGTGTCTGTCTGTGTGTATATGTTTGTGTCTATGTATGTGTTGAGGGGCCCACGGATCGGGGGAGAGAGGGGAGGGAAGGGGAGAGAGGCGAGGGGGGGAGGGGGCAAAGGGGGTTTGGGCCACGCAGCAGTTTGGGCCCCATGGATTGTGTGTATGCCACTGGGAGACAATGATTAATAAATATAAAGAGTTAAAGAGCTGATTTAATAACTAGTTACTGAAGTTTATGCCCACAGCATTAGTCTGTTAAAGTAAATCATTAAACAACACACAGGCCAGTAGTAAGTCTTGATGGATGGCAGTAAAACAACTATTTCTCCATACAGCTTGCTGACCTCTGCCTTTTTAAAAAAGTTTTAGCTTTATGAGGGGGCGTGTCCTGAAGCAGACTGAGAACAGTCGCATGTGCTGCTAGCTCCATGAAAAATCGTCACTCACACAATAATTAGGCCAGAAAAATGGCAATTAAAGAACCATACACAATGTTCCACCACAAGGGAAAACGGAATGTGGACAAAACAGATAAACATATTTTTTTGGAGATAAATCCAGCCATTTGAGAATGACACCGCTGCATGAAGACAGCCAAGATGGCGCCAATACCGACCAGGAACAAACCCAGGGGCCTCCCTCATTAAGCATACTACTCACCAGTGAAATGCTGAAAAACATGCTGGATACAAAGGCAGCTAAACTGCAAAGTAATCTCCAGCAGTCATTCTGTGACCTCCGTGGTGACATCCAAGAGCTGGGCAATCGCACCTCCACACTATAAAACAAGAGGGCGGAACACATGGAGGCACACAATGATCTGACTTCTCAGGTGAAGGTGCTAAGAGCACAGGTGGAGGGCTACGTATCTAAACTGGCTGACATCGAAGACAGGTCACAGCGTAGCAACCTCCGGGTCAGGGGGTATCTAAGGAGATAGGCGCACAAGAGCTCCAGGCTCATATCACAGAACTGTTTCACATTCTGGCCCCTGATGTGCACCAAGACATGCTGCTCATGGACCGGATACACTGGGTTGCCAAACCATCATTCCTGCCACAAGAACTACCGAGGGATATAATTTTAAAGATGCACTACTATCATACTAAAGAAATAGTCCTAAAATCCAGCAGGACGAAGATGGATCTACCCACCAAATACCGCACTGTCAAGATCTTCGCTGACATTTCTACACCCACCCTGAGAAAAAGAGACTTTCACTTCTATCACTAGCATACTGCGAAACCATCACATTATGTAATTATCAACAAAATTGATAATTCAGCGCAACGGCAAGGTTACTTCAATCATCACACTCGAGGAGGGCCTATGCACATTAAGGAACCGGGGCCTACAGATTCCCAAAACTGCGGATGCCAGGCAATGCTCCCCATGACTCAAACTGGAATTAAAGAAAGCAAGAAAATAAACTTCAAGACTGCACCTATAGCTAAGGACTTCTCTGTGTTTCTAATGACTGCAAGTATTGGCTGCACTTACACATGCCAAGCCACATGAATAGTTATCTTTGATTGTTAGCTATATCCCTAATATCCATATAGGCAGTTACATGCTGAGATTAGCTAATATACAAGGTGGATGAATTTCCGTTAAGTTAGGGGATTCATACAAAAAAAAAACACACAAAAAAACACAGTACAAATGTTATTACATTATTGGCTTTACCTCGATACAAAGGTGAAGATTAGCGTGACGGTAGTCACCATCACTGGGGATAGAAGACAGACACTATGGGTGGGCTCCCAAATTCCTTTTGTGTTTTGTCACATTGTGCCTATTATTTGTGCAGGGTATGCTGAATGTATTGCTGGTCTGTGCATCTCCCCCTCCCCCCTTTTTCCTGTCCTATTGTTTCCCCATCAGGGCGTTGTCCCAGGGACACTGCCAGACCAGTTTAATCTAGCTGCTCTGTCCCTCCTCAATCTCCCATCAGCCCTTGTTATTGTCTGACCCCACCCTTCCTTGTACTATAGTAATCTATGTAACCTATTGTATGTAAAATGAGGCTGTTGGGGGCTTAAACTATGTGTGCTGTATTTATTAAAGGAGTTGCTGTTTAACCTTCAACAGGTGTTGTCTGGTGTTTGGTCCAGGGTGGAAAAGGCCCTAAGTTATCCCAGTCAAGCCTCTGCGTCTGGGTGTGAAGTGTTTCAGGGTCCCTGATAGCTACAAGGAAGCAGACTTGGTGGAGGTACTCGTTGGAGTACTGGAGCTCCGTTACAATTAGGCTATAGGAGATTTCTGTTAAACTGAAAAAACAAACAAACAAATAAAAAACACCAAAAATGTTTATATAGAAGTAATGAGTTAACCCATTCCCTTACAGGGATGCTATAGGGCAGTGATGGCTAACCTTGACACCATAAATTGTTTCTGGACTACATTTCCCATGATGCTCAGCTAGCTTTTAGACTCAAAGTTGTTATATGTAGATATAAAGGCCCTATAGCAATGATGGCTAACTTTGACACCATGAATTGTTTCTGGACCACTCTAAAAGCTAGCTGAGCATCATGGGAAATGTAGTCCAGAAACAATTTATGGTGTCAAACTTAGCCTTCACTGCTATAGGGCCTTTATATCTACATATGGCAACTTTGAGGACAGGAGAGGAGCTAGATGCTTCTACCCCCGGGGTAGAAAGAAACAAGTGTAGGCGCTCTCTAAAACAACTATAAGTACGGCAGCAGTGAACCAGCAGGGCTTCCCAATACCTGCTAATAACCAGAAAGTGCAAAAACAAAGTGGTAGACCGCGCCACAGAGAAATATGAAATACTTAAATTAAAAAAGGGATATATACATACATACGGAATGTTCCAGTAATATAACAGTAAGTATAAACCTTTAAACGAGATAAATTAAGACAATAATAGTGCTGCCGTAGTTGTTTTAGAGAGCGGCTACACTTGTTTCTTTCTATCTGTATCTTGTAATTCCCATATAGGCTGCCCTATTATACTATGTCACTATTTGAATTTAGAGAACAATATACCATCAATATCAATGATATATTTAAGGATATAGACTTAAATACAGATATAGAATATGATGAACCACTAATCAATCATGATAATCCACATGAACTCCTTAAAGAATTAGAATATACACTAGTCAAAGAAATGAAACTACGATGGGAGATAGCCACCCTAACTAAATATATCGAAGATAAAATTACACCTAGGGGGCTAAGACTTTTTAAAATGCCAACTTCTGACACTGACAATAGACCCTTTATGGAAGAATGGTATGGCCACCTGGAATTTTGCACATTTGGCCTAATGAAGTCTCTTATAAAAGTAAAGAATGAAAGACTACACAATCTAGATAAAAAAAAATTAACGATCTAAAACAACAACTAATCCCATTTGGTGATACAGAGGAGTATTACGACTCCACATTAAAAATTAAAAGAACAATAGAAAAGACTGAAATGGAGACGAAAATGATTAAAATAAATAAATTCAATAGAGACAAATATGACTATGCACATGATCAAATACGCACATATAATAAAAAAACATATAACTCAAGGAAAGGTTGGAACTATAATACACAAAGGACCCCTGTTAAAACTAATTTTAATCGAAACAGGTTCTATAAACAAGAATTCAATCCGAGATTGGCACGGTTAGACAGACACGATTCCACATACAATGAGAATATTCAACAAAAACTGAGAAAATTATCATCAAACAGAAATTATTCTCCAAATAAATCTTCACCTCATAGAAATTATACTTCAAGAGTGACGACAAAACACTATTCACCAAAGAAAGCAAACAGATACCCTTCACCTAGTAGACATAGAGTTGACTCAATGGATGATAGATTCACATATAAACAAAGACAGAATTATGAAACAAAAAATACTGACACATTCACTAAAAATCAATTCCATAACAACACGCAGTTAAAGGAAAGAATTACTAAACCTACACAAAAAACAAAATGGACACAATTCACCACAAAGAAAGTTTAGATAGGAGAGAAATATTTTACACACAAAGAGACACGAATGAAACCACAATGGCAGTAAGGCCTAAAACTTATAGGCTAACACAAGGATATAGATCAACAAAAGAAACAAGAAACAAAACTAGCCAACACCCATGGGAAAGAGAATACAGAAGAACCCATGGTAAATATAATGATACTAGAGATAGTCCTCCAGAAGATATTCTGAAACACAATAGGTACCATGCTCTGTCTTTCACCGAACAACTCGATGAGACGTCTTTTTTAGAGATTCTGACGACTCGGGAAAGACAAACCGATCATACCAGCCCTCTAAGAGGCTGCAAAAGGAGTTTAGAGGAAGGTGGTCAGGTTGAAGAAAACAAACAAGGAAGAACCGAGCAATATTAGAAAAAGATATAGCTGAAGATGGAAATAAAGGGATTTTTAATTTATCGGGCAAACCATTAACAAACATTCAACTAAAAATAAAGGATTAAAATATGTGCCTACAAAAACGTTTAATCCCTTTTTGGCCTATGTAGACGTTAATAAGTTTGTACGAAATGCTACCATGAAGAGATTTTATATGGGCAAGAGTAATATTGCGACTAACAAAACTGTAGAGGATACGGAAAACCATACTTATGTAAAGAGTTTCTTAAAAAATAAGACCAAGTTTTATCCATCACATTTTAAATCGAGCGCAATAGATATGTTTGAGAAAAAGGTATCTAAAAGTATCTAAATGTCTGAAGTAAAGGCGAGAAATATAATTTAACAAGAAAAGAAGGAGAAAGTCTAAAAGAACTACAAAAAGATGAAACTATTGTTATTAAACCAGCGGATAAGGGAGGAGGCCTGGTAATCTTATCAGCAGAAATGTACGAGGAAGAAGCTTTTAGACAACTAGGTGATAGTACCACATATATGAAGTTATTAAAAGATCCCACCCCTGAAGTCAAAATCTTATTAAAAGACTTTTTAGATCGAGGAAAAGAAAATTATATATTAGATATTGATGAATATAACTTTAAATAAAAAATTTCAAAAGATCCCAGTGATATATTTCTTACCAAAAATTCATAAATGCATTGGAACCCCCCCCCAGGAGACCTATTGTCTCTGGTATAGATTCTGTTCTTTCTAATGTATCAGAATACATAGACATAATGTTACAGCCATATGTCAAATTGAGCCAATCATACCTTAAGGATACTATAGATCTTCTAAATAAATTAGAAAATATCGATTGGGATGATGATTATACACTAATTACTTGCGATGTACAATCACCATATACTATAATCCAACACAATAAGGGTTGTGGTGCTGTAAAGAAAATTTTGGAGAGACATAACAATATGAAATTAGAACAAATAGATTTTATAGTTGAGGGGATCTATTTAATCCTTAATAATTACTTCTGGTTCAAGGACTCCTTTTATAAACAAAAAAATGGTACAGCAATTGGGACCAGGTTCGCACCCAGCTATGCCAACCTCTTCATGACAGAATGGGAGGAGAGAATGGTGTGGAGTGGACATGGCTGGGTGAAGAACCTGGTTGCCTATTTTCGATATATAGATGACCTTTTACTGATTTGGAAAGGCCCCCTTCTTACTGCTAACCATTTTATAGACGGCATAATTTTAAAAGCAGATTTTAGCCAAACTAATGTTACTTTTTTAGACCTGGATATTTATATTAAAGATAAAAAAATCCACACAAAAACTAATTTTAAAGAAGTACATGTGAATAATTTTATTAAAACGGATAGTTGCCACTATAGAAGTTGGCTCAATAGCATCCCTAAACGCCAACTGCTCAGGTTAAAAAGGAACTGCTCAGAAGGTAATATTTTTGAAATCCAGGCAAATGAGATGAAAGGGAAATTTATTGAAAAAGGATATAATAAGAATACAATAGAAGAGACCATAAAAGAAATAGCAAAGATAGATAGAAAGAATTTAATAAAAAAGAAAGACCCAAGGAATAGTAGAGATGAAAAGGAATTTATGCTACCCATAGTTTTGGATTATAACAAATAAGAATAAACAGTTAAAGAAAATAATTAAAAATAATTGGCATTTATTAAAAGAAGACACAATATTAGGGAAAATTATCCCAGACCAACCGAAAATAGTGTTTAGAGGGGTTCCAAACCTAAAAATGCAACTCACAAAAAATTACACAAAACAAAAAAATTCAAAAGCTGTGGATAATTTTTTAAACAATAAAAAGGATTTTTTAGATGTAATTGTTGTGCAGCCTGCAAAAAAACTCAAAAGATCAATAGGCATACACTACATTTTAAATCTAATAATACCAATACAAAATATGAGATTAAGGATACTATCACATGTATGAGTAAAAATTTAATCTATTTGTTGGAATACCCTTGCGGCTTACAGTATATAGGAAGAACTATAAGACCCTTAAAAATTAGAATTGGAGAACATTGTAGGAACATTGAAAAGAGGTTCAAAAATCACCTTGTATCTTCTCACTTTGAACAGCACAATAATGACCCACGCCTTCTGAAATTTGTGGGTATCACGAAATTATCTCAACATTGGAGAGGAGGTGATATGGTTAAAAATTGGGTAGAAAAGAAATGGAGTGGGTATATTTTTTAGATACATTACACCCTAATGGTCTTAATGCTGAGTTTGATCTTTTTAATTTTTTATGAATTTATATGGATATAAAAAATATTTTTTTTAATCTGGTGCTATTTTTTGATATATATATACTTTTATATTTTATCTATTTATTTTTTTATAAAATATATATTTTTTATAATATCTAATTTAGTTTTAATTACAATGTTCAAGACATCACCTCTCCTATGTTTATTGACTCCTATAGCACATATATATTGTTGGGATGTATGAACTACTACTATGGGTATATTTCTGTCTGTCTCTTATTAATATTTATGATTTCTTCTATATTATTAACTTACAAAGATTTTATTGTGTATATCGATGTCTGGAAAGCATAATTATATGAATATTTTCATCCTATATAAACATGTGTATACTGTATATATGTTATAAATATGAATGTGTATTATATTACATATGTACCTATTTTTGGCAACTAATATACTTATGTATAGCCCTCTCTTTCTCCTTCTGAATTGAGGATGCCGAGCTATGTGGCTTCTGATTATAAAACTACTATTCCCAGCGATCACCTCTAGTCGCGTTTCGTCATTTTCGGGTGACGTTCGCGACTACCGGTATCAACAACAATATGGGAACTACATGGTCCATCCGCCATTGAGAGCTGCGATGCGTCATTTCCGGTCGACGCACGCGAGCCGCCGGAAACAGGAAGAGTGCACACACCGGAACAGAATGAATCAACACACCCTATAAAAACTGGGACTAAAATTGATTAGCATTAAAACTTCTGAAGAAGCCCTGATTAGGGCAAAACGCGTTAAGTGGAGCAAGAGATTGGATGCTGTATTTATATTTATAGAATTTTTATATTATTATTTCTTTTATTAATAAAATTGTAGTTTTTTCTCCTACTCTCCTCCTTGATACATCTTCTGTTCCTGGTGCACTTTGGATCCTGCCTATATCCTCTGATGGGGACTATACCACCACAAGCTCTCATCACCAGAGCAAGTTTATTGCTCTGGAAATTGTAAGTAAGATACTTACCTTCTCTGCCATATACTATTTATCAGACATACTGCACTATTGGATTCTATTTGTGTTTTCTGTTTTATGCACAATCGTGGAGATCTGGAAGTTACGTCTCACCATTATTCCTATATCCTAAGACGGAGATTATACCGTCCAGGCGCTATACAGTAGAGCTCTTAGTAGCTCTGGAAAGTGTGAGTTAGCTCTTCTACTGGTTTCCCGTATATTTTATCTGATATTGTTTTAAATTGACATACTGCACTATTATTGTCTTAATTTATCTCTTTTAAAGGTTTATACTTACTGTTATATTGCTGGAACATTCCGTATGTATGTATATATCCCTTTTTTTATTTAAGTATTTCAGATTTCTCTGTGGCGTGGTCTACCACTTTGTTTTTGCACTTTCTACCCTCGGGGTGCCTTTTTAGGTATCCAGCCATAATGTTGGCACCACCTCTTTACTGTTTTGGTTACTGTCTTTTTTTCTTTTATCCTTTTGAGCTGACTTGTGCAACAAAGACGCAGACATGCTGTAACGAGCTGGGCAATGTGGGAGACCAGAGTGCCCTTGGGCTCGCCCATGCCGAGTCCAACATTCCAGGGGGGACATGGTGTGGGTGCGTTACGGACACCACTACTGCATGTGGGCTGGGGGAGATGCAGGAGGGAGTTTTAGAGGAGGTGTGGCCTGGCTCGAAGCCACTGGGAAGGGCGATACACCCATTGAATACTGTGTACTGGTTAATGTTTAGCAGGCTGTTGACCTTCAAACCCCCATGAGAATATACAGTCACAATGTCAGGGGGCTGAACATACCAGTGCAGAGACATCACCTAGAAAGAGACCTTAAAACCCACAGAAGTGGGTCTGCTTACAGGAGACCAATTTCAAAGCAAAGGCACATCCAACACCTTTCACTACCACCTATCCTCACCAATTTCATTCCACTTCCTCCACCAAGTCCAGAGGGGTGTCGATATTAATTAGTAAACAGATAGCATTTTAACTGGTGTCACAGGAGCTAGATAAAGAGGGGAGATTCACTATAATCATTGGCAAGCTCAACAATGTTCTATACACTGTAGCAATCATTTATGCTCCTAACACTGAGCAACGCAATTAAATACACAAAATCCTCCAAAAGTTTTCCTCCATACAACAAGGGATCTTGATATTATGTAGGGACTTCAACCATGTGTTGGACTCAATATAGACACTACACTATCCCCACACAACCCTAGACACCGCGTGCTGAAATGACAATGCACTGCTCTAGCAAAACTACTGTTGTACGACATATGGAGAATTACACACTCTGAAGACAAAAAATATACTTATTTCTCTTTAGTCCAAAATACATATTCCTGAATAGACAGATTCCTGATGAGAGGCCAAGATGTAAATCAAATGGTAGATAGTTCCATAGGACAAATTGTATGGTCTGACCACGCACCAATAACGGTGACATTGAAAGACATGCACGACTACAAAAACCATGCCCCATGGAGTCTCAATGAGTCCTTCCTGCATGACCAAGAATTTGCCACTCATGACGGACATACACACGTATTTCACAGGCATCTCAACCCCAGATGTACCAAGCCACACTATATGGCTAGCCCATAAGGCGGTAATACGAGGTATACTTATCAAATGGGCATCATACCTACATAATCGGGCTAAAGCACAGCTAGCCAAATGGCAAAAGGATCTATATCACTTAATGATGAGCCACCAAATCGACCCATCTACTTAAAATCAAACAAATCAAGCAGAACATACAACAGGCCCTAAACGAAGTGGGATTCAATCTACGAAAGATGCAAGCCACACAATACTCACAGGGGAACAAAGTGGGGAAACTCCTAGCCAACAGACTTAAACAAAAACAAGCCAACCAAACAATCACGCTCTTAACATCGCAGTCTGGTCACAAACTCATGTCCCTGAAAGACATAAGCAACGAGTTCTCTGCATATTACACGGACCTATATAACCTTAACCTTGACCCGAATACCCACCAACCTACATGGGAAGACATTACACATTACTTAGATAATGTGCAACTACCACAATTAACTCAAAAACACCAAGTTCATCTTGCGGTGCCAATAACAGAGACAGAGGTCAAACTTACTTAAATCGCTACCCGCTGACAAATTGCCTGGACCTGACGGGCTCACTAACTCCTACTATAAAAAATTTCAAGACGAATTAGCACCACAGCTGACCAAGCTCTTTAATCATGCCATAACCTCCCACTCACTTGTACCTGAGATCTTGTTGGCACACAGTCACACTACTGAAACCAGGCAAACCGCCCACATGCCCGCAGAATTTTAGACAAATCTCCCTCCTAAACACAGACACCAACATTTTTTCGAATATATTTGCCACCAGACTAGGACCCATATTGCCCAAAATCACAAGCATTGACCAGATAGGAGAAAACAAAAAGAGTTGAGGGCTGCGCTTAAAATCAAACAATTTAATAAGAGTAAAATCAGCAAATAGCAATGGATAAAATCAAGATATAATATGAATAAAATAAACAAAGTTCATCCAAATATGGGAATGTAAGTTGGAACAATCTCACTGGTATATGGTGGTGTAGTGTTAGTCCTCAGATATTGGTCCGTCCGTGTGATAAATAGTCCATATATGTGGAGATAAAAAAACAGAAGAAAAAGCGAGATAAAAAATAAAAAAAGATATGATCTAATATATAAACCTAAAAGCAAAAATGACTCTACACTTCTTCCCATTACTTTTAACTATAATAACAAAAGTAAAGAAATAAAAAAAGATTATTAAAAAGCACTGGCATATTTTAGAACATGATGAAAAACTTCCAGAAAAGCTGAGTATAATTTTTAGAGGGGCCCCCAATTTTAAATCAATTTTAACTACCAATTTTACCAAAAAAATTACACCCAATAATCCCGTATCATTTTTTCCTCAATCTATAGGTTTTTACAAATGTAAAAGCTGTATTGTGTGTAAAACTGCTGATCCTACAATGCCACCAAAAATTACAGAATTCGTTTCGAATAAGACCAAAACTACTTTTAAAATAAAAGAATTTATAACATGCAACACAAACAAATGTCATCTACTTATTGGAATGCCCGTGTGGCTTCCAGTACATTGGGATGACTACCAGATGTCTTAAAATTAGATTAAGTGAGCATTGTAGGAACATAAAAAATGGATATTTAAATCATTCTTTATCAAAACATTTTTTAATTCATAATAAACATCCAAAAATGCTAAAATACATGGGTATAAAAAAAATGTTCCCTACCCTGGAGAGGAGGAGACATAAAAAATATTCTAGGTAAAACTGAGATGGAATGGGTCTACAAGTTACAGACCCTTACACCAAATTCGCTTAATGCAGACTTTGATCTGCATAATTTTTTATGATAATGTCTGTTTTTATACATCATATTTTAATAATATTTTAACATTTTACCTAATTTTCTCTGTATATATATATTACCATTATTTTGGCAATATGCATGTATTTAATTATATACACCATTCAAGTCATATGCAAATATTTTTAATCCTATTTTTAATCCTACTTCTATATTTAGCATTTAATGTTATTTTATTTTTGCTTTTCACTTAAAGATTTTATATGCTGGATTTTTGGGGCTTTTATTTCCCCTCTTATAATTGAATAAATCAATATCTCTGTGTTATTTAGTCACGAGCGTTCAGTGACCGGCAGGACTACATATCCCATGGAGCACTGCTCCTCCTTGCCGGTCACTGAGCCCTCTGCTACTGCGCTATGCGCCCGAGCGATTCGCCCACATGTCCGCTCGCGCATGCGCGCCGCACGTCACCGGGTCCCAATCATGTGATCGGGACAAATCAAAATTACATCTCTCCACAAGCTTCGTTTTTAATAAATATCTATCCCTCATGCTTAATTAAGCAAACATTATTATATCTATGTAGTTTTCAAGTCGTTTTGAAAAATGTAAAACCAATTGTTTTTAACTCTTGTCTGTGATTGGTGCATTAGGTTTTGGCGCCAAATTTAACCTCTGTATAATCTTATGAATTCTGTTTCATGCCAGGCATACTGTTCTTTTACCATTTTGAAAAAACCTCATAGGTGAAACACGTAAATGGTTTTAAAAAGTGTATTTTAATCAATAAAAGTTATGTTTGGTTACCTTTCAAATAGGACCAATCTTATACTTATTTTTATTGTATTTCATACACTCCTACTATTCCTGGCATCTTTTTATATTTTTATATACTTTTTATACATTTTTTCTTTTATTACATTTTTATTTTATTATTCTCAAGTGTATCCCGTCCAAAGAAATCCTTAGGTGGGGATAATTCCACCAGCGCTGTGGCAATAAAGCAGTATTTGTCTGCTCTATTTTTGTAAGTATAATTAATTTTATTTAATTATCTTATTGTTCCAACTGAGAGCACTATCTGCTGTTTTATATATTCTGTGGATAACAACGGACCCTAAGCCAGAGAGGCAGACCTATCTTTTCAACTGCAAAGAGCTTCATACATCTGAACTGGTCCTAGCTTATATTTAAGCAACCTGAAGGAATCCAAGCCGGACGGATGGACCGACCATCCAAGTATATCTTGTAGTGGGGATTAAACCACTAAGTGCCCTTTATCCTAGAGCTGGTTCAAGCTCCAACAAATGTGAGTGCAATACCTTTTCCTTGATTCATATACCACATCTGCATTTGCAATATTTCACCATTGGCAGCTTTTTCTTCTGTTTTTTTATCTCCACATATATGGACTATTTATCACACGGACGGACCAATATCTGAGGACTAACACTACACCACCATGTACCAGTCAGATTGTTCCAACTTACATTCCCATATTTGGATGAACTTTGTTTATTTTATTCCTATTACATCTTGATTTTATCCATTGCTATTTGCTGATTTTACTCTTATTAATTGTTTGATTTTAAGCGCAGCCCTCAACTCTTTTTGTTTTCTCTTGTTTTCCAAGGGTTTTTTGAGGAATTCCCTTTTTAGGGTTTCTGCTTCTCTATCTATTAGTTAGCGCAGACTCTTCTCCCCTTTGTTTTATTGACCAGATAGAGTTCATAAAGGGGAGGCAGGGCTCGGAAAACACCAATAAAGTGCTAGATATCCTACACGTCCTACACAACACCAAAGGTAAGGGTTTATTACGATCACTCGACACGGAAAAAGCCTTCAACCGTCTGAGCTGGGGGTTCCTGGTTGTGGTGCTGAGAAAAATCGGAGCTCCAGAGACCTTTCTCTCTGCGGTTGGAGCACTCTATGCTGAACCCACTGCACAAGTACTCAACGCAGGGTTCCTTTCCAACCAGTTTAGCATTACAAATGGGACCCGACAAGGCTGCCCACTTTCCCCGCTCCTTTATGTACTAGCACTAAAACCCCTAGCGACAAAGATCCAAGCAGACCCCTCGATCCATGGCATAGAGATAGGCAGCAAAGAATAAAAGGAAAACCTGTTTGCCAATGACATTCTACTCTCACCCACTTAACCACACATCTCTCTCCTTAATCTAATAAAACAAATAAAGGACTACGGAAAACACTCACTACGAATTAAATATATCAAAGACACAAGCCCTTAGTATTGGCATGGACAACTCCACCACAGAACCATTAAAATAAAACTTCTCCTTTGACTGGAGAAAGGATTATGTCACTTTTTGGGGAATACGGCTCACCAAAAACATACAAACCCTTTTTAAACATAACTATGAAAAATTATTGACCGAATACCTTCCAGAAATGGGAAGGCAATTTCCTATTCTGGAACGGCAGACTGGCAGCCTTCAAGACGACTCTTCTACCCAAATACCACTACTTGCTCCGCACATTACAGTTCCCCCTCCCCAAAAGTTTTTTATTAAATCTCCAAACATTGGTAGTATATTTTATATGGGCTGGAAAAAGGGCCAGGGTAGCTACTTAAATCCTACAAAGGCCAGTTCCCCTTGGAGGACTTAGCCTCCCAAACATGAAACTATATTATAAAGCAGCCTTGCTCTCCTACATGCTCAACTCCCACACCACAGTGTAGACAACACAGTGGGTAGAAATTGAATCCCAGTGGTCATGTAAACAGGGTGTGTGCTTCATGTTCTGGACCAAAAAACAGACATGGCCTCACCAACTAGACTACTCCTCCAGACGTGGGATTCTCTCCAAACTCACCTCTGTACAGGAAACCTATACTCCCTGGCCACCCCATTATACAGCATCCACCTGAACAACCCAACCTTTAACTATAAACCATGGATAGAACAGAGTTGTGCACATGTGTTCCACTTATACAATGGCACGCAATAGAAAACATTCCCTGAACTCAATCCCAATTCAAATTTCCACACACAGCCCTCTTCTCCTATCTCCAGCTTAAGTCCAATCTCCATGAGACCACGCAAGGGCTTAAGACCCCCACACTAACCACATTTGAGAAACTATGTCTTAGCACACGACCATCTAAAAAAGTCCTATCAACTATTTACAAGGAACTATTAACACATGAGACCACTGACGGGGCCAGTTTTGTGCAAGCATGGCACAAAGATTTAAACACCACATTCACTGTCGAGCACGTCTGTATGTGTATCTCATTTTGAACTTATCCGAAAGTTACAATATCGATGGTACCTGGTCCCAGACAAGTTAGCACACATATACCCAGGTACCTCTAACACTTGTTGGAGATGCAGAGGAGGGATAGGTACTATGTATCATGTCTGTTGGACGTGCCCCATCATACGACAATACTGGGACATGGTTGGAAAAATAGTAACCGAAACAATGCCTTGAAGCGCACCTCTGTCCCTGGAGATGTGCTTGCTCTTTATGGAACAGAAATCTCTACCATGAGTAGACCGCAAACTCCTGTTCCACATCTTGATAGCAGCTAACACGCAACTACCGCAAAAACAAAAAATGCACCCTCAAAGGAGGAACTGATAAACCAAATAAATGTGAACCGGGCCTACATAAGCATGGCAAACACACAAATTAGATCTGACACAGCCACACAAAAAGCAGGAGACTTATGGAACCATATGGACTTATGGAGACTCCTTGAACGACTCATGCATGAACACCAACCTTCCTGCCCACCCCATAGCACCAGTGAACAATTAACACCCACATGAAGGAGAAGTAATTGTTAAAATGTACATGCCACCTGAACAAACCCAACCAGGTCTCAAAACACTCACTGTTGCAAATACCTGCACTTATCTTGCCCCGAATATCGAACACCCTGCCCGCGCTCACACTGCAGCCCACCTTGAATTCACCTGCACTTTTACCATATGCCCTCTTGCCTCCACACTTGGGCATAACGTCACTAATATGAACTTATGACCTACCGACAGCTACTACGCACAAAGAGCATTTCCCACTTGCATGCTCATGGGTTGTATACATGCACCACATGAGCAATTAACAGAAATTGCACATAAGGCGTACACAGGTTGCACAATAACTGCCCTTTCTTTGTTCCCTATTGTATTTTGTTAACCCCCCCAACAAGGCAACTATACATGATATCTATCTAACGTACCAATTTGGGTTGAGACGCAAGGGTCTCGGTGCACATAAATACAGACACTCTCTTTGGAGACACATTCCTACGCTACCCACATGCAAGAGTACATAACAATCTCAACGATACAAGAACAAACAAGCCACTAAGTGTGTCGTCCCAACACAAGGTTAACGAGGAGAGCAGCCAACAGATGTAGTTTTCACACAAAGAGAAGGGACTAAACTCGAATGATACAATATATATATATATATTTTTTTGTTTACGCTTAGAAATAAATATGTATATAAAAACTAGACCATAAGTGGAACATTCAGGGTTATTTACTAAAGTGAGAATGGCAGAGAATTAAAAGTAAATTCAAAGTGAATTTCATACTAAAGGCCAAAGTAGCCAAACTGAAAGTATAGCTGACTGGGATAATTTTTCTAGTTCAGCTCTTTTTACCTTACATTTTTCCTTAAATTCACTTTAAATTCCCTGTAATTCTAATTTTAGTGAGTAATGATTGTATTTTTGGGATATTAGAATTCAAAGTTAAAAAATAATTTTGATTAAACAGAAATAAATTCTGTGTATTTTTTTTAAGATGTTGTGGTCTATCTTTTCTCAGATATTACTGCTCACAAACAAGACATTTTCTCTAAAAATAATATTATAAGTCATGACTGTAAGTTTTTGTTTTAAATAGATATCTTGTCTTTTCTGTAGGAAGTAATATCATTTCCTGTGTGGTATTTTCCTTTGGGTCAGCAGCTTTTGTATACAATCCAATTTGTTCACAGGATTTGTGATTTTACAAAATATGACATATCTTGCTATTTTAATGTTAGAAGCTATAGGAGGGATCCACTGTAATATTAAAGTACTGTTTACCTATTGGCTGTCATTGACCTTGTTCAGTGAAATGTTTATCAATATTTATTAGACTTGTGCATTAGTTTTCGGGTGAATTTTAATTTGTATAAATTTAGGCTGATAACTTCAATGACTTCAAAGTGCAATATGGACATATAACAGAACAAACAACCAGCAACGAACAATCTACAAGCATGTTCACTTGATTTGTAACTCATGGTTGTGTCAAAAGGAGAAAGGATTGATGGGAAATAAGATGGTTGGTGGTTAGGGGACAGCCGCTAAATAAAATGAAAAAAAAATCTATTTTTAGGGCTTACAATTTAAAAACCTGTGCTACTAGCCAGGCTGTAACAGTTGCTTATCACTGCATGCTTGGAGGGTGCCTGGTATATTTACCGGAGTGAATTTCAGCTTGCCATATAACCTGAAAACGTACTGAAAAAATCAATCCGTTATATTTATTTATTACTGGTATTTATAAAGCACCAACATATTCCGCACAATTAGGGAAGAGCGTACAATATACACAAATACAAAAGAGAGTGCCCCGCCCATAAGCTGAGATCTAGCCATTGAAGCCCATTGATACAAAGTGCTTAGCTAGATAGCCCATGAGCTTTACAATCTAAATGGTATAATGGGGATTTGCGACAAGAGGTGGCAGGGGGAATTTGGAACTGATGGCTAAAATAAGTTAACAGAGACTTGCAACTATTGGTAAAATATAAAGGGAATGAGGAGTAATTGAGTGAGACTCTCAAACAGCTGGAGGAGCATGCTTATTTAGGAGGACAATGTTTGGGCGGGAGGAGGTGAGGGTGGGTGAATAGCACTGAGAAAAAAAATGAGAAATTCACTATTGTTCATTCTGGGAGTGTAAGATGAGTGTAAGATGAGGCCTGAAGCTTGCTGAAAGTTGCAGAGAAATGTAAAATGGAGAAATTCATTATTGCTGGTTCTGTGAGTGTGAGATGAGGCCTGAAGAACAGAGATGGAGATGTAGATAGAACAGTTATATGAAGGAAGAGGAGCAAAGGAAAGAGAGGGGGGAAGGTAGAGTAAACATTTGTTGTATATCATTGAAAAGTTTATCAACCAAATTCTAGATGATCAATATAGTGTCAACAAACCTCTTATTTGTTCCACCAATGCACCTGAAGCAAAGGTGCTTGTGGGCAGATGAAAGGGACCAGATGCAAGCCACTTTGATTTTTTAAGCAGAGGCCACAAATTGATATTCTGGACGTCAAAATAAAACCCTGAGTGTCAATTCTAAACAATTTAGAGTTCAGTGAACAAAATACTATACTGGTTTTAAAGATATGGAACCCTGTGATACATGCATTTTTTAAACTTGCTTCTAGAGCTTGTGGACATTAAAACAATATTAAATAGGAAACTATAGTCACCAGAACAACTACAGCTTAATGTAGTTGTTCTTGTGAGTATAGTCTGTTCTTGCAGGCATTTTCATGTAAACACTGCCTTTTTAGATATAGGAAAAATTTACATTGCTGCCTAGGGACACCTCTAGTGCCAGTCACTCAGACGGCCACTAGAGGTGCTTCCTGGGCACTGACATTCAGTGTCTCCATGCTCTGCATGACACTGGACTTTCCCCATACAGGTGCATTGATTCAATGCATTAATTCATAACGGGATGCTGATTGTCCTGTCTGGTGTTTGACTCTACCCCCCCCACACACCTCCTCCTTGGCTGAGATCATCAATTCCATTTATGTCAGCCAGGGAGGCGCATCAGGGGTGGGGTCAGTGCCAACAGACCCATGCGGTGCAGGAAATAATGTACATCTGCACCCTATTTAAAGGAGTATAGAGGGGGCTGGGAGGGGGAAGGCTAAATAGTGTTTTTAACACTATAGGATCTGAAATTTATGTTTGTGTTCCTGACCCTATAATGTTTGTTTAAGTAAATCCAGCCACTGACTGAGTTTGATGGGAGGTGTATTTCACAGAAGATGTTTAGCAGAAGGTAGAGATTGTCTCAGTCTCACTAACATATATTGTGGATTTGAACTCCCACCAATCTCAGCTAGGCACTGACAGAGCATGATGGATGTTTTAATCTAACATAGACAGGGAGCTTCAGCTTCATTTTGAAGGGACATAAAAACATGCTGTATGGTTTATGCAGTTTTTTTAAAATAGATTTTAAAGTTTTTAGTTTTTTTTAAATTTGACATTTTTTATTGTTTTCCAAGTGTTTTGGGGTACAGAAGAGAAAGGGGGTGGTTAATGGAAAACAAGTGTAACTGCATTTATATACCATACGTATGGGCTTCAGAACAAGAAGGTTCAAGTTGTACAATTGTATATATATTCAGATCCTATAGTGTTCTATATGGATGGATTAGGCTCTGTTGTGTGACACATACATTGCTCACAAACATGTCCTAAATATTTAATTTTATTGGTGATCCACTTACATTACTCTAATTGAATGAGCATTCATACATTTGTAAAATGCAATATATAACAATATTGTACAGCACCTTTGTGGCAAAAGTGTCCTCACCACTGGTTTTTGACAGCCTCCTGCCCTGTGACTATGACCCTGTGGTGAACTCTGGGCTAAAAACACTGTTCGTGCCTTTTCCCTTTCTATGGTTCAGGATATGGGACTTACCGAATGGATTAGGCTTATGGTGTTCGTTTACCGAACAATCTGTAGAACAGCCAGACCACCCGCAAGTGGAGTGTGCTGCTCGTTAACCTCCCAGAAGCTGTGGTTAACCGCAGCTTAATTGACGAACGGCTTGATGGTTGCCATTTGTATAGTCGAAAATGTAGCAGCCGCCATCTTGTTTAGTCGAACGCGTCCAGCGGTGCTTTGTTGTCGAGCGCATGGAACTAAAATTGGACACTCAATGCCATGAACACCGCTGGGACTTCCACCTCCAGTTAGGTTCAACTGTAATTGCACAAACGGATCGCCGTTCGGTAGATTTAATCTACTGAACGAGATACACTCACTGACTGTGCACGAGCAGCTCCGTTCAACTATTTGAACATTACTTCGACTGTTGAAATAGACCGGCCAAAAAGAGACCTCTAGATAACTTTTGAACCCCTGAACCGATCTGGGTAAATTTTAAGTATGTTTTTCCCCTAGATTGGGGCTATCAGGAAATGTATGTTTTATGGGGTTATCTTATGTTTTTGGGGTGTTTTCAGAAATATGTAAAAACTTTTATTTTTCATTTGGTTTAATTGAGTTGATACAATAATTAACTCAATTATCTCCCAAACAGAGGGGAGGAATTGTGTACACTGTATGGGAGTGTCTGAATGTAAAACTCTGTTTCTATTGGCTTGTTGATCTTGTGTCCCTGTGCCCAACAAGGTCCATCCGGGTGGCGCCCTTGTTGGGAAACTTGTATAAAAGGGCAGTGTGTCCCATTAAACTTTGAGTTCCTGTTTTACCCTCAACATAGCATCTGGTCTCATGTGTGGGGGAAAAGGCTGCATCTACCTTGGGGATTGCTATATAACTATACTCCTTGGGGATTATAATCACTAAACCCTTTTAAGAGCTGTTCCTGCTTGACTCTCTGGAGGAAGAGAGGTTCACCCAAGGGAACCTAGAGCCTTGTCATAGGTCCAGGGTAGGTAGGAGACGGCTAGCTCCCAGCCAAGCTGTAATACTGGACATGGGGACTGTGGTGCTGATGGTGTCTGGTGGAGTGCTTGGAGTCCTCGTGAGCACTAGGAGCATACGTCGGCAGAGGTACCTAACCAGGGTACAGGAAGCTCCGTTACATCTTCACTGTCAAAACTGTATATTAATATTTTTTTACTTTCATGTGTTTTGTAAAACAAAGTTTAGTCCATAAAGCCCCACTTACTTGCATTTTTACTTTCATGTTTTAAATATCATGAGAAAGACCTTCCTACCCCCGCAACTAATAAGAAAAGTACAATGGTTATACTATTAGACAGTTAGAGAGTATATGATTTAACTGTATTTACTATGTACTGATCAGCCACAACAATAAAACCACTGACAGGTGAAGTTAATATCATTTATTATATTGTTACAATGGCACCTGTCAAGGGGTGGGATATATTACACAGCAAGTGAACAGTCAGTTCTTGATTTTCATGAGTTGGAAGCAGACAAATAGTTCTTGCAAAAACAGGTTTTGCATAAAGTTGCACCATAAGCCTGCCTTTTTAGCCACACCCCCTCACTGCAGAAAAAAGATTTCCTTATCAAAAATGCATGCAAATAGCTCAACCACTGGCAGTACTGAATGATCTGATCAACAAAATAACCTGCATTAGGGGGATAGGACACCCATGGAGGCATACAGTAAGGATATCACTACCTGCAGGGCTGGCACAATGGCAACAGGGGCGCCATGGGGCAGACACAGCTTGCAAGTTCTACTGATGGGCAGGCTGTTTTAAAGATTGCAAGGTGCCAGGACTCTCCTCTCACCTTGGAAATGGAAGACTAGCTGAGCTCTCACTGCAGTGTCTTCCCTGCTGTTAGTTAGAGACAGAGAGTGCACACAGGGGATTTCTGACTTCACACTGCCTGCAGGAGTTTCCCGGTGCAGAGTGAATCTTGGAAGGCGGAGTTATGCTCTGTCTCTCTTCTCCAGAGAAGAGCTCCAGAGAGACCCCAGTTCAGGTTCGGTTGACTGGAGTTGAAGTTCTCAGGGGTCCCGGAAAGCAACTAAGAAGAAAACTGGGCAAAGGTACTCGGTCGGAGTACAATAGCTCCATCACACATTTTTTCAACCAATATTTCTTTAAAGGATGAGTGAATAAATTCAAATCATGTTTCAAATATATATTCTGCCATTAAGTTTTCAAAACAAAAGTGCTTGGTAGTGAAAGGGTTTATGTGATGTATATAACATATTTACAAAGAATTCTGCATTACCAAATGACATCTTCTAATGTTCATCATAAACATTATGTACTCAAATATGTAATGCAAATATATAATGCAGCCAGTCCTTCTGTACATCTCGATCATTCACTCATGTAGACCATTTTACCAAAATCTGAAGTCTATTAGACAAGCAGTATGGTACTAAGTAATAAAAACAATACAAAGGAAAACTGCTTATACTTGGGACGTCATCTGCTATTCTAACACAATGTTATGAAAACATAAACTTTCGCCTCTAGAAGTGGATCAGACTGCAGACATGATATTGTAAAATACACAAACTTACTACATTGAGCACATCCATGTTTTGTCCAAAACTACAGGGGTTTATTAATTTTCTCCCACATCCATTCTTTTGTCTCCAAATTTTATGGTCATCACTATGATTTCAAAAATCTCTAATCCTTTTCTGGAGACAAGACTAAAGTATACGCTGATACTCCTAACATTGATTTATATCTTTATAACATCCTGTCTGGGATATTGTGAAATTGTATTTTCCTGATAGTGTCCATAAAGCTGTGCTTATTGATTCTGTTGAGCTCTTTCCCACCTGTCTCCTTATTTTTTTATTTTCCTATGGGAATCATTACCAATAACTTTCTTTACCAGCATGTAAGGACCCTTGATATTAAAATATGACGATTAAAAAAGGTAAATATGCTATTTAGTCCTTTGTTGATTATCCACTGACAGTAAATTTACACAATATCAATTAAATAGCTGTCTTGGAGAAAATTCTAAAAGTGGGCATAGTTCCTCATTGCATAAGACTCACATTGTCTGGACTGGCTCTAACTTGCTAGTATTTGAAAAATAGTTCACTCACAGGGGCATTCACTAAACACCAGATTTTTTCTAGACGAACAAGATCTAGTGAAATTTACTGATTTCTGAATGCAAATATGGTCGGAATTTGGTCAGCCCAAGTGAATCTTCAGCAATCACCCAAATGCCCAAATGCCTTTGGTGTCTGGATTAAAATCGGTGCTTTTGCATCTGAATCCAAGACAAATTAGAGAAATCTTAAGATTCACAAAGCACCAATTTTAAACTGAATTGAAACCAAATTATTCCATTCTTATGCACCCTGCCCTACCCATAACTGTTGGATGGGGGCTATAATAATATTCAGAGAGGTGGACCTAGTGTTACCCCCTCCCCCCGGGCCCCACCATGTGTGGGCCGTAATTCCAATACTTTGGGGGATGAGCTAATGTTGTCCCTCTGGTCCCCACCCATTTTTGGCCACTGGGACTCTAATTATATTATTCAGGAGGAAGGACCTAGTGATCGCCTCCAGTCTCCACGCAAGGGCCTCTGGTGGAAGTCCTAATTAATTAAACAATGCTACTTTTTACACTCCAAAATATTTTCCACCCACCCATCTACACCCCAGAGCCCTAATCCCCCATCTACCACCCCATTAAAAACTAATGACTCTACCTATTGCAAGTCACAGCTACTGTCCCAGAGCATTACTCTAACTCAGGGTTTCCCAATTAATATTTTTTTGTTGACAATTGTATTCGCATGACTCTAGTTGCATCAAGTAGATTTCAATACTTTGTTTTTGTTGCAGAGTAAAGCGAGAATCCACATCACATAAGCACGTGCTGGCGAATGGCAACAGAACTTTGATTACCCGCTTGGACAATTTTGGGTATTCTTCACGTAAATCACCCCAAAAAGCAATAAGAGAAACTTCTTGAAATGTTTTGGGTTAGTTGACTGTCAGAAGTTATATCAATCAGATTCTCAAAATCTTCATCAGAAAAATTGTCTGGCTTGTCTTTTATGAATGGATTTCGAACCCAGTCATTATTTTCTTAATTCAAAAATGGATTAATAGATTTGACTAAATTGTGAAGATGATCTACAATTTCATTGCAAATTTCATCTTTTCATTCAATTTCTGATTCTTCAAGAAAATCCTTAAGTGTTGGCAAAGAGTTCAAATTATTTTGCTCAACAGATGAGGTCCAAAACTGCAGCTTACGAGACAATGAAAATATTTTATCTCTTGCATTAAAAATATTAGTGTTTTTTCCTTGGAGTGATAAACATACCTAATTCCTTTTCCTTGGAGTGATAAACATACCAATTCGTCTAGCACAGTTTTAAGTGAGATTGAAATATTGTTAGCTACCAGTGCTTGTCTGTGAAGAACACAATGAGAACTGGTGCTGTTTTTTCCTACATTTCTTATTCGTGTCACAGCGCCTGCCACTCTCCCAACCATTGCTTTGGCACCATCACTGCACACATCTACACATTTGTCCCAATGTATACTGTGTGTTTTCATGAACTTGTGGATACAGTTAAAGATGTTCTCACCAGTGGTATGAGTTTTCAAAGTTTCACACAGAAGCAAGTCTTTTTCAATCTGAACTTTAAAAAATACAGATCTTGCCTCTGACTACAAAGGATGCTGATTTTTATAAAGCTGTTAGAAAGAACTTAACTTAAGCAGGATTTTTGAGTCAGACTTGGAGCAAAAAGATTTGAACACCTTGAAACAGATCTCACTACCTGACTGAAAAGGATGCTGTGCTTTATAGAGCTCTTAGAATGAAATTAACTTAAGCAGGGTTTTTGAGTCACACTTGGAGCAAAAAGATTTGAACACTTTGAAACAGATCTCACTACGTGACTGAAAAAGATGCTGTGCTTTATAAAGCTCTTAGAATGAAATTAACTTAAGCAGGATTTGTGACGAACTGGACTTTGTCACGGGTTCTTGGAGGGGCATACTTGCCAGTCTCTTACCCTGTGACTATTGCTCATGTGATAAAACTTGGTTTAAATCACTGTTTGTGGCTTTTTGGACTTATGAAGCAGCAGTTCGAATTCCCAAAGCAATTCGATGCGGCACTTCAAATTACCGAACACTGCATGAGCCAAAGACCACCCTGTAGCTTGTTAACACCTAATAACAACGTTTCTCACCGCAGTGTTCTAATTGTTCGGCTGGGTGGCCACAATTCCTATGGACAACCACGAGGAGGTGGTCATCTTGTTTGCATGAACGCAGGCAGCGGTGTTTGGGCATGAATCTCATGGAACTGAAATTGGATACAGAAACTCCCGAAAACCGCTGGACTTCCATCATTGCCTGCGTTCATTTCTATTTAGCTTAGAAGGGCACTGTTCGGTGAGATCATTCATCTGGGTGAAGGGAACAAGCTCCAGGGTAATACTATTGACTCTGTTCGGTAGTTTGTTCATTTTCAAACTACCGAATTAGACCGACCGCAAGCCCTAATTCTCTGGAACTGTTTTGGGCATGGGACCATGCTGTCAAGGGTGGCGGTACGGAGACCGGGACCCCTGAGTGCCTGATGAAAAGATGAGAGTCTCAGTGTGGAAATAGACTATCAGGGCCTGGTGATGGGTAGCCAGCGTTTGTGCGGCCACAGACCAGGACCCTGATGCAGCTACTGCGGATCCCAAGAGCAAGGAGCTAGATGATATGCAGACCTCCCAGGAACTGGATAGGGAGGCTTTGCAGCAGATATGTATCCAGTACAGAAACAAGGCAAGAATAGGACTGTCACCTAACAAGAAAACAAGACAAGACTAGAAGAACCCTTAACCGGAGCAGGACAGAAAGCCTAACCCAGAACATGTACACAAGACATGAGGGAAACATGAATAGGGCAGGACAGGACTGTACATGAACTGGGAATACAAGACAAAATAAAACAAGACCAGAGATGCAAGGCAAAACAAGAGGAGACATAACTAAGTACTATATATGTAAAACACTGGAGGTTTAGACATACATAAAAGGCCAAGATGTATGCAGCCCACCACTGCGTAAAAGTACTCCAATTACGGTGGGTTCCTATCTGCCAAGATATGCATGACTAAATAAACAATAATAAAACACACAGCACTTACCTGCAAGAAAGGGGCAGAGGAATTGGAACAATTGCCTACAGGAACCAACTGAAACAAAAGGGTTAGTGGAAAAGGAAAGGGTATGGCAACATAAAACAAACATATAAAGGAATCCAGGAGACTGGGAATTCCAGGAACGGAATAAAGGAATGAACCCAGAAAACCCAGCATAAAGAATACCAGACATGGAATAGAAAACCAGAAAAACCAAGAAAAACTAAACTAGAATTGTAAAAAGAGTACTGGGTATCAGAAGCCAAGGCCAGACAACTCAGCAGAACAGGACAGGATGTGACACATGCCTGCGGTCGGTCAAATACATAACTTCCATAAAATTCATGAACCCTTGAACTGATCTGGGTGATTTTTGGATATATTGGTCACCAAGATCAGAGCTATCAGGAGATGTAACTTTCTTGGGATACTATGTGTTTTAGGAGTACTTTTGGGACTTTTTAGAAATGTGTGTTAGATAATTGAGTTAATGCAGTATCTGACTCAACTATCTCCCAGGCAGATAGTAACCAGAATATATATATATATATATATATGTATTAAGGCAATTTGCCTGCATTTGTGGGAGGTGCTGGTTTTCTAGCCCTAGCCTACTTAAGGAACTCCCCTTGCCTGGCTCCTTACCGTTCGAGGTCAGCGTTGAATGAGGATCCACTTCCGGGTTCTCTCAGACGCCATCTTGGTTTCAGTATCCAGGAGGTTTCACCACGTTAAGCTGTGTCCAGGAATCCTGTTCAGGCCTTTCCGCCCGTCCAGCTTCTTCTGACTCCGTTCTCCGTCGTAGATCGCGTCCCAGGGACTCCTAAACCGTAAGTCAGACCTTCCTGTCACGCCAGGACTGGTTCCCACGGCGTACGGTACAGCACGGGTCCTCGCTTTACGGCTTTTCCCTGGTTATGACACGAATGTTTCAAGCCATTCGCGGGCTTTTCATTCGTACGGTCATTCGGCTGAACATGTTTTAAATCGTTCAATAGTCATTTCGCATATCCTATTCATGTTATTTAAACGAATGTTCATTCGGTTGTTTTGCCGTTCGGCAAATTTTACATACGCTCATACACGCTTTGGTTCGCATAAATCATACGGTTAAACTATTCTAACTTCTGTGTTCCCCTCACATTTGCTTTCGGCTGTTCTGTGTGTTCACGTATAATCCTTTCATGAATTATATTCACCATTTCATGTGTATATAACATTCGGTTAAAGTATTGCTTGCTTAAATAGATTATTGTTGATTACTTTTAACAAATTGTCAGTATTGTATTACGTCCACAAATCAAGTCCACTTCTCTGTGTATACCATTTGACTCCCACGCTTTCAGGGGTCTGCATTACTTATCCATTTATACGAATGGACTCAGCCTATGTTACAAGCCTCATTTCTGGGTTATTAATACAACATATACAAGGATAGGTTCATTTAAGCAATAATTCTCGGGTTGATACGTCTTTGCTATACATACATATCATATAGATATACATCACTTTACATCATGTTAAATCATTTTGGGGTATCCCTGCCTTTGGTCTTTCTGCTACATATCATACATAACGCTGTGTTAATTAGGCCATGACCTCATCCATGTCCCTTTCTATAAAACCAGTTACATTTCGGTACAGATCATTGAACTCCCACGCCAGGAGTTTTATAACTATCCATTTCATTTCAATTTACTCAGCCTACATTACAGGCCTCATTTCTCTGTCATGACGATGACACATAAGGCTTAAATCCTTTTGCATGCATACTCGGGTTGAATCACACGTACTGATCCAACCAATCATACGTCCCCTACACAGTCATATACATATGTATATAACCTACGTTTCATGTTTTCCTTTACACACCATTATCACGTAACACATAGATTGTTTGTACATAGGCCACGGCCTCCCTCAGATGTCTTATTCAAGCATGCAAACATTTCTGAGCCACTCATAGCTATTCCCATGGTATCAACATAATTTTATACATTGCTGCTACAGACTATAAGTCTGGTTCTTTTTACACCCCACACTCATCGTACTACTCTCTTTTACCCATTTTTAGGCTGTCGAGCTTATATAATTGCTCCACACGGTTTATTCCTGTGATTTATCATACTACCAGGTACGTACACCTGCTCATATGGTATTCTACCATACATTTCATTTCATCCCCCTAGTTTAGAGTACTGGCAATAGGGTCACAGGATTCCCAATAGGTATTTACCCCATCTTGGCTGTCGCCATTAGTTAGTGGTCCCGCGAGGCCAACACCCCGCCTCAAACGTTTCGGAGGCAAACACCCATCGGGCCACACGTTAGCTAGCCGCCTCGCATGTTGCAAAGAGAGGGCCTCACCTGTCACTCCCTTCCCCTGTTTTCTGTCATACAGTCACCGAGAGGCCTAAAACTCCTGCCACTACGTCAAGTGGCCTCAATAATCCCTCGCGCCAACGCATAGATAGAGCCTCTCAAGCCGCTTGGCAATTAGTAGGGCCTCACCTGTCACCAAACAAGCATAATACTTTCGCCATCCGGCCTAGCTAGCCTGCCAGTACAATTTGCTGGTTCTATATACTAATTATTGTTTTATTTATAGTATGTCTCAGGAAGGGGTAGAGGATTTCTCCCTGCCTAGCACCCCGGCTAGAGCTGTCACTCCCACACAAGGAGGAGAGCTAGCTAGTCCAGCATCAATTAGATCCTGGACAATCCCGCGCATAACCACGGAATTAAGGAGACGACAAATCCCCTACCCCGCTACAGCAAGGAAGGCAGAACTTTTCAAACTGCTACGCACATCAACCAATAACATGGAAGCCGGGCAAGGATCTAGCCAGTCCAACCCAGGGGACATACATGCCATGTTATCCTCACTCATGGCATCCATGGGCAAGGTCAACTCCAGGCTGGAGAAACTTGAGTCGGTCACCACGGCCCTCACTCTAGCAGGGCCACCCGCGGCTGCGGTACAAACACCAGCCTTGCCATTAGTCGCTCCAGCCAGCCCCCTGGATGACCAGGAAGTTAGCCCGGCCCACATGATACCTGAGCATATCAAAAGGGATATCCTGGAAGGTAAAGACGTCAACCTGGCTTCCCTGTTGATTGCCTCCCAGGACATTGTGGAACATAAGACGTATGCTTATGATGATGTTTCTGTTATTGTCAGATCTAGGGATGCCCGCCTGAACAGGAAACTGACTATCCCTGAATTTGTACTAGCGTTTGGTATTTACAGGGATGTCGTCTGTGCGGTTTATCCCAACAGAAGAGAGGAGTTTGATCTCTATATGCACAAGCTGGTAGACCTGGGCAACAAATATGGTGGTTCAGCATTCTATGACTACCATAGGTCTTTTTCTGCAAAAGTGGCTGGAGCCTTCTCCCAGTACGGTACACGATCCAACTGGGGAAGGATTGATACCGTCTTATTCTGCAGACACTTTGCAGGTCTAAGAACACCAGCTTGTGCATACTGCTCCTCCACAGCCCATACTACTAATTTTTGTCCCAACACGGCAGACGGACATGCCTCCACACAAGGAACTAGTTCCTCTGGGGATCCAGGGAAACTATCCAAAGACAAATTGGGACGCCCAATCAAGTTTCTGGGCAAGTCCCAGATATGTAATAATTTCAATGTTGGGTCTTGTAATTACAGTGGATGTAGACTATTGCATGTCTGTTCAAAATGTTTTAGGGCACATGCTAAGACCATGTGTCCAAATAAAATGTATTCTAAGCCTTACCTTACGTCCATTAATATGCCAGTATTCACAGCATTGATGTCTCAGCACCCATCTAGACACCTGGTAGATTTTCTTATTTCTGGTTTAACAGAAGGCTTCCACACAGGTATCCTACACATACCAGCTGGCACTCTGGAATGCCCAAACCTACAATCCGCCCAACACAACCCCACAGTGGTTGACACCCTCATAAACCAAGAAGTGGAGGAGGGCTTTGTATTGGGGCCTTTTAGAACTCCCCCATTCACAGAATGGCGCACCAACCCTATTGGTATTGTCACAGGGAAATCTTCCCAAAAACAGAGACTCATCATTGACTTATCGGCTCCCCACTCATCGGCCAACCCCAGTCTTAATTCCCTCATACCCTCTGAGGAATTCTCTCTGCAATACACCACCATAGATCACGCCATTACAGCCATCATACAAGCAGGGGTGGGAGCCTGGCTCAGTAAGACCGACATTACTAACGCCTTCAAATTACTCCCTATCCACCCCACACTGTGGCACCTGCATGGCATCAAGTGGTCCGAGAACTACTATTTTTTCTCCCGGTTAACTTTTGGGTCCAAAAGTAGCCCAGCTATTTTCGACACATTTGCCGAAGCACTATGCTGGTTACTATTGAACATAGCCGGATGCCCTACAGTATTACATTACTTGGACGATTTCCTACTGGTCGAGGAGAATACTGCACCTCCCACTAGCCTCAAAGCTACCACTAAGCTGTTTGAGCAACTAGGTGTACCCATCTCCCCAAAGAAAACAGAAGGGCCAGACACGGTTATCACTTTTCTGGGTATCCAGTTAGACTCTGCCACAATGCAAGCAAGCCTACCTTACGAAAAGATAGACAATATTCTCACTTACATAAACAACTACCTACAGCTCGGCACTTGCAACCGCAAAGAACTACAGTCCCTGCTGGGGTCACTAAATTTTGCAATGCGCATCATACCTCAAGGCCGCTCCTTTATTTCACGACTATTGCATCTTTTCTCACTTTTTCTACATGACACGCACAGGTTGTCCTTAGATGCCCAAGCTACGGCAGATCTAAACATGTGGAAGAGGTTTTTAACCACTTGGAATGGTAAAAGTATGTTCCTCCCTCAATTGACTGAATCATCTCCTACCATTTGGTCAGATGCGGCATCTACCACTGGTTTTGCAGCAATTTTTGGGAACGAATGGCTTTGGGGCAGCTGGCCTTCAGCAGTTCTGGATTTGGAAGGTTTTTCCACTACCTCAGCTCTTTTTGAGATCTACCCCATAGTGGCGGCTGCCGTAGCGTGGGGTCATTTATGGGCTAATACGCCAGTGCGTTGTTACTCAGACAACCAGGCGACCTGTCACATCATCAACAAAGGTCGTTCCAAATCTCTTACGATTATGAGATTTCTGAGGAAACTCACTTGGTTGGCAGCTTGTCATAATTTCTTCCTATGTTGTTTCCATGTGCCAGGTGTATACAACACAGCTGCTGACAGTTTGTCTCGCTTTAAATTTCAGGAGTTTCATCAAGCACTCCCGTCAGCAGCACCCACAGCCACCATCACTCCAACATTTCAACAACTCATACTGGACTAGACGTCATCATGCAGCATAGCAGGACATTGTCTCAGTTGGCACTTTCACACAATACAAACAAAACATACAACAGGGCTTTCACACTATTCAAACGATTCCTTCTGGAACATAACATCATACAACCGTTTGTTATGACATCTTTTTGGGGTTTGCTTCCTTTTGCCACCTTAAACTCAAATTGTCATATAACACCATCAAACTCTATCTCACTGGCATTCAACACCACATGCTCATCTTACACCCAAATAACAACAGTTTCATGGCCTCTCACCAAATTAAGACCATACTCAGAGGTATTCAAAAATCAGAACCCACACATTTGGCCCAGAGGCTACCCATGGATAACCATATCTTCAAAGCTTTATCTAACCTACTCGACCTGAAACTGTTTGACACTAATACGAATTCTATCATCAAAACAGCAATATACATCGCTTTCTATGGATTTCTACGACCCAGAGAATTCACTACGACCTCCACGACCCAAACCACTCCATTCCTCCTCTATTCCCACTTGACAAAACATATGGATCATTACATCCTGTCTTTACCTCACTCCAAAACCAGCCAGCACATACCTGTAAACATTCCGTACTACCCCACGCACAACAGATGGTGTCCCGTAAAAGTTCTTGATGCCTACATACAGCACCATCACTTACTGCCCTCGCAACCGTTATTACAACTACAAGGTGCAGTACTCACCACTACAACCTTCATGGTGCAGGACCTACGTCAGGTCCTTGCTCACACAACTGGGCCTCAACGCAAACAATTACTCAGGACACTCCTTTCGTATAGGAGCCGCGTCCACAGCCTCCAGTTTCAACGTCCCAACTCATGTTATCAAAACACTGGGGCGCTGGAAGTCATCCGCTTACTCACGGTACATACCGAACCCAGTACAAGAGTTAAGAGATGCTTTCATAAACATGTCTGGTTGATAAATGTATATGTATTGGTTGTCTGTTAATAAATTGGATTACTTAATTTTTGCCCTCTTCTTTCTCAGGCCTACCTCATCGTCGGTTTCGGCACACCACAACCGACTTGCTCCTTTTATCATCCTACGCTTATTCATGGTATTTCACACTGTACTATCTTAAGCACCTAACACAAGTATTAAGGCAATTTGCCTGCATTTGTGGGAGGTGCTGGTTTTCTACCCCTAGCCTACTTAAGGCACTCCCCTTGCCTGGCTCCTTACCGTTCGAGGTCAGCGTTGAATGACCCTCCCACCACACCACTTTTAACATTTATTTTCCTTTCTATTTCTTTTCCTGGGTGGGCCCTCTTCTTTCTCAGGCCTACCTCATCGTCGGTTTCGGCACACCACAACCGACTTGCTCCTTTTATCATCCTACGCTTATTCATGGTATTTCACACTGTACTATCTTAAGCACCTAACACAAATATATATATATATATATATATATATATATATAAAATAAAGGGCTTGCACTCATGTTTTTTTGACATAAAAAGGTTTTCTTTATTAGGTGTTATTCCATAAAATTAATGTTTCAGCCCTCGTCCGGGGCTTTCTTCAGGATAAACCAACAAAACACCTGATAAGGCGAAAGAGGGTGTTCCAGTCATCTATTGAGATGTATTCACAGAACCAAGAATTGCTGAAGTATAAGAGGGAAATGCTAAATTTTTGTCTAAAGCAACCAAACTGAAAAAAACTTTTCCAAATTAGATAGTTTTCAAACATGGCTATTTTAGAAAAAAAAAAAAAATTTAAAATAATTTTTAGATATTCTGGTATTCTATACAAAGTGATAGGTGAAAGGTAAGTGCTGTAATACCACCCATCAAATTAAAGTAATGTATGCTACAGATAATGTGTAATGATGATTTGAAAAGGTGAACTTATTTCATTTTTAAAAATATATATGTAGCAGTGTTTTTTTACTATTTTTTTTAATTTATTTTTTCCTACACTGAATGCAAATAGAGGGCCCTCTATTCTGACACTGATAAATGTGCAGCTCAGTGCAGAATGGGTGCACTGGAGCTTTCACGCATTGGTCCTTCACCGTTTTGAATTTAAAAATGTAGACTGGAGATAGAAATTCATTCTCATTATTGCTTGGAGACATTACCTCATCCATTGAAATCTTACATCTGGCAAACTACAATATATTTCTGGAAGCCCATGGGGGACATGATAAGCCATGTGCAGCAAGAAAATACCTGCTAATTAAAGATAATTATGGCTAAAAGAAAAGTACAGTCTCTATTATTATTTTGTCGGAAAATGCCCACATTTTGTTACCCTTCAATTTATTGTGGTGTGGCCAATCATGAAGCTACAAATTGCAACACATCTGAGGTAAGTTTGCAGATGAGTTGGGTGATTTAAGCAATGTACACATTCATCAGTTCCTTTGGGTATGATAAAGGTCCTGTAATAATGGGACTTTTAATTGCACATTTGGCTGGTTTCTAAAAGCATTAAAACCTTAATAGTGATGAGGTTAAAATCACTTTGAAATTAGCTATAATACATTTTACTATGTCCCAGAATATTAATAGCCTGGAGTAGTTATTTAGGATAAGTAGATATTTAGATTTTTCTAAATGTAATTTGCAGTCTCTCTCTCTGTGTTTTGAACCCAAGTCTTTTTCTTTTAGGTGCTAAGTTTGGCAAACTTGTTGGAATATGATGTTTAATATCAAAATAGATTAATGCAATACCACTGTTATTTAAAGGTATAGTGATCTGGTGGATGCCTGAGCATTTTCTCATTACATATAAGATAAATATAGTTTTCAGAAGTTTTGTTAAAACAATGTAAAAGTTTCCATTTGAAAACATTTAATTCCATGACAAATACTGCGAAAACATTTCTGCTGAAGTACTGGAGGGATGTGTCATTATCAGGATCCATTTTTATTATTATATAATGTTGCAAAATTCTTGGCAAAATGTTGATCTATTAGAATAAACAGCAACCCAATTGGGTTTATGTCAGAAAAGTAGTTGTGAACTGATCTAGGAAGATTAACACTCTAATGTTAAAAGTACATATACTTATTTTTAACATTAAAATCCTTCTATTTGATTACTGGACCCCCTATTTTTTAAATAAAGGGAAACAAACCTTAAAGGGATACTGCATACACAGAAACAAAAGTGATTTCACTCCTAAATGACAGACAATTGAGCAGTGAGACTACAGGGGTATGATCTATATACCAAAACCCCTTGATCAAGCTAAAGTTGTTTTGGTGTTTACAGTGTCCCTTTAAATACAGCTGTAATCCAGTCTGATGTAATCTAGTCAGTGTAGCTTCCCAGCCTTATATAGTCATCAGTTATGATGAGTTTTGTCCAAATCAATGCTTTTAATAAAGGAGCATTGGCAACTTTAGTAGCATGAAAAGCAATCACTACAATCCACCAATTAAATACTTTTGATGTTATCAATCATGAAACTAAACAATCTTTGAAGGCATTAAGGAGGAAATCCTATAGTGGCTTTCAATCAGACAGCCGCTACAGGCATGGTCTTGGATAAATATATAAATATAAATATTGCCATTTCTCAGAAATGACAATTTTTTACACTGCCTGAAAAAATTAAAGGTTTCATTAAAATTAAATGTATTTGGTGCTTTGAGTGTCCCTTTAACTCTTCAGGTGTACTGCACAACTGCAGGAGAATTTGTATTTTTATTTATATCGTATAATTTTAATATGGGCCCAGAGTTCATGGAATGGTTTTACTACAATACCATAATATTGAGACCTGATATAGAATAGGAAATGGAATGTTGGACTAGTTCATATTTAGTGAAGAGTAAAGGTGTATGCCAGGATTATCATATAACTCAATGATTTTACCTTTAGCATCTGAATTATTGACAATTTGTATTCAAGAGTCTCCAGATATGAGTTTAGAATATTAAATAGACAAGAGAAATTGTCATTTGATGATGATTGTTCATTTTTTAACATTCACACCATTTTACATGTAGTAATATGTTTGGCATATATTATTGCCTTAATATTAAAAGGAATACATCCAACTTTATGCAAGGAGGTCCAAAATGTATTCATGGGCTGCATCTTATATTTAGCGACTATTAATTCTCCCAATTAAAGTGAATGTATTAAACTTAGTTTGCTATGTCCAATGATATAATGAAAGCCAAAATATATTTTATGGGGTAATAAACTGCACTTTTAGGAGTCATGCCATACTTGTTTCTTGTACTATTCAATGAAGTCAATGAACTAAAGCAGTGATGGCTGACCTCTGGCACTAAAGTTATTGTAAATTACTTTTCCAGTGTTACTCAGAACTCTAAAAAGAGAAGAGACTGAGATGGGTTAACTAAACAGTGCTCCCAAAGTCAGTCCCTATACCCTAAATGCAGGCTGCTCCACCAATGTAAGGCAACAAATTGCCAATCATATAGCATACAAAGAACTATAAAAATAATAAACCTTTATTGGTCCCTCTTAGGGAAAAAATATAAACCAAATATAGTGAAAAGAGTGTATATACAGTGATATTAACAATAAAATAGGATCATCTGCTATTTTGCTAAATATGCAGCAATCACACCGATTATAGTCGCCACTTAGGTAGTACTAAGAATTCTTAAATACATACAATGGTGGATCACATGTCTTGATGCGTCTAAAAAGAAACATAAAACCATATAGTGTAATATTGTCAATGTATATATAAATATGGATAACGTAGAGATCATGTACTCACAAGCCTGAAGCCAAATAATATCATATGGCTCCCATGAGTAGCGCAGTGGGACTTTTAAATGGGATGTCCCCATCCGTCTTCTGGATGCTCTTGTAGTTCTCAAGCAGCATAGAAATAAAGCTGGGCTGAGTAAATGTAATTTCTTCACAAAGAGCTTTATTCTGGATATGCAATAAAACCAATAGAAAAAAAAAGGAATTGGTCGGAGAGAAAGCCTGAGTTTAATACTCTAGTTGAGGGATTTGTATAAAGGCATAGAATCGCTTTGAGGAAGGATGGTGGTATGTCAAATTTGCATAATGTGTATACCATATTCTTCCAATGTAACCAATCAAAGGTCTTTTCTGTGTCGAAGGCCAGAAGGACACTGGACAAACTCTGCAGATGAATTAACTGGAGTGTGCACCTTGTGTTATCTGAGACATGCCTTTTGGGGACAAAGCCAGGGGAAATCAGGGAGGGTAAGAGAGGGAGTAATCTAGATGTTAATATTTTTAATATCCACATTAACCAAGGAAGTGGCACTAAGTTAGCACAAGTGTTTTTTCTGCTTTGGTAAGGGTGATGACGTTGGCTGTTAACATTTCTGTATGGATAGTTCCCATTTCTCTGACATGATTGAATATGAATATTGAGCTAACAAGTCTCCATATCTTGTGTTATGCATATTAGAGACACCTCAGTCCTGGAGCTCTATGTGCTGGCATGGACTTGATTGCTTCTTGAAATTGCTCTTCTGTTATGGGGCATTCCAAGCCCTCCTTTTCTTCAAGTGTAATTGTGGGTAGGTGAACACCTTCTAAGGTCTTGCATGCTTGTCTTCATCAGACAGATTCATGAGTCAAACTGCATGACATGGGAATTTTCTTGACTTCAATTTGAGTGACAAAACTGAGGTAGATGAGACAGAAAACCTACCGAACTCAGCCAGTCACAGCTATTTTCACATCAGTTTTGCCATTCACATTTAGATGTCAATTTATTATTTTTTGGTGAGTGTTCCAAATTATTTAATATTTTTGGATAAACTTTTTAAATATTTTTTTAAAAAGATTTAAATCTGAAAAAATATATCAATACTGTATATTAATATATCAAACATATCTAAATATGATTTTTGTTTTTTTAAATATTAAATAAAATAAAAAATGTATTCAAGGATATTAAATAATTTGAAAAGCTTATCCAAATATATTAGATGCCTTAGTATCTTTTTTTTAAAACAACTTTTAACTGTATATTAATTAAATCCAGAGTATCTCTTACAACCTCAACAATATACTAGCAGAAACATCCAGGCAGAATGGATAAATATGGGATATTGGAAAAAGTAAAATAAAATCTCTTTAATAGTAACAAGATACTGATAAAGTGATTTATTTTACATTAACCAATCTTCCTCTTTATTCTGACCCATTTTGCATGGATGGTTCTGGTTGAATGTTGTTGTCGCATTTAGAGGGTTACCCCCTCTATCTTGGGGAGCCCTTGGTTGTGCATACCTTCTAATCCAATTTAGAAGCAATATACATACATAAAAAAGATGGAGCTTCTTAAAATGGCAATATAACAGATATTCTGTAAAATAAAATATAAACAATAGCGCAATACAGTAGTACAAATAAAATGAAAGGTATATATGCAGTAGATTTTTCACTCACAAGCCTGGAGTCATAATCTCATATGACTCGGATGGTGTGTGCCTTTGGACCATTTCAGGATGTCCAGATCCTTCTTTCATGCAGGATTACGTTTATAATCACCTTTAACCAACTCACAGACAAAAGATGCCGTGTCACTAATAGGTTTCCAAAAGGATGGTGTTTTATTTAAAGTTAAAAACTTTTGATAAAAAATAAATATTAAAATATAACAACTTTTGATCTGAATAGGGCTATATAGTCCTTAAAAATCGCCAAAACGCGTTTCGCCTGGTAAAAGCGGCTTCCTCAGTCGGCTTTATTGTCCACTGTTTGGTCCTCTCTCAGTTTTTAAAAAGTCTGCTCGTTTTTACTTCCGGGTTCCGGTTTCTGCCTATGTGGAACGCAATTATGCGTTCCAGCGATGTCACTTCCTGTTATGTCACTTCCGGACTTCTGTTTCGGTCGGTTGGAACGCATCGTGCGTTCCAACGGTGTCACTTCCTGTTACGTCACTTCTGGATTTTGATCTCGGCCGGTTGGAACGCATAATGCGTTCCAGTGACGTCATATTTCGGCATTTCTGCTATTTCACTTAGTCCACATGATGTTCAACTATGGAAGTCTGTTTTTGCATATTTATACACATATATTAATAAACTCTGCACGTGTATTAATAATGTTCAACTATGGAAGTCTGTTTTTGCACATTTATGCACATATGTTAATAAACTTTACATGTATGTTAAGGGTTCCTTGTCTATATTGTCAATAATGTATAAAAGTTCTTAAACATGAAAATAGTACAAACATTTTAAAATGCTTATGCAATATAAAAGTAATATGAACATTTTTCCTTAAAGTGCTCTTATAGTGTCCCTTATAGTGTTCAGTTCATGAAATGGCATAATTCAAAATCTTGGTTTAAATCATGAGGTGCCATAATGTTAAAACTAAGAATAAATCTCATTTCTTCTATTCCTATTTTTCTAATATAATCTCCTCCTCTCCAATCTTTTTTAACCAATTTTATTGCACAAAAGAACATTCCTTTAGGATCTTGGTTATGGAATGTCTTAAAATCGTTGGAGACACTATGTGACTCCAATCCAATTTTATGTTCCTCGTGTGCTCTGCTATTCTCGTATTCAGACATCTAATAGCTCTCCCTACATATAGGAGATTGCACTGACACTTCAGGACATAAATAACCCCTTTAGAGTGACAAGTTAGGTGGTCTCGAATTTGAAATTTTTGGTTCATCCAAGGTTTCATATCCATTATATGGCGCTTCCTACTTTTAGTGTTTCTGCATGCTAAGCACTGACCGCAACCATAAAAATCTTTATTCTGCCTTAGAAAATTCTTATCAACCAAAATTTGTTTGTCACTACTTTGTACTAAAGTGCTCTTTAAATTTTTTGCTCCCCTATAAATGATCTTAGGTCTTTCTGGCAAAATACTTTTTAGGACCGGATCATCTTGCAAGATGTGCCAATATTTATGATTTTATTGACTTTTTTGTGATTTCCATTAAAAATACAAATAAACGGAACATCATTGTTCCATTTTTGTTTCCCCTTTTTATCGTTATATATTAAAAGATTCTTTCTGGGTATTATACGGACATCTTCTAGAGCAGTCTGCGAATCTGTTTCTGCATATCCTTTTTGCAAAAATTGGGTCTTTATCCTCCCTGCCTGTGTCATCTAATATGTTCAAATATTTTTAACTTAGAATATTCTGTCGAATTTTATGTGATTTTTTAGTATGGATACCATTTTTTAAATCCTTTTTAGTTTTTGAAATGACATGCTTTTGAATACTATTGTGGAGATCTTGAAAGCACTATAAGAGCACTTTAATGAAAAGATACAAGAGCACTTAAAGGGAAAATGTCTATATCACCTTTATATTGCAAGAGCACTTTGAGATATCTATATTACCTTTATATTGAAGGGACACTATAAGAGCACTTTAAGGAAAAATGTTCATATTACTTTTATATTGCATAAGCATTTTAAAATGTTTGTACTATTTTCATGTTTAAGAACTTTTATACATTATTGACAATATAGACAAGGAACCCTTAACATACATGTAAAGTTTATTAACATATGTGCATAAATGTGCAAAAACAGACTTCCATGGTTGAACATTATTAATACACATGCAGAGTTTATTAATATATGTGTATAAATATGCAAAAACAGACTTCCATAGTTGAACATCATGTGGACTAAGTGAAATAGCAGAAATGCCGAAATATGACGTCACTGGAACGCATTATGCGTTCTTTTTAAAAACTGAGAGAGGACCAAACAGTGGACAATAAAGCCGACTGAGAAAGCCTGTTTTACCAGGCGAAACGCGTTTTGGCGATTTTTAAGGACTATATAGCCCTATTCAGATCAAAAGTTGTTATATTTTAATTTATTTTAACATTTATTTTTTATCAAAAGTTTTTAACTTTAAATAAAACACCATCCTTTTGGAAACCTATTACTGACCCGGCATCTTTTGTCTGTGATTTGGATAAAGGTGATAATAAATTGAATCCTGCATGAAAGAAGGATCTGGACATCCTGAAATGGTCCAAAGGCACACACCATCCGAGTCATATGAGATTATGACTCCAGGTTTGTGAGTGAAAAATCGACTGTGTATATACCTTTAATTTTATTTGTACTACTGTATTGCACTATTGTTTATATTTTATTTTACAGAATATCTGTTATATTGCCATTTTAAGAAGCTCCATCTTGTTTATGTATGTATATTGTTGATTTTAAAGTGGTAGAGGGGACACCACTTTGAGGTGTATAGAGCTTCGTATTGACTATTTTCCACATTGTGCACATATCTGTTATATTACAATTTAGAAACAAGACCTTTTTTTCTTCCCCTCCCCATACTTTCTGTGGCTGTCCACTCACAGACTTCCAAATGCAGCTCAGTGAGGAGTCTTTGCAAGGCAGGTGCTCTGCGCAATTGTCTGCCTCTTGAGTTTAACTCCACTGAGCTAAATAACCAGGAAGTAAGAGGACCAGTTGTCTGATTGACAGTCAGAGGATGTAACAAAGATAATTTATAAAAGTTCAATTCAGTTCTTTTGAAATCTGCACTTTTTGTAAAATGAAAAAAGAGGACACACTCTTCTAACATAAAGCATTTCAGCAAGCTAAAGTTCTTAAATGGTCTAAAGTGGCCCTTTATTATATAATAAAAATCTAGCAGCCGACAACATGATACATTTACCCGTATAGCAACAACAAATTACTGTACTGCATTGCTAAATACAGTACGTAAAGGGTATATCAAATCTGATTTGAAAGCCCCGACATGCTTTTATAAAATACAGAGAGAAATTTGTTGAAATTTTTTGTTTTCATTAAAAAAGGTTTGTTTAAAAAAATGATTCTCTGTAGAATTTAATAAAGAATCCAGAAACCACAGCTGCACTTATTTATTTTACAAAGAAACAATTTTATTTTGTATATCTCGGGACAAGATTTTAGTACTCTTTTCTGTGGCACAGCCCTTCTCTATCTGTTTTCCTTTCTGTATGCTATTCTGAAGGGTTGAGAGGGAACCCCTTCTTAGGGTTGCTGCCTTACTTTACTTTTGTTATTTAGCGCTGCCCCACTGTGTGTTTTTATCTATATATAGTGTCGTTTTGAGCATTAAGCATTTCCTGAGTCCAAGTTAGCCAATTTTAATAAAGGTAATATAATATGACACCTATACGCTTGAACCTTGGAATCAAGGTAAATTCTTTCACAATCCCCTTTTTTGATCCAAGGGTCACCCAAATGTCCAAGATATTTCCAGGCCTGCTAGCCAAAGCCTGTGGGACTTTAATTATTTCTTCACCACAGTTCCCTTGGACTGAGAGACCACCAGAATCAGCTGAGGAGAGTTTCTTCATTTGTTAAGCAAGGTAACATCGTAAAAACCTTCCTCTACAGAAGTGTCACGGTGGCGGTCTGAAGACCGGGACCCCTGTATGCCTGATAATGATGATAGGAGTCTCAGTGTGGAAATGGACTATCAAAGCATGGTGTAGGGTAACCACACGCCCTCTGGTGTTGAGCACCAGCGTTTGTGCGGCGCACATACCAGGACCCTGATGCAGCTTAGCAGATGCCAGGAGCAGATATTAAGCAGATATGTATCCAGTACGAGAAACAAGGCAAGACTAGAACAGGCACCAAACAAGATAACAAGACAAGACTAGAAGAACCCAGAACCGGAGAAGGACAGAAAGCAGAATCCAGAACATGTACACAATACATGAGGGAAACATGAACAAGACATGGACAGGACAGGACAGGACATGAGTGTATATGAACTAGGAATACAAGACAAAATAAAACAAGACAGGATGCAAAACAAGAGAAGAAATAACTAAGTACTATATATGTAATAAACATTGGAGATTTAGACATACATAAATGGCCAAGATGTATGCAGCCCACCACTGCTCCAAAGTGCTCCAATTACAATGGATCCTAACTGCCTAGATATGCATGACTAAATAAACAAAAATAAAACACACACAGTACTTACCTGCAAAGAAAGGAGCAGAGGAAATGAGACCACTACTTGCAGGAATAGACTGAAACAAAATGGATTAAAGACAAAGATATGGGTGTGGCAACAAAAAATTAACATTTAAAGGAATCCAGAAGACTGGGAATACCAGGAACGGAATAAAGAAATGAACCCAGAAAACCTAGCATAAAGAAAACCAGATATAGAATAGAAAAAAGAAGAACAACTAAACAAGAATCGTAAACAGAGTACTGGATATTGGAAGCCAAGACAGAAATGATCCACAACAGGAGCAGGATGTGACAAGAAGAATTTTATATTTTCCCTATCTGAATAACCATAGAGTGTTAAAGAGAAAGCAAGAGATCAGATTGCTTAGGACAGACATTTTAGCCGGCTTGAAGCAGTTATCTTGACATGGTTTGTGATTGCCTATCTTTCCAAAAGTTTGTTTTTGAAAATCTTTCCAAATGTTTGATTTTTGTTTTAGCCTCTTCACTTGAACATGTCAAAATATTGTTTTTCACATTTTCTTAATTTTTCTTGGTATGTGCAATTTAGAGCACAATAATCAATGCAATTAAATGTCATTTTTAAGTTTTAAATATTTATCTATATCTATAGCAGTTAATGTATTTTAAATTACATTTTCTCAAAGTTCCACCATGCATTTCTGCCAAACAGATGTACTTTAGGGCAACATGAGAACTGAATTTAGCTTCTGAAACACAATATATTATGAATTAAAGGATCTATAAATAATTATAAGATAATCTATTTTTTTTTTTGCTACTGCTTACCCTTGTGTGTTGATAAAATCATTTGTTTTGCTATTGCAGTTCTGTTACATTTCCAACCTGATGTTATATTGATTGAAATACCAATATTTTAAAGTAAGCTACACTTTAGCAGAACTCTTACAAAATGACTGCATAGAGTTACAATAATTGGTATACATGTTGGTTAATTATTTATTCTGTATTCTGCATACATGTACAGTACTTTTAAGCTGTATCCATGTTGATCTGAATTTTGACTCTGCTTAAAGGAACGATCCAAGCACTATAACCACTACAATTTGCTGTAGCAGTTAATGTGCTCGAAGTGTTCTTATGCATCTTCCTATGGAGCCCAGAAACTCCTATGACCTTATGATAGCTCACCTGACCTAAATTAACCCTGCAGTGCAGGGCCAACTCATTGGCTCAGAGCATCAATTGAGCATTCAGCCAATGAGCTAAGCCTTGCACTGCTTCCAGGAGGTGACTTGTCCCGGTGGACTCCAGGTAAGTTGTCAAACCATTCACAAATGGTTTAACTTATCGCACTGAGACTACAGGAGACTGTAGTGGCTATGGTGCTAGGCAGTGGCGGAACTACCGCCGATGCAGCCAGTGTCCACACTCTGAGGAGGCCCATCGGGTTCCCAAGCACTTAGGGCCACCTGATGAGTATTTCAAGAGGCCCGGTCTGTCGCTGCAGCCCTTTAAGAGGCTCACTGGGCCACTTTCACATCAGCATGCTGGGAGAAAGTAAGAACAAATTGCTTGAAGAGCTGTGCAGGAGGGAGAGGAGCCACAACAGAATTGGGAGGAGGCCGCACAATAGGTGCGGCAGAGGCCCAGACCCACACTTCTATCAGACTGAGCCAGCAGCAGGACTTCGGCTAAGCCTAAAAATTCTGACATTTGTGTGTATGTGTGTCAGTGAGTGTATGTGTTTCAGTGAGTGTATGTGTTTGCCAGTCTGTGTGTCAGTGTATGTATCTGTGTGTCAGGGTGTTTGTGTCAGTGTGTGTATCTGTGTGTTAGGGTGTTTGTGGTTTGTGTCAGTGTGTGTATATGTGTGCCATTGTGTTTTTATGTGTCAGGGTGTGTTTGTATGTATAAGGGTATGTGTGTCAAGGTGTGTATGTGTGTGTCAGTGTTTGCATCTGTTTGTCAGTGCATTTGTATATGTCAGTGTGTGTATCTGTATCAGTCTTTGTATGTGTGTGTTAGAGTATTTGTGTATGTCAGTGTGTATCTGTCAATGTGTTTATATGCGTATGTTTATCTGTGTACATATGTATGTATTTTGCAGTGTATGTTTGTATATGCCTACATCCCAGCAATCAAACACCAACATGTAAAAACACCCCTCAAACATTACATTACATACAAACACACCCCTGTATTAAAACTCCCAAATTATATACAAACACCACTTAATTCACATATCAACACTACACACACATGTACACCTGCATTTAAAAGCCAACACTACATACAAACACACCCCTGCATTCAAATGCAAACACTACACACAAACACACCACCGCATTCCAATGGCAACAGTATATACAATTACACCTATACATGCACACATATACTCTAAACAAGAACATGCTTACAAATAAAACCATGCAAGGATGGGCAAATGGTAGATCTTCAGCTGGCATAGTGCTAGGGGTGCTTCTTTAAATGATAAACTCACATGAGACTCATAGCAACTCATGTGATTTTCACTCAAGCTGCAGAACTTGGGAAATGTTTTCAGTTAAATTTTCACACTGGGTGCAAGCTGACAGAGAGGCATTGGAAGTTTCGAGTATGGCGAGCTGGAAAAGAATTGTTTTTAGTAAAAACCCCAAAACAATACAGTTTAAAAAAGAGTAGTAATCTCTTCTGAGAAATGTCCTAGTAGACTTTCCTAGTAAACAGATATTTAAATATAGTGAGTTAGTTAAAATATATAGATAAATGTTTTATTAACTGATTTATGCAAGTGTCATGTTTGGGACCATGATGTTCAAATTTATAAAATAAACTTCTTCAGCATTTGTTTAACTATTTTAATTAATAGCAAAGCAGAAATGTTCCCATGCATATACAAATGTGTCTAATTCTGTTTATTGTTGTGTTTTTTTTTGTTTTTGTTTTTCAATAGTGAATATGTCTCTTGAGGTTTACATAGAGCATTTTCACAAAACTCATTATTTGGACCTTTTTAGAAAATATTGCGAACCAAATGCCTTTAAAACTATTAGAAATTGAACTTGCGGTGCATACTTTGTCTACTCAACATACTTTTCTCTCATCTTAATTATGCTTTTGTTATATGATATGCAGCAACGATTGACTTAAACCTACTCTATAATAAAATAATTATTAGTTTATTCATAAAGAGCCAAAACTCTCAGCAAATATATATGTTTTTTACACATTTCTATTTAAAAAAAAACCACAGACACTTCATAACTCATTTTCAAGAACCATCAAGATTACAGATGTTTAAAGTACTTCATTTTTTTCCATAAATAGAAGCTAAAAAGTCATTCTTAATGTATCTCCTCATACTATTGGAATTATCATCTGAAAACATATTATATAGTACTAAGTTGTCATTTTATAAATAAACTTCTAAGATGCAGCTAAATGATTCCGATATAGTAAACACTGTTTTATTTCACTAGGTATGACAAGCAGATGTAGAGATTTTAAAGATATTTCAAACAATTAATTCAAGATGGACCACATTGGTTGTTGAGAGATAAAAAAAAAAAGCATAAATAACAGTCTGGCCAAAGTGAAAAAAAAGCTGCTCACTCTTTAAACTAATCCATTTTGGGTTTGTGTTTATTAAACTTGTGAACAGAGTATTTTAATCAGATAAGCGCTTTAGAATAGCTTTATGAAGGACAAAACAATTATCTATTGATAAAAACTATACAGTATGATAATCTTTTGATCGCACATGCAGTCCAGATACCAAGTTTTTTAAAACTATTGGCATGTGATGTCCTCAATATAAAGGGGTTTATTCAATATATTAAAAGCTGTGGAGATATAACAAAGGAAATTAAGTATTTTAGTTCAATTTGAAAATTCCACAGCTCGGCTATCTTTTATTAGAAGATACAAATAAAAAAAAAGGAATTCATTTGTGTAATGTAAGGGTTAATTTTTGGCAAAATGTGACAAAGGGCAAAATCAATATAAAGGGGTTTATTCAACATATTAGGAGCTGTGGAGATATAACAAAGGAAATTAAGTATTTTAGTTCAATTTAGTTCAATTTGAAAATTCCACAGCTCGGCTATCTTTTATTAGAAGATACAAATAAAAAAAAAAGGAATTCATTTGTGTAATGTAAGGGTTAATTTTTTTGCAAAATGTGACAAAGGGCAAAACCTGAAACAGCTTCGGAATGTTTTATGCTTTTCACTGTGTGTGTGCAAGTTCTTTGCCGAACCTTTCATAGACCCCCAATTTGCACTCACATATATGATAGCAAATTGCAGATAAAACTCCTTGGCTAGGTGCTGTAGACCTATGAAACAATATATCCTTTATTAAATTATCCTTCAAATAGTATGTTTTGATGTGACCGTTTTATGCAGTTTTCTTTAAATGAAGAATCAATTTTAAAATGTACTTCTATGGATATTGTTTGGTTTTGTTCGTCTTTTTTTTAAAGTCATAGTAATACAGTCAATATATCAATAACAATGCAATTCTATTTATTAGAATAAAAAAAACTGTAACACACATGTTTTGGTTTAGATTTGAAATAAAACTATCCTTCATAAGCTGGATAAGTTCACTTCTGAGGATTCTTTAGAGGATATATACAAGTCTGTTTAGCTTTTGTTAACAGCCGTGTCACGATATAGATTAAGTACTCATCTTTTACACTTCTACCCCCTTGTAAATGTTACCGAATGTATCTTCCTATCAATCACAGTTTAATATATTTTTTATCTATTTATTCATTAAAGAAGAAATAGTCACATGCTTGCTAGATATTGCACATCATACGGATTCAATCCAATATCCCCATGTCCATATGTTGAAGAGGAATATGACAAGTATGTGAATGTTTTGCCTTGCTAGATGACATATGTAGAAAATGATTAGCAGTAACATTTTTTTTTTTTTTACTTCTAAGCCTATACACTCATCTACCTTTCTGAGCTGTTTTGCAATGTCTCCGGGGCATGGTGAATGAATCCTTTTGTATATGCATTTCTCGTATTGGGAGTTTGGAGCCTCCCTGGTCTTGCTTGAACTACGAAGAAGCAATACAACATGCCATTTGAAGAGATTTTTGAAATGCCAGGATCACATTTAATAGAGCAGATCACAGCTGTATCATTTTAGAGAGGGGAAAAAAAAACAGTCTGACTACATCAGTCACTGTGTATGTTCTGCCCCTTTGCAACCAATTGAAATATAACACAGATGTTAGTAATGTTGTCAGTGTGTTCTGTGGCCATATATGGCATTAGTAGGCACGGAAACAGCACTTAATGAGTCTACAGTTGTCAGTAAAAATGCATTTCTCATATATATATATATACGCTTAACTGGCTGACAGTGTTCCAAGGGTGGATTACAAAACAGTGAATGGAAATATAAATCATATTTAAAATATGTCTGGAATTAATTTATTATATATTTATTTAAAAACATCCAAAGCACAAACACGACTTGATAAGCAAAGTCTCTTGATTGACGTGATTTGCTTTTTAGGTAAAGGATTCTCTTTATCCATTTTTATTCTATATTATTTGTTTTGTTTATAACACACACAGTTTGCAAATTTATAGACATATAATGCAAGAGAAGATTATACCCGCAGACAGACGCTGAGAGTAAGAACAGATTTAAAGAATAATGCATGGTTGTTTAAAACACTGCTCCAGGCTACTTGTAATCTAACCTAACTGAAGGCAGTTCACTCTCTCAGGCTCTGGGTCTTTTAACAATTGAACATATTAACAAGTCCAAACTCTCATCAAAAATCCTTGGTGTCATCTCTCAGACAGCTGTCCCTGATATCTTAAGGAAAGTTGAAAATGTTAGCTACCTTTCCCAGCTTTCTGACCAAGGGATGCTTTTTAATTCTGCAACATAAGATGACATGCCATAATATGTTTTTTAAAGTACTTGAAACCCAATACGTGTTTACAATTGACTGTAGAATTGCACACATCATTCTATGTATTTATGGCTTTTAAACAATATTTTATATTCTATTTTGATTAGAAACAAAAAGTTAATCAGTGCAACTGCTTTTGTGTTGAAAGATGTAAAACTATATCAAGTTGCTACTATATAGAAATAAAATATAATGTTAGATTGATAGGCCTAAAAGGTGCCCAGTGTACCCCTCTACAATCCTTAATGATTGCTTCTGCCAGACTTATCTACCTTATGTCCCACACAGTGGCATACCTACTACGGTTGCAGGGGTCGCGGATGCGAATGGGCCCTTCACTGCAGGGGGCCTGACCACAGCCACGATCCCTGTGACCAGGGGCCGCCCCCTGTGTGTTCCCCCTGTCAAAGGGGGGCCCAAGAGGTGGCCCGTTGGCCACCTAATGGACCCCCTGGGGGGAGGCAGAGTTCCTGTCACACGCGGCGAGGGAACTGTGTTCTCTCTGATTTGCACCCTCGCGCAGCGTTTGCTGATGCCAGGAGTCGGAATATGATATCATATTCCGGCTCCCGGCATCAATAGACAGCCCGTGAGGGAGCAGATCAGAGAGAACACAGCTCCCTCGCCGCGTGTGACAGGAACTCTGCCGCCCGCCGCACTGAAGCCCCACTGGACCCCAGGGACAGGTCCATGCCAGCTCTCCCTGTAGGGAGACTGGGTGGAGATTAATTATTAATATACATAGTAGGATCAGGGAGCAGTGCCTGTGATGAATTTCCCGCACTCAGAGCGATATGGAGGAAGACACGAATATAGTGTAGTATTTTGAGATCTTAAGTGATAGTAAATGAAGGGAAAGGAATTGCACTTACAATTTTCTGGAGCCTATACTCAGCTCCAGATGTGTGCACCTGGACGGTAGAATACACTGGCTATGTAGATGATCCTTGAATGTCCTCAAAAGGGGGTCTCCAGTGGTAGTAGGATACATCTCCTTTCCAATGGCAGTAGGCCGGTACTCAAATAGTTGGTGATATATAAAAGAGGATAGAAACACATAATAGTGCTCTCTGGATAATACAAAATAAAATGATAAAAGATGGAGGTATACTCACAAGTAAAGAGCAAATAAGATATTGCTCAATATATGTAGGCATAGTTGGTATGATGATGATCACCACCAAGGATATCACTCCTCGAGTCCTCCAGTGGGGGTGTTGGAGAGAGTTGAAAGGAATTATAATATTTAAAAAATAAAATAGAATAAAAAGATAGGCTTAGAGGCTCCAATAGCATAAATGGGCTATCTTTATTGTAGACAAAAAAATCAGTAACATAAAACAGCTTTAAAAAAAACACTAATGCGTTTCTCCTGCAAAGAGGCTTTATCAAAGTGCTCCACCGGGTGAAGGCTCTTCTCGCGAGTCCAGGCACCACATGGAATCGAGCGTTGCTGTGTGAGGGCTGAAAGTGTTTGGGAATAGTGATAGTGTATGGGGTGACCGGGTGTATGTGCGTGGGGATGATAGGGTGGGGATGACAGGGTGTGTGGATGGGGGTTGTGATAGGGTGTGTGTGCATGGGGATGACAGGGTGTGGGTGGGGATGACTGGGTGTGTGGAGAGGGATGTGACAGGGTGCGTCCATGGGGATGACAAGGTGTGGGTGGGGGTGACAGGGTGTGTGGAGGGATGTGACAGGGTGGGGGGTGGACTGTGAGTGGGGGTGGGTGGAGGAGCAGTGACAGGGGTGAGGGCAGTGGAGGAACAGTAGCAGGGGCAGGGGGTGGAGTGGCAGTGACAGAGGATAGATGGGCAGTGACAGAGTGCAGGGTGGAGGGGGCAGTGACAGGGGAGAGGAGCAGTGACAGGTGGTAAAGGGGCAATGACAGGGGTAGGAGGGAGGAGCAGTGACAGGGGGTAGAGGGACAGTGGCAGGGGATGGGGGGTGGAGGGGGCAGTGACATGGGATACAGGGGCAGTGACAGGGGTTGGGGTGGAGGGGGCAGTGACAGGGTGTGGGGGGTAGAGTGGCAGTGACAGGTGGTAGGGGCTGAAGAAGCAGTGATAGGGGGCAGTGACTGGGGTAGGGGGGCAGTGACAGAGGGTAGGGGGGTGGAGGGGCAGTGACAATGGGTAGGGGGGGTGGAGGGGCAGTGACAGGAGGTACGGGGGTCATAAATAACTTCCCTGGTGGTCCAGTGGGGGCCCTCTCTCTTCAGTCTGCAGCTCCGCCGTGAGTGAGCTGCAGACCATATGGTGAGTCTTGCGATCTCCAGTCAGAGCGTTGCTGTGGTAACCCGCAGCAAACGTCTGACAGGCTGGAGATTGCAAAACACCTAATTCTGCAGCTCCCTCCCGGCAGAGATGCAGACTGAAGGCTGGCTCTTTGTCAGGACTGAAGGTTGCAAGCCCCTACAGTGCCACCGGACCACCAGGGAATATGCAGATAACCCCTCCTCCATGGATGTAGGTAAGAAACAAGGAGGGAGGGGTAAACACTTTAGAAATATATTAAATAAGTATATTGAAATTAAAAAGCTGCTCCCCTCTCAGACCCCTATCCTAAACTGAAAAGCTTCTCTCACACTATAACTCACCCCTCACAATCACACACACTGCACTCCTCACAATCACACACACTGTACCCCACACACACTGCACCCCTCACAATCATACACACTGTACCCCACACACACTGCACCCCTCACAATCACACACACACTGTACCCCACACACACTGTACCCCTCACAATTACAAACACTGTACCTACACACACTGCACCCCTCACAATCACACCACACTGCACCCTTCACAATTACACCACACTGTACCCTTCACAATTATGCACACACTGTACCCTTCACAATTACACACACACTGTACTCCTCGCAATCACACAGACTGTAACCCTTACATACTCCACCCCTTACACGATGCACCCCTCACAATCACACACACTGCACCCCTCACAATCACACACACTGCACCTATGTATATTTGTATTTGTATATATATGTGGGCATGTATGTATGTATGTATAAATATTTATATGTATGTGTTTGTATGTATATCTAAAAATACATATACAAGCAGCATTTGTGTTTTAGTGTGCACACCTTAATGCAATAGGCTGTGCAAGCCTATACTTGACACACAGATACACACACATACAAACACTAGCATATCCACACACAAAGATACACACTGACATAAATAAGTACACACACTCAGATACACACAGATGCACATTAAGGAGCGTATCTGTATGCAGTGTTGGAATGCTGAGATGTATACATTGCCACATACACACAGATGTAACCCACTAATGCAAAAACTAAAATACACAAGGGGACACAGACACACAGGTACACATGCTGTGGTGTATTTGTGTGCAGTGGTGTTGTTGGAATGCAGGGGTATATTATGTGTGCAGTGTTGGCATTATAATGCAGTGGTGTATGTATTGCCACATGCATAGATACACACTGACACATATACACACACACTCAGAAATACCCACACATACAAATACACAGACATGCAGGTACACATACAAACAGACACACAAGTACACATACACAGACACAGGTAGACACTCACACAGATACACATGCACAGGCACACAAAGACACAGACACACAGGTACACATACAGCCAGATATACACACACAGGCAGGTATACAAACTGACACACACAGCCACATACACACACAGACACACACAGCCAGATACACACACACTACCAGATATATATAAAGTCATATACACACACTGACACAAACTCAGCCAGATATACACACAGCCAGACATACAGACTGACATACAAGCCAGATACACACACACACACACAGCCAGACAAACATACACACAGACAGCCAGACACACACACACAGCCTTATATACACACAGCAAGGTACACACACTGACACACACACAGTCAGATAAACACACGGAAAGAGACCAGGTGCACAACATATATAAGTGTCAATTTACATATTAGATCCACCCTCCTGTCTCCTCACCTTTTGGGTACAGCTTCCCTGGGGTCCAGTAGGAGCTGGATGGCCAAGGCTGATGGGAGTCTAAGGGACCAGGCTTCTCAGTGCCTCTCCTCCACGTCCTCCTTCTCTGTGTGTGCCTCCTTCTCCACAGCCCTCTTCTCCTTCTCTTCCTGTGTGTACCTCCTACTTCCCATGAGGCTCTGTTACTTGGGAGATAGTGATGTGACCTCACTTCCTCCCAGCAGGCCGCAGGGGAACAAACAGAATGATAGGGGCCTGGTCCGGAGCACTATTAAAGGGCCTGGACCCCTGATTATCTCAAGTGTGGCAGCCCAACGGGCCATTTCTCAGTATCCCAGTGGGCTTGGGGACCATTGGGCAGTATCCTGTTTGTGGGCAGGGGGCCCATAAGGGGAAGCTGCCTTCGGCCCCCCAGAAATAACTGGGCCCGAGGCAGCTGCCCCATTTGCCCCACGTTAAAGACAGCCCTGCCCTTAGCTGATATTTCTGCACATACAGACACAACAAGCAGGTTTTTATCACTATTATTGGGAATATTGGTATTGTTAAATACACATTTTGCTCTTTCTATGAACCTTGTTCTGGTATTGATTGATGATTGTTTTTTTAACCTCTAACTTATTTCCTCTGGTTTACAGGGCTTCCATTGGGAATATTTAGTGGCCTGATCACTCTGATTATTATTATTATTGGTATCTATATAGCATCAACATATTCTGTTGTGCTTTACAATATGATGTTTTCATCACCTTGTTACTTCCCCATGTTAACAGGCCCTGGTCCTAGAGTCAACAGCTCCACAATGCAGGCTCGCTGCCTAGGTGTTCTCTTTGACCCCTTCATGCCTCATGTTCAGTCTATCGACAAATCCTGACGCTTCCATCTCAAAAACATTGTGCGCATCCGACCCTACTTAATGCCAGATGCAACTAAGGTGCTGGTCCATTCCACTGTCCTTTCTCGCCTTTACTACTGTAATCCACTTCTCAGTGTTCTTACGTGCTCCCAATTTGAACCGTTATGGTCCATAATGAAAGCAGCGGTGAGGCTCATCTTCTTGTCCGCCCGCACCTCCCACGCCTCACCCTTCTGTCAGTCCCTACATTGGCTTCCTGTAAGATATAGGGCTTAATTTAAAATTCTGGTTCTTTCTTTCAAATCTCTATAAAATGCTGCTCCCACCTATCTATCCTCCCTAATACACAGGTATGTTCCGTCTAGGCCCTTACGCTCTGCTGAAGATGTAGGTCTATCTTCTGTCTGTACTCCCACCTCTGATGCTCACCTTCAAGACTTCTCTAGGGCTGCGCCGTACCTGTGGAACTCCCTTCCCTCCTGTGGAAATCACTAAAAACCCACTTCTTGGTAAAAGCGTATCAATTAAACTGTTAATAACTCCCAACTGATTCCTCTCTTGCAACTGTCATTTATCTAATACTATCCTTACCTTTTGTGTCACTTTACCTCACTCCCTCTAGCATGTAAGCTCATTGAGCAGGGCCCTCAACTCCTCTGTTCCTGTGTGTCCAACTTGTCTGGTTACAACTACATGTTTGTTCGTCCACCCACTGTAATGCGCTGCAGAATTTGTTGCCACTATATAAATAATAATAATAATAATAATAATAATAATAATTCCTTCTCTTGCATAACAAAATGGTTGCATCTGACTTTGTCTGACTTTTTCTGCCCATAATTTGCTTGACTGTGGCGGCTCATATCACTCCTTTTAAAAATATAAATATGTTCAACCACCTCCTTTCCACATTTGCACTCTCTTTTCTACCCTAACTACTCACTCCTCTTAAATTATGCTGTCCCACACATATTAGCTTGGGAGAAGGATTTAGATATTCTAGATTACCCTAGAGTCTAGCAGTATATTTGGCAAAATACTACTTACTTAGTTATATGTGTGTCGCACAAAGAGCAGGCATTAAAACATTTTCTACCCTAACCCTGGTATCTCACTAAACAAACTTTTTAAAATGCATCAAAAACCTGCAATTTTTGTGCATTGTGTTTCTTTCATAAGTATGAAATGTTTTGTTAAAGGAACCTTATAGGGTCAGGAACACAAACATGTACTTAAACACATTGTGCAGCACTGCCCCTGGAAGCACCTATTGGAGCCATCTGAGGAGTGGCCAGTGGAGGTATCTCTAGGCTGTAATATAAACACTGCCTTTTCTCTGAAAAGACAGCGTTTACAGCAAAAAGCCTGAAGGCAATGATTGTACTCACCAGAACAAATACAATAAGCTGTAGTTGTTCTGGTGACTGTAGAGTCCCTTTAAATAAACATAAAAAATAAATAAAAAAGAAGTTTGAGGTTACACATGCCATTTAAATGTGAAGTAGGAGGGGGTAAGTAAGACTTAATTTATTTTTCATTCCAAATTTAAAAACCTTAACAGGTGGTCTCTATTAGCCAATGGCAATGATCCTTGACAATTTCTTTGTTGCACTTCAAATGTTTTTTTATTTCTTGGAGATGCCATTGACCATATTCAAATATTCCCATCATGACCCTTTAGTTTTAAAAATATTCAACACACCTCTGTAATGCAGAATATTTCTGCAAAAGTACTTTAAGACTGAGAATTATTGATGGAATTCTGCTTTATCCTTTCAGTTAAGGCACAATTTCCTTCTACTGATGTAGACAGCATTTATAACAAAAGGTAAAGAAGCAGAGGAAAGTCTGGATTCAGACTAAAACAAATGTAATCCCACTACGGGGAATTAGAAATTGCTTTGGGGTAAATTGTCTGCTTTTCTTACTTCTGGTTTTGCAGCTGTCAGTTTTTCATAAGTGAACCCTGTTTTTTTCTTAATCAAGTCTGTGTTGCTTTTTAGAATGTTTTTTTTATATTGTGTTTTTACATTATCACTTTAAAAGGTTCATACTAAATTATACAAGCAAAAATAGCACACAGAGATAAACATACATAGTAACTTATAAAAGTAATTAAAATAGTGTGTTTAGTTAAAATAGCATGAGATCTAGAAATTTAATGGAGGTACATTTTTAACATTCAGGATCACATACAGTATTGACCGCTTTTGTGATGCTCGATTTAATGAAATAAAATGTTTATTATTACAATTCAATTTCTTGGTGCTTGAAGAATAATTCCTGCTCAGTTTGATTTAAAGGCAAATGTTATACATCTGTGCTAAATAATCAAGTTCATATAATTTTCAGTGCCACGTCCTCCTTTATTTCTCCCACAATGAGCTGGAAATCAACCACAATGTCACATGCCTAAAATATTAGGTCTCTAGGAAAGAATTTATTTTCACAAACGATAAGTAAATGATTCAAGAATGAAATGTAACCACCACCAATGGTGAGACAACCTGCATTCATTTGGCCATGAAAAGAAAATAATGGCTGAATATGATAAATTGCTGCAGCGACTAGCATCGTATGGGGATCACACAAAATCAGTAACCAACATCCACTGCCAGCATTGCACGATCTGAGAGTACTACAAGGGCTTGCTGCTTGCTAACTCTCAGTGTATATGTTTAACAGATGTACAGGAACACATGGTCCATGCCAGCAGGGAATACATGTGCGTTTGTAGGAGCAGTAACACATTCTAAATCTGTATCAGAAAACATAAATGATCCCAAATACTAAGAACTGCCACTGATAAGCTATACTAAATATCATGTCAAATTATCTTAGAATCACTGAGAAGAAGCAGTAAAAAGCAGTTCAGAAATATCTAATAATACTTGCTCAGCTGCCTACTGTTGTATGTTCTCCCAGGATTGTAGAAGCTGTTCAGTAATGCAGCATGTAGAGAGGGTCCTATCGCTATCAATTTACCATGCTGCATTTACATGGCTTATGTATATATTATTGTAGAAAAAAATTATGTATATGTGGAGCGCTGATAAAATAGAAAAAAAGGAGAGTAGGGTAGACAAAATAGGAAACCTAACGACCTATATAATATAGAACACGTACATAAATAAAATGTACCCTTCTCTCCTAGTAAATCATACAACTGATTTTACTCGTACACTCAAAGAAGATAAAAATAAACAGATAAATTTATTAATAAAAAGATAGACTAATATCAAGAGAGAACATTAAATCTCACATATAATACGTCTATAACAAATAATTAAACAGCCATAAAAAAGTCATAAAAAGTCCAGACCTTATTGAAATGCTCGGCGTCCCGAGTCAGCAAAGATGTATAAGTGCTGAAAAAATAAGTCAAATAAAAGTCCTCTTTATAATCCAAGTGATGGCTGATAATGGTGGGAGTCAGACCTCTCCAAACGCGTTTCTCCGCTTTGGCGGCTTTTTCAATGGATGAGGTCTGTGTCTTTGTGTTCGCTTATATAGCGGTTTGCCGGCATTAATTAGAACCCGGCAAATACATCAAACAGTGAGTGTAACAAAAGTAACTTCTCTGAAACAAAATAGTTTCACTGTATCAGAACTTAACAGCTCAGGAAAGTTATCCCTTATTTAGATCGGCATATTATATTATTCCTCTTTATTTACTACTGTTACCATAGTAACGCCCGCCCAAGCAGGTTTAAATGTAACTGCCGTTTCCATTTAGTTAAAAAAGACGGAAAATATGAAAGAAAAAGAAGACAGAATTACAAAAGTGTTAAAAAAAAAAAAAAAGGGCAGAGAATGGGTGTTGCAAATGTAACTTCTCTATGCTCAAATAGTTAAAATATATCAAAACTCGATAACTAAAAAATAGTACTCTTCACTTAATCATTTAATCGGCCCATCACATTACCATTTTGTGTATGCTCCCGTTACTATAGTAACGATTGTCTGAGCAGGTTTAACTCTATCTGCCATATTTATTTGACGTAGGATGACAGGGAAATGGAGAAATCTATTATAAAAAGATGGTAATATTGGAATAGGGATCTCTCATTATGTCTACTCCTATTGATAGATTGAAGAAATTTCCATGTTACAGCTTGGATCAAAAATTGTAAAATATTAGGGCAATCTAACAAACCTAATGTTATAGCTTACACTAACGCTGCTTGGTATAATTAGATGAGAGATTCTAGATCTCAAATAGTATCCATAAAAAGGGATCTTTATTCATAGTATTTAAGGACCTTATAGGAAAGAAAGAAAAAAAAAAAAAAAACACTTAAAGGGGGAAATTTATCCCAAAAAATGGCATAACTCAAATTCAGCATTTAATCCCTTAGGCTGCAACGTATCTAGTTGATATATCCATTTCATCTCAGTAATGCCCAGTTGTTTAGTATGGTCTCCTCCTCTCCAGTTTTTATTCACTCTACATATCCCCTTAAAGTTCAAAAGGCTCATATCCGAATTATGATGTTGTTTAAAATGGGCTGATACTGAATGTTGCATATAGCCTTTCTTTATATTCAACATATGTTCTCTAATTCTAATATATAGTTGCCTTTTTGTTCTTCCCACGTACTGGAGCCCACATGGGCACTCCAGTACGTATATCACGTTAGTGCTTTGGCAGGTGATATGTTCTTTTATTTTAAAAGATTCCATCTTTTTCTTACTGTTTTTGTTGGTAACTTCAAATATGCCTTTTGTTTGTTTAAACCTACTTTCTTTGCATGAAATGCAGTCCAGGCAATAGAAGAAGCCATTTTTCTTTGTTATAGTTGTAGCATTTCTACCTTTATGATGTTTGTTAGTTATTTTTCTTCTTAAGTTCGGTGCGCCCCTAAAGATAATCTTCGGTCTATCCGGTAAACTGCTGGCCAGAATTTTATCTTTTTTCAAAAGATGCCAGTGTCTTGTAAGTATCCTTTTTAATTGTAGGTTTTCTTTATTATAATTCAAGATAATTGATGGAAATTCTTCTCCTAATTTTATTGCTCGCGATTTATCTTTATTATTCAATAGATTAACGCGATCTAAATTATCAACTCTACATAGTGCCTCCTCTATTTCATTGTCTTGATAGTTTTTCATCAGAAATTTTTTCTTTACTCCTTCCGCTTGTTCTCTGTAGACTTCAGAATCTGTGCAGTTACGTCTCAAGCGTCTGAATTCATTATAAGGTACGTTCTTAAGCCACATCGGTAGGTGGCAACTCTCTTTAAGAATGAAGCTATTCACGTCTACTTCTTTAAAGTGCGTTTTCGTTTTAACTGTGCCGGAATCTACATAGATGATAAGGTCAAGGAATACTATCTGTGTCTTGCTCCAGGTAGTGTTAAGTTTAACACCCCATGTATTCTTGTTTACATATTCTAAGAACTTTTGCAGGTCTTCCATTTCACCTTCCCATATGAAAAAAACATCATCGATATATCTTTTATACCTGTATATGTTATTATTCCAGGGATGTTTATTCCAGATGTAATTATCCTCCCAGTCTCCCATAAACAGGTTGGCGAAACTGGGGGCAAATTTCGTCCCCATTGCTGTTCCCTTCTTTTGGAGGTAAAACTGATCTTCAAACAGAAAATAATTGTTCTTCAAAATAAAAGCAATCCCTTCTATTATGAATGAGATTTGATTGTCTTCCAGTTCTCCATATTTCCTTAATGCATTACTCACGGAATCACAGCCTTGTTGATGATCAATGATCGTATATAACGAAGTCACATCTGTGGACACTAGGATGTAGTTGTCTTGCCAAGAGATAGAATCTAATTCCCTTATCATCTGTGTCGTGTCCTTAAGATGTGACTTTATCTTGGACACATAAGGTTGCAGGAATGTATCTATGTACTGTGACAGATTTGATGTGATCGAGTTGATCCCTGATATTATTGGTCGGCCAGGTGGTGCTATAAGATCTTTATGAATCTTCGGTAGAAAATAAAAGGTAGGGGTTCTTGGAAAGGGAATGGAAAGAAATCTATATTCGGACTCTTTCAGGATTCCAATATCTCTGGCATTATCCAGCATAATTTTTAGTTCAATCTTTATTCCATTCAATGGATCATCCGATAATTTCCCGTATGTATCGGGTTCTTCTAGTAATCTGATAGCCTCTTTTAAGTAGTATTCACTCGACATGATAACTACTCCCCCGCCTTTATCTGCTGGTTTAATGCAGATCTTTTCATTATTTGTTAGATCCTTTATTGCTTCTCTCTCTTTTTTTGTTAGGTTGTTCTTTGAGTAGTGATTATTTTTCATTTTCCTTATATCGTCAGTTACTAATTCTTCATACATTTCCATTCCAGCAGAGACCTGATTAATAGGATAAAATGTCGAGGTTGGTTTTAATTGACTGTGTTGAAACTTGTTAAACGGCTCTTCTTTTTCTGGAAAATCAGGCAACTGATCAAAATGCTTTTTAATGCTTAATTTTCTTATAAATCTTTTTACATCAATGGTTGCTTCGAATTTGTTCACATGCACTGTGGGTGCGAATTTTAATCCTTTATTAAGTGCTGTGATATGGTGAGGTGATAATGGAATTCCTGCAAGGTTAAATATCCCTACTGGTTGTTCTTCTTGTTCTTTTTCTTGCTTATCCATTGTTCTTCTTCCTCCTCTATTTCTTCTAAATTTGGCTCTTTTCTTTTTGTCCTTCTTGGTGTCATCGGATGGAACCATGTGGTTATTTCTCTGGTGTTCCTTCCTAAAAAAACCGCCTCTCTTGTATTATTATGTATCTCAGCTTGAATCGTTACAATATTTTCTCCTACAGGAGTCTCCACTGCTTCCAATGGTCTTCTTTCAGAAATCTTTTCAGTTATCCTCCCATTGTTACCTCCTACAGAAGTCACCACTTTTTCCTCTTGTCTTCTTCTTTCAAATATTTTATCGCTTTCTTTGTCTTTATATTTACCATACAGTGCCTTTCTCTTATCATGATTGACGGTCAATAACATTCTATGGTTTCTCTCATTTTGACCTACTGATCCTCTAGGATTTTCAAATTCTGTATTCTGTGTGTGCTTTATCTCCGATCCCTTTTTTCTTCTTTGTGGATCTCTACTGTTCACCTGGTGGTCTTCTTCTGTGATGTTTTGATGCCTTCTCCATCCGTCATTTAAACGTCTTTTATCATTTACTGGTATGTAGTTCGGATTTTCTCTTTCATAATGTCTTCTTGACTCCTGGTTTACTCTTCCGTTCCATTTATGGAGCAATAAAGGATCTAACAAATAATGAAAAGATCTGCATTAAACCAGCAGATAAAGGCGGGGGAGTAGTTATCATGTCGAGTGAATACTACTTAAAAGAGGCTATCAGATTACTAGAAGAACCCGATACATACGGGAAATTATCGGATGATCCATTGAATGGAATAAAGATTGAACTAAAAATTATGCTGGATAATGCCAGAGATATTGGAATCCTGAAAGAGTCCGAATATAGATTTCTTTCCATTCCCTTTCCAAGAACCCCTACCTTTTATTTTCTACCGAAGATTCATAAAGATCTTATAGCACCACCTGGCCGACCAATAATATCAGGGATCAACTCGATCACATCAAATCTGTCACAGTACATAGATACATTCCTGCAACCTTATGTGTCCAAGATAAAGTCACATCTTAAGGACACGACACAGATGATAAGGGAATTAGATTCTATCTCTTGGCAAGACAACTACATCCTAGTGTCCACAGATGTGACTTCGTTATATACGATCATTGATCATCAACAAGGCTGTGATTCCGTGAGTAATGCATTAAGGAAATATGGAGAACTGGAAGACAATCAAATCTCATTCATAATAGAAGGGATTGCTTTTATTTTGAAGAACAATTATTTTCTGTTTGAAGATCAGTTTTACCTCCAAAAGAAGGGAACAGCAATGGGGACGAAATTTGCCCCCAGTTTCGCCAACCTGTTTATGGGAGACTGGGAGGATAATTACATCTGGAATAAACATCCCTGGAATAATAACATATACAGGTATAAAAGATATATCGATGATGTTTTTTTCATATGGGAAGGTGAAATGGAAGACCTGCAAAAGTTCTTAGAATATGTAAACAAGAACACATGGGGTGTTAAACTTAACACTACCTGGAGCAAGACACAGATAGTATTCCTTGACCTTATCATCTATGTAGATTCCGGCACAGTTAAAACGAAAACGCACTTTAAAGAAGTAGACGTGAATAGCTTCATTCTTAAAGAGAGTTGCCACCTACCGATGTGGCTTAAGAACGTACCTTATAATGAATTCAGACGCTTGAGACGTAACTGCACAGATTCTAAAGTCTACAGAGAACAAGCGGAAGGAGTAAAGAAAAAATTTCTGATGAAAAACTATCAAGACAATGAAATAGAGGAGGCACTATGTAGAGTTGATAATTTAGATCGCGTTAATCTATTGAATAATAAAGATAAATCGCGAGCAATAAAATTAGGAGAAGAATTTCCATCAATTATCTTGAATTATAATAAAGAAAACCTACAATTAAAAAGGATACTTACAAGACACTGGCATCTTTTGAAAAAAGATAAAATTCTGGCCAGCAGTTTACCGGATAGACCGAAGATTATCTTTAGGGGCGCACCGAACTTAAGAAGAAAAATAACTAACAAACATCATAAAGGTAGAAATGCTACAACTATAACAAAGAAAAATGGCTTCTTCTATTGCCTGGACTGCATTTCATGCAAAGAAAGTAGGTTTAAACAAACAAAAGGCATATTTGAAGTTACCAACAAAAACAGTAAGAAAAAGATGGAATCTTTTAAAATAAAAGAACATATCACCTGCCAAAGCACTAACGTGATATACGTACTGGAGTGCCCATGTGGGCTCCAGTACGTGGGAAGAACAAAAAGGCAACTATATATTAGAATTAGAGAACATATGTTGAATATAAAGAAAGGCTATATGCAACATTCAGTATCAGCCCATTTTAAACAACATCATAATTCGGATATGAGCCTTTTGAACTTTAAGGGGATATGTAGAGTGAATAAAAACTGGAGAGGAGGAGACCATACTAAACAACTGGGCATTACTGAGATGAAATGGATATATCAACTAGATACGTTGCAGCCTAAGGGATTAAATGCTGAATTTGAGTTATGCCATTTTTTGGGATAAATTTCCCCCTTTAAGTGTTTTTTTTTTTTTTTTCTTTCTTTCCTATAAGGTCCTTAAATACTATGAATAAAGATCCCTTTTTATGGATACTATTTGAGATCTAGAATCTCTCATCTAATTATACCAAGCAGCGTTAGTGTAAGCTATAACATTAGGTTTGTTAGATTGCCCTAATATTTTACAATTTTTGATCCAAGCTGTAACATGGAAATTTCTTCAATCTATCAATAGGAGTAGACATAATGAGAGATCCCTATTCCAATATTACCATCTTTTTATAATAGATTTCTCCATTTCCCTGTCATCCTACGTCAAATAAATATGGCAGATAGAGTTAAACCTGCTCAGACAATCGTTACTATAGTAACGGGAGCATACACAAAATGGTAATGTGATGGGCCGATTAAATGATTAAGTGAAGAGTACTATTTTTTAGTTATCGAGTTTTGATATATTTTAACTATTTGAGCATAGAGAAGTTACATTTGCAACACCCATTCTCTGCCCTTTTTTTTTTTTTTTAACACTTTTGTAATTCTGTCTTCTTTTTCTTTCATATTTTCCGTCTTTTTTAACTAAATGGAAACGGCAGTTACATTTAAACCTGCTTGGGCGGGCGTTACTATGGTAACAGTAGTAAATAAAGAGGAATAATATAATATGCCGATCTAAATAAGGGATAACTTTCCTGAGCTGTTAAGTTCTGATACAGTGAAACTATTTTGTTTCAGAGAAGTTACTTTTGTTACACTCACTGTTTGATGTATTTGCCGGGTTCTAATTAATGCCGGCAAACCGCTATATAAGCGAACACAAAGACACAGACCTCATCCATTGAAAAAGCCGCCAAAGCGGAGAAACGCGTTTGGAGAGGTCTGACTCCCACCATTATCAGCCATCACTTGGATTATAAAGAGGACTTTTATTTGACTTATTTTTTCAGCACTTATACATCTTTGCTGACTCGGGACGCCGAGCATTTCAATAAGGTCTGGACTTTTTATGACTTTTTTATGGCTGTTTAATTATTTGTTATAGACGTATTATATGTGAGATTTAATGTTCTCTCTTGATATTAGTCTATCTTTTTATTAATAAATTTATCTGTTTATTTTTATCTTCTTTGAGTGTACGAGTAAAATCAGTTGTATGATTTACTAGGAGAGAAGGGTACATTTTATTTATGTATATGTATATATTATGTTAATTTGTTATTACATCCATATTTCTTAGATGTGTTTGCTAAATACCACATTTAATATTAACTTATACAATAATGAAATGTAAAGAAAAGAGAAGATGTATCAATCTGTACATTCAGAAGGCAGCCTCTGTGAAGAAGCACACTAAGCTTATAGTACATGTCACGTCTGAGGAAGCCCAGAATACGTGTGTGAAAAATGTTATGTCACGAGTGGGCGGAGCCAGGATTCGATACATGGAAATGACAAGAGAAGCCGGATTTGACTAAAACGCGCTTTTAGTGTGATTTTGTGCAATACAAACTCACATATATCTGAGTAAACAGTTTTAATCTTGGTATTAATAAATTTAACTTTAATACTGTTCCATTGGCGTGTTCCTGGTTTGTGTCTCCCACACAGTATTGCAGATCGTGCTTTGGTTTTACTGGAATATCCAATTGTGGGGGTTTTCCCTCTCCATAGGAGCCCTTGCCACCCAGAGCCGGGGTTGATTAGGCTCTGGGAAATGTGAGTGTAAATTCACAATATTTTATAATAAGTGTGCACAACTATAAACTTGATATCAGATGGTCTTCACTATATTTGCCTATATATGTTTTTCAGATGTTTTCCTGGAATTTTATTAGTGATATATGCAATTAACCCTGTGTATGTAATAATATTTTAGTGCAACACCATTTTAAGAATTGCTATCATCTACCACCCCCCTGGTCATCCTAGACTATTTATTGAGCACTTTTCTTCCTGGCTTCTCCACTTCCTCTCATCTAGCACTCATTCCCTTGCACTTAGGGATTTCAATATACCAATCAACAGCCCCAACTGTACTGATGCCTCTCGTCTGCTCTCTGTAACCTCCGCTTTGGCCTTACGCAATGGTCCAATTTAGCAACCCATACAGCGGAAAACACTCTTGATCTTGCGTTCACCAATCTCTGTACCGCCTCTAATCTCTCCAATATTCCTTTTCCTCTATTTGACCACCATCTGCTGACTTTTGACATCGGCATACCCAAGACCCAATTGACACCACCGTCTGAACATCAATCTCACAGAAACCTCCAATGTCGTGACCTAGAGCATTTCTCCACTAATCTTCAAACTCTCCTTTTACCTATCTCAAACTTCACCTGTCCTAGCTCTGCAACCTCCTTCTACAATTCCACCCTCTCCTCTCAACTAGACATCATGGCACTTCCTACATTTAAATGCAGCTAGCGCCCCCAACCACAACCTTGGCACACCAAGCTGACTCAATATCTTCAAAAATGCTCCAGAACTGCTGAACGCTGTTGGAGAAAGTTTCACTGTGCATCTGACTTTATCCACTATAAATGTATGCTGCGCTCATACAGCTTGGCTCTTTCCTCTGCAAAAGTAAATTACTTCAATACCCTTATAACCACACTCTCCTGTGAACCCAAACGACTATTTCACACATTTAACTCTCTTCTTTGCCCTATTGTTCCTCCTTCACCTACTAATTTGACCGCCTCAACTACAATCAGGGAAGAGATCTCTCATCTTTCTTCTTCCCCTTACAATACTTCCCCTAACCTCACTCCCTCTGCTGTTCTATGTTCATTCGCACCCACTACAGTGTAAGAAGTTTCTATTCTGCTCCAGTTCTCCTGCCCCACCACCTTCTCCCTCGATACAATTCCCTCACATCTCATCCATACTCTGTCTTCTTCTCTTTCTTTACCTCTCACTAAAATTCTCAATCTCTCTCTCCTCTGGCATATTTCCATCGCCCTTCAAACATGTAACTTTAACCCCAATTCTAAAGAAGCCCAAACTTTACTCTAACTCCCAGTCCAACTACCATCCTATCTCGCTACTGTCTTTTGCATCCAAGATCCTGGAAAGAGTTGTGAATGCAAGATTGACAGACTTCCTCCAGTCCAATTCTCTGCTAGACCAACTTCAGTCTGGTTTCCGTGCTAAGCACTGTGGAAACGGCACTGACCAAAGTATCCAATGATCTACTCACTTCAAAATCTCGTGGTCACTACTCTATCCTAATTCTCCTTGGCCTTTCTGCAGCTTTTGACGCTATCATCAACAGCTTCTTCTCATCCTCCGCAATATCGGTCTACAAGATATTGTTCTCTCCTGGTGCTCCTCCTACCTCCTACCTCTCCCAGTGCTCTTTCAGTATTTCTTTCTCTGGCTCTGCTTTTTCTCCCCAACTCCTCTCTGTTGGTGTGCCCCAAGGTTCAGTCATTGGTCCCCTACTGTGCTCCATCTATACTGCCTCCCTACTCATTAGCTCCTTTGGCTTCCAATATCATTTCTATGCAGATGACACACAAATCTATCTGTTCTCTCCTGATCTCTCTCCGTCCATCTTGACTAGTGTCTCTGACTGTCGCTCTGCTATTTCTGGATGGCTGCCCACTTCCTTAAACTCAACTTGACCAAAACTGAAATTATGTTCTTTCATCCCTCTAGTGTTGCTACTCCTGTGTCTGTCTCCATCCAAGTCAACGGTGCTACCATCAGCTCCACCACGCAGGCTTGCTGCCTAGGTGTTCTCTTTGGCTACGAGGTATAGGGCTCAATTTAAAATTCTGTTTCTTGCTTTCAAATCTCTACATAATGCTGCTCCCACCTCCCTCCCTATTACACAAGTATGATCTGCCTAAGCCCTTACGCTCTGCTGAAGATTTGCTTCTATCTGTCCGTACTCCCACCTCTGATGCTCACCTTCAAGACTTCTATAGGGCTGCACCGCTCCTGTGCAACTCACTTCCCTCCTCCGTTAGATGCTCACCCAGTCTCCACTCCTTCAAAAAAATCTGTAAAAACCCACTTCTTCATAAAAGTGTATCAATGAAACTGGCTCCACACACACAATCACAGGCATCACAGTGCGCTCACAATCATACAATGTGGCTGCCTATGCCGACAACCTTCTACTGACAATCACCAACCCAATAGACTCTACTACACTTCCTAGACAAATATTCCAAAGTTTTGGGGTATAAGCTAAACTTAGACAAGACTGAAATGTTAACATTGTACATCACACCGGAAGACAGAACCAAACTGAGCAATACATATGCATTCCACTATAAAACCTCCCGCATACCATACTTGGGCATCAACCTACCAGCAGAATTACATCAAATCTACACTCTCAACTATACTCTGATGCTACAACGAGCCACATACTATCTCAACAGATGGCAGATGTTGTCCCTGTTGTGGCTTGGACACATAGCTTCGGTAAAAATGAACCTACTGCCCTGTTTCCTCTACCTATGCCAAACCCTTCCCATCCCAATCCCAACCCCAACTTTAAATACTTCCAAAAGCAAATTGACAAATTCATATGGGCAAACAAACAGCCTAGAGTTAAACGATCGACCATGTACATCCCCAACAGTATAGGGGGACTAGGATTGTCCCACTTCCAATACTATTATTATGCGGCGCAACGCACCCAAATTCAAAATCTGCACTCCCCAATAGGAATCAAACAATGGGTAGATCTAAAACATGACCTCTTTGGCTTTGCTTTCCCATCTCTCTACATCTGGGTACCAAGGAAATCCCGCCGTATGCCACCTCCCATACCCCAACCCCTCACCAACTCCATAGACATATGGAACAAAATCACCAAGAAATTTCACATCATAAACAACCCAACACCAATGATCCCTATTCTGCTCAACAGGGCATTCCCCCCGGGCATGACGCCTAAAGATTTTGCACACTACGCCAAAATGATCTCTATAGGTTATATCTTTTTTGCACGGGAGGATGTATAATTCCATACAATGACTTACCACAACATAACTCAGCATACAACACCCATTACTTTTTTAGAAACCTACAAATAAACTTCTTCCTAGAACACACAGAAAACAACCAGGACATTGGCCACCACCAAACTCTGATTTTTTGAACGAGCCTGCATCCATAGTCCTGTCCGCAAGGGTCAGATCACTGACAACTACACACTCCTAATTATTTTATTCGGGGCCAATACAAACCATTGTGTAGAAATCTATTCACAAACCGGACTTTACATAGGACACGAGGCCATGCGTTTAGACTGGAAGAAAGAAGATTTTGTCTAAGGAAAAGGAAAGGTTTTTTTTACTGTAAGAACAATCAGGATGTGGAATTATCTACCTGAAGAAGTGGTTTTATCAGAGTCCATATAGATGTTCAAACAGCTACCAGATGCATGCTTGCAAAAACAGAATATTCAAGGATATAATCTCTCAATGTAGGGTAATAACTGCTTGATCCAAGGATAAATCTGACTGCCATTCTGGGGTCAAGAAGGAATTTTTTTCCTAGCTTGTTTCAAAATTGTGCTTCAAACTGGGTTTTTTTGCCTTCTTTTGGATCAACAGCAAAAAACAAATGTGAGGAAGGCTGAACTTGATGGACGCAAGTCTCTTTTCAGCTATGTAACTATGTAACTATGTAACTATGTATATGGCTTTAACTAGCTAATGGAGTTTGAGGTTTTAAGAATGTGCACCTGGGCAGCATATTTTTGAGACAACGAAATGAGACAACTAACGTTCCTTTTTGAAACTTTAAAATATTTAGTAATGGTGATTAAACTATTCCTACTGCTTACAGTTTGCTCTGAATCAGTTTGTTTCCCAGACACTTACACTGTAAATAAAGCCAATATTCTACATATTTATTTATGTAGTCTGACAAATCATGCATTTTAGTTTACATGTGCAGATATACTAAAGTCATCTAACCTCAGCATACTATTTAATTAGTAAGTACCAAAGAGTAATCACTGAACCAGTGCAGCACACATCAGCTACATCCCCCCTTTGTTAAGACTGTACGATAAGAGGTTTTTAAGTGATGCCATTAGGCTTTGTAAAGTATCTGATTGACTCTGTACACAAAGCCTTGAAGTGTGATATCATACTCTTCGGAATTTTGCTTAACCAGCCAAGCTGCAAGAATGCTACTCACTCCCATCCAAAATAAAACATAAGATATATAAAAATGTACCCACCATTTGTACCACAAGCTTTCATTCTTGTCTTTGAGTAGTAGGAGAGGGAGTGGCATCCGTTGGATCCCAGGTAAGAAGTCAAACAACTATGTAGTTGTTATGGTGCTTGGAGTGTTCCTTTACAGTTTTGTGTCACTCGTGTGATAGAAACATGGGACATCTTCACCTTGATGGAGATCGCATGACTGCTTACTCTCAGAGTGTTTTTTGCTTACAGCTATATTGTATAGAATGTTGTGTATCTGTTTGGAAGTAAGTTTTTATGATAATGTAATGTATGGTCGTCCATGAGTGCTTTTCCTTTACTTGGTTTACTGGAATGTTCTTTTAAAGGGGCACTATAGGCATGCAGTGTCCCGGCACCCGTAACCCTGGAAATGTAATTATTGCAGATTTTAATAAACAGCAATAATTACTTTGGAGGGTTAACTCCTCCTATAGTGGCTGTCTCCCAGACGTCCACTAGAGGGACTTCCGGGTTGTTAGGCGACTTTTGGGCGCATTACTGATGCTGGATGTCCTCACGCCATGCATGAGGACATCCAGCGTCACCCGAAACCCCTATGCTTTGCTCTGGGGTTTTTCTAATGTGAGCGGGGCCATTGCCCATATGTCTTCCCCGCCAGCTGATGTCGGCAGAGGAGAAGAGCAAAGACGGACTCCGAGCCAACACTGAGGTCAGTAACTGAAGGAGTTTTTAACCCCTTCTGCACCACAGGGAGGTGCTGAGCACTATAGGGAGCTATAATGCCAGGAAAACAACTTTATTTTCCTGGCACTATAGTGTTCCTTTAAGCATATTCATGAAATAGATCTCACACTTATTGCACCTATACACTTTCTGATCACAGCATAAGACTGTTTCTCTAGAAATGTTAGGGAAAAACTACCAACAGTAATTTACGCTTAACATTGCTAAAAACAAGATCTGTAACTTCACTACATGCAAGTGTGTCAGAAACAATGTTGGACACTTAGAGACCTTTTCATGGCTTACAACACTAGTGAATATAGTGATATATTTTATACACACAAATATAAACATGCAATCACTGGCAAGCATTCATATAATAGTGTACTCACGCACCTTCTGAAAATGTAATACTATTTGAAATACCTTGATATGGTTTTTCTGAAGTTTGAGTGTTCTCATAATACATTTACCATTATTATTAACTAGCACTAGTGTATCAAAAGTGCAGTCAATCACAAAAGTATCCACAACAAACTTCTGGTCCAGAAATAGAATGTCCCAGGGAATCAGTGTATAATAAAATCTTGTCGCAATGTCCAGATGAGCCAACTACAGAAGCATGACAAAGAGCTAATCATTATTAGTTCAAAAATCACTTACAGATTTTGTAATCAGTATACCGCTTTTTACAGTACTAACATTTCTACCTTCTATCTTGTCATCCCAGCAAATTCTTAATATTCTATGAACTGAAGATTGGATTAGTGTTTTTGCCATTACCATCAATAATAATTTAGAAAATCATGTCTGTACCAAAATGTACTAAATACTCTGGTACTGAAGTTTACAAAAACCCAGTTCTGACTATGTTTATTGTGATGCCTTAGCATGAAGCCTGATCTTTTTTCTGTTTTCATGATGTTTTTGTTTTTGCTTTGACTGTTTGAAAAGTAAACTTTGGAACACAACAGGAGTCTTGATGTCCATCAACTAAATATTATCATTGTCTCAGTTTATGCCTTATGAGATTATCACTGCAAATATGCTGGATGTTTGTTCTGGATTTCATCCCAGCTATTCACATATAATTACTCATGTAATAGTGCAGCCTCTGCACCCTGTTATTAGTTTAATCAAGTTTCAAATGCATTGAGAAATTGTAGATTTTAATTCATTTAAGCGTAATGCATTTTACTACTGTAAAATATCCTTATCTGCTCATATCTCTGGATTTAATCTGTAAAACAAAAAAACATGAAATAGAAAATTTGAGCTGCAACATGAATGCATGGTGGCACTTGACTAAACGCAATAAGGCTCAATTTCAATGTTTGACAAAACTAGTATTCAGTAAGAATTGGACAGGGCTTGTGAAAAATGATGTGGAATTATATAAAACAGTGGGACCAGTCCAATCAGTATTAAAGGCACTGTTGGCAACATAACCTCTTAAACAGATTGAAGTTGTTATGGTTACTGGAGTCCTATGGCTAATTTAATCACAATCTGAAGCCTGACCTCCAATGACTAAATGATGGAGGCAGAGCTATCTCTCTTTCAAGTTTTACCAGGTGTAGAAGGCAGTTATAGGCTGAGAATGTCATATGAGCAATCTCATATGAGCCAATCACTGCCCCAATCCGTGGTATAAATTGGTATTGTGCGAGGCAGAAACATAGCTGCACCTCCAATATATGTTATCTGGATGCCAGACTGCCAGGGGCCGAATATCTCTGCTAAACGGTGAGTAAGCCATTTAGTAGTGATGCATGATCGAGCATTCACAGACTATAAGTACTATAACCACTTCAATCCATTGAAGTGGCTATGGCAACTACAGTATTCCTTTAAATGGTTTTAATTCAATATCCTTGACCTCCCTTTTTTGACACCATACACTGCTATTTTTCCCCACATTGCAGCCTTGCAATTTTGTAAATTAAAAACGCAATAAACAAATTAAGTAATCAAACATTATTTCACCTCACATTAAAACAAACACTTGGAAGACAGATGTGAAGTATTGATGTTATAAATACAAGACTGTAACAAATTATAAATTCTACATCATAAATTAAAACTTAACAGATATTTTGGAATATATTTTTCTACCTTAGCCAGTGTTACCTAAATTCACAGATTGCTATATACTGAGAAATTACTTGACATGTTTTTCCTTTACAGCTTGATAACAATTAAATATAAAAAAAAAAAAAAAAATAGAAAGTCTTTTTAAAATATTTGACCTGAAATAAATCGAGAGTCAATTAATAAAATTGAGTAAACTGACAGAAAACATCTACATTATTTGACATATAAGATGTTTCTATACTAAAGGAAGCAGTTTTGAGAACCCAAGGGTTTAGGTTGATGTTGATTAGGGATAAATTAATCTGTCCACTCATTAAGGTTATACACTAAAACAGGGTATTTTTCAAAAATTATTGAGTTGGAAACTTTTTTAAAGGCATAATTGATTGCACAGCTTCCTGCAGTTCTAAACTGATTTTGGAGTTAAGGTGATGCTAAAGCTCAGCTCCCAGCATCAGTAGAGAGCAGACAGAACACAGATTGATCCCAGCAGTGAGGGAGATGTCTGCACTGAGGTCTACTCAATTAAATATTCAGAGCAGGCGCTTGCTGGCAGGTTCTGGTGAGAGATGGGTGATCGGTGCACCCCCTGCTACTTGTCAATTTGGGTGGCCTGCCCCCCACCCCATGGTTATAATGCCACTCATGCCTGCATTTGCATAGATAGTAAGTGTGTGTATGCATTGTTTGCCCTTCATTCTGATATCTGGAGCTTTTTGGTTTTAGCATCACACTGGTCTAAAAGGATTCAAAACTTTTTTTTTGCTGGTGGGTGCACGGGAGACACAATAGGGTACAAAAGGGTATAAGTAAAACTGGAGTCATAAGGGGGAACAATAAACAAAAAAAGATACACAACATGGGAGATAAAAAAAAACATTAAGGGGGTAAGACATTTTTCTAAATTTCTAGTTAAAATATGTGTACCTTATATTCTGAAAAAAATGAATCTCACTTCTTTTTGCATATATTTATACTATATATTTTTCTTGTTATTTTCTATCAACGGAGTTACATTGACGGAGTTACATTATTAACACACTGTGGTGGGTGACCGGGAGTTTCCAGTTGAAAGAAGAACACACATGAGGGGATTTATCCTGGCAAAACCGGTGCTTTTCTGTGTGCAAAGTCATATTTGTATTGGGATATTCTACTGGTTTCAATATGAGTGGACATTGTTTAGGATTTTTCCCCAGAATAACACCCTTTGATTAATCTTACCATAATACTAATATTCTAATTTGTTTGAATTACTATATTTTTGAGGATTAGCCCTCATATATTTTAGGGTGATTTGTTATTTTTGACATTTTAAGTTAATTTTATGTGAATTGTTAAGTGTTTGTTTTATAACATGTGTGCACTCAGGAGCAAGAATTCCCCCCCCCCCCACCCTAACAATTATTATTACCCTATAATGAATTGTGTCAAAACGTGTGTGTCACGATTCGGGGAACCCAACACGCTGGCACACACACACACAAAAGGTGCCGTACCGGACCTTAGAGTGGCCGGGCTAAGCACACACAGAATAGTCAGAAAACAAGCCGAGTAAGGGGAACCAGAAGACAGAATAACGTGAAACGAGCCGAGGTCAAAGGGTAGGAGAAAGTCACAGAGTCAGTTAAACAAGCCAGAGAGTACGTAACCAGAAGCACAAGGTAAGTAGCAATACTAGCAAGCAAAGACCACAACAGGGCAGGGAGGAAAAGGAAAGGTAAGTATTTAAACCATCAGGTTAATTCTGATTGGATAATTTCCAATCAGAATTAACAATCACACGTGGGAGATATTTAGACCTCCCACTGTGATTGAGGCACTGTGCCTTTAACGCCGGGTCAGGTGACTGACCCCGGCGTGTATAAACCTGGGCGGTCTCCCAGCGTGCAGCGTCATGCATGCTGCCGCTGGGGGACGTGGAGGGAACGGCGGGCGGCATCCGAGGCTGGAAGGATGCCGCTCGCCGTACCCACGAGGCAGAGGGGACCGCGGACGGCTGGAGGGTGAGTACTGCGAGCGGAGTGCAGCCTCCCCTCGCAGCCGCCCGCGGGAGCCTGACAGTGTGCAAATGTACAAGTAGATAAATACCTTAAAATTGAACATGTCTCTCTAACTTGAAGGAATGCACTCATACAATCTCAAAATAAACAGATATATGCAACAGTATAGTCAAAGTTTAAGCCACATTACCCTGACATCTTGAAAAAAAGAGTCTGCTAATGTAGCTGAAACATTGACTGTTTGCTGTTCACAACTGCTTAAATTAAATATATATATATATATTTTTTATTTTGAAGTAATGTAGGATTTACATTGTATATATTTTGTATATTTTTGTACCAGGGAAACAAAATTGGGAGACCGAATGTGAAGCAATCATTGCATATATGCTATGTATTTATGTGACTGATATGTGTATGAATTTATATAATCATGATATCTAGGTATTTATGTGATTGTTGAGTTTGTATAAATGAGTGTGTATACATTATATGCAAAATACTTCATAAACTATGTCATACCCAATCACACATGCACTGTTAATGACACACCCTCTCTCAATATAAGAGAAACTCAATGAAACACACAAGGGCACATATTCACTGACATACTTTATCAACTACACAGAGACTCAATAAAACACACTGGTACACACTCACTGCCACACACTCACTCTATGGCACAGAAACTCATTGACATGCACACTGACACTTACTGGTATGGATAACTCCTAATTGACACTGAAACTCAATAACACACTGATATACACTCATTGACATGCACAATTAGTGACACACACACTGACACACATTTGCACTCCTACTTATTCTATTTGTTTATATAGTGCCCAATCCCCCTTCATTCTGTCTGCTAGGTCACAGTATGTTTCTGTGCCTGGCCACACCCTTTCGTGCCCCACCAGTGAGTATCAGCATTTCGACTGCTGGGTTCTATCACAAATCTTGGTTGTCTTCAGAATGTGCATTGTGAGGGAGTATTTGGCAGTTCCTGCTCCATCACAATTTCTCTGCCTCACATTACTGAACCCTCAGATGCACATATTCTTCACTTCTCACAATTCACCGATAAGCAGACCTGAAACTAAACCAACCCACAGAGAAGTCTTCTAGTTTTCCAGCAGGCCAGTCTGGTCCTGCACCATTGATAATTCTGTTCTTGTGGCTTTAATGGCATCAATATAAGAAGTATGAGTGTTCATTCACTCCAAGTGCATAGACAAACATTTACCCTTATTAAATCTCATCTTCTATTTGCAACCTAATCTTTACAAACAGCCAGAGGACATTGAGTAGGTTAAAAATTTCATAACTGCTGCCAACTATTTCTACAACATACCCCTGGTACATTTAAAATGTTTCTCTCTGAGATTATGTGTTTACAAAGACAAGTATGTTAGTTATTACAGATACAACTTGATACCTGTATTTTGACAGAGTATTGATTTCAATAGTTGTTAAAAGCTGCCTGAAAATTTTAAAGTTTACAGTGAAAGTATCCAATATACTGCTGAGTTAATTGCATTATTTGATGGAACACATCAAGCATTAAAAGAAAGTCTGTGCGATGAGAGGGCTTAATTATATTCAATTACTATCATGCATGTTTGTTAATGGCTTGGTTAACATCCAGAGAATTTTACAAACAAGGGTGCTATTTGATTTGTGTTGGAACTTGCAAGAGGTCAGACACAACTGCACTTTTATGTCTTATGTGTCAAAATTGAGTTCAGGCAGTTATTTGGAGTAGCATAGCCACAAGGCATGAGAACAATGGCAGAATCCGTATGTCAAGCGTTTTTCTGTCACTGCTAATAAGACATTTTGTGAATTGTAAAACCTTTTATTGGATCAATATTAATGTTATACGTGAACTTTTTTGTACTTAATTTTTAGGAGCACAGAGGTCTGTTTTCAGATGTGACCTTGTCAATAAAGTCATACTAAAGTAAAAGGTATAATGTTTAGTGGCACCTAGATACTCACTGATAATATTCAAGGACAGAACTTGTAATAACCATAAAACAAATATATGTTATTGTTTTTTTTCATAAGCTGAATATCTCCTCTTGAGTTAAATACATGATATATTTATGTGAATACTTGTTGCAAAACAGTAAACACTTTATATAGAAAGACATAATTGAAAGATTAGTTAGAACAAAATAACAAGAAAAAGAAAAATATATTAAAGAGCAGAACTGCAGCTAGAGGGCTAAATTACAAACCACTGCTGGATGGATGTTTATGGGATAAGCAAAGTTCCTTCCTGGTCTAAGGGCTGTTACCTATTTAAAATGAAGAGGCTACAGCAAATTTAAAATTATTTTTACAATTGTACAAGCTGGATTTGAAGGCAGGACTGCTATTCTGTACTCCAAACATACATGACCTGGCATAAGGATCATGAAACGTTCCTTCACCTGTCAAAAATGACCTACCAAGCACTCAATAAACCCTTCTGTAACAAACTATTTAATTCCCCTACTTTAACCCTTTGTGTCACTATACCCCACTCCCTCTAGCATGTAAGCTCATCGAGCAGGGCCCTCAACCCCCTCTGTTCCTGTACGTCAGTGGTCTGATCTCAATTATGTGTCTGTTAGTCCACCCATTGTACAGCGCTACGGAATTTTTTTGGCGCTATATAAATAATAAAATAATAATAATAATAATGAAACCTGGTCATATGCTCATATGAAACAAGTCAAGTAATCTGATAAACCATTGCTAACATTGTTTACAACATTGATGAGTTATGTTTAGAGAAAACAAAAGGTTATCTTCAACTCACATCAAATAATAATATATGCGGTAATCTTGGGAGTCATTAGGTACAAATATTGCTCGCAGTAGTAATATAACTGCAAAGAAATACAAGGCTATTTTATAGAACCAAGGGAATTCTAGAATGCAAACAAAGTCCCACCATAATTGTCCCATATAATAGCACATAATGTTGTCAATAATACAGCTATGCAATTTAAGTGTCTGCATGAAAATCAGGATAAAAACAAAAGCCTTAAATGCCATCCCAAATAATGGGATCTAAATATCGATACTTTTATGAACAATTCTAGAATAACGTGCAATATAGATGTTTACTTACCGTACTTAATTCTTCTAGAATGGTCCAATGAAATGGATTTTCTGCCACATAGATGGAATCCGTTCAGTTTCCTACTCTATATGCTCTTCTCTGGTCTGTTTGTTAATGTACTTTTTTTAGATTATTATGTAATTTTACTTATAAGATTCAGATAATGTGATTTGTATGTCTCTATTTCAGAGCAAACCGTCCTTGTTTGCTGTAGTTGATCTTGATGGTCATAAGAGTGTTAACTTGTTGCTTGTATTTTTAGAAGTGGTACACTTTCCTTCTCAAATACTTGAGTGTAGTTTTTTTTTAACTATAGTTTTAACTTGTTTTATTGGTACATATTGGTATATATACTTACCTTGCAGCTTTTTTTTTTTTAAAGTGGATGTTTTCATTATTATACAGTGCACATAAATACTTTTTGAAGTGAGACATGCAATCCCTTATGCATCATGGATATGATTAAAATATTGTTTAAGAGAGAATATCCATTATTTCACCATAGTAGCTTAACAGAATACAATAGAAAAACTGTAGAAACATAGACAAAACAAAACCAATAGCATAATAAAGCTAGAAATGAGAATAGGAAATGAGGCAAGGGTAACCCTTTTAAATTATTCATTTTGTTTCAATATTCCCCATTCTGGGTAATATGTGATTTTAATAACACAAGTATTTGTAAATGGCAGTAGTTCATGACGCTTATATTGTTAATGTTTATTGCTCAGCACTTTTATGATTATTTGTTCATCATTTTTCTTCAATATGGCTTTTTAAATTTATTTTGAAATTATATATTGAGTATACTTTGTTTATGTTTATATGTATTGTCAGGGACGTATTAGCCGCGAGGCAAATAAGGCATTTGCCTTGGGCGGCACTTTCGAGGGGGCGGCAAAAAAAGCCACCCCCAAATGCCCAGGCAAATGTCTTGTTAGCCTAGCGGCTAATTGACAATCCAGGCGAGCGGGCGGCGCTGGCGAGGGAGCACTGATTTGTGAGCTGTCTGCTCAGCTTCCTCGGCGTGCAAGGGAGCTGAACAGGAGGATCAGTGCTCCCTTGCCGCCTGCAGTCACCGGCCGGCCGCCCAGCAGCCCAGCAGCCCCACTGGACCCCAGGGAAACGAGAATCCACCCCAGCATTCCCAAAGGTAAGGAGGCTGGGGGGATTGAATTAAAAAGAAATGTGAGTGTGTGTGTGTGTCTGTTAGAGTGTGTGTGTGTGTCTGTTAGTGAATGTGTGTGTGTCTGTTAGTTAGTGACTGTGTGTGTCTGTTAGTGAGTGTGTGTGTCTGTTAGTGAGTGTGTGTGTCTGTTAGTGTGTGTGTGTCTGTTACTGTGTGTGTCTGTTAGTGAGTGAGTGTGTGTGTCTGTTAGTGAGTGAGTGTGTGTCTGTTAGCGAGTGTGTGTGTCTGTTAATTTGTGTGTGTCTGTTAGTGAGAATGTTTGCGTGTCTGTTAGCTAGTGTATGAGTGTCTGTCAGCGAATGTGTGTGTGTATTTAGAAGGTGGGGAAGGGGGTGTGGAGGGGGCTGAGTTTTGTCATGCACAAAACAAGGATACACCTCTGTGTATTGTACTTACCCTTTTTTTCAATAAAGTTTTTTTATTTAAACATACGGAAAAAAAGATACAAAAACAATAAAAGCCCTTCAAACAGTGTAGTTCCATGCTTGGTTCATTCATGTTAAACTCAGCATTTCTTTGGGGAAATAGCATTTATAGTTTGCAATTATAGTTTCAAGAAATAGAAATGTTTCAGCCAGATGGATAGATTTAGTAGCTGAAACAGTTACACTGTTTTATGCAGCCTCTTACACATTTATATTCTATTGGCTAGGATTCCCCCCTCAAACGTTTAGCCTTATTTGATCCAAAAACATTCTCATAGCAATAAAGCAAGGTCAGCTGTGTTTAATATATCTGATTATTAGCCAAATATACCTTGTGAGTGAGTTTTCTTTGCTTGGATGTCGTTTGCAGTGTTTCTTTTTAGCATTTAACACTGGGCATCTGACCCCGCTACCAATTTTAGCTGTTAATGGAAACTTCACCTCATGCAAAGATAAGATGAATTTTTGGCAGCTGTGAAAGAATAGAATGAGTATGAAAATCTGGATAAGAATCACAAAAGAGAAAGCATCTGTACCTAAAGAGACAGTCAGCTGTTTTTTATTATACACCAACCCTTCATTTATTACAAAAAGGGTAGCCAAGAGACAGAATCTGAGAGTACTGTAAACTGAAAAGCAGAAGGCCAGCATTGGCTTGATAAATGCCGGCTTTCTTGTGAGTTATTTGAGTTGAAGAGATATCTAAGAGTTGTGTAATACTGATGGGATCAGAGTGATAGAATAACTCATGAAAAGCTTTAGACGGATCCGCTCTACTGCTGTGCTTTTTATTTGTGCTGTCCAAACAACCATTTCATCCCCCAACGCCTTAAAACCTTTATGTTTTCCTATCTTTAAAATATAAATACATTTTGATGCAATCTCGCAAAATAAGCAGATTTTATTAAAATCTCCCAAAATAAACAGATTTTATTAAAAATATGGGGTTTTTCTTTACTAGGAAAATAAAAATTATATGAAAACAAGGGTTCACTTAAAATGAAAATGCCTCAAATAAAGAATCTGGGTGGGATGTTGCTTGTTCACCCTTCACTGTAAGTCACAAAGTGCATGCTTAGATCTCAAACATGTATATTTTAAATATAAACATTCACTGCATGACCCCGAGGGAAAAAATATATTTTCTAAGGGAAAATTGTTTGGTGTTATTTTTTTAATAACGCTAACAAATGAGGTGTAAAAATAGCTAATGTAGAATTGTTACTGAGGAGTTTTTTTTTTATGTCTGCATGTGTTTATATATTGTATATATCGTATATGTATATATAATTAAAAAGGTGTTTTATTTCCAGACTGTTCCATAGATTAGAAAACTACTTCTGGTAAAACATTTCATTAACTGCACATTTATGTGAGAGTGTGAAATAAGGGGTTTGCTCACTAAATACTGATGTGAATTAAAAGCCAAATTGCATACATTTTTTTACCAAAAAATCAAAACAAGCTATGATTAAAACAAGCTATGAGTTGGATATTATTTTTAAAAAATCAACTAGTTTGCTCATTGCTGACTCCTCCACATGTCTTGCTTTGTTCTATAGAACAATTCTGCTATACCCTGCTGTAGAAGGTGGTAAGTGGCAGATACAGCCATTAGCCAGCTCCCAACAGGGCAAACCATGCTAAGCCAGTTTGAACTCTTACCATGGGACCGTAGCCCCTAAAGAAGACTGTAGTAGCTAAGGTGCTTGACAATTTTTTTTTGTAGGAGTTCTTGTGGGTGGCAATAGTTGCTAGCTTTCTGCTAAATTCAGTCATACCTGTTATCGAGCAAGAAACTCTGATAAAGAGCCCTCCACTGAGTTAATTTTCTACAATGAAAGGAAGCATTATTGCATATAATCACCTGTTATTCTTACTTCAGAATTGTTAATCCATATAAAGTGCCCTGTATAAAGTACCATTAGATGAGAAGAGAATAAATAAAGTAAGGAATACTTTGAATTCTATACACATTTACTTTCTTTATAGAAACAGTCCAATATTTTTTTTAGGTTTCATGTTAAATGTCTGGCCACTTCTTTACTTTTACACCATTTCATGAGTTTACATATTTGCTAATTAACCATGAACAAAGAAAGGATATCTGTATATATTTTCATAAACATGTGTGTATATGACTAGCTCAGGTTCTGGCATTCCTTTCTGTTTTTTGTTGTGGGGTGATTTTACAAACTTTTCCCTCTGTTCTGTTGCTAGGTTAAAAGACGCAAGTGATTTAAATCATATATTTCATGACATCAGGTGTCAAGTATTTCCATGAACACAGCAGTGTGCTATGATATTATTCTCTCTCTCAAAAGAAAAAAAAACATGCTACAGACAATGCAACTGTGATATGGTTATTTGAAATCTGCATTTATTGTTTCACTGGGTTTATTTGTGTCTTGTATCAAGATCAAATAGTTGTCTAAACTGAAATGAAATTATTTATTAATTGGTTAATTTATTTAGTTACACTTTATTTATTTACTAAATAAACTCATTGCAGTGGATTCAAATAAAAAAATACAAAAATAAAAATGTAACCAAAATAACTAAAATAGGCAAACCATGAATAATGCTAAGAGTGGAATATTCTCCAAATCAGCATTTTCTGCCTTAAATGGACACTCCAGACACAATGCAGGCACCAAAAACTCAACTCTAACCCTTTTTATGTGCATATTGTTTTTAACTGACTTGGTGCCCCTCCTCCTAATTATAAAAGCTAAACCTAGTTAAAAGGTTTAAACTTAACTGAAATCCAACACCAGGCAAAGCTACCAGCGCTCTTATCCATGCCTCTTCCATCGTCACAGCGTCCCTCGCATGGTCCAATCAAATGCTTCTCTTAGATATTGGAGCCGGGGACAGGAGGGAATGGGGGTGGACAGGAGAGAAAGGTTAGGTTTGAAACAATAAATAAGTCTTATACAGGCTCCTGCCACCATGACCAGTTTTAAAAGCACAAGGGATTGTGCTGGTTGGAATAATCCTTTATGTCAATTTGAAAGGATTTGCACCTTTTTCATATTGCATTTTTCTTCCTTTTAACAACTCTAGTTTTAATAAAAAATAAAAATGTCTTGCAACATTCTGCAGTGTAATTACCCACCTTAGTCACATCCCGGTCCTTCACAAAGCAACTTCCCTTTTAGTCATGCTTTGAATACATATTCAGCTCAGCCAGTGCAAGATCAGTGTGAGCTGACTTGCCGACACTACTTGGCCCCACAGTCAATTACTGTCCTCTAATTAAGTGCCCCCCTTAGTGCAGCATTGACATTTTATACCAGTGACGGCACACCCTTTTAAGCTTGAGTGCTCAAACTGCAACTATAAACAAACTTCGTTATCTCAAAGTGCCAACACAGCAAATAAAAATGAAAACAGGAGTCAGGCCGGGTGCCTATGACTGAGTGATTATTTTAATTTAGCTGCATTAATAAAATAAAATGGAAAAATGTTTTGCCCCATTTCCTACTTACCTTTTTCTGCAGAAATTAGGCTTTCTTCCATAGAGGTCTAGTGGGAGCTAATAATATTTCCCTGGTGGTTGACTGGAGTTTAAAATCCTTGATAGTCAGGTGGTGGAGTGCATACTCTGTATCTGACCATATCACTCACCCCTTCTGATAAGGCACTCAGTGAGGAAACCAGAGAACAGGCTTGGAATACCAGTGACTGCGCTGAATCCCTAAGTGCTGAAACGGCAATGGAGTGATTACAATCATCTGCACCAGGAAGAAGTTCATTCCCTCTACCACTTGACCACGAGTGAATGCTTTTTTAATTTATTATACTGACGATTTTGATGGGGCAGCAGTATCCTCGTACACTGTACCTTATCCATGCCAGTCTGCCCTAAGATGGCTACCTTGGACAACTTACAGAATTTGTGTTTCCCAGAGTACTCATATTGCCAGCAAAAAGGCCACTGTAAAACCATTGCGGCATCCTATTGTACAATGCTGAGGAATTTGTTGGTGTTTTATAAATAATAATAATAATAATAATATTGTGGGCTATAGGTTCACCATCACTGTTGTTTATAGATACGAACAGGATATTTATTTCCCTTCTAGGGAAAACAAGTCAGCAACTCAAATCACAGGTATTTCTCATTGGCTGTGCTACATTGTTTACTTTGAAATCAAGAAGACATTTTGTGAAAAGGGAAGGTGTGGCTGAGGCGATGGAGTTATGCTGAGGAAAGGTGCAACATATTTTTCTTTTTTTTAACAAAACTTAAGCAATATGAACAGGGCACAAAATACAGCATGAATATTATAGACTACTAAATATCAACTTGAAGTGGTTTGAACAGACTTATGAGAAAATAATAATAATGAAGACATTCCTATTATCGTAATGTAAACCTGTTGCAGGATTGCAAATGTTTTCTTGATAACAAATCCCACATGTAGGATATCATTTCAAGGTGCTCTATTACAAATAGTTTGCAGTTCCTGTCTTCAACTGTCCGTCACAAATAAAGGCTTCCAAAATGAGCAATATAAACACATACAAATTTTCCAATAAAACAGCAAATTGGTGAGAACTGAAATCTGTTTTTTCAATTTAGGCCAAAGTGGCTGCACTGCTAAATTTCTCAGGTTTGTTGAGTTTTTTCAATTTGACTATTTTTACCTGAAATATGTTTTTGTTCTCTACAATTTAATCTTTAGTAAATTAACTCTATATTTAAAGAAAAGACATCACAGTGTTCTTTATTTAAAGGAAACTATAGTCCCGAAAAAAGCAATTGTTTTTTCGGGACTGTAGGTTCCAATCTGTCACTGTGACCACTGTCCACACCCCTTGCATGATAAAAATTAAAGTAAAAAAAATAATACTCACCTACAGTGCAGAGACTTCTCTGCTGCAGCCACCAGTTCTGTGTCTTAAAACATCAGCATGCCGGTTGATGCCTTTCGCAATCTTGCCAATTGGTGGATGCGATTTGCACTTGCGGCCAAATATTGCATTTCTCCAATCAAGTGCTATGAGCAGCATTTAATTGCAGGGTCGAGTATTACTTGCGTCTGGAAGCAGAAACATCTCTAGTGACTGTCAGGCTATCAGGTGCAAGCAAAATGTAGAGATTGGGAGAAAACATCTTTAAAAAAAGGCACCTTCCTCATCTGTCATTCCATTCTCCTGCATAGAGTCACTATAGACCTCTGTGTCAAAGAACCTCTGTGTCATGCTGCTTTACAGCACAGCAACCACAGTGCATGTCCTATACACTGCACCTAGTGCTTGAAGAGGAGTATAGGAATGGAGTGTTTGATGTGGTTCCATTCACACATTAGCATGATGGCAATTAAGTCAGCATGTTGGCATTATGGAGGATTACCACAAAAGAAAGGAAAACCCCCACTCAGTTGAGCCACAAGGTGCTTAGCCGATGGAGGGCCAGCAAATCCATTGCATCTAATACATCCAAAAAGAAGGCACTCACTACATTCACATAAAGAACAATTTTATTGGATCATAATGCAATGAACAACGTTTTGACCTTAACAAATGCTTTGTCAAGCTAGCCACTTGACAAAGACCTTTGCTAAAGTGGAAACGTTGCTCCTTGCATTGTGATCAACTTCTCTTACTGCTAAAATTCACAAATTTATTTAATGAAAACAAAAAAATCTATGTTACATGCTCTGGAAGGTACAATTGGAACTCAAGGTTTAACTTGCAGTGTTGTAAGCAATCCATATGCATAAATTGTTGAAATATATTAACAGAATCTTTGTTAAGAAAAGAGAATAAATTCAAGTTACCATTTAAAGCTTGAAGTCTGTATTTAGAGTGGCTTTGCTGCAGCAAACACAAAGGCATACAGTAACTCTAAAAAGATTATTATATAATATAAAGAATATGGATATCATTCAAAAATATTAGTTATAGAAAGGGAAGCGAAATTTGCTATTGAACCAACGTCTCATTCTACAGTTCCTCCTCCGAACACTGGATAATAACCACAGGCTGTTATTTATTTATGATCATCAAACTTTTCAACTCTGTGTTCTTGCTGGCATCGCACAATACAAGTTGCACAGATGGTGATGATCCCCTGAAGTATGCCTTATGGTTTTTATGGATTTCAGCTGTGACCACTAGTTACTGGAGACCAAAGTAGGGAGGAACTTTTCACATCTTTCATAAATACTCAAGTTCACTTTTAAAGCAATATGCGTTTGTCTTGATCGTCTTTGTATACGAGTATAACATGTTTTCATATGTATATAAAGGGTACATATATTTATATTATACAAGGGACAAAAATAGTTGGCTAGAATGACCGTATTAGATCTGTTAGCTCTTATCTAAAGCTCTGAAGCCTTATGCGTGGAGAAGAAAAAGCACTCATGGTGGTCTTCTCTAAGCTCGCACAAGATAGCAGTTGTAAAGAATTTACAGCAACATTCCACTTGACAGAGATGAGACCGCCAAGTCAGGGAGTAAAATTTGAGCCTGAAATGTGTCTCTACCAGACTGACATAAAATATGTATGCTCTTTTTAGAATCATTGAAGCATGGAGAGGACAATACTAGACATTTTATATATGATGTGGTATGGAACATTTAAAACAATACCTCGCAAATATATGCATAAATTCAAGAAAACATACAAGCTGATTTACTAGTGTACAACGCTAACTTTTTTTAGTTTGTGCCTCAAACATATGGCCTAAATGTCATTTAGTAGCTGGCATATCTGAGCCACTATGCCAGAAACAAAAGCTGTTTGGCGTTGCATAGTTGTAACTAATAATAATATAGGTTTTAAAAAAAAATGTAAAACACATCTGTTTCTGCTGTTTGTCCAAAAGAAGGTCAAAAACCCAATTTGAAGATAGTGCCAACTGAGCTACGAAAAGGAAAAAAAATATTTTTGACTTCATAATGGCAATGCAATATCTCCTTGGAACAACAACATGTTCCTATCCATATTAATTATATCCTTGTATATAATCCAGGGCTTTTTTAAACATATCTATAAAATCTCTCAACCTCCTTGGCCAGAGAATTGCACGTTTATTATTCTTAATGTAAAGAACTCTTTCTTCAACAAAAATACCTTTCTTCCAGTCTTAGTGGATGACTCTCGTCTGTTGTTCCTGCTAATGAACAGGTTACCAGATAGTGGTTTGTACTTACCCTGTAGATATTTGCATAGTGCTATCAGAACCCCTATGAGATGCCTTTTTGTAAGGAAACAAACTCATTACTGAAAGCCTTTCTTCATAATTAACGTCTTTCATCCGCCTTACTTATTTTGTAGCCCACATTTGCACTTTTTATAGTTCTTTTACTAACATTCTTTAAAAATGGCTACCCAAAATTGCAGCTACACTCTGCTCACTATCTATAAAGGGTTCCTCTAAGCACCATGAATACTTTATCTTACTAAAGTGGCTATATTGTGACAACCCTATACCTGCAGCCTTTCTTTTTAAAAAATGTTTAATTCTGGAGACAAACACTTTTTAGGTGTAGGGCACCACCTAACTGGTAAAATTGGTTTAATTCAAATTTTGCATTTGGTGTCATCATACACAGCACACACACCATGTTAACCCTAAACACTTGGCCAGGCTGATTGTGGCTCGGTCAGTTACACATATAAAACTGAGTTATTTTAGCAGATTAGGGGTTTTCTATACTTATTGATAAGAAATTTGTCTGTTGACGTCTGTAGAAAAAATGCTATTCAGTAATCAGAGTAAGCCCTTTCTTTGCTAATATAGCCCAGTCCGCAGTTTCAAAGCAACTGCTATCCAGATTTCAAGTACCATTCAAACTCAATGATAAAGATACTTTAATGTAGCCTTACAGTACACAGACTTAGTAAGGCTTAGTCCCTACATCAATTTGCAATATGGTTGCCTACCTATAGTTCTCATATAAACTCATATTTGCTATACAGCTTTCAATTTCTATTTAGAAGAGCAAAATATTTAGATATGACTTTGTGTGATGGTTGTATAGACACAGAATATAATTAGAGTATTTATGATTTTGCTGCAGTAAATAAACTTAAGACTAAAGCATTTTGTATTAGTCATCCTTTAATGTTGCAGATGTTAACTTATTTTGCTAAGCCTAACACTTATTTCTTTGACTTGTGAAATTATTCTTATATGGTATACATTACTTTGAACATTAGCCAATAACAGCTATTACAATGTGTTATGTCAGAAAAGCGTATTCTAAATTGTAATTAAAGTTTCTGTGCAAGTACAAAACATTGTGTAAATATTACTTAACAAGCTTGAAAAAAAAGTTGTCAAGATGGTTTGAACATGCCGACATTGTTTGATTATAAATCTCTTACAGATTAGAAATTAAATGTTTTGGGTTTATTTTTTCATAAAAAATATGGTCTCTGACATCGATCTACAGTACATTGCCAGAGCCATCATTGTACTTCAGCCATAAATATGATGGTACTGCTTATCTACCCTAGACTGTGCTCCAGAGACCCAATTAGATTAATTTCCCTATGTTCAATACTAAAGGAACACTCCATGCACTGTAACCACTATAGTTTGCAGTAGGGGTTATGATGCCAAGATAGTCCCACAATTTAAGAAGTCAACACAGTTTAGAACGGTTTGACTATTTACCTGAGATCCGAAACAGAGACAGAAACAGCTTAGCCCTGCAGTCACCCCCAGGTAATGATGTGAGCCCTGCTCTACTCAGCTTAGCTCAGACAGAGAGATTGTGGCTCATTGATGGATGTAGTGCATGCAGGGCTCTGCACCAGTGGACTCCAAGTAAGAAGTCAAACCATGTTTGGAGTGTTGCATTAAAGTGAAGGGGACTTGTTTAATATACCTTTTCTGCTATTAACCAACGTACATTGAGGTGATGCTGGCAATATTAATGAACTCTTTTAACATCCCACAGCAAGGTATCAGAGGGAAATGTATATCATTTATTTTATTTATTTATTTATTACTGGTATTTATAAAGCACCAACAGATTCCGCAGCGCTGTACATTTAGCGGAGAATGTACGATATACACAGACAAATACAAAAGGTAGAGATCAAGCCATTGGAGCTCTTTTATACAAAGTGCTTAGCTCATGAGTTTACAATCTAAAGGATACAATGGGGATTTGAGACAAGAGGTAGCAGGGGAAATTTGGACGTGATGGCTAAAATAATTAATAGAGAGAAGCAGCTATTGGTAAAATATAAAGAGAATGAAGAGGTAATTGAGTGAGAATCTCAAACACCTGGAGGAGCATGCTATATATTTAGGGGGAACCTGGGTGGGCGGGAAGTGTTGAGAAAAAATGCAGAGCATCACTGAGTTTGAGTGTGAAGTGAGGCCTGAAGAACAGAGAAGGAGATTAAACAGTTAAATGAAGGTATTTACAGCTGGGAGGAGAATAGGAAAGAGGGAGAGGGGGAGGTGGGTAGACTAGCCATGGGTTGAATATAATCGAGTTTAGCAACCAAATTCTATCACCCAAAATATTAATAACTGTGTACATGAAAAACTGGTCAGAAACATTAAATCACAATAATACAAACCGCATGCACAGAAAATTACAGTGGCAAACTAGAGGTATAAATCGTAACAATTCTATAGTAACACATGATAATATGGTAGCAATGCAAGAATAAATGTGGTGGAGTATCATCCAGTATTCAGTCAGTACCTGAGAGTGGTAGGATTTTCTGCAGGATGTAAAATGCAGATCTTCACTGAGTTTGAGTGTGAAGTGAGGCCTGAGAGTGGTAGGATTTTCTGCAGGATGTTAAATGCAGATCTTCACTGAGTGTGAAATGAGGCCTGAGAGTGGTAGGATTTTCTGCTGGGTGTTAAATGCAGAGCTTCACTGAGTGAGTGTGAAGTGAGGCAATATAATGCTTAATAATGTGCTTAGATGATCCCCAAGCTGGCTGGCTAACATTATAGACTAGACTTGGGTAGAGCAAAAATAGCTTGTGCAAATCAATTTGTCTGAAAAGATTTAGTTCTGATGAACCAAATTTAGCCCACGCGGCATTCCAGTTTAGACGTATTTCATCCATGTGATCATTTCAGGAAAAAACTATTAGTGTACATTTTATAATGGGGTGAATATGTACTGATGTGGCTACTCTTTCTGCTAAGTCGCTAACAAAATACCAGAGAGGAGGACCTGTCATTGTCCGCTATGACCTATTGGGTGAGGGTTGAAATTAAATAATGGGGGAGTTCAGTTATCCCCACCGGGCCATAAAGTGTTTGTTCTATTAAAATAAAACATGGAAATATGACAAAGCTTCCCCTAGCTACCACCAATGGGCAGCAGGTGTAGGGTAAGAAAAAAGTAAAGGGGAGACATCCTATTATTCCCTCAGCCCCCACCCTTGGGTGGTAGCTATTAATACAGCAATGTGTGGGACATCCCATTGTCCTCCAGCTCCCACCAATGGGAGTGGCTAATACAATTAATAACATTAGCGAGCATTGAGTGGTGGCTATTAAATAGTAATGGGGAGAACATCCTGCTGCCCCCTTATACCGAACCATGAGTGGTGGATTTCATCTATTGCTACCCAGTCACTAGCAATATATTAGGGAGTTATTGTTGGTCCTATGGAGCCTGCACCCATGGGCTTCAGGTTGGAACAAAAATTAAATAAGAAGGTTGGAAATATATTATTTTCTATCTTGTCCCTACTTGTATATAATTCTAGCAAACTAATTCTATAATATTCTTTTAAACATTTTCAGTAATCTTCTTTACTCTATACAAATCCATTAAAAAAAGATGTCATGCTAATGTACTGCTATTGAAAAATGTGTTCCTCCCTACTAATCTACTGTCTTAAGCGTCTTACCGGGACTCCTGCTGCTCACAGCTTGACCCAAACAGGGACCTACCTAACAGGGATTACGGCTGGAGTGTCCTGGTGCGGAAAGCAGGGATGCCGACCGCCAAAAGCCAAGCGGAGTGGTTGCGGCCTAGTGGGGGCTCCGGGCGGGAGAATCGGATGATCTCCCGTCCTATGTCTCGCATATCAGCAGGTACACATGAAGTCCCATTCCCCTACCACAGGACCGGGGGGGATATCCTGGTCCACAGCATACAGCATGGGGTTGGCCCCGGCCCAAACACAGGTGATCACCCTAACTGAAACATGAAGGGAGGCGCAGACACGAAGGCTATTGCACCCTGCACTGACCAACCTAAGACGGCAAGCGCCACGAGGACGCCCGGTGACAGAGAAGACAAGCTGGGATACACGGCCAAGCTGGAGAGAATCTTTCAAGATTTTTGGCACAAACTGGAGGTACACATGCACCCTCCAGCCCTGACCCACCCAATTACCAGACTCCTACACAAGCGACAAATAAACAAAACACCTGTACCTAACAGAGCCCAAACATGACGGCCTTGTGAAACGCGCCACAACAAAGCAGCGAGCGAGAGGGATAAACTGCGATCTCACATGGGGACGGATTCCCAAACTCAAGCCATGATACCAAGCGCAGCCCCCAAGATCCCAACCGGGCTCAACGACCTACCTCTTGGCCCAAAGCTTCACCCACGACGGCGGAGAAGCGGTACTTGCATGGTGCGGCAGACCGCCCAACGACACCAACACAGTTTAACAAAAAAAATTTTTTTTTAAAGGATAATCTGCACTAGGTATTGGATTATTTTACTTTTTCTCTTTTATGTGCATTACCGGAAACTATATAGTGACTGTGCCTAAGGATTCACTTTAGCAAGATTTAAAGAGATAAAACTTATACCTGAGCGATAGCTCTAATAAACTCTGATTGGTTGAATGTTTTACCTTGAAAAAGGACAACACTTACAGTGGTAAAGAGACTGGTATTTCTGGACATTCTCTATTATATAGGTTTTAAATATAGCCCTCCACTTTTATATTTTTTAATTTTTTGTTTGAGGTGTTTTATACACTTCTTGAAGATGGGAGACACGAGTGTATCAGCTTGAAAAAGGGAATTACATTTGTTGTAATATAATATAAATGCTGTTTTTACAGTATATTTAAACATATTTATTTCAAAGAGTAAGAGTAAACATTGGTCTCTAATAAATCCAGAACAAAATCATTAAGTTCTGTACTTTCTGCTGTTGAACAAAGTGAAAGAATGATCTTAACATTTTCTTCACCAAAAAAAGTTTTATGTTCAATAGTACCTTTCAACCTATCCTCCCTGCCCCTGCCTTTTCCTTTACTTCCTTTGTAGTTCACACTGTCTGCCTTTTTAAGCCCACTCCTAAGAATTGCCTTCATCTATCGTCCCCCCTACCCCCCGTGCCCCCTCCTTCCCGGGCATCCTAGGCTATTCATTGAAAACTTTTCTTCCTGGCTACCCCACTTTCACTCCTCTAGCACTCCCTCATACTTGGGGAATATAACATCCCAATCAACAACCTCAACTGCCCTGATGCCTCCTGTCTGCTCTCTGTAACCTCCTCCTTTGACCTCATGCAGTTGTCTACTTCAGCAACTCATACAGCAGGAAACACTCTTTACCTCATCTTCACCAATTTCTGTACCACCTCTAATCTCTCTTCTGTTCCATTTCTTTTGTCTGACCACTATCTGCTAACATTTGACATCAGCATACCCTGTACCCAAATTTCACCACCCTCAGCTCTCCAATCTCACAGAAACCTCAACTGCCTTGATCTACAGCATTTCTCCACCAAACTCTAAACTCTCCTTTTACCCATCCCAAATCTAACTTGCCCTAACTCTGCAACCTCACTCTACAACTCAACTCTCTCCTCTGAACTCGACATCATGGCACCTCCTACAATTAAACGCAGCAAGCTCCCCCAATTACAACCCTGGCACACCAAGCTGACCCGTTACCTCCAAAAATGTTCTAGAACTGCTGAACGCTGCTGGAGAAAGTCTCACTTTGCATCTGACTTCCTCCACTATAAATTTATGCTGCGCTCCTACAGCCTGGCTCTTTCCGCTGCAAAAGTAAATTACTTAAAAAAACCCTCATAAGTACACTGTCCCATCAACCCAAACACCTATTTCACACTTTTGATGCTCTTCTTCACCCTTTTACTCCCCCTCCTTCTACCACCTTGTCCGCCACAAACTTTGCATCTCACTTCACTGAAAAAAATCTCTTCAGTCAGAGAAGAGATCACTAATTTCTCTCCTTCCCCTACCAATACATCACCCAACCCCACTCCCTCCACCATTCTACACTCATTCGCACCTGTTACAGCAGAAGAGTTTTCTGCTCTGCTCCGGTACTCCCGCCCCACCACCTGTTCCCTTGATCCTATTCCCTCATTTCTCATTCACACTTTGTCTCCCTCTCTTGCTCTTCCTCTCACTAAAATTTTTAATTTCTCCCTTTCCTCTGGCACATTTCCCTCACCCTTGAAACATGCAACTGTAACTACAATTCTGAAAAAGCCCAGCCTTGACTCCAACTCCCCATCCAACTACCGCCTTATCTCGTTACTGCCATTTGCCTCCAAGATCCTCGAGAGAGTTGTGTACACCAGACTGACTGACTTTCTTGAATCCAACTCTCTGCTTGACCCCCTTCAGTCTGGATTCCGTGCTGGTCTGTTGAAATGACTGAGACCAAAGTATCCAACGATTTAATTGCTGCTAAATCTTGCAGCCATTACTCTATCCTAATTCTCCTTGATCTTTCTGCTGCCTTTGACACTGTTGATCATCAACAGCTTCTTTGCATTCTCCGTAATTTTGGTCTACGGGATACTGCTCTCTCCTGGTGCTCCTCCTACCTCTTCCAGCGCTCTTTCAGTGTTTCTTTCTCTGACTCTGCCTCTTCCCCCCAACCACTCTCTGCTGGAATCCCCCAAGGTTCTGTTTTTGGTCCCCTACTGTTCTCTATATCAAAACTGCCTCCCTTGGTAAACTCATCAACTCCTTTGTCTTCCGTTATCATTTCTATGCAGATGACACACAAAGCTACCTGTCCTCTCCTGATCTCTCTCTGCCCATCTTGACTCATGTCTCTGAATGCCTCTCTGTGATTTTTAACTGGATGGCTGCTCACTTCCTTAAACTCAACCTGTCCAAAGCAGAACTTCTGGTCTTTCCTCTGTCAAGTGTTACTAATCCCGTGTCTGTCTCCCCCCAAGTCAACAGCGCTACCATCACTTCTACCTCACAGGCTCACTGCCTGGGTGTTTTTTTCGACTCCAACCTTTTCTTCACCTCTCATGTCCAATCAATAACCAAATCCTGTCGCTTCCATCTCAAAAACATAGAGCACATCCGACACCCGGATGTGGCTATTGTGCCGGTCCCTGCTGTTGGTCTCTCTCGCCTTAACTACTACAGTACTCTTCTCAGTGGTCTTACATGTTCCCAGATCGCACCGTTGCAATCCATAATGAATGCGGTGGCGAGGCTCATTTTCCTGTCCGCTCGCACCTCCCACGCCTCCCCGCTCTGTCAGTCCATGTTTTGGCTTCAAGTTAGATATAGGGCTCAATTTAAAATACTGGTGCTTGCTTACAAGTCCCTACATAATGCTGCTACAACCTACCTATCCTCCCTAATACACAAGTATGTCCCGTTGAGGACCCTACGCTCTGCCAAAGATCTACGTATATCCTCTGTCGGTACTCCCATCTCTAATGCTCTCCTCCAAGATTTCTCCAGGGCTGCACCTCTTCTGTGGAACTTCCATCCCTTCTCCGTAAGACTTTCACCCAGTCTCCACTCATTCAAAAAATCATTGAAAACTCACTTCTTCAAGAAAGCATATCAAAGCAGTTTTTTATGCCCCATCCCCCCATGACTCCTCTCATGGAACTGTCAAAAATTACCTACTAAGCCCTCGGTGAATACTTTTCTAACAACCCACTTCATACCCCTACTTTTACCTTTTGTGTCACTATACCCCACTCCCTCTAGAATGTAAGCCCATTGAGCAGGGCCCTCCATCTCTCTGTTCCTGTACGTCCAGTTGTCTGGTTACAATTACATGTCTGTTAGTCCACCAATTGTACAGCGCTATGGAATCTGATGGCGCTATATAAATAATAAAATAATAATAATAATAATAATAATAATAGATGCCATTATATTTTTAGATATTGCATTTTTTCATAATCACACAGTGATGAAATGTCGAGTAAGTTATTTTTTTTTATCAGACTTATGTTAGCATGGAACATAATATTTCCAAAACATTTGTGGGCAACAACTATTTTTTAAATAAAAGGGTCTTACTTAAGGCAAAGTGTTACTTTCATTCAGTTATAGTACCACTAGAATACAAATTATTTCAATGTATAACATATGCTTTAGTTACAGGGAAAATGTCAATATTTAATTGTGTCACATATGATCTTTTTGATGCATGGGGTTACAAAATTCAGCAAAAATTGCCTAAAATGCCACTATTAATTGAATACATATGTGGTTACATTAATGAATTTTGACACAAATTGTTCCATTCACATTATAAAACATTGCTGCATGCCCCATGTTTAACACTTTCCGTAATACTATTGTACCCCATAACTTAGTAATACATATAACATATAGAAACTTTTGCACTGAGTATTTTATATGTTGGTGCATTTATAAATAATGAAAATGGTAATAATTAAATAGTGATGTATTTTCTGCTTACTTTTCTTCTTATAAATTCAAGCTCAAATCCAAGATATCTATTTAATGTTTCCCAATTATTTTGATAATGTAAATAAATGCTATGCATTCAATGGCTCAACATATGTGAACATTGCATTTCAGACTCTTCAGTTTCGTTTTAGTAAACGTTGACATGATAGTTAACAACTGTTGTTTATAAGTTAGGCTTGGGCCTAAATATTTGTGTAGTATTATACAATTCTAATAAAAAAAAATAATATAAAATGACAAACAAAAAAATAACACAACTTAACAGTAAATTATTGTGTCGTTCAACAATAAAGTGAAAATAGTGTTTTTTAAAAACAAAATCTTTCTTAAAGTGGCTCTTACACCAAAACGTATCTTCTTCCTATTGTTTCCTCATCTCTTTCTCTTTCATATTCAGTTCTTGTTTTCTTCATTTCTGATCTACGTCTCTTTAAAACATGAGACAACGTAGGGACCATGTCTAATGTTTTAAAGAGAAATAGATCAGAAATAAAGAAATGAAGAACAGATCTGAAAGGAAAGGAGAAAAAGAACAGGAAACAATAGGAGAAAAGTAAGTTTGAGATGAAAGAGCCACTTTTAAGCTGTGCAAACATACACACATGTAATTTGTTTTTTCTAGGATTTTAATTCAGTGTTTTGTACAAAACATTTATGGCCTCAACATGAGTGATTGTAAAATGTACAGTAAACAAACAATTGTATAAGCATCAAGAATCAATAATAATATGAAAATCAATGTCACCGTCAGTCATGCTCACATATTTTGGGGTGGGTGCAAGAATGCAGACTATAAACTGAAATTCAAAACCCAGCTCCAACTTGTGTGTTCTGCTTTTACACAGTTTTTAGTGCATCCCTACGATCAGAGATGGACTGACAGCCTGCTGGGACTCTGATCAAAATCATATCCTGTGCCCTTCAAGACAAAAGAGGGACTTCTGGATTGTAAGGCAACTTTTGGTCGCCTGACACTATGCATGAGGACATTCAGCATCATGTAAAACCCTATAGAAAAGCAGTATACATGCTTTCATATGGGAAAAGCACTAATGCGAGCACAGTCATTCCCACGCATGCGTCTTTGGTCTCCAGAATGGAGGCGGAGCCTGAACTAGCACCGAAGAACATAGGCGCTTGGATCAGGAAATCACATTGTTGAAAACCTCTTCTGTACTATGGGATGGAAGGAGGGGTGCAACAGAGGGGGCACTTTAGGGGGCTATAGTGCAAGGAATACAACCTTGTTTCCTGGCACTATAGTTTCCCTTTCATTTTTTTAACCCACCCCATTAATTATTTTTTTAATTTCATCTTGATTAAATTTTATACAATATAAAACATTCATGACACTTTTATATATTCATAAGCAAAAGGAACACACTTAAACAGCAAAATAAGTAATACATAAGGGCCTGTACAAAAAAATAAATCTGTAAGCAGGCAAGCAATCAATATCAGGTAATGACACCTTAGTTAAACTAATAATAATAATACTTAAAAAAATCCCTTATAAGTGGAAAACTCATGAGTTCCCAGTTAATGATAAAAACACACACATCAGAAAAAATAGACAAAAAACATTAAGAAAGAAAAACAAATAAAAAGAAAACCAACAAAAATAAACAAAAACAAACCCCTGAGGTGTCTCACCACATCTTCCCACTTATAGTTCTGCCCTTTTCACCCCAAGCATGCTTACCTGCACCAGCCTGAGTGGGATCTGCTGTGGCTGCTCCTGTTCTCACACTCCACCCATGCTGTGAGTGCTACATGTGAGAGAGGAGCAGTGGGTGTGATGTCACTTCTTACCTCCTCCCATCCTCACCTGGAGGACTGTGCACCAACTGCAGGGAGAATAGATGAGACCAGGTATGCTGCCAGGTCTCACGCTGATTGGGGGAATTAATATGCTCGGTGAAATGTTGCAGGGGCACTCTGTATCACCCTGCAACCTTCCTTCTGACTGTGGAGATCACTGATCTCCACTTCAGAAAGGTGCATGCAGCCAGGCCCCTGACTGCCTCGGGCCCTTGGTCCATGACCAATCTGCCCGAGCGGTCAGTCCGCCCTTGCCCATGATCAATAAATCAGGTTGTTCATCCCTTTTAAAGCTTATATTGACTGAATGAAAATCTGAATGGAGTTTCAGTGAAGATAGAACTTTTAGTCAAAAATGAAAGACTTTTTGAAATTGGATTTTTTTTATGTTATTCCAAGATTTTATTGACCTAAGATGAGCATTTTTTCCATTGTAATTCATGTTGCCAAAGGAATTTAATGAAGAAATGAACCCTTTTTTTGTTTTGTTTAAAAAGGCATCAACCAAAATTTGTTATCACATTTTTGCCAGAAGCATTTTCTCATCCAGCATCTTTAATCTGATGTATGCTGTTAATGAACACTGTTTATAATGTTTTTTTTTCTTTTATCACCCAGGCTCTGCAACCTCCTGGCTGTCGAGTTATCAAGCCATACAACATTTTTTGTAAATTACATTTAATTTGTTGAAGATCATTTAAAATTCACCAAACTAGGTGGCCATAATAGTAAACATAGAAAATACACTCGGCTATTATTCCAATTTGGCTATTTCATTCTGAAACTGAAAATTTCACTCAGATTTCCATGGTTCCCAGTTTAATGAATACTATAACTAACCAGGGCCAAATAAAGCAAAAAAGGGCTATGAAAGTATATGGGGGGTTCAGATCATGGAAATATATATGTTATGTAAATCTAAATAAAAAAGTACAACTATAATGAATCATAGATATAAAGCCTTAAACATAGACATAAAGAGAAAAATTAAGTAAATTCAATAACTGAATTGCAATGTAAATATAAATGAAAGAATGTTTTGTAAAATACTAAACATCTTAGAAAGTGTAGCAGTATGCACAACATATTCTTGACTTCAACATATATATTATTCATATAGGTGTTTATTTGCTACATAACAAAAAAACAACTGTACTAGGAAGTCAAAAAAATGTTTGTACTTTTTACTATCATTGCTCACAGACTAAAAAATGTATGATATCTTAAACCACAGTATGTTCTTGTGAGAATCATGCAGCTGTCTCTGTCTTTAAGTTAAGGGGTGAGGATGTTTTTTTTTTTTTTTTTAAATGGCATGTGGTCCACTAAACTATGAGCTTCACTATACGTGCATGGCACTCCACATGGCGATAGATAGAAGTAATAAACCAAAAAACGTTTAACACTGGTTTGGGCAAAGCCCTCTTCACTTACTGTTGCAATTTGAAAAATGTGTTTTGTTAGAATAACATAAATAACATGTTTGTCTTTGTCTTTTACCTATTGTACTATATGAATAATTGTAATGGTTCAAAATGCGCGGCTTTTATCCATTCTTTACCTATGTTGATAAGATACAAAGTAAGAATAAATCAATTATTGTCCTAGCGAACAGCCACAACCACTTATTAAAAACCCCCGGTGCTTGGGTGAAGGGTACTATATTTAGGGAACCAAGAATATTACATACCCATAGCTGATAATAGAACCGGATGATGTCCATGCCAAGCTCTTACCCCCCAAATCACAATATATTCCTAATTTGAAAGACCCCCCACTTCCCACTACTTCTAATGTAAGCATTAGGAAGTAAGTTGTATATTACGTCTGATACTTCCTACTGTAATGATATCAGCTGTTTTTAATGGCTTTTATGAACTTACCCCATTCAATATTAAAATCGTATACATTACACAAGTTTTTAGTTTTATTTGTTTAGCAAAAAAAAAAATTGGGGTCATAAAGCCTCAAATACAATTATTTGTACACAATGAATGAATACCAGCATGTAGAGTAACAGATTTCTCTGCCAGGAATTTAAGGTCTGCAAATATACAGAAAATTCCTTCTATAGAAAAGAAAACTTCAAAGATCATGCCATTCCTACTGGAGGGGGAACTGAAGATATGATTTCATTTTACTTACATTATGTGGGCATTATTCTTAAATGCAGTTATTCTTTTTACATTTGGTTCCCTTTTTTAGAAAGACGTATTGCTGTGAATATTTAAGGTTCTTTACAAATATCTTTGAGCATGGACCATTTTTATTTATCGTGTTCACATCTACTGTATATGATTAAACATTGTTGTTTTTGTACTCATATGTCAGACCTTTTGTGAAATATTGCAGGATAAAGAATACTATATGCTGTCTAAAGTTTTTCAATCACCCTATGTTACTGTAAAGAATGAACAAATAAATGAAAAGTAGACATTTTGTGTTCGTCTGAACAATAATCAAAACGCAAAATTGATATTTTATAATGTGCTATGCACCCATAGCTGCTCATATAATGCTCATATAAATATTAAGCTAATATTGTTTCAAACAGAAATTGATTGGTAGTGAAGGTATTAAACAGCACCATTCATATTATTGTTTTACATATATTTAATATGGCAATCATCATGATGAACTGATTTTTTTATTTGACTTTACTATAGACAAAATTTAGGCAAAAGAGTAGCACTACAAAAAATATCACACTAGTTGCACTATAGGTTTTGTCCATCCTAACTTTTTTGGCCTATATATTTTAAGTTGGTTTATGGGTCACCACGATTTTCTGTTTAGCAAATTAATATGAATCCCAATGTTTCTCCAGAAGAAGCAAAATATTTTCTAGAGAATTTTTTAATGTAGAGAAAAAACAAATGAGAACTTTTTGATAAGACTTGTGATGAATACAGTCAGCTCTTTGATGGGTTTAGTGTGATTAAAATATGGTTTCATGTTGGCAGACTGTCATCAGAATTTCAAAGATCTAAAAGGAGGAGATATATTTCCAAGAATCACTTTACTATTTGTACACTGTCTGTCTTGAAAACTGTCCCTTTAATAATGAAAAAAAAACAAAAAACAGCCTGTAAACTGTCTGCCAGCAAATATGCAAGTTCCTTAGTACACAAACCCTCCCTATGGCAGCCTGAAAATTGATGTAGTGAGATATTTCAACTGAAAAATAAATAGAGAATATAAGTGTATTGTATTGGCTCAGTGTGGAGATAATTCATCTATTCACGAGTAAACCGAAGAAGGAAAATTAGGATTGCTTTCCCAAAGAACATTACGTGAAGGTACTTTTAATAATGTGTTGGTGAAATAATATTGAAAAAACAGTTGCTCCCACGTGAGAACAAAGCCTAACTTATCCATTAAGCTTCTGTATGCATCTGTAATAGACTTCTTTGTTTAGATGAAGAAAAGCGTAATTAAGGTTAAAACGTAATGTTTTATATATAGTGCTGTGGTTACTAGAATTATTATTCCGTCTTCACCATGTGTTAAATATTGATGAAACTTTCTGGTGACTAACTGACACAATAAACATACCTTGGAATAATCCTGGAAAAAAATTCCAAAACATATTACAAGGTGAGGATGTGGCACTTTTGAGTAAAAAGGAGGAATCCAAATAAATTCTTTTTGGATTAGAAATTTAAGCACCAGGTGACGTCCGATTGGTAATAACATATTCATGTTTTCATTCCATAACCCTAACTGCTCTTTTGATTGTTTTTACACATGACTCTGTCTTTTAGCATCCTCAAATTCTGATGGCTGTTATACGTAGAGTTTCATCTTTTTTTTATGCCCTGATTTAGGAAATATTATTGACATCTAGGTGCTTTACTTACATTGCATTTAGGCTGCTACACTAAGTAGTTTAGATGTAATAGCGTTCTTTTCTAGTGAAGAAAATGTTTCATCATGATGTGCTCCAAATTGCACTGCAGATAGTCTTACTTCATGCCTCTCATTTGACTTTGAAACCCAATTTCACCTAATATATTTGATTTCGGATGCAATTTTTATGTGGGTCAAAAACTTACTTTTATATTTTTGTGATATGTTTTTGTGAAGAGCAGTGTTATACTATACACTATGAGAAAAACTGAGAAACACAAAGTGTAACACACCATAATGAAAGGAATGATCTATGAAATAGAAAAAAGACATAATTATAAAGCTTCTGCTTCTGAATTCTCCTGTGCTCGAAGCTAAGGAGATCAATCCTGTATCTACCTTGCTTGGAATGAGCAGAAATATCCACCTTCTCCTTCAGCAGAAGACCAGATGTGGTGCAGCTTTCTCAAGGACGCAAGGTCAAACTGTTTTAGAATTATGCTAGGATTATGCTGGCACCATAACCACTACAGTGGACTGTAGTGCTTATGGTGCTTTGAGTGTTTCCTTGAGCAACATAATTGCAAAATAATAGCTTACCTTCATCTGGTGAAGAAGCTGTTTTAAGAAATCTAATTTATTTAGGTGAAAGCATAGCAAAATTATGGATAATTTATTTTCCTGCATGAGTTTAGCCACATCAAACTAAGGCATCTTTCTCAGACATATTTTTTTTTTTTTGTGATTCATATTGTTTTTTTTATTTTCATTTGTTAGAGTTAGAAGAAAGAAGACTTCTGCTGTTAAGTATATATATTTTTTTAACAGGTTGTAGATTAGGTCCTCCCCATCAATATTATAATTGGCATCCCCATTCACCACCAATGGGTCGGGCCCAACGGTAGGAACCAGAGGGGACACTAGGCCCTTCACTCTAAATATTACAATTGCCCCACCTACTGACCACAGTTTATTATTTGACTAGTCCCCACTCATGGCCATACGTAGTGACAGGAGAGGCGGACAATAATCTGCCCAAACCCCACGCAATGCCCTCGGACTCTATCTCCCCATTATTTAACAGAATCCATCTCCTTGGGATGAGAGCTTTTCTAGCGACTGGGCAGTAATGGCTGCTCAGTCACTAGTTTTAACAATTTAGTACATATGGGCAAGTGGGGGCATAGGGATGTGTCAAACTTTTCGTATTGTAGATCGGGGGTATTATCCACCACCATGGGGTTTAATTAATTAATTAATTTTAACATTTTTAATGTTGACTGACCAGCTGTCATATAATTAAACCTTGTACTACAAGTGGCCATATAGTTCAGATTTATATTTCTAATCCAGAACCATATTTGAAGCCTCTGGGTCCGGATTTAATTAATTCACTCTTTTTTTGAATTGAAAAATCTGGACATGGTTAAATTGCATAAACAATGTCTGGATTTTGCTGTTCGAATAGTGACATATGCAGCTTGCTGGTTTGGCCCTATGCAGTATTGGGTCATTCGGACTTGGTGAATAACCTCATGGGTTTTTTTAAGATTACTTATTAAAGTCTATCCTTACCATCAGATTTTTTTTTTTTTAAGGTACTACACCTATGTTCAGGATATAAACAGCACTTATAAAAAAGGCTTTGGAAAAACATATAAATTAGGTATACTACTAGACTAAATATTTAAGGAGACAAAGTATAGATTTGAATGTATTATTTTTATAGATTTATTTAACTTTGTGATTATAAGCAGATCTTAATAACGAACATTGAAAGAGTGATTAACTATACCACTCTGTTAGACGTTTGCCTCTTTGGTTATTATAAAATCTGTCCATGTCTGGGTATTACAATGAACTATACTATAGTTTTGTGTAAATTAGAGGTTATGCATGGTGTTACGTGTACATGCTACAAACTATAAACCATTTTAGGATTTTTATATGTGCACATTGTATATTGTTTAGTTTCGAATAATTGACTAGTTAATACATCCTGGCAATAATGTGCATTCTGTGGAATGCTACACAGCTGCAACATTAGTCAGACTTTCCCTTTTTTCAGGATGTTCTAATCCTTTCAGTGTTTCATTAAATATGTTTTCAATATTAATCTGCAGAACAATATGCTGAATGTTGCAACTATTCTAATGCTTGCCATACAAATAATCTTCGGAAGGCAGAATTTAGTGTAGGCTTCATAAACGTGGGCCGCCTGATTTCTTATATCTTTGGGATATTTATGGCATTGAGAAATGTCTTGGGTTCATTTAAGACTCCAGTCATGTTCAGATAGTTGATGCCAAAAGTTAGACCTCAGTTCTTGGCTGAACTTTTCGAGTTGACCCATTTCCACATACAAAGCTCTGAATGAGTTCCCATGGGTCAGCTTTTCAAAGCATGGTGTTTAGAAATATTGGAGGTAATGTTTGTGTTCCTAATACACAACAGTCCTATATCCCTGACAAACAAAACTGAAAATAGTGTTATTTTAATGTCACCATTTATAAGTTTTTCTGGCCAAAAATCCATTGCTTTAAAATGTAATTAGTGAACTGAGTCAGTTCATTAACAAAATGAGGCTTACAAAATGTGCATGGCTAGAATCATCAAGTGGCCTTCTACTTGGTATGAATCCAGATCAGCATAAATTTGGGATTGGTCTTTAAGAGAATGTTGTGGTATATCTGGAACATATCCACAAAGTACATATTATAGATCTTTACTAAAAATAGTTATATGTTTGGCAGTTTTCCCAGCACTTGCTGGTCTCTGACAATCGCTCACATACACTCTGTTTCGTCTATTCCGTATAAATAATAATAATAAGAATTAATGTTGGATTTATAAATATGTATTATACATTTGTTTATTAGTCTCTGTTAGTAGTAATTAATTGAATTAAAAACAATCTATTCTTATTGGGATATAAAATTTAATTATGTCCCCATAAGTTTACTGTTCCAAAATCTTGTAGTTAATTTAGATAATATCAACAAATTATATTTTTTCCCACTTAGCAGTTTCTGCAAATTTTGAAGCTGATTGTTAGTTCAATTGCCTTGATTTAATATATTTGTATAAGCTTTACAAATGATTTAATATTTTTGTATAATTTTTTTAAATTATTTAATATCATGTAAATATTTGTTTTTAAAATGTTGATATTTCTTTATACATATATGATATGATTTGTATAGTTTAAGATTTTGAAAAAATCAGTTTGAAAGTTGATCTAAAAGTATTAAATAATTTGAAAAGCTTATCCAACAATATTAACTTAAGGCCTATATGTCATTATTTATTGAAGAGACCTCAACCTTAATTTCTATAAATGCCTTAAACATGATTAAAATTAAATAGCAATATAAGAAGTAATGATATACTTTACACTAATTTGAACTGGCCCTCATCACCTATTCGTGGACATCAGACTTGTTTAGTTAGAACAAATTTTGTCTTATCTACTTACTGTGCCCCGACTATGTAGTATGTTACATCAAGCATGTAAAACATCCAGCCCATGGCCCACAATTAATATATATTCGCGGCCCCGCCTGCCGTGGGGCCTCTTTGTGCTGTGGCTGCGACCAGCCGCAGGACAGGAAAGATCTTTATTTTCTGATTCTTGTCTTCCCTCCCACGTCCGCAAGAGGGTAGAGTGTCTGTCTGCAGAGCAGGCCAGCCACTCCACATTCCCTCATACTCGCAGTGCCAGAGGAGCGCCTGGCCTGCTTGAGCAGGGCTGGAACTGGAGGACGGGCAGCTCATCTAAAGGTAGGAGAAAATGGGCTTAGGGGATTTTCCTGTGTAGTTTGTTAAATTGGGGAGGGGGGGTCAGTGTATTAATTTGGGAGAGGGAGGGGGCAGTGTATTCATTCAGGGGAAGAAGGGGGCAAGTGTATTAAATTGGGGCGGGGCAGGGCATTGTATTAATTTGTTGTTAGAGAGAGGGCAATGTATTATATTGGGTGAGGTAGTGGGCAGTGTATTAGAATGGTGGGAGGGGGGCAGTGTGTTAAATTGGTGGAAAGCTGGGAGGGAGCGGGACTGTGTATTGGATTTGGGGGCAATGTATTAGAATGGGAGGAGGGGGCAGTGTATTAGATTGGGTCTGCATGGAGGCGCTGAACGCTCCCCATGCAGATGGTGACTGGCCGCTCCCCATGGAGATGCTGCCTAGCAGCTTTTTGCCACATATGCACAATAGCCTTCCAGTGCTTTCCTGTGTGAAAGCATTGGATTGGCTGAGATTGTCAAGTTTGATGATATCAGCCAAAGTGAAGAACACACTCATAGCATTTCAAAATTTAACAAGATAACGTCATTTGTTTTTATACAGCTGTGCAAAAGCATACATTCACCATTTCAGTCCTATTACCAAACGTTTCTTAAAATGTCAAGGTAGTTGGACTGAAACATTGGTTATATGCAAATGCATGTCTCCTTAATATAAATGTGCTCTTTCGTTTACTTTGAAGCCCTACGAGTGTCAGTTAAGCAACTTTTTTATACAGTTTTTAAAAAAAAAATAAACCTAAGTTTCTATGAAAACTGACGTTTTTGTGTTTTTGCCACCCACATAAACTTAAACCTTGTTTATTTGGCTCATGTTAGCCTTTGACATGCTTGTGTTAGAGTTTGACATGCTTGTGTTACATAGGCTGAAAAGAGACATGTGTCTATCAAGTTCACCATTCCTAACACATCAGTTTTTGCTGTTGATTCAAAATGCTGGTTCTTCATAAAGAAAACAATGTAAACCTCAAAAAATTACTCAAAAACAATACGAAGTGGTATAAGATTTTTGAAGCCAAAATTAACGGTCAAAATAGACTTCCACAAAACTTTAATATTTATGGGGATATGTTATGTTTTGGGGTGTTTTCTAGACTTTGGGGAAAATGTGTGTTTTTCTGCCTGTGGATAAGTAGGTTATTGTATTAACTGTTTTAATTATATCCCAGGCAGAGGGGAGGGCTTGTGTGCTGTATGTGGGAGTGTCGAACATTGTTGTATTGTTTTGATTGGTGTGTGTCCCTTGTGTGCCTGTGTTCCATCAGGTCCAGGGGGTGTGCCTCTGGCCTGAGGAATTGTATAAATTGTGAATACTGGCTTGCATTAAACAGACCTGCTTGACCCCTTCATGAAGTCTTGGCTCATGTTTGGGGGATGGGATAACTACACTCTTGGGGATTGCTATTATCACAATACTCCCCTGAGTATAAGCTCTTGTAAGAGCTTGTTCCTGCTGCACTCTCTGGAGTAGGAGAGGTCTACCCACTGGAAGCTGGATCACAGCTGCATCGCTAGAAGTGGGGTCTGCAGTGCTTATTGTAACCGCTGGTGGTTCCCTTATTTACCACTATAATGTCTTAAAGCATAGAACATAGTAGGGCTAACCATACAGATATCTTAGCCATAATTTTATATAGTGTAAGAGATCCTCTATTTAACATATATAAATAATTGAGAATACAATATAAAATAAGGATTGTCTTGGAAGCAAGATTGTCTTTTGGATATTTATTATATAAAAATATAAAATCCATTATAGCAGAGTTTATAAGATTAAATTACATGCTTGCAAATATCATTAATAGGTTAACATACCCTTCTGAACATGTCATCATGTCAGCCTCTCTGTCATTTTAAGATGGAGCAGCGTCTGTCTCCAAGTCTCTCCTCTGTGTCTTAACATTTAAAAGTACACCTATTTATACCTTAGGTGTCTCCATTTTAGGTTACTGTAGTTCAAATATGAAAAAGTAACACTTCTTTTACTTTATTCAATTTAGGACCTCCCTTAATTTGGCAAAAATACAAGGCCATAACTAAAGGGTGCAAACGTCATGGAAATTTTCCTGACTTAATTCAAGATGGCATCTTAAAGTCTGAATAGGTTATCTGTTGTTTATACTAAGTTGTAAGTGTACAGTCATGGGAGATTCCCGGATTTGGGGAAGTTCCATTAACTTGGGGTTACCACAGTATATTGTGTACTGCAAGTGTCGTAGTATAGCCTTGAAGCTTGTTTATGCATTATTGTTATTGTAATTCGTCTGGGACAAAATGGCGCAAACATATTATGCACTGAGGTTATTGCTTAAAGAAACAGTTATGAAAAACAATATGTTCCAATTCTAACACCTTGTCAGTTTGCAATATCTCTTAAAGACAAAGTACACAGTTTAAGAAATACAACATTTCATTCTAAAACTTGTAATTTGCATTTGCCCATAACATTATGGTGTCTGGTGGAGTGCTAGGATTATTGGGTAATAAATATAAAATAAGCAAATTGAAACCAATGTGGCTTAGTAGAGAAGTAAAACAAGCAATTACAAATAGGAAAAGGGCATTTAAAGCATTTGAACTGGACAAATCAGAGGCATCCTATATAAGATATAAAAAAGCCAATAATGCTTGCAAAAAGGCAATTAAAGTGGCTAAACTAGAAAATGAATAATTGATACTTGCACTTGAGGGGGGCCAAAAATAATTCTTGCACCAGGACCCTCTCTACATTAGTTCTGCCACTGATGTTGACTCATTTGTTTTTTTCATAGGTAGTCTCGTGTCCCTGGTCATTTCCAGATCATAATACAACTTTATCTTCTAAACAGCAGTAGCTGTCCAGGTAATAATTTCTGAAGTACAAAACAGCTCATCTCTTATAATAACTATACAATCTCAGAATGATCTTTCTCATGCATATAGGTGCAGATTTACAGGTCAGGTGCTTTACGCACATAATTCTAAGCCACTCTTGCTTTCCAACTCCTCCCCTTGCCCTTCCCCCAGAAGAGGCAGTCAAAGTGAGTTTAATGATTTTGTTTTGATCTGGACCCTTTTATTTAACGAAATGATTCATTTAATAATTGGTAAGGGTTACATTTAGGGTGAAGGAAAAATGGGTGTTTAAGGTAAAAGCATGTAAATTTTGAAGGGTTATGAACATTACTCATACTCTTAATAGGTTGGGCAAATGGAAAATGATTCCTTCCACTTTTTGTACAGCAGGGATGGAGAACCTTCGGCCCTCCAGATATTTTGGACGACATCTCACATAATGCTCTTACAGCCATGCTGTAAAAATATCAAGGGATATGTAGTATATGGAGGTCCAAAGGTTCCCCACCCCTGCTGTACAGCTTCACATATAAACAGTGGAAGAGCTGGGATAGCACTGAGTACTATCTTATATAACTGTCCCTGCGGCACTTCTATCAAGCATAGGAGGCTGACTGGACTACAACAAACACTTGCCACGGCTCCAGGTACTTTTCCCTCCTCACCAGCCCACCTTTGATTCAAAAAGACACATAATAAGTGCTGTAAATAGGTGCCCCCGTACAAGACATACATCTGTAAACAAGTGTCTACTTTGTCTAATATGAAATATAAGCCTGATTGTGCATGCATTTCTATATGTGTTTTTCATATATAACTCATTGAATCTTCTCCAGCTCTTTGCAGCATTCTTCTCTTCTTCTTTCTTCTTCATGTCAGTTCATTCCTTTTCATGACTTTCTTATTGAACTTTGAAATGTTTGATGTTGAAAATCTCACACAATTATAAGATGTGCTACTAGTATATATTATACTATAAAACTCTACAGTTGTCTTTGCAATCATTATCACACTTCTCCAAGAGAATACAAGAAGCTCACACTTTTACGCAAGTACTGTATTTTTTCTGTCTATAATAAATAAAAACATTAAAAGCAGAAGAAAAATAAAAAACCTTGATTTCACTGATACAAAATAAATATGTATTTATTATATCAATTGTCTGTTCATTTGTCTTTTTCATTGCCCACCTACACTGTTTCAAATATCAAAATTGAGTACATTAAAGATGTTATAAATGAAATGCTGCTTGGATAGATTAACAAAGAAAATGTTGAGTACTTGCATAATCCTTTCTTTGATCTTCAATAGAAGGATGTTGTGTAATTATTTACTTCAATATTTTAAAGAATGGCATTTGGCCACCGATAAAAGTTTATTAAATATGTGCCAACTGGTTCAAAAGTATTGTGAGAAGTGGTTGCATGGAGACGATTTGTGGTATTTAAACAAAGAGCAGATATTTTGGATTTCAGTAAATGTTAATAAAAAGTTGTCGAAAAATGTATGCCCATTAGAATGTAAAAACTTTCTGGATCAATAGCTGTTCTTAATTTATATTAAATCTTCCTGCCAAGAAATATTTTTTTGGGGAAAAAAATGAGAGTTGAAACTGACATTGGATGTAATTCCACTATCTTTGAAATGTTTTGCAAATGTGCACAAAGCTAAAATGAACAGCTAAAAGGAACATCTGTAGATCTTATTTGGCAGGTTGTCCAAGTACTTTAAGTTTTGAAATGGATTTTAATCTGTCTACTTTTTGTGTTGGGTTTTCTTCTTAATGTTTACTTCTCAAAAAGCAAAGTGCTGCCAAATGTTGCTATCAATGCACTAAATTAGTGACACTAGGCCAAATGATGATTTAAAGGTATTAAGAACAATTACTTGCCATTTAGTTTCAGTTTTTTAAAAACTCTATGATGACATCAGATTTTTTACTAAGCTATCCTTTTCTGTAGCTGACTCACAAAGAACTGGCTGTTCGTTTTTGTAGTAGAGAAAAAAAATCCAGAATTATACACAAATTAGTTTTTTATCCTGGAAAAAACACATATTTACACTTATTAACATTAATGATAAATATGTGAGGGATGTCCTTTTTGGAACAAAATACAGCCAAGAGGAGCCTGATTGCTGATTTCTCTGCTCTAAAGCTATGTATTATTATGCACCACTAATTGTTTGAGGTTAGTACAAAAAAGATCTACTATAGTTGTCCAGAGAGAGGAATCTGAATTTTAAAACTTTGAAAGTGTACTCAGTAACTGATTGGGAAACAAATTGAGCATCTTTGTTCTTACATTCCTCTGCTTTCTGCAGATTGCTCAACAATTCTAGTAAAAGTATTTTGCTTAGTATTTTTAGATAAAAATGTCATAATGTGAGGTGCTCTTCTTAGTGCAATGAATATCAACAAAAGAAAGTGGGATAAGCGCTAAGAAGTCAACTTTAGATGAGTAGTCAAACAGGCTGCAAAACACTGACAATAAGGGATACCCTCAACTCCTTAATGATAAATAGAGAACAAGACAATTCAAAATATAAAGACAGGTTGCTCCAAATAAAAAGTCCAATCAGACATCAAATGCTTGAAATATAATTTGCTAGTAACTATCCAGGCTTCAGGTAATTGGAGGTATGTGTAATAAAATGGAAAAATAACTGATGATAGTGCAGAGTGTCTAGTGCTAGGTGCAAGACTCACAACAAGAAAATATATGGTATAGCACTCACATTTAATAGAGCTTTAAAACCAGCTAAACCAGCTAACCAGTAAAACAGCATACAGTGGTATAATCCCCGCTGATGGATATTTAGCTCTACAAGTCAATCTTTTAGTATATCAATTAATATTTTAAAACTATAAAAGGCAAACAATAGTGCACTAAAACATAAAATGTACAATATTGAGTAAAAAGATAAGAATAATCTACTCATATTTAGTGGAACAGTATACATCGCTCAGGTATCAGCACCAGGTTGCCTACTCTGAAAAAAAATACCGCACAGATACAGGGCAGGAGACAGCGAGGGAGTACTGATGTTCTTCAAGTTCCTCACTGCTCCCTCACGTACCCTGTGTAGTGTTGCCTGAAAATGGAATTTGATATGACTTCAGTAAACCCCTTAAAGGACCACTCTAGGCACCCAGACCACTTCAGCTTAATGAAGTGGTCTGGGTGCCAGGTCCAGCTAGGGTTAACCCATTTTTTCATAAACATAGCAGTTTCAGAGAAACTGCTATGTTTATGAATGGGTTAAGCCTTCCCTCATTGACATCCACTAGAGGCGCTTGCGTGCTTCTCACTGTGATTTTCACAGTGAGAGCACGCCAGCATCCATAGGAAAGCATTCTGAATGCATTCCCATGTGACTGGCTGAATGCGCGCGCAGCTCTTGCCGCACGTGCGCATTCAGCCGACAGGGAGGAGAAGAGGAGGATCGGAGGAGGAGAGCTCCCCGCCCAGCGCTGGAAAAAGGTAAGTTTTTACCCCTTTTCCCCTTCCAGAGCCGGGCGGGAGGGGGACCCTGAGGGTGGGGGCACCCTCAGGGCACTATAGTGCCAAGAAAACGAGTATGTTTTCCTGGCACTATAGTGGTCCTTTAAGGACACAGCTTCAGAAGTTAAAGGCCAGCGTGATGGAACATTTCCATCATGTGTCCTAAAGGGATTAATATCTGACATCAAAACAAAGCTATTAGCCCTCAATGAACACTATCCTAGCAACTGACTTTTCTACCTTACCGTTACATTTTGTGTCACATTACCCCACTCCCTCTAGTATGTAAGCTCATTGAGCAGGGACCTCACCTCAATCCCTCTGTTCCTGTGTGTCCAACACGTCTGGTTAAAAATACTTGTCTGTTAGTCCACCCATTGTACAGGGCTACGGAACTTGTTGGTGCTTTATAAATAATAATAATAATAATACTAAAATTATATGTGCAGGTCCCCTCAATCATTTCCTACTTTTGGAATGGATAACTATATGTGAGGACAATGAGCTTGAGGTGTAAGGGTAAACAGGTCTGGGAGTAGAAGAAGGAGGTAACACTTTTAATATACAGACAATGGTTTATCACCATTTCAATTGATCAGTGCTTTGATGTCCATGTTTCTTTTTAAGTATTCGGCTAACACGATATAATGTAGTCACCTTGTGTATTTTTCTTATTGTTTTACTCTGCTATATTTTCACCTGTAAAATCAATAAAAATTGTCAAATAAAAAAAAATGGAATGCACTAGAGACATATAAAAAAAAAAGTGTTGGAAAAAGATAACACAGTTTTAAAATAAAAATGTCAGACCTGAGTTACAGTTTTGTTTTTATCAAAAAACATCCCGTTGATAACAATAAATTTTAAACAGTGGTGATAATGCCCAGCTTAGAATAATTTACATTACATATAATTCCCGGGAACATACATGGAACAAAACGTTTCAATGTCAGTTCGCCCATGATGATTTACATATTGTTAAGTGAAAACACAAAATCATAAGCTCACTATTTCCACCTGTGGAGGGCTTAACATTGAATCTAAGAATTATTGCGTTCAGTGAGGGAAGTGTCTTGTCAAATAAGAGCTTAGTTCCTTGTAAAACATTCAGAATTTCTTTCCATGATGATCGTATAAAAGCTGTTAGAAAATATGTAATTTCAACCAATTGGTTGAACAAATAAAATGAGCCTTACACACTGGAAAAACCAAAAAGATGTAAAAAAAACACTCATGTTTCTCCTGGTTTGATTGATGCCTATATATTCTGCTAACTATTTAATGGAAAAGTAACTCTAATTAACAATACTATGTTTAAATAAGGTCATGAGTTTCAGCACTGAGCAAAACTAATTGCAAGAAAGTTGATAATTTAGTACTGTAGGAAGAATTAAGTGACACATTATGTGAAAATATGTATTTCAAAAATAATTAGTCATGCACTGCACAGCTAGAAGACCATAGGAAACAAAACACATAACTGAACTACAGTTGCCACATATGGGATCCTTTAACACAATCTGCAGCATATATTGTATGCAAGAACTACTGGATAAAACAAGCTGTGTTATGTGGGAGTCATGCCATGTGTGTACAAATAACTGATTTGTCTTCATTAATGAATAGTAGAAATACTTATAAAGGCAAATGGACAGTTCATTTTTCAATAGTCAATCAATCATGGGGCCCCGGTGCGAAACTGATCCACAGAGAGTGTGTTTTGCCATCACTAATGACAAGAAAAAAGGAAGGTATGTAGAAGAGAATAAAGGTCTAGCTGATTGCCTCAGTGAATATTTTTGTTCAGTATTTACAGATGAAAATGAAGGAAAAGGGCCTCAGTTAGGAAAAAGGACAAATCAGCCATTTGCTACATGTGAGTATACAGAGGAAGAGGTTCTATTTCAACTGTCAAAAAGTAAAGACAAATAAGTCAATGGTACCTGATGGAATACAACCAAAGTTATTAAAAGAACTTAGTGGTGTACTAGCAAAACCATTAACAGATTTATTTAACCAATCATTGTTAACAGGAGTAGTCCCAGAAGGCTGGACGTTAGCGAATGTTGTGCCCATTCACAAGAAAGGTAGTAGGGAGGAGTTGGGCAACTATAGGCCAGTAAACCTTACTTCAGTAGTGGGGTTAGTAATGGAAACCATGTTAAAGGATAGGATTGTTGAACATCTAAACACACATGGATTTCAAGATCAGAGACAACATGGGTTTACTTCAGGAAGATAATGCCAAACTAATCTTATTGATTTTTTTTTATTGGTTAACTAAAATAATAGATCAGGGTGGTGCAGTAGACATTGCTTACCGAGGTTTCAGTAAGGCTTTTGACACTGTTGCACATAGAAGGCTTATCAATAAACTGCAATCTTTAAGTTTGGATTCCAATATTGTTGAATGGGTAAGGCAGTGGCTGAGTGAAAGGCAACAAAGGGTTGTAGTCAATGGAGTATATTCGAAACATGGGCTTGTCACCAGTGGAGTACCATGCCTTCAACATGGATGCTGTCCAGGAGGTGGGAGGGTCTGGGAAGGAGGGTCTGCTGGAGATTGGCCGGGACGTGTCAGCTGACCGGAGTTCGCGGCGAACCGTTCGTGGCGAATCGTGGCGAACCGTTCGCGAAAAGTTCGCGAATGGTTCGCGACATCTCTAGTCAGAACCAGTTACTTTCAAATGATCTACAACTTAAAATTAACCACCAACCCCACCCCATTAAACCCCATTCAGACTTGCGTTATCTTCCAGTACCACAGGAACTACATTGGGCCTCTCTCAAACCTCTCATGCATAGTCCTCACACAAAGCCAGCTATGGGCCTTTGCAACAAACTTCAGGTAACCTTAGTGGACAACTACGTCTTATTTGCAACCCCTCATTTGGGCACTAAGTTCACATATCATCTGGATAGGAATGTATGCGTAGAGTTCAGCTATCTCACAGCTTGCTACCAGTAAAGCAGCCACGTCTTATAGTACTATACATCTGCTATATCTTGTAATGTCCACATACAGCCACACAGTGGCTCTCCTCACAACCCTACCTACATGGCCTACACCTGGCCAAACTCAGAGTGTAATGATTCCCTCATAACAGACGTCCTCCTTACCTCTCCTATTTTTCTACGTCAGTCTAGCATATTGCCAAATTACGACGCACGTACATGACACATTCATTATGATACGTACTGCATTCATTATGTGGGTAATTTAAGTTTCAATGGGAAGACCTTACTAGTCAGCCACCATTGTGCTTACATAGCCAATTCCATACTAGACTATTCCCACCTCAACGCTGCATTTCAGACCAGTTCATATACACTATATTTATACTATCCTTCCTGCTCCCCTCGCTATGTGACTGCTCTGGCTACCAGGATATGATTTTCCACATTAACCATACACGTTTAATGCATATTGTATGGCCTCACTCAGCATCTAGGCTTTTTAAGCAATTCCAGCTTACAGAGACAACCATTACCTTATCATACCATGGCCAACTTGTATTCGCAACACACTCTTTATACATTATATATGACCCGACAAAGGGCTATCCACTATAGCATAATGCCAGCCCCTCACTTAGGGCTATTACATGCGGCATAGGAATTGCAAGGTTGACATAAGTTGGCACTTTTTGTCACAACCTACCACAGCAGGCCTCTACACATGGCCCCTCACTAAGCCATCACTCTCTTGTTACTTACGGCCCACCACGGGCAATCCACTACGACGCAATTTCGGACCTACATTAGGACAATTACATACGACCAAGATCACGGTAGACACGGTTGGACAGTTGGCATGAGGTAGGTGAGTGGAAGAAGTAAGCCAGATCAAAGGGTTCATTAAGAACTCTGCATGCTTCAGGTGTATCCCATCGCAGCCACGTCATAAACAAGTCCGGTCTTGTATACCTTATTATGAATTCATCAGGCTGACTAACGTAGGGGAAGCCGGTCACCAAATTTTATCTGGTATGTTACCTGGTATGTTATCTGGTATGTTCAGTTTCAGGCATTCAGGAGGTCCCTAACAATTGCCTCACTGATAGCCATGATCGGTCCCCAGCTCCAAGAATTATCGATGGAACAAGAAGAGTGGCTAAAGTCACAGCAGGCATTCACACAGTTGGGCCCTAAAAGAATACGCACACTACTATGACAGAGCTTACTGCATATATCGTAGTTCATGTCAGATCACCACCTTACAAACTGTTTCAAGAATACAATGTTGGGGGCTTTCGCCAATGTTTAGTGAATATGCCCCATTACAAATGCCAAGTATATATGTAAATACTGATCTTAGGATGATTAAAGACAAAATATGAAATGATGAGTATAAAGATTAGGAAGATAATGCATTAAAAAAAAATTGAAAAATTTTTTTACAAAAAAAAAAGTATTTGATCCTCTGCTGATTTTGAATGTTTGTCCACTGACAAAGAAATGATCAGTCTATAGTTTTAATGGTAGGTGTATTTTAACAGTGAGAGACAGAATAACAAAAAAAAAAATGCATGTCAAAAAAGTTATAAATTGATTTGCATGTCAATGAGGGAAAGAAGTATTTGATCCCCTATCAATCAGAAAGATTTCTGTGGACAGTTGTCTTTTATACAGGTAACAAGCTGAGATTAGGAGCACTCTCTTAAAGGGAGTGCTCCTAATCTCAGCTCGTTACCTGTATAAAAGACAGCTGTCCACAGAAGCAGTCAATCAGATTCCAAACTCTCCACCATGGTAAAGACCAAAGAACTGTCCAAGGATGTCAGGGACAAGATTGTAGACCTACACAAGGCTGGAATGGGCTACAAGCTTGGTGAGAAGGTGACAACAGTTGGTGCATTTTTCGCAAATGGAAGAAACACAAAAGAACTGTCAGTCTCCGTGGGTCTGGTGCTCCATGCAAGATTTCATCTCGTGGAGTTTCAATGACCATGAGAACGGTAAAGAATCACCCAGAACTACATGGGAGGATCTTGTTAATGATCTCAAGTCAGCTGGGATATCATAGTCACCAAGAAAACAATTGGTAACACACCACGCCGTGAAGGACTGAAATCCTGCAGCGCCCGCAAGGTCCCCCTACTCAAGAAAACACATGTGCACGCCCATCTGAAGTTTGCCAATGAACATCTGAATGATTCAGATGAGAACTGGGTGAAAGTGTTGTGGTCAGATGAGACCAAAATCGAGCTTTTTGGCATCAACTCAACTCACCATGTTTGGAGGAGGAGGAATGTTTCCAATAACCCCAAGAACACCATCCTAACCGTCAAACATGGAGGTGGAAATATTATGCTGTGGTGGTGTTTTTCTGCAAAGGGGATAGTACATCTACACAAATGACAAAGGACGATGGACGGGGCCATGCACAGTCAAATCTTGGGTGAGAACCTCCTACCCTCAGCCAGGGCATTGAAAATGGGTTATGGATGAGTATTCCAGCATGACAATGGCCTGAAGCTCACAGCCAAGACAACCAAGGAGTGGCTCCAGAAGAAGCACATTAAGGTCCTGGAGTGGCCTAGCCAGTCTTCAGAACTTAATCCCATAGAAAATCTGTGGAGGGAGCTGAAGGTTTGAATTGCCAAATGTCAGCCTAGAAACCTTAATGACTTGGAGAGGATCTGCAAAGAGGAGTGGGACAACATCCCTCCTGAGATGTGTGCAAACCTGGTGGCCAACTACAAGAAACGTCTGACCTCTGTGATTGCCAACAAGGGTTTTGCCACAAAGTACTAAGTCGAAGGAGTCAAATACTTATTTCACTCATTGACATGCAAATCAATTTATAACTTTTTTTGGCATGCGTTTTTCTCGATTTATTTTGGGTTATTCTGTCTCTCATTGTTAAAATAAACCTACCAGTAAAATTGTAGACTGATCATTTCTTTGTAAGTGGGCAAACATTCAAAATCAGCAGAGGATCAAATACTTTATTCCCTCACTGCACCACATAACCATGTCACTATTTAGTGTCACAGGCAGATCCCTTCCACAGCATGAAGCAAATTTAATTCCATAAACTCCTGCACAATTCACTGTTTAGTGAATTTAGTTATCGTAAACCTTCTGCAGGGCCACTGTCTATGCATGCACAACCTTCAGCTTATCCCTTTTTCGTGGTAGGAGAGAGTTAAGCACAAATTATAGGCACTGTGAGTAAATGCCACACACAAAGTTAGCTAAAATTGACATAGCCAACCTGGAGCCTTTGTTTCAGGCTGGCTGATTGACAGAAGGTTAAGGTGTACCCTGGTGGTTCAACAAGCTGAGTTGGTTGTTCTGCTAAGAATAACCCTTTAACCCCTTAAGGACCAAACTTCTGGAAGAAAAGGGAATCTTGACATGTCACACATGTCATGTCTCCTTCAGGGGTTAAAGGAAGTATGTCTAAAATATAAACACACATTTAAACTGCAGCATGGATCTCAATCTACTAATATTTTACAATATCAGTTTCAAACTTCAGGAACATTCTTAGCTTAAAAAATAATCCTGAAAAGTGAACAGTTTGGCCCCTCACAAATCACTGTCCAGTGAACCACTTAGTGTGATATAGGAAGCTTTGTGATTAAACTATTTCTCTATGACTAGCAAGCAGTCAGGATTGTTTCCCTTTTTATATTAAATTTTTTTGTTACACTGCAGGTAGAGTACAAAGTCATTCTCCATATGGGGCATTTTATTCAGTGGCAGATAAGGAATGCCAGAGAATCATAAGAGATTGCAAATGAGTGTCTTTGTGCTTTAAAAAAAAAATGCTTTACTTATGATAGTAACCAGCTGGAACCTTGAAATGTCTTCACTACATCCAACCCTTACTAACAATTGTTAAAGTCCTAAACAGTAAAAATTCACAAGTTGACTAGCAGTGACTACTATAAATGTTTCAGTGCCGCAATTTAACCCCTTAAGGACCAAACTTCTGGAATAAAAGGGAATCATGACATGTCACACGTGTCATGTGTCCTTAAGGGGTTAGACCCCCATAGTACAGCTCATTATGTCATTACTGGAACAAACCACTAATAAATGGAAAAAAGTCAAGCCCTCTCAATTCCATTTGTGAATTTCAGAGTTCCCAAGCTCCCTGGTCCTAATGCCTAAGAAAATAACTGTGCGCGTTCGATTGCCTCTTGCGGGTTGTTAAAGGGTTGTTAAACTCTTCCCACTGACATCAACAATGGCAATCACAAGTATTGAACAACAAGTAACAACTTGAATCTCCACTGAAACACAGCATGCCAGTCACATGTATGCAATGCAGTATACACCTAGCATTTCAATTCATTGGAATAACTTGGTTAATACTAGCTTCACTCATGAGAGTGTTATTTATTGTGTTCACTAAGTGCGAATGATGGTTTATTTTTCCATTGAACATGCATAGTATGCGTATGCATTTAAAATGAGAAATGTGGGATTAGCACAGAGTAATTTCATTGAGGGATGTAGGGAAGAATACATTTAAAAAAAAAAAATAATGTTCAGATTTAAGTGCCATGTAATAACAACACTGGTATAACAATTGTAATCAAATCACAAGGTTGTTTTTAAATAGTTGCACATTGCTTTCCAAGAGTTCAGTTTTGATCTTACCACCAACTGCAGGAGTACCTTCATGGAAACACCCATTTGCATTCCCAAGATTGAACCTTCACCACGAAAAATGCCAAGTCAAATAACAAGCCTTGTTTTATACCTTCCACGTCTGAGATTTATGCTGGTTCCATACATATCTGGATATATTTAATTAGCATTTAACCAAGATTAAACTAACAACTCTGTTTGTGTAAATAACTTTGTGAGGATTAATTTATGCAGAGCACTACACTTTACTAGTAATGAGAACATTAGAAGGGTCAGTTAACCATAGAAACATGATGACAGCATATGAGAATTTAATTCTATTACTCCAGTGACCACAGCTCCACTCTGCAAAACACGGCCATCTGAAATGTGAAAGGTGTAGCAACTACAGAAAACATTAAAAAAATATTATTTCTGTAATACGGTTCATGTATGTTACACTTAAAAATCAAAATAAATACAATAAAAATAAACTAACATGAAGAAAAAAACTCTACCTGGCTTTATACTCCATCTATCCACCAGTGTCAGCACTTCAATTAACCAACGAGGCTATTGCCAAAACTATTAGGATGGACTTCCATCAAGGCTCTGCTAAACAAACCATTTTGTTCACTTAATGGCTGAAGTCAATGAAAAATTAATTGCAAATTGACAGCAACAACATCTTAAGAGCAACAGTATAATATACCCTTTACTGTCCAACTTGAAAAAATGTTCCTGGTCAATGAAAGAACTGGATGGTAAACGTATCATACCAGAGACCAAGGAGGGATCTTCAGATGTGCAATCAATGATGGCCTAAGTAAAAAGACTTCAATTTCTATGCTGAACACTCACTACTCTACAGTACATCAAATTTCAAACAACTACAAAAAAAAAAAAAACTGCAACACTGATATCTGTTTCCTAAGGGTATACATGAATGAATGAATGATGGCGCGCCTTCCTGACTAAACGAATAATCAACAAAGAACAATGAAGATTAACTAACATATGTACAGTATTAGGCTGGAAGCTGAGGTCAGCATTAGATTACACTTCCAATTCCATCTCTCTCGTATGCAGAGCTGAACTAATGATAATCAAAGGGAAATCATGACTAATTAACACAAGCAGAGTATTAGACTATGAACTGAGGTCCACATCTTATTAACCTTCAAATCCCATCTCTCCTATAAAAACCTTAAACGTGTAATTCAGAAGCAAAGTTGCACTTGATACAACGTTACATAAAAGTACTTAAATTAACAAAAAAAACCTTTCTTATGGAAAATAAAACTTATAGAATATCTCATGGGCCCCAATGACCTGAAATTTATTTAAACATTGCTGTGAGTACAACAAAATGAATCATGCAAGACACCTTTTTCATACATCTTTATATCATTCAGAATATTTTAGCATGCAAAAATAAATAGAAAGGAAAGTTCAACCAAAATGTTCAACACTAGTTTGCCAAAAAAAAATGTTATTAATGAGCCTACAAAGCACACCATTAAAATAGATCACAATACTTTTGGGAAAAACATGATTTTTCTTTAAAGGAACATTCCAGGCACCATAGCTAGTTTATATCAATGAAGAGGTCATGGTTCCTGATGTCCCCTGGTGCCACCTTACCCTTTAATTTTAAATAATTTTTGAATAGTTTGATAAAGAAGAAGTGTCCCTAAGGACACTGGCTCTCCTTTGCTGCTCAGGCTTAATGGTAAGTGTCAGGTGATGTGTTAGGTCTATCATTGGCCCTTTCAGAGGGAATAAATATGCATATATTTTCTAATTGGTACTCACAATGGATGTCCAGTGATAGCTGGCACTCTTAGCCTATCACTGCCACAGATTTGCTGTTCAAGCTAGAGCACCAAAGGAGAGGCACCGTGACATAGCCTGAGTACAATAGGAGAGGCAGCAAATGGGCACCTGGGACATCTGTTCCTTGTGATGGAAACATAGAAACATAGAATGTGATGGCAAATAAGAACCATTCGGCCCATCTAGTCTGCCCAGCTTTCCAAATAATTTCATTTCCTGACCTTTTCTTATAGCTAGGATAGCCTTATGCCTGTCCCATGCATACTTAAACTCCTTCACTGTGTTAACCTCTACCAGTTCAGCTGGAAGGCTATTCCATACATCTACTACCCTCTCAGTAAAGTAAAACTTGCTGATATTATTTTTAAACCTTTGCCCCTCTAATTTGAGACTAGGTCCTCTTGTTGTGGTAGTTTTTCTTCTTTTAAAAATAGTTTCTTCCTTTACTGTGTTGATTCCCTTTATGTATTGAAATGTTTCTATCACATCCCCCTGTTTCATCTTCTCTCCAAACTATACATTTTAAGATCCTTTAACCTTTCCATGTAAATTTTATCCTGTAATTCATTAACCAGATTAGTAGTACTTCTCTGAACTCTCTCCAAAGTATCAATATCCTTCTGGATATACGGTCTCCAGTACTGCGTACAATACTCCAAGTGAGGTCTCACCAGTGTTCTGTACAATGGCATGAGCACTTCCCTCTTTCTACTGCTAATACCTCTCCCTATACAACCAAGCATTCTGCTAGCATTCCCTGCTGCTCTACTACACTGTCTGCCTAACTTTAAGTCATCTGAAATAATTACCCCTAAATCCCTTTCCTTAAATGTTGAGGTTAGGACTCTTATCAAATATTCTATACTTAGCCCTTGGGTTTTTACATCCAAGATGCATTATCTTGCACTCATCCACATAAAATGTCAGCTGCCACAACTCTGACCATTTTTCTAGTTTTCCTAAATCATTTGTCATTTGGATTATCCCTCCTGGAACATCAACCCTGTTACATATCTTAGTATTATCATCAAAAAGACATACCTTACCATCAATATCACTATTAAAAACATTAGAGAATGGGTCCAAGTACAGACCCCTGAGATACCCCACTAGTAACAAGCCCATGCTTTGAATATACTCCATTGACTACAACCCTATGTTACCTGTCACTCAGCCACTGCCTTACCCATTCAACAATATTGGAATCCAAACTTAAAGATTGCAGTTTATTGATAAGCCTTCTATGTGGAACAGTGCCCAAAACCTTACTGAAATCTAGGTAAGCAATGTCTACTTCACCACCCTGGTCTATTATTTTAGTTACCCAATCAAAAAAATCTATAAGATTAGTTTGGCATTGTCTGCCTGAAGTAAACCCATGTTGTCTCTGATCTTGAAATCCAGATGTTCAACAATCCTATCCTTTAACATGGTTTCCATTAATTTGCTCCTGGCACAAGCAGCTATTTTGATTTTCCAGTTCACATCAGGAAGATTAAAGTCACCCATGATGATAACTTCCCCTTTCATTGTCGTATTAGCCATTTCCTCAACTAGTAGATAATCTAAGTCTTCTATTTGTCCTGGGGGCCTATAAATCACACCTACACAAGTTACTGTGTGATTACCAAATTCTAACGTAACCCAAACGGACTCTATGTTCGTCTCACTAACTTTTAATAATTTTATGCTATCCTTCACATACAGAGCCTTCCCTGTCTTTTCTATATAAAAAGTACCCTGGTATTGCTATGTCTCAGTCATTTTTCTCATTATACCTTGTCTCAGTAACAGCGACTAAATCTACATTATCAGTTGCCATTATTGCCACAAGTTCATGGATCTTATTCCCTAAACTGCGAGCATTTGTAAAAATGACTCTAAGCTTATCATGTTTAACACACCTGCTACAGGCACTTTTTGTCTTGTTTTGGAGTGCAATTGATATTTAATCACCATTTTGCCACCCCCCCCTTCCCCTTCTAGTTGAAATACATCCTAGCAAAACCTCTAAACTGCTTACTGAGAACATTTGGTCCCTTTTGAGAAAGATGCAAACCATCTTTTTGTGCAGTTTATTTCCATTCCAAACAGAGCTACCATGAGAAATGAAGCCAAATCCTTGCTCCCGACACCATTCACCAAACCACAAGTTAAAGTCCCTAATACGCATCCGCCTGTCATTCTGAGTGTTAGGCACAGGCAGAACTTCAGATAATGACAGTGTGGAAGCAACCTGACGTATATCATTGGCAAAAACACAGAAAACCTCATTTACCTCTGAAACCTCATTGCAAGTCATTTGTCCCTAGATGGACAAGTGCATCAAATTCCACTTCATGTTTTGCTAGCTTAACAATATTACAAATACGTCTTCTGTCTCTGTGAGCAGTAGCTCCAGGAAGACTTCTCACAAGGCCACTATTGTCCAGCTGCACACCTCTTATGATGGAATCCCCCAACAACTGCTTTCTATCAGACCTCACCTTATCCTTTTTGTCATTTGCTCCAGTCTTGCACAACTTTGACATAGAAGATGGTGGTTCCACAAACTCAGTGCCAGAGCCTGTCTCCACAACACCACTACACTCAGTGCCTGAGCTTGTCTCTATAACACCACTACACTCTGAAAGTGGAGAAAATTAATTATCTAGAACAATAGACTATGCAATATGCCTTTTATCCACAACCCTAAGTCTACCAGATCCTTCAGTAACCCATCTGCCATTCCTAGGACATCTCTGCAGCAGTGACTTTGCAACAGTTCCAGCCTGAGTTTGTTTAACAGATAACTTACAAATCTCAGACTTCAAAAATGCAATCTCCTGTTGCAATATAGAGAACTGTCTACAGATTAGACAGCATCCAAATCTCCAAAAAGTGGAGCGTGAAACAAATGCATAACAACTATTTCACTGAACTAAGTCTACCATTTTAATGAGGTGAATAATTTATATCAAACAAATCTTAACTTTTGTTTTTCTCCTGTATACCTCAGACTACCTCCAGTTTAGCTGCAGAATTGCCAACAGGAAATCAAACCTTGTGCAACCAGTAACCTATTCCTATAGATGACTTTTACCTGTAACAGTAAAAATAAAAATCTTAGAAAAATCAGTTAGAATCAGTAAAACTCTCCAGAATATCTCCAATAACAAAGCAGCACTTAGATGTAGCAACCAAGCTATATTAGCCAAGCTAATGACCACAACCCTTATATAACTCCTAAAAGCACCACCCACTAGGAATGTTTAACACCTGGGTGGGCCAATGCTTATTTGCAAATAAAAGCTAATTAACCAACAATCAATAGCAAACACCTAGCTAATCAAATCAAATGCCAATAGCAGCAAAAATAAAAATCTTAGAAAAATATGTTGAACGGTTGAAGAATCAGTAAAACTCTCCAGAATATTTCCAAGCACACAATTTGAAACAGCACTTAGATGCAGCAGCCAAGCATTGTATTCTAACACTAACATGTACAATGGTATCATAGGACTTAAGACATCAAAACCACTTCATTGGGGTGAAGAAGTTATGGTGCCCTGGATATTCCATTAACATTAATCAATATAAATACACTGATTAAAATTACAACGAAAGCAATCTTGGAACACTAACTTGTTATTCACAAAAGTGAGAATTCAAAGTGAATATCATATTTAAGCTAAACATATGCTAGGATTTTTTTTTTATTAACTAGCTATGCTTACAGTTCATCTACTCTAGCCTTCACTTTGAATTCTAACTTTAGTAAAAAATCTTGTCAATGAATAAAAAAATCATGAACTACATTCTGTGAAAACTTTAAACTATCATGTAACTAAATGTATCTACCATCTCTTTCTCATATTTGGCTATATGTCACTCATGATAAATTAAGAACTGAGTATTAGGAATGGTGCTTTAGTTATATTTCTTTATGATTAATTTATTATATCTTGGATAGATAGATAGATTAGATAGATTAGATAGATTGGATAAATAGATAGATAGATAGATAGATAGATAGATAGATAGATTTTAGACGTTTTGTTTTATTTTTATATTAATATATTTTAAAACAAGATATCTTATAATAGGCATAAGCGAAGAGGTGTAGAATTGTTCTATGTGAAATCTAACTAAGGGTTGTTGTGAACTGCCCTCATGCATTCAGGCACTTTGTAGCTAGACATCCTAGTAATTTTTCCCAATAGTGCAAATTGCTATGCTTTGGATACTATAAATGAAAGTCTTGGTTTTGGAAAATTCATATTGGATATGTACTATATTAAAAATAAATGTGTCTGGCACATGGAAACCAGAGTTATAAAGTAAAAGATTTTTGGTAGTCTTGTATATCTTCACTCCTACACAAAGTGCATTTACCATAGCACATGATTGATGTTTATCAAGTGGTGAGAAAACACTCTACTCATTTTTTAAAAAAAATAATGTTTGTTATCATATGCAAGCCAGGTGTTAAGGGTATTAGTTTAGACATTGATCATAAATTACCATAAGATAAAATAAGAATTTTGAAGCTTTTTAGACCATGGATATTTCTTGTCTATTGCTGCATCTTTTCTCATGTATGTCTGATGAATTCCATCTTAGGATAGTCTATTTCTTTTAGAGAATCGTTATGATACTACTTATCATGTGAAGTGAACATTTCTCAAGGGTTTACAATTGTCTAGTCCATATGTTATTATGTGGCACTGATTTGTCATGGGGTGGTATCTTTAGAAATTCAGAAAAATTAAGAACTTACAATGACAAGATTGCTTTTATTTCTTTAACATATTGTTTCACACTACATAGCTTGCTATTATCCTGAAATGTATATTACCATGATATATAGCCACACATTTTTCCATGTTGGCAATCTGCAAAATTCGGATTTGAACTAAGAACATATTGTGAATGCTTTGAGTTATTCATAAGTGATCCTTTGTTTGAAATGGAAAATCAAGTGTAGGTTGTCAACTCTTCATAAAGAATATATTTTAATAAGCTTTTCATTGAGAATTTCATTTGGGTGATAACTAAATTGTTTCAAAAGGACAGATACAATTAATATAGATAGAAGGATGTCCAGATAACTAGATAGATATCTGAATACATAGTTAGAAGGATGGACAGTTAACAAAGATAAATAGATTGATAGATAGACAGACAGACAGATTGATAGATAGATAGATAGATAGATAGATAGATAGATAGATAGATAGATAGATTATAGTTACTCCCTGTATTAATAACACTGCTGCAGATTGTAGTGGTAATTATGGGAGGTATACCACGTTACCATTCCTAGGTAATGGAACAAACCATTTTGCAGCAATGTGCCTTTTACCTGCATCCTACCTGGTACTAAGGCTTCCTCATTGTCGGGTAAATGGCATCCTAGTTCCCCAGAAGCAGAAGCTGGATGCCATTTATGCCAGTAATTCATTAGATGAAAGTGTCAGTTGAGCACTCTCAGCCAATGAATGAGTGCCTATACAAGGAATATGTACAAAACTGACAGTTGCCAACAAGGAACTCTCATATCAAAGTTACACCTCGGGCTACTACATTAAATATTACATAGAGGGTCCATGCACCATATACACTTCGAAACACTGGAGTGCTTATGGTGCTTAGAGTAACCCTTTAATTTAATGTAATTATACCTTCTATAAAACCTTTATCCAAAATATAAATGATATATTGCATTGGTTAGCCTGTTATCGCCTATTTTTACCTTTATTCAAGTTACTTGGCTTTTATACTAAAGGCAAGGCCGGTGTGTCAATAAGGCGGCACAAGTGGTTGCCTTAGAGCGTACTGGCCCGGGGGCACTAGATTAGAGTGCTCACTCCTGCCAGGCACTCTGTGTAGCGTGGACGAGGGCAGCAGTGCACACCCCAGTACAGGAATTTCTGTTTCCTGTACCCGGCCAGACTGAAAGGAAGTGCTCACTGTGAGAGGGAAAGGGGGGGAGAAAGAACACTATGAGACGGGGTGGGGGAGTCTGTGGGACCTCCGAGGGGGGACACTAAGCGGGGAAAGAGAGGAACATTAGGGGGCACTAAGGTACAGGGTAGGGAAGGGAAAAGAACATGGGTAGGGGGAAAGGAACACTAAGTGAGGGGCAGAACATTAAGTGGAAGGGGGGGCACTAGGAGATAGGGCATGGAGGGGAGAGTGGCACACAAGTCAGCCTGAGTGGGGAGAAAGACACACAGAGGGACATAAGGGGTGAGAAAGATTTACAGAGGGGCTGGGCATGAAAGCAACACACAGAAGGGCCTGGAGGTGGAAATACAAAGGGGCTATAGGTGAAAGAGACACAGAGTGGCTGGAAAAGAGGAAAAAGAGACACAGATGGGCTGGGGGGAGATAGATGGACTGGTGGTAAAATAGAAACACACAAAGGAGCTGGAAAGAGTAAAATGCACAAAGGGGCTGGGAGATAAGGAGACACACAAAGGGGCTGGGGGGAGTAAGACACACAAAGGGGGGTTGTAAAAGATACACAAGGGAGATTTAAGACACACAATGGGGAAAATAGTAGATAAGATACACTAAAGGGGGTAAATGGGGTAAGAAATAAAAGGCGAGTTAAGAAGCACACAGGTGAAGATGCTTTTGTGTGGGGGGGAGGGAGAGCAAAATCATCTTCGCCTCTGTACCTGAAAATCCTTGCACCGGCACTACTAGATGTAACACCCTAATTCCATTCCTCGTACACATACAGCTAGTATCTGACTATATATGTTCTGTAAGCACCTCTCTCACTTCTGTTCTCTTCTTGTAGTGCTTGTACATGGGTAGCTACAAACTAATTTATTCAATTATAATTATGTTTCCAGAACTGTGTGGCTTTAAGGTTTGGTAGTCAGAGTTTAGATAGTTTATAGATTGAGGAGAGGAAGTTCAATACTAAGTCAAATGGATTGTCTCTGCTTAATTAGGGAAACCACAAATGCTGATTTTCTTGTTCCATCTTCTATGATGTATGCCAAGTGCCTCCAAAAAGTCTTTTGTGGTTCCTTTCATGTATGTACTCCAACTTCAAGTGTCCATTCTTCTGTCTGTAGATAGCAGGTGAAAATAATTTATCTGTTAGCAATATATCTCCAAGGCTGCAAAGTCAAAGTAAAATCCTCATGTATTTGATTAGTCAGCAAATCTTCAAGGCATAGACATGATTTGGAAAATGTAACACATCAGGAAAAGGACAAACCCATGCACCGAGTGTTACGCATCTCACAAAATAAATGTGTGTTACACATCTCACAAATGTAATGTCTAAGAATGCAAATGAAAGATGCTTATTTTCATTAGAACATACTATTATACTTCTGTTTTATTTGACTGTTTGGCCAAGTATCAATGCAATTCCATTTGTAGACTTTAGAGACTATCATTTTACATCTTCATACTACCATTACAAAGCCTCTCTAAAGAATTGCAATATAAATAAAGTATAGCTGTCAAGATATCAGCCAGTTTCTGCAAAAAATGCTTCCAACTAGGAACATCAAATCAGTTCTTTTAGGAGGAATTTCAGGTTTATTGTACGAATGCTAGATTGATAACAAACACGCCTCAAAACAGTTAGAGGCACCAAATAAATAAATATAGGTATAAGACTGTGTTTTAATAATTTAGACTTTATCATTTAACTATTTCACTGCATTTGTGTCAGAAAAACATGCTACAAATGTCAAACCTGATACATGAAATTGTTTAACACGGACAAATGTTAGAGAGAAATGTACAATATTTTACTGAGTAGGAATAATCACGGCTGTCTTTGTACTTGTGCAATATACACTAGGTAGTGGTGAAGAATAGTAATAGTAATAAACCCCCCAAAAAGTCACCATAGCATCCAGAACTAGCAATTTGTGCACAAAGAAAATGGCTTACAATATATACCTATTTATTTTTGTCTTTCCAAATAATGTTGAGACCAGCACTGACCAAGCATCTACTGCAAATGCCACCTTTCTTTCAGCAAAAGCTCTTTTTGCAATAGCAAAAGCAAATATAGCTATATCCAAGAATACCAGCAATGCTACTTACACCCAGGATCCAGAGGGTCATCCTGTAATGTTGTTGGCAGAGTTCTTACCAAATATACAGAACAATCAATATAGAAACATAGAAACATAGAATGTGAAGGCAGATAAGAACCATTCGGCCCATCTAGTCTTGCCCAATTTTCTAAATACTTTCATTAGTCCCTAGCCTTATCTTATAGTTAGGATAGCCTTATCGAAATCCCACGCATGCTTAAACTCCTTTACTGTGTTACTCTTCCTTGCTTTGTCTCTTTAAAAACTCCCAATAACTTCTGCTATTTTTTTTTTAATCTCCAGCAAATTGTACTCTGCTGACTATAGACTAGTATACTTCATGTATACTTTTCCAGTTTTTGTGTGGTTTCAGATCTTATTAGCATTTTAGCACCTTGCAAATTTAAAGCGACTCTATAGGCACCAAAACAACTTTAGCTTAATGAAGCAGATTTTGTGTATAGATCATGCCCCTGTAGTCTCATTGCTCAATTCTCTGCCATTTAGGAGTTAAATCACATTGTTAACACAGCCCTAGTCACCTTACTGCATGCGACTTACACAGCCTTCCTAAACATTTCCTGTAAAGCTAGATCTAATGTTTACACTTCCTTTACTGCAAATTCTGTTTAATTTTGAATTTCTTATCTCCTGCTTTGTTAAGAGGGATGTGCATGGGCAAAAAAATTGGTTTGGTTCAGAAATTTGGGTAAGTAAAAAATTTGTCTGCTTCAGCAATTCGGACCAATGGCATTCGGTTCAGTTCAGCACTTCGGAATTGCCAGTTGGCATTCAGTTTGGACATTCAGCATTCAGGCACGCAGCATTCAGGAATTCATTTTGGGCATTCAGCAGTTCGGCATGTCATTCGTTTCAGGCATTCGGCAGTTCAGAATGTCGTTCGTTTTGAAAAATAAACATCTGTGTGTTGTTTTTTTAAACAGCAATGTTTTACATTGCATAGTGGACCACAGCAGCACCCAGACCATTTAAACTTTAAAAAAAAAGTGGCCTGGGTTTAGTTAATAATTAGTAGTGTTATATTTTCAGTGCACAGACAGTGTAGCCAATCAGGGAGTACTACTTCTGCACACTATTTAATCCCATCCTTGTGACACCATCTTTGCGGAGAGTTTAGGAGCTGAGAGTGAGCAGATTGTGAGAGCAGAGAGAAAGCAATTTGTGTGTGAACAAGCAAGTGAGAGTGTGTGAGATAGAGAGCAAAGTGAAGGCAAGTGATGGCTGGTACACAACATTAATGACTGCAGTAAAGTCACAGTGCAGCAGAGAGACACCCTGGCAATCAGACTACCTGGCTTGCACATCCACACACACTCTCTCACCCCCCCCTTCAAAAAAAAGAAAAAAAATGCAGAAGAAAATGAAGGCAAAACTCTCTCTCTCTCTCTCTCTCTCTGAATCACACACTTAAAAGCAATGTGGCTCCTCAAGTTTGCAACAAGTAAAGTACAATGCATGTAATGTAATTTATCTCTCTCAGTCTCTTGTGCTATCACAACTAGTCTGGTTATGTGAATGCAAGCCAACACCCTGACAGCCTGATTTATATACTATCCCACCTCAATGACTCTTGTTTGCCTTCATTGGCCAAGTGCCAGTGACAAAATCACCATTAATTAGCTGTCCTCTAACATCAATCACAAAAATTTACTCATTTCATTGGACAGGGAATAGTGAACCTGGATTGGGCAAGCAAGCATTACATTGCACAAAAGGAATTAGCTTATAGGTCAATATTCCTTTCATCATTCACATAATTTTCCCTCACCCTCTCTTGTTTTGCTACTTTTCAGTAATCCGAATCACTTCGGCACTTCAGCACATCAGCACTTTGGAGCTTTGGGGCTTCGGGGGTTCAACGCTTCGGAGCTTCGGCACTTCTGAACTACCAAAATTCTTCACTTCGGCGCTTCAGAACCTTGGCACTTTTGACAATCGGAAGCATCTGAATGTCCGAATGGCATGACATTCGTATGAATGTACATTCGGAACAAAATGAATTGCACATGTCTATTTGTTAATATTTTGCTTGAGTCAGCAGGAAACTCCTGTTTGTGATTAAAGTTCAATTCACAGAGGAGGAGATATTTTTTTAGTTTTATACAGGCTGTGTGGGTCACAACAGTAGAGGTGTAACTAGGACTGCATAAACAGGAAAAAAAAGTGATTTAATTCCTAAATGGAAGAGAACTGAGCAGTAATACTGCATGGGGCATGATCTACATACCTATACTGCTGCATTAATCTAAAGCTGTTTTAGTGCCTATAACGTCCCTTAAAATAATCCTATACATTCATAATATTAGCAAGCAAAGGTTATATTTGCTTGTGAAGGCCCTTTTAGTCTTGGCACTATAATGACACAGGGAACCACGGTTGTAGACATTCCTAATCATTACTGTAGGGTTAGTGTATTAGCGTTAAGGATTGAGAATGGCCATGGGGCTTGCTCGATGCCTACTTTAAAAAAAAACATCCCTAAATCTCCAGGGGCAGACAGGGAGACCAGATCAGCGTCTATGGAGACCTTGAAGGAAAATAATAAAATGGTGAAAGTCTTTGACAGTTCTACAGATTTGTTTCTCTGTTATTGCTTCATCACCTAGGTTTTTAATGCAATATTGTTCATGTTGCAAAGCTGATGTTGGTGGAATGAACACACCATGACTGCGGAGGTAATGCAAGTAACTGGGACCTATGTTTCCATAAATTATGCCAGTAGGTGGCTTGGGTTTCATAGATTTAAGAGAAACAAAAACATATGTTAGAGATTTTAATGCTACATTTGCAGGCTCAGCTTCATAGATTTGTAACTATATCCGGAGCCAATACAAACCATTGTGTGGAAATCTTTTCACAAACAGGAATTTACATAGAACACGAGGTCATGCGTTTAGACTGGAAGAAAGAAGATTTAGTCTAAAACAAAGCAAAGGGTTTTTTTACCGTAAGAACAATAAGGATATAGAATTCTCTGCCCGAAGAAGTGGTTTTATCAGAGTATGTACAGATGATTAAAAAGCAACTAGATGTATCCTTGCAAAAACAGAATATTCAAGGAAATCATTTTTCAATGTAGGGTTATAGCTTCTTGATCCAAGGATAAATCTGACTGCCATTCTGGGCTCAAGAGGAAACTTTTTTCCTAGTTTGCTGCAAAATTGAAACTGCTTTAAACTGGGTTTTTTTGCCTTCTTTTAGATCAACGACAAAAAAACAAGTGTGAGGAAGGCTGAACTTGATGGACACATGTCTCTTTTCAGCCTATGTAACTATATAACTATGTAACAGCTACCATAGGATTTAATGGTTATGATGATTAAAATATCCCTCCAGTTCAATTTAAGAAAACACTATAGCGTAAGGAATACAAGCATACATTCTTAATGCTATAGTTTTTCTTAAACTGTATTAATGTCCTTGCCATTTGGGGGCATTTTACTTAACTTTCTGAACTTTCTGTGGTGAAGCTCCACATCCTTTGCTGACCACCTTGAGATCGACGATCACAGCTCCACCAATGCTTTGCCATCAGAAAACTTAGTGAGGCAAAACAATCAGATCGCCTCTCTGTGATTGTTACTGAAGCAGAGTTTGAGAATTTTTCAAAATTAGATATTTTAGCTTACCTTTGACAGTTTGATTTTCATTTCACTATAGATTGATGTTTACTAATTACACTCCACAGAGTAGCTTTGCCATGAGCACAACTTCAAAAAGAAACAAGAAAACAGTGAGGACAGAGCAGAGAGTAAATTATATGAGTTAATATATATAGAAAGTGGAGGTTATCAGAAGAGATTAAAGTTAACCTTAAAAAACAAGAATGACAAAATGCTAACTAATATGGATACAGGTGAAAACTGGATTGGAGGATGAATGCAGGTGGCCAGCAGTAGAATGCAATAACAGTATAATGCCAATCAAAGTAGTAGCATTTATAGTGTTTTCTGATGTTTTATGTGTTTTACATATTATTTTCACAAATTACATGTTGTACTGCAGTAAGTTAGAAAGTAGACTACTTACACAATAAATATTCAATTTTATTCACAGGTGCTTATCAGGCACTTTAATGGATGCCCACAAGGTCCTTTAAAATGCAGCTGTGCAATATTTTTTCCCAGTAATGGATTATTTATAGGATATTTTAGTAGAACCATTTAAAAAGAAATGCTGATTACATTTATATTAATAAAATCACATATTATACATTTTGCAGTTGACTTGTACAATGTCGATATAGTAACAGCAATGTAGTCCAGGCACTCAAGGTCTTTATACATCAGCAGATTTATTGGAAAAACATGACTTCCAATAAACATGCTGATGTATGAAGCCCTTGAGTGCCTGGACTACTTTGCTGTTACTTTATGGATTATGTGTTTGCCAGCCCTAGGTGCAGTGCATCACGGTGTACAGGTGATGAGAGTGTGGATCCCTCCTTTTATTGTACAATGTCAAGTGAAAGAGAAAACTGGGGAAAGAATTCCAAGTTGACTATTCACTAAATGCTATTAGGTTGCAAAATAAACATCCTTTACCAACAGTGCGCAGTCTTAACAGGATCAGACTAGAAGAATAAGTGACTTACTTTTACCACTATATCAGCAAGCTCAAACTTGAAGTCAACATGTCAGAATATAAAGTGGTACCCAGGGAATGAACCCACTCTTTCCCATGTCCTGAAAGCTGTGAGATAGAGAGTTTATTTAATTCAGGGGACCTGAGGGCCACCTTTAGCTGTAAATGAAAAATACATATTTTTTTAATAACTAGCCTAAGTAGATATATATCTACTTTCTTTCTCATGTTGTCAATTGATGATATGAAAGCTAGATTTTCTGCCCTCCAAAATTTAATAAATGTTGTAAGTCCCTTAAGCTCATGCATTTTACTTTTTGATAAAGAATAAAATAATATAAAATGAAATAAAAAAAAATAAAACTCTGGGTGAAACCAGTATAGAAAAGTGCAAACACCTGCTATTTCACTATTTCACCTTCAAAAGGAGCCTGTGCACATGTAAATACAACCCTGGGTCTATTTTGTGGTTAAGTAATGTTGTGGTTAAGCAAAATTGTGTGCAATTGTTCTGAAACTATAATTCAGTACTAATAAATACCCAGTTTACAATTTGTGACCTAATTTGTGGATTTTCCTGAAAATGTTTCAATCAAGACGTTGCACTATTGCATTTAAATGGTTTATTTTAAAATATTACTAGATGGCCACCTGGAATAAACTGAAATAACTTTAAACTCTTCAGTTACATTTATCGTTACTTAAAGAGGATCAATAACATTCATGGAAATTCTACAATTGAACAAAACATTGAAAATCCCCTATAACTTGGGTTTACCCTTTTTCACATGCTCTGTTATATTGTACATGTCTGTTAACAATGTTCCTAAACACCAAAGACATGTATACATGATTTTACCAATCACAAGTGAAATGTATTTATTGCAAAGAAAGTTTATTTGCAGTTGGTGCCCTTTTTGCTGTGGTCAGTCTTCCCCTCTGGAAGACACAGCTAGTACTACTATTAGATCATCAACTCTCTAGGTCGCATTGCTACTGCACGAGCTAAATATCTCCTCACCGGCCTTGCACTATCTCGCAACTGTCTGTGACCAAGAGGGAGCATCAATCTGCATCTGGTGCACAAGAGACTTCAAAGGAGAACATCAGCAGGTCCACCAGACCACTACGGACCAACTCTGGAACACCAGGGAACATTAACTTGTTGGTCACTTTGTTAGGATGACCATGGTAAAGTACTGGATGCAGAAGAGAATCAAGAGAATCAAGTGGAGAATTGTTGATAAAAAATGCAATCCTCAAACGGTAACTGTGTAAAGCAAGATATGGATATAAGGAGAGATATAATTGTTGAATACCATTATAATATAATTGTATTTAATCACATCTGGTCAATTTGTTTCTACTGCATAACTACTAACTGGAAATAACCCACTCTTGAGAATAGGATGATTGACATTCAGTAGTAACAGCCAAAATAATGTCAAACAGCATGTTTTTTTTTGTTTTGTTTTTTGTAAAAGTATTCCTTAAGAAACATAAATTTCAGAAATAAATGTTTTGGTGTTATATTTATGTAAAAAAGGAGCACAGATTAAATCATAAAATAACAGTATTTAAACACTATACATAGGTCTAATCATAGGATAAGGTCAGAAAGTTGAAGAATCCTAAGGCACCTCTTAGTTTAACACAATATTCATATGGAAATTAAGTACCCAAAGAAAGTCTAAATAAATGCTTTTCAGAAAACATAAATGGTTAGATTTAAATGTTTTGGTTTTGACACATTAACAAAAGAGTTGGATGCCAACTTTCCATGGCCATTCAACTAAGACCAGCTTTGAAGTATGTGGCGTGGGAGCTTTCTTAATACTTCTCTACTGTCCATGTAAAGAGGCCTTTTGCCTAGTATTAGTTTGCAATATTTGCCAGATGCCGACTATCAACAGAGCGTATGCAGCCTTGAACTATCTGGAGGTGGCACAGCAGAACATTCTACCCCAATCAGTCTTTTGATGTTCTGAATTGTTTTGTAAGCCGTTACTCTCAGCCAAATCTTTGAAGTCTTTGAATTGTTTGTTTGATATTAAATTGTTTTTTTTTGGAGACAGTCTGTATCGAAAGAAAAAAGGAATAAGAAAACAGTAAAGAAAACAACATTTCACAGTAAAACGTAAAGCACAGTATGTTTTCTCTATATTGTGCCTGTTTTATATCACACAATCTATTTTATTTGCTTTTAAGCTATGATTTTGGGCTGTATTCAAAAATAAGTAGATAACTTTTGAATGAAACAATGTCAAGGTAAAATGATAACATTTGCATAAGGCACCAATGAACAAATATCATGGACAACATTCTTTTATATGTGATAAACTTCTGATTACTGGGTAGAATTTCTCCCCATATATATCTATTTGAAAATTGCTATTTAATTACCAAAGTAATGTTTATGCCTCAAACTTGCATCTAGTTAATTTGTAGTACAATTGGATAATGCCCCTCCTCCCCCCACACATACACAATTTCACATGTGTGAAATGGTTGTGTTTGTGGGAGATTAGTGTGCCAATGGTAATTAGATAGCGATTTACGCGTAGAGGCCAATTGTAGAACCAGAGCTAAGTGTAAGAAATCACTGTATGCAATCTCTTAACATTATTTTATTTCTATGTGAAAGGGACACTACACTACCCCCTCTCCAAAAAAATCACTATTTAATAGATATAACTCCAATGAAAACATGCATGCACTTAATTATCTAGGGTTAACATATTCTGGAAAGTAAAAAAGAGGGCACTTAGAGGAACAGATATTCATGGGCTGGAATTTAGGCATAAGAATGCAATGAAGGCTGAGGTGCCACCCCCCTGTGTTTGGATCGCCTTTTGGGGAAATTTCTTACTTGGATGATGCGCCATATCCATGAAGACCACAGAGCACTTGGCCCCTTCTACACACAAAAATATCACCCAAAAAAGGATTCTGGACTGCAGTATAGCTGTACAACACTCTCAATTGTTTGAATTGACTGCCAGTTGTACCACTGTCAGACGCACACAAAAAAAACATTTTAACCGCTGGTAGTGCTGTCAAAATCAGAAAAAAAATATCATTATTTAAATGTTCTGCATTTTTTACTATTGTCGGAAACCTCAATAAGGATTCTTCATTTCACTATGGCTATAAAAACTTGTTATTTAGATAACTGCCAACTCTGACAAAGTAATTTGGCAATTTTGTTAAAGAACTCTCTCCTCAAATTGCCTTCTCTTGTTTTTCAGTTTCTATGTGAGCTTTTAAGTCCACAATGCATATGCCACAGAAACAAAAGTTACAGGTTTACACACTGTGCATTCGGCTTCCCAGTCATCTTGTCTCTTTTTAAAACAGTTACATTTGGTATTTAGTTCTTCATTGATTTTACATTGTCATGTTGGCATGGTTCTAGAATGATGGAAAAACCCTTGTTGGCAATTACATAGGTCAGACATTTCTTGTAGTTGGCCACCAGGCTGAATCAGGGTTCTGGTATGTGACTGCACAAACGCTGGTGCTCAACACCAGGGGACATGCAGTTACCCTGCACCAGACCCTGCTAATCCACCTCCACACTGTGACTCCTACTTTAAACATCAGGCATATTGGGTGGCGGTCCGGTGCCCGGGACCCAGACACTGTCCGGGCGGCGTGGCGTGGACCAGGACCCAATATGCCTGATGTTTAAAGTAGGAGTCACAGTGTGGAGGTGGATTAGCAGGGTCTGGTGCAGGGTAACCACACGCCCCATGGTGTTGAGCACCAGCGTTTGTGCAGCCACATACTAGAACCCTGATTCAGCTTATGCGGATCCCAGGAACTAGGAGCTGGTAATTAAGCAGACCTCCCAGGAGCTGAATAGGGAGGCTCTGCAGCAGGGATGTATCCAGTACTGAAGCAAGGAAAGACTAGGAGAGCAAGGCACCATACAAAAAACAAGACCAAACTAGGAGAGCAAGGCAAGACTAGAAATAGACACCATACATGAAAACAAGACAAAACTAGGAGAACCCAGAACAGGACAGAAAGCATAACCTAGAACATGTACACAAGACATGAGGAAAACAAGAACATAATATGGGCATGACTGGACAGGACTGTACATAGACTGGGATTACAAGACAAAGTAAAACAAGACAAGAGATACAAGAGGAAACATAGCTAAGCACTAATTATGAAAAGTATGGGGATTTAGTCACATTAAATGATCATACATTGCACAAGCCTGCCAACAACGCCAATGTACCCCATATCTGGTAGGTCCTACACTGCCTAATGTATGCTAAAACAACCACACTATACCACAATAGCACTTACCTGCAAGAAAGGGTAGAGACATGAAACACTGCTGCAGGTCCAAGCTGAAACAAAAGGAAAGTGGAAAACAAACATTTAAGATAATCCAAGAGACTGGGAAATCCAGGGACAGAATATAAGAATGAACTCAGAAACCCAGCAATAACGAAAACCAGACATAGACCGAAAAACCAAGCAAGAACAGCAAAAAGAGTACTGGATACCAGAAGCCATTGCCAGAATGATCCGCAGCGAGGAACAGGATGTGACAGTAATGAAATGTCCATGACCTTGCCACAGGCAATACAATAGGTTCCCAGTTTGATAAGATTAATTATTAGCTATGGCTATTATTATTCCTGCCATTATTAATCCATGTTTAAAGTCCACTGCTCCCATGCCTGTCAGTGCTATATACTTTTCTATGCACGTGAGCAGACACCTAGAGCAGTTGCCAAGTTGACAGGTTTCCTGATTGAGGGGACAGGTCTTTCCCACAATGCCATCAAAATGTCAAGCTGGAACACACTGATTGACTGGAGTCGCTGAGTGACTATGACTTAGAGTTGGTGTCTTTTTCCTGCCAGCAGCAAATCAGAGGAAAGACCCACTAGCCATCAGTTGACATTTTACCTAGAAGCTCTGTGTTCTTCTGCTTTTCTCCAACTGGACCAAGCGGTTTCTTCCTCTCATCCAAACTTTGTCAACTTAGCCCCGCCCACTGGACAGTGTCAGCTGATGACAGGCTGGACTCCCTTCAGAAGTAAAGGCTGCCGGAATGTTTCGGCCTCCTAATGACATCTCATAGTGATGTTATCGCTGGCATTTTTCTTGTTTTGATAAGAGACGCTGGTGCCATCTAAAAAAGCAGGGCAAAATCCAAAATCACCCTGGACAAATACATCGCCCCTAAAAAGATTACATGTCTGGGGGAATCCGCACATATGGTAAGCCTAGTATATCTTAAAGCAGCTTGCAAAATCTGCAGATCTCTTGCCTGCAGCTTTTTCAAGCTCTCCCCTTCTTCCCTAACCCAGAATTCCTATGACTGTCCAGACTTCCCAAAGTCTCAGCAAGGCAGGTGCTCTGGGCAATTGCCTGCCTCTTGAGTTTAGCCACACTGAGCTAAACAACCAATATGTAAGAGGGCCAGTAGCCTGATTGATAGCCATGGGAAAGTAGCAAAGTTAATCTGCCAATTTCTATTGAAAAGGGGTCATCTGATACCAACAGACCTATAAAACCACACTAGTAGTGTGACCACTTGTGTGTGTTCCTCCAGAGGGGCCTTGCTAAAAGGTGGTTAGCCAAAACCATCCTTACCTACCGAAAAAAAAAGTTACTTTGGTTACTTTTGTTTTCATCTTACCATGTGCATGAAGACAGATTTAGCCAAGCTGTACATAAGTATTATTTGTAAAAATCTAAATGTATTGTATGATTTTGTTTATATAATGTTTATATGTTTGTATTTCTGACAAA
>OW240917.1:128043402-128063808 GCA_933207985.1 Pelobates cultripes | reverse complement strand
ATCATCGGCATTTTTCCATTGCCGACTGATGACGGTCCTGAACCGTCCTAACGGTCCAATGTACTTATCCGATCGCTGTCGTTTCCCCGGCGGCAATCGGTGTTTCGCCCCCATTGTGGGGAGACTGCCTGCAGCCCAGACAGTCTCCCCGCAGTGGATTAGGACCCCTGTGGCCATGTGATTGCTCACAGAGCGATTACATGGTCACAATAGGTGTCCATGTGTCTGCCTGCAGGGGGACTGTCTGTGCTGACAGGCAGTCTCCCTGCTAGTGTAAAATAAAATAAAAAAATAAAGTTAATGTTAATAAAAAAAAAAAATTATATATGTGTATATATATAAAAATATATATGATATATAGACATATATTATATTGATATAATATATGTCTATATATCATATATATAATGTCATACTAAGTGTATTTTTATATTAATATGTACATATATTAATATAAAAATACACTTCTAATTAAATTACACACATATATATATAATATATATAATATATATAATAACTATATATATTGTATATATATATTATTATAAAATACAAATAATAAGTAGATTAAATTAAATTAAAAAAATTTAAATAATAAAAGAAATTTAAAAAAATTATATATCTATATGAAATGTTATTCTAACTGTATTTTGATATTAAAATATATATATATATATATATATATATATATTATATATATATATATCAAAATACCCTTAGAATGAAATTGTATATATATCTATGTATATATCAATAAATAAAAAAAAACGAAATATACATGTCCATATACAAAATTATATAAATAATTATATAAATATACACGTAGAATTCAAATATATAAATATGCATGTATATTTAAATTCTACGTGCGTATTTATGTAATATTTTTACATAATTAAGTAATTTTATTAATTGCAATTTGAGGGAGCTGCCTGCCAACCCAGGCCGAAAGTCCAGAGAATTTAATTTGCTAGCATTGTATTTTACCCTGTAACTTTCTATGACACCCTAAAACCTGTACATGGGGAGTACCGTTTTACTCGGGAGACTTCGCTGAACACAAATATTAGTGATTCAAAACAGTAAAACATATCACAGTGATGATATTGTCAGTGAAAGTGACTTTTTTCGCATTTTTCACACACAAACAGCACTTTTACTGATGATATAATTGTTGTGATACGTTTTCCTGTTTTGAAACACTAATATTTGTGTTCAGCAAAGTCTCCCGAGTATAACAGTACCCCCATGTACAGATTTTACAGGGTCAAATATATGGGTCAAATATTTTTACAATGAAAATGGCCAGGTTGGTTACGTTGCCTTTGAGAGCGTATGGTAGCCCAGGAATGAGAATTACCCCCATGATGGCATACCATTTGCAAAAGAAGACAACCCAAGGTATTGCAAATGGGGTATGTCCAGTCTTTTTTAGTAGCCACTTAGTAACAAACACTGGCCAAAATTAGCATTCAATTTAGTTTTTTACTTTTTTCACACACATACAAATATGAGTGCTAACTTTGGCCAGTGTTTGCGACAGTGTTTGCGACTAGGTGGCTACTAAAAAAAACTGGACCTTCCCCATATTGAATACCCTGGGTTGTCTACTTTAAAAATATGTACATGTGGGGTATTATTCAGAGATTTATGACAGATAATAGTGTTACAATGTCCCTATTGATACATTTGAAAAAATTTATGTTTTGAAACCGCAATATTCTACTTGTACCTATAGCCCTATAACTTGCACAAAAAAAACCATGTAAACACTGGTTATTTTAAAACTCAGGACAAAATTTTGAATCTATTTAGCAGTTTTTTTTATTCGCTTTTGTAGATGAATAAAAGATTTTTCAAGTAAAAGTTAAAAAACATGTATTTTTTTCCATTTTTCATCATATTTTTTTACATGAGATTATATAAATAATGGTATGTAAAGAAAGCCTTTTTTGTCCTGAAAAAAAAAAATATATAATTTGTATAGGAACAGTAAACGAGAGAGCAGAAAATTACAGCTAAACACAAACACCACAAAAGTGTAAAAAGAGGCCTGGTCGCAAATATACAACATCACAAAAACAGTCCAGTCCTTAAGGGGTTAAACCTTTCCAACATTGTTTTTTTTTTGTTTGTTTTTTTTTGGCCTGTGCCTAATATTCTAAAATCAACATGTCTCATCTTCTTAACCATAAACATCAAAAACACAGTGATTTTTTTCAGGAACCGATACATTTCAGTTTCATCACAGTAAATGGTCATATCAGAAAATTACAAAGCAAGTGATTGCAAGGCATGCATTGGGGTCCAGGGAATTGGAAGAATCAAAGGAAAGCTTGGCGTCCAGCTCCTGACTGAAATTTTGGTTATTGGTCCCTTAATGACTTCTGACGGGATCCTGGAGGTTCATTCATGTTGTTGTTTTCACATTAAGCATTAAGACATGTCAGATATGGATTATAAAAAATGCCTGGTTTAAGAGCATTTGATTTTTCAAGATAAGTACAAAGCTCTATGTGAAGGACACTTCAATTAGATCCCTGGATGATTCCTATGTTTAAGTCACCCTGTGCCCATTGTAGGTGTATTATATATTTATTGTCCTGCTGATGCTTGCTACCAACCAGGAGGATTTGACTATGGAGCCTGTATAGGGCCCTCTGTTGGTAGCCATAACAGCTATATGCACTACCTGAAAAGCAAAGCTTGCTAATTTGCATAATGCTAATTTTGCTGACAGGATAGATATTTTGTGTTAATTATTGTCTTCCCCACCCCTTATAAATAAGTCATTGTGTTATAATACGTTTCTGTATGTTGCCTGCTATGCTTTGGTTACTTGTATTTTATTTAAATTGTCACAGCAATCTACATGTAATGAGTCTATGGGCTAGTCCCAATAAAAATAGAATTTTGTATGTTAGTTCCTTTGGTACTTGTGTTCTGTGCGGATCTTAGGGAAACGAGTGACAAAGTCTTCATGCTGACTGAAGGATCCCTCTAGCCCTGGGATAGGTCAAGAGAGTTAGGCTTGAGAGCTGCAAGTGCTTTATAAAGGCAATGGAAAGCACTACAAGCAGAGTGCAAAACTTGATACCGATCTCAACATGAAGAAAATATAAAGATTTTTTAGCAGAACATTGCCATATACCTGAAAACAAGTCCAATTTCTATATCACGAGAGTGAAGCTATATAATCTTAAAGTGACAAGTGCCAAAAAATCACCACGTGCTTAATATGTGCTTAAAGTGCTAATATTAATAAAATACACTATCAACGCTCCTATATGTACAAATCTGTATACAGCAAGATCAATAACAAGATAGTAAGTGATTATTCCTATGGAAATCCCATCCAGTATACAGTAATTCCTGCAGGGAAATAATCTTATTGGTAGCTCACTAGTTGCTTTGTGTATAGTTCATTCCATCAAGAAAAGATAATTCAACAAAGAATTAATTTCAGCAGTGATCATATTTGATGTAACATACATGGTTGTACTGTATACTAAAGTAAAAATGTTTGCAGCACAGTAATTCCACGTAGCAAAAAGATGAGAACAAACATGGAATATCTCCCTATACTGCAACAAAATGTGTATACATCCGAATTATTTTATGTGCACAGGAGGTATATAAAAAATATATATATAGAGAAAAGTAAAAAAAAAGAAAAAAAAAAAGAGAAAAACAGTCTGAAGATATATATACGTATATCCTGACAGGAATGTGGATTAGATCTCACCCCTGATGTACTGCATCTTTGACTTCTGAATATAGAAAAGTATGGAGATGGGTGTAAAGTCCAATTCCTATGGCTGCATACAGTTCCAGTTGTGTTTGGCAGAGTGTGATATGTAAGATCCTGGGCTGCACGCTCAGGAATCACGTCCCTTCAGTGGCCCTGAGCCCAAGCGCACAGCCCAGGATCTTACCTATCACACTCAGCCAAACACAACTGGAACTGTATGCAGCAATAGGAATTGGACTTTGCACCCATCTCTATATCACATATATTGGATTGTAATTAGTTACAGGAAATATTTTTAATAAATATGATACGGAAAGTAGTATTTTATTGAATTTATACCAGCATATATTTTACAGGGTAATAAAATACATTGTACTTGTAATAATATTACCTACGTAAATAATTGTACCGTGATTGGAACTTTAAATGTTAGTTGATGTAGAGATGTGGTAACGTTTAGTACAAATGGGAAAACTGCACATATTCGATGATCTTCCACATGAGACCTGAACGGTTGTCTTTTTTTTTGGTGGGGGGGGTATTTATATTTGATAAGATGCACAGAGAGATTAAAGAATTAAGGAATAAAGATATTTTCTCTCTTAGGTATTCATTATATTAGACACCTGTGTATCAGGTGAATACCGTTTCTGGAAAGAGTATTTGCACACATATATTTCAGTTAATAAGAAGTTGAATTGTTTTAGGCACTTTACAATTGGGATTGCACTTTATATTTCACATATTGGACTGTAACTAGTATAGGAAATATCTTTTATAAATATGAAAGGGGAGGTAGTATTGTATTGTGCTTATGTCAGAATATATATGATATGGTAATAAAATACATCACATATGAGAAAAGGTTACCTACGCAATCATTATACTTTGATCAGCATTTTTATTATTAGTTAATTATAAAGATATGGTAGTGTTAGCACAAATGGATAAATTGCACTTTGGTTTTTATAAAGATAACAGATAAAGCACGTAATTAAGCAAACACTGGAGGGTCCTGGGTAGACCGTATACCTTTTTCTAAAGATTTCTAGTTTATACACATATATATTCTAGCTAACTAGAAAACATATTGCACCTGGCATTTTAACAATGTAACTGCACTTTAGGATTTTACAAACATTGGATCAGAGTTAGTACAAGAAATATTTTTTAGAAATATTATATTTGACATGGCAATAAAACATATTGAATGTGAGACAATGATACTTGTGTAAATAATTGTATCTTGATCGGCACTTTGAATCTTAGTTGAAATCTAGTAGAAATTGTGCAACTGGGGAAATAACTCTTCAGGGAGCATATATTTTAGGCTAATTTGCATAAGACTTGGATTCGTTTTTCTCTCTACGTCAGCATGAAAGGGGCATTGCTTGGCAAACTGCCATATCCCTCTTTGTGCCTCAAGGATGAGATAAATTGACTGGGGTATAGCACAACAGGATGGTTCTGGTAATGGGTCTCAGAGTTTTGGGTCTCCCATTTTTTTGAGAGGAAGTGCAGGTTTCTTATGACCAGATATGCACTTTCTTGTGTTTATGTTTTATGTGTGTTGGTCGATGCCAAGCAGAACACGAGAGAGAAAATCAATGAAATATGGTTATTATTATTATTTATTAAGCGCCAACAAGTTGCGTAGCGCTGTACAATGGGTGGACTAACAGACTTAGGGTTTAGTGTTGTTTTGATGACAGTTCCAGGAGAGAAGTCAAGTTGCGGGGAGGGAAAGATGTTCATAGTTTAATTGATATACTTTCCTAAAGAAGTATTTTTTTTTATCATTTTGAAGAAGTGGAGATTGGTTGAAAGTCTAGCAGAGAGGGAAGGGAATTCCATAGGAATGGTACAGCCCTATAGAAGTCTTTAAGGTGAGCATCAGAGGTAGGAGTACTAACAGAGGTTAGACGTAGGTCTCTGGCAGAGCGTAGTTAGGATAAGTAGGTTGGAGCCAACATTGTGTAGAGATTTGTAAGCAAGTATCAGGGGATCTTAAATTGAGTCCTAGATCTTACAGGAAGCCAATGTAGGAAATGACAAAGGGGGGAGGCATGGGCAGACAGGAAGATGGTCCTCACCACCGCATTCACTATAAACAGTAACGGGGCAAGTTGGGAACACGTAAGATCACTGAGAAGCGGATTACAGTGGTCAAGGCGAGAGAGCACAGCGGAATGGACAAGCACCTTTGACGTATCAGACGTTTAATAGGGTCGGATGTGCGCAATGTTTTTGAGATGGAAGCAGTAGGATTTGGTGATTGATTGGACATGAGGGGTAAAGGAGAGGTCGAAATAAAAAAAAAACACCTAGCCAGTGAGCCTGAGAGGTAGAGCGGATGGTAACGCCATTGACTTGGAGGGAAACAGATCTCTGTAAATGAGCAGGGTTTAAATACTCCATATAAACTTACTGTTGACATAAGGTTTTATCTTTGGAGCCATTAGTTAGAAACAGCCAAAGAATTAAGAGATTTCCTACAAAACAAAGAAATCTCAAAATGTCTTTATATGCGGATGATATCTTAATTACTATTTTGGACCCACCAAGCTCCCTGGAACATTTAATGATAGAAGTTAGAGAATATAATTTGGTCTCTAACTATAAGATGAACACCGGCAAGTCTATTTTAATTGATTTAATTCTAGAGATAAGAACGTTGGAATCCATCAAACAGAAGTGTGATTTTGCTTTGGATAAAAGAGAATTTGAGTATCTGGGCAATATTATCAACAAGAACATTAAAGAGTTAATGGAAGTACATTTTTTGCTAGAACAGACTAGAACAGACTAACCAAAAGTTGAATGAGTGGCACCATTTAGAAATGTCCTGGCGGGGTAGGATCCAGGTTATAAATTCACTATATTATTTCTTACTGCAATTACCTTAGATGATACCTTTAAAAATATCAGAGAATAAAAAGCCTAGGATTAGCCGGAAATGACTGACGCTAAATGAAAAAACTTGTGGTTGTCTGGAGTTTCCTTTCATTAGATACCATTACGCAACTAACATGATTGCTCATATTTATATGATGCAGCTTGACACAGCAGGATTTGAAGGCTGGTTTAAAATCGAAATGGAAGTAGTGGATTAATCTAATGTTTTCTTCCCAAAATGGAATGCATGCAATTTCAATAAGATAAGAAAGTTAACTCAAGTAAACTCAATTTTGAATCAGGTCATAACCTCCTGGGAACTTGTTAAAAAATCCCAAGTTAAACAATAGAAAACGTGTGACTTCCTACGTGAAGACTCCATGTCGCATAACATAGATGATCTTGATTTGAATATGTGGAAACTGAATAGTATTGTCTCCATTAGTCAAATCGTAACAAGTGGAGCTTTGATATTTTTTTCATAGCTTTCACAAGAATTTAGTTTAACTAACATAGAGCTCTTCAAGTATCTTGGAATTAAGAACTATTTAAGTAAATAACTTATCTTATCCCAATCTAGCTCTTCAGGGGAACTTAAATAAATCAAAAGTTTTGGACTTGGTAACAATGTCTGATAAATCTGCAATATCAACTCAAATTAAGTCCTGGGAAAAAGAGTTGGATTGTACTTTGGATCCAGCAAAATGGACTAAGGCCTTTAATAAGACTACAAAAAGCCTTGGCATTTATCACTCTCTTTTCTGTTCTGCCTTAAAGGGCACCCTGGGGGTTTTCTGATTGTTTCTGTTCTTATTGATTATGTTTAGGTAATATGCGACAGTGGTCTTGTTTTTGTTCCTCTTTGTATGCTTGTCTGTATTGTCTTTTTTTAATATATATATTAAATATCCAGGTGTGTATATATATATATATATATATATATATATACCTGGAAAAACAATAAAGATTTATTAAAAGTAAATATTGTCTTTATTCAACTTAAAAGTCTTATGTGTGCACCTGGATTGTTTTTAAAAGTTTTTCTGTCCAGTCAAAATGTTTGTTCTGTCCAATAAATAGTGCGCTATACAGGTATATTAAAATGAAAAATGCATTTAAACATTACTTTCCATGACACCCAAAATACTCAGATTCTGGGGGTGATTTTTTTGCAAACTGCTTGATAGTAAAGGTATTATAAAAAGACAGGGACTATAGAGGAAAACTGTGGATAATTGGTTAGGAGATCCCTTGTTGACCACACCGCCGCAGACTCTATATGGAACATACACTAATTGGGCTATACAGTATTGGCTCTATATTATGTATTATGTCATTGTTCTTAAACCTTTAAAACATTGATTTGGCCTGTGTATAGTATTTTTACATACCCCATTTTCACTACCATAAACATCAAAGACACAGTGATTAGATATTTTTTCTTGCTGGAGGACTCCCTATCTCATTATGGCAATTTTCAAATTATGGGGGAGGGATACAGGTTCTATTTAAGACATATTTTTACAGTTACACACATTTCAAGAGTAATACATTTATCTTTCTCTGGAAGTGATACCGTTTCATCACAGTAAATGATCATATCAGAAAATTACAAAGCATGAGATTGCAAGCCTGCATTGGTCAGATATTATTTATCAAGACAATTTTGAGTGACACAGTTAGAGTAAAATCTACAGAAGACTCCATAACATACTTTTTTTGCATTTTATTGAGTTACTCATTTCAGTTCGCAGAATTATACTCACATGAGGAAATAATTTGTGAACTTGAAAAATCTCCTGCACTGCATGAAATGGCAAAAAAAAGAGGCGGCGGGATGGCATATAGTGTAATAGTGGGCAACACAGTGTTACGCTCACAAGGTCTTATTTCACCAAATGTGATATAATAGTTGGTCTAAATAAGCAGCAACTCCAAAAGAAAAAAAAAAATACCTCCAACCTGTTAAAAACTACTCTATAGGGGGCGGGGCCTAACCAGCATGGCTGACGAACGTGTGTGAGATGAGCTCCTCACACAAAACGAGACACACACGGTTTAAACGGAGGTATAACCCCTAAAATCGAAACCAACAAGACTACACACTACAAATAACTCAAGCAAATCCGGAGACTCATCCAGCATGCTAAAGCCTGCGGCCTACTCACCTGGGGGATACCACGGGGAAAGGAAACGGCCGATCCTCCACCCTGGTGCTGCCAGACTACTACAACAGACCCGTTCCTCCCCTTTGGACCGGTGGGGGTTATTCCAGAAATAACTGGAGGACAGGCAGCTAAGTACACCTCGGCAGTGAATATCGTCTCCTATCACATCGGGGCCGCAACCAAAATGGCCGCCACGGCGCAGAAACGCACTGCAACAGACTGGGAAACTAACTTCAATGCCAAATTCGACTGGGTGTGCACATAAAAATTATGCAGACCCTCAGCCACAATGTTTTTAATGTTATGTTGTTCTCATGCGTGCTTATGCTGTTGTGGCAAGGCATGCCTGGAATGTAAGCTGTGCACAACAAAAATAAAAAATATGAAAAAAAATACTCTATAAAAAGTATAGAAAATCAACAACTGGTGTGTTTTTCCAAGGACATAAAAAAACGAATAGGCAGAAGAATATGGGAGAAACACACAAGGGGCACAGGGGTTATTGTGAAACATGCAAGACATGAAAGGACGGTAACAAATTGAATTAAAACTGCAACAGTAGCTGTTCATGGTAAACTCACACTAATTTCAGGCTGACCAGGATGCCCAGTCCTTAGGCATTTATGTTCCCTAAAATTAAACTCCTGAAAGGAACAGAAGTGAACCATACATCGTTCGTCAATTATTCAATTATTGTGGACAATGACAGACACTAACTGCTTGCTACAGTAAAGAGATGCATTTTTAAAAGTAAGAAAGGACCATAAGCTGGTCCCATATACCTTTATATATGGGAAGCAGAGTCTCTTATTCGGGGTTATTTACTAAAGTGAAAATGGAAAGCAAATTTCAAATTCAAGGCCAAAGTAACTAAATTAAAAACACAGCTGACTTAGAGAATATTTATAGTTTGGCTATTTTTAACTTACATTTGAACTTTCCTTTGATCATTTTGCATCCTCACTTTATTGAATAACCCTGATTCTGTTGGTCACCACCGATAGGCTAAATGAATGCTGATGCCACCATTACCACCTCCTGCTGTATACAGTTGTCAGTGTATATCAGCAAATCGGCAAATCTATGAATTCATTGCTAAGATGTAGCATTATTTCAACATTCACGTCTAACATTAAAAATGTCGGTTTTACATGGTATTATGCGAGTAAACACTGTTTAGGTTAATGGTTTTGTCAAATAGTACAGACAGGTATATACAATCAACTAATACCTATAAGTGACCTATATTTCACCTCTTGTTAAATCTATTAGCTTTTTCTGTGACTTGTTCATTCTGTAAGTTGTTTTTAAGAGATGATTGAAAACTGATTTTAACAGAGATACATATGGAGATAGTTTTGCTCAGTCACTGAGGCCTTAATGACTTTATTTTGATTTTGAATCAAATTTTTCGGTGCTTACTAAGAAAAGAAAATGAGATGAAAAGCGAACTATGGGAAATGTAACTTAATTTGAATCGAATTCCATGGATAATATTTTATTTTATCTTTGATGGTTCTGTCATTCTTTTTGCTACTGTTACTTTAGTCAGAATTTATCTATTTTACCATTGCATATGAAATCCATAGTCCTTTTTTTCCATTCACGCATTGAAGAGGTCAGAGTATACCCTGGATAGAGTAGGTCCACCAAGTGTACATGGAAATTCACATACCTTTTAGACTGCTCATGTTGTCAGAATCAATGTATTGGTGGTTAAAGGGATGAAGAACACAGATACAAGCCAAGTGAGCAGATGTTCTGTACCAAAGACAAAATCCATCTATCTATCTTTCTGTCTGTATGTCTATCACTAGAGTTCATCCAATATATGTGCTTACAATACTACAAAAAATGTGACATTATTGGCACTATTTAAATGTTTTACTGCAAAAAAACTAATGACAGAGAGAAAAACAAGGATTAGAAAATAAAATAACACAGCAATTCAAAGTGATGCCAAAATAAAATAAATCCATATGGTTAGACTGGCAGTTATAGCTTTTTTCTTCACAGCTGGTTCTGTTTATGCATTGTGCATGCACGTTATAGCTTGGCTCCAGAATCTGATCCATAACTTTACAACATCCCAGAAAATCTGCTCTTAATTACAGTAGCCAGGTCTAAGCCATGATCAGAACACAGACCAGCAAAGTTGTATGAGTGAACTGCACTGTGAGAGCAGGATGGTGACCTATGCCAGAAGAGACACTGATAAAATTAGGCTTCTGTAGGCTGTTGTACATGGAGGATTTAAAGGTTATTATAATCGAGGGACATCATTATCCCTTATTAATCCTGTCTAGTTGACTCTGGAATTCAATGCTTGCTCTATGGGAGATTGTTACTGGCAGTATCCGTGTCTTTTTTACAGTGGTTTCTAAATATTATTTTTGAAACTAAATAATTATCTTTTGCTGTCCAAAAACTGTACAGTGTGACCTTGTGCTTTTTATTTATATGTAGCTCCTGTGTTTTATTGGATTCTGGTTGTGTTTAAAGCTTTCCAAATACTTTATATGATATAGTATATTCCATATACTATATATTGGTATATTGCATATCAATTTGAAGATACTAGATATATGAAGACGTGGGGCACGTGATAAAATATAAACACATTTCTTCTATAGAAGCACGAGAAACTGGTGGTTTTATGCTCCACTAAAATGATTGTAAATAGTTTATTTCCTGTCAAGTGTATTTATGTTTGAAGAAGACAGTGTAATTACTAGTGTTACATTACAAATTGATCACTTCAGTGCCAACAGGATTTGCAAGTATAGATTTCCAAGAGGGAACACTAGACCTCATTTTTAGGGGTTACAAGGAAATCAAGTAGAAGTAACTTAATATTACCAGAATCTCTATATCTGATTCTGACCACTTTACATATACTCCACAGCTATAAATATTTATTTACATTATGTTTTTTTTTTTTTTTTTTATTGTACTAATGTTGATTGGGATGCACAAATTGAACTGACAATGGCTCAGAGGGGTATAAACAATTTAAAATCTCTCCTACCTCTACATAAACCTGTAGAAGACTTAACATGAGAAGTGGGTGTAAAAAGGCGCTCAACAATCTATAACTGTAGCGGCAGTAAATCATACAAGAATTTCCAAACGTTGTGACAATACACAACACACCAATAACAATAAATTGATAAACCACGCCAGGGGGAATAATTTAAAAACAACCATCAAGTGCAAAGTGCATATAAAATACATACACATACATAAAGCAAAAGAATATCCCTGTTGATTAGTGTATGTATGTTTGTATGCATTATTGCACTGTTTGTAAATTATTCCCCCTGGGCGTGGTTTATCAATGTATGGTTTTTGGTTTAGAAAGAACACTTAATGAGAAAAGTGTGAATTGTTAAAGATTCAAAGTAAATGCAAAGAGAAATGGAAAAATCCTTCAGGTCGGCAATGTTTTTAATTGAGTTATTTAAGCCTTTCTGATTTACATTCCCATCAATTCCCACGTTAATGAATAACCCTAATAGAAAAAAATTGATTTGGTTGCACTGATATTGCATGCTTTCTGCCCATTTTATGGAACTTTTTAGTTATTACATTTTTTTTCTCAGATAATGAGCTTTCATTTCTGTTAACATCCTCAACTCCAAATATCCTGAAAGCCTAAGCACACCCGTGCTGATTTATGAGGTTGAAAAGTTGCTTAGTGCATATGTTATGGTCAAGGTATCGCTGCACAGTAAGGAGAGTAAATCAGGCCCTGAACATATACAAAATTCTGGCCAATTTGAATAACCATTCAGTTGTATAAACACGACAAAATGGCTGAAATAGCAAAATTTGTGTTTTGTAAAAATATGAATGGGCCTCACAAGGAAACTTTCTGTTTGGACAATAAATGCCATTTGGCTGTTGTTCATCATGTACAGGATTATTTACTAAAGTGAGAATTTAAAATTAATTCAAAGTGAATTTGAAATGTAAGTCCAATGTAGCCAGACTGAACACATAGCTAACTTAGAGAGTTTTTTCCACTTTGAATTCTGACTTTAATACATAACCCTGTAAACAATGAGAAGCAGCCAAATGGAATCTGCTGTCCAAATAGAAAGTTTCCATGTGAAGCCTATTAATTTTCTTACAAAACGCAAATGTGGCTATTATTTCAGACATATTTGTAATGCTAACTGGTTGTTAAAATTGGACTAGAATTTGCATATGTTCAGGGCAGGTTTAGCCTCCTTGCTGCCCAAAGGCCGGCTTCCTCAATGCACTCCCTGACATATATATATATATATATATATATATATATATATATATATATATGTTACCGCTAAAGTGCGAAAGCCGTTAATGTGCACATTACCTAGCTAATGTGCACATTTACTGATTTGCTACGTTAAAGTGCAGAATCAAGATTTTTCCGCACTTTAACTAGGTAATGTGCACATTAACGGCTGCTGTCCCATTAAAGTGCAAAAGTTTGCTTGGGTTTTGCTTGGTTTTGCGGGTTTCGCTGTCTCATTAAAACTGTCGCCTTGGTGCCTCATAATTTGCCGTTCGCGGGTTTCGTCCGAGGCAGGGTTGCCAGCATCCGTCTCTCAAGGAAAAAACAGCATTACTGTTTCATTTTCAAAACCTTTTCTCAGTCACACAAAAAAAAATCCAGCATTACTGTTTCATTTTCAAAAAAGAGAATTGCTAGAGTGCACCTAAAAATCTCAAAGATACTTTATTGTAGATACCAAAAAACAACAAGAGACGAACAAACCCTTGCTGCGACTACCTGACTAAAAAAGTCAATTGTAGTACTCTATGCAGGGAGGACACACATAGTGGAAAAAGGGAGTGAGGGATGACATATTACAAGTAAAGTGAAGAGGCTGAGTTGGAGAGGATGTTTAGAGAGCCCTTAGAGGATTAACTGCAAAACAGTAATATACATATTAGTAGATAACCGTGTAAAGCAGTATATCAAAAGTGCGTTTGATACACAAGAATGTATCCAAATGAATGCCAGTAAGTATATTTAGCGGTTAATGGGCAGTCAACTCAGACCTAATAAAAAGTTACCACATAGAAGACAGAAGGCTATAATAAGCAATCTAATGATATTCACAAATAGTAATATAAAGTTGTCAAATCTATGAGTAAAGCAATCTCAGTTAGAGAGAATCAAGCAGATGGGGAGATGCCTTGGTGGGCATCATAACAGAAGAGAGGAACTAGCTCAGCTGCCTAATAGTGGTGGAGTCACTATGAGGGTTAGGTAATACCATAGGTCAATATTAGGAAATCACCTCTCTATAATGCGCTGATAATTACAGGGTTCCCCCTGATGAGCCTTAGTATCCAACAGCCCTTTCACGTTTATCCCTTTATAGGGCTTCTACACATACAATAAACTTTGCTGGTATCAGACAAAGTGTAAACATCTCATGAGACATGAAGGGGTGTTTTTTAAACCCCTACATACTTATTAACCCTAAATAGGGCTATAACACATAACACATACAGATTAGCTTGCTGGTATTAGATAAAAGGCAAATTTCTCTGATGAGACAGGAAGGGGTGCTGCCACTACATAATTATAAACTCTTAATAAGACAAACATGGGTTGGCTGGCAGCAATGTAACATGGCTGTGTGATACAAACATCATATACAAACACAAAGATAAAGCACTGCGCTTCCAGCAGCAGTAGCTTAATATCCAACAGCTTAAAATACATAGTAAAAGCAAAGAGAAAGTTACCTGTGCTCTGGCCTAAATCCCTGTGTACATTTAAACAAAATGGAGGCTCTTTAGTTTTATTCCAGTGGCCATTTGAATATAAGCTCACATGCCCTGTCAAGGCAAGCCCCAAAAGGTGAGTTCCTACACTAGCCATTAGATTTGCTGATATCAGGCAAGAATCTCCTGAGACATGAAGGGGTATTTTATAAACTCTCACATTTAACCCTTTATTTAACCCTTTATACACATACAATAAACTTTGTAAAAGACCTTACACAACAAAGTGAAAGTAATAGAAGGTGTTAAAGTGGTGTCAAAAAGATAAGTGCGACTCCCCAGTGTTGAAAAAACACTAATTATAAGAATACAAACACAAATAGAGGTAGGGGGTGCAATTTAAGTGCAATAATAAAGTAAAATACAATACTTATTAACACTTGGTCGTCCTGTTTGAATTCCACCTAGGTGAAAAATCAATACATAGCATAATACTATTTAAACTTAAAATATCAAAATCGATATAAATATGTCTCTCACACTTTGCAGAGCCACATATAGTAGGCTCTGACTTTTCAGGCTCTTTTAAATCCCTTTGTTATTGCGTCCACTCCTCCACTCCTCAGGATATCACCGCTGGTACCAGGAATCAGCAAGTAAAATAATTCAGAAATAGAGTGGGGATATAGTGTAAATGTTAATATAGTAAGAGATATAAAAACAGGGATATAAAGTGCATGGAGATTAAAAATAAATAGTAGATTGCAGCACTGACGTGTTTCGACCGGTATAGTCTTTCTCAAAGTGCATAATTCATTAGTTCAACTTCCTGGTTTATATGTCCGTCGGGTATTTGGTTTTGATGAGAAAGTAAAGATTTTTAATTTATCAGATAAAGTTTTGGATGAGAATCATATTAAAGTTTTAAGTAAGGGTTTTAAATTTGCCCCCAGCTGCCCTATTAATAAATTTGACACATATACAGATCTTAACAGATTCACAAGGAAATTGTGTCTAAAAAAGTTAGCAAGTTTGTTTATATGTCCATCGGGTTTTTGGTTTTGGCGCCTTTCTCCTCCTGTTACCGTCCTTTACCTCCTGTTTCTGCCAGATGGGTTCACGTATATGCGTCTATGTATGCGTTCCCTTGCGTCTGACGTCAGACGTCCTCCTCTCACTCCGATACCGGAAGTGACTCCGTTAGGTTATGAAGATGTATGTCATCATATTTATAAGTCCCAGACTGGGCATATCGTATAAAAAACATCCTGGCATTCATGTTCTTTATACTTAAACTTTCCAAATATTACTTGTAAAACAAGTATATATACATACAAAATTCATTCAACAGATATATATCACAGCAAATAAACTTATTTCTAAATTACCACAACAAAAATAATAGAACAACAAAAATTATAATAATTAATCTTCTCTCAAGTATTATATTATACATAACTATATTTAAAAGATAAATAAAAGTTTAAAACAAGATAGAATTAAAAAAGTTTAATCCAGTGGGCATATTTATTGGAAAATAATCAAAACAACGTTTTTGCCCACAACAGAACCTTTGTCAAGCTAACCACAAGTGTATTGTTATCCTTTATAAAGGGTAATCAATTCAACAATTTACACAGTGTATCAGGGCTGCATACACTAACACAACACACACACACACACACACTGCATACACTAACACAACACACACACACTGCATACACTAACACAACACACACACTGCATACACTAACACAACACACACACTGTATACACTAACAGAACACACACTACATACACTAACACAACACACACTGCATACACTAACAGAACACACACTGCATACACTAACACAACACACACACTGCATACACTAACACAACACACACTACATACACTAACACAACACACACTGCATACACTAACACAACACACACACTGCATACACTAACACACACACACTACATACACTAACACAACACACACTGCATACACTAACACAACACACACACTGCATACACTAACACAACACACACACTGCATACACTAACACAGCACACACTCTGCATACACTAACACAACACACATTGCATACACTAACACACACACACTGCACACCACACACTGCACTAAAACAACACACACTACACTACAACACACACTGCATACACTAACACAACACACACTCTGCATACACTAATACAACACACACACTCTGCATACACTAACACACACACACTCTGCATACACTAACAACACACACTGCATACACTCACACACACTGCATACACTAACACAACACACACACACACTGCATACACTAACACACAACACACACACACTGCATACACTAACACAACACACACACACTGCATACACTAACACAACACACACTCTGCATTCACTACACATTAACACACTCTGCATTCACTACACTAACACACACACTCTGCATCCACTACACACTAACACAATCTCTGCATTCACTACACTAACACACTCTCTGCATTCACTACACATGAACACACTCTCTGCATTCACTACACTAACACACACTCTGCATCCGCTACACACTAACACACACTCTGCATCCGCTACACACTAACCCACTCTCTGCATTCACTACACTAACACACACTCTGCATCTGCTACACACTAACCCACTCTCTGCATTCACTACACATTAACACACTCTGCATTCACTACACTAACACACACGCTCTGCATCCGCTACACACTAACACAATCTCTGCATTCACTACACTAACACACACTCTGCATCCGCTACACACTAACACACTCTCTGCATTCACTACACATTAACACATTCTGCATTCACTACACATTAACACATTCTGCATTCACTACACATTAACACATTCTGCGTTCACTACACTAACACACACTCTGCATTCACTACACATTAACACACACTATGCATTCACTACAAATTTACACACACTCTGCATTCACTACAAATTTACACACACTCTGCATTCACTGCACTAACACACACACTACATTCATTACACTGACACACTCTGCATTCACTACACACTAACACACACTCTGCATTCACTAAACTATGCATACACTATGGATTCACTATACTGACACACAATCACGCATTCACTACACTAACATCCTGTATTCACAGTACACACACTACATCCACCACACATTGAAACACACATTCACTATACACAGACACTGCGTCTAATGCACGCACTACATCCACTAAACACATTTCATCTAGTACATACAAACACTACATCCACTACACAAACACACACTACATCACTGTACACACACTATATCCACTACTCAAACACACTCTGCGTTCACTATACACACTGCATCCGCTACACAAACACACACTCTGCATTCACTGTACAAACAGTAACTAATACACACAAACACTACATCCATTACACATATTCTAATTCACTTCCACTATACACACCACATTCAGTCCTGCATCATTGTCAGCGGACCAGGTAGGGCGTGTGCGGGCCCAGGAGGGAGGGAGGGGGGGGGCCCAAACCTGGTGCTTTGTCAGGGGCCCCAAAATTTCTGATGGCGGCCCTGCTCACACACATCATCCAGCACACTCACACACATCATCCAGCACTCACACACATCATCCAGCACACTCACACACATCATCCAGCACTCACACACACTGCATTCATTATACACACTCTTCACTCACTACAAGCACACTACATTCACTATACACTCACTACAAACACACTACATTCACTATACACCCTCTGCATTCACTATACACATTCTGCACTCACTACACACTACATTCACTATACACACTCTGAATCACTACAAACACACTACATACACTGCATTCATTGTACACACTCTGCACTCACTACAAACACACTAAATTCATTATACACAATTTGCACTTACTACAAACACACTACATTCACTATACACCCTCTGCATTCACTATACACATTCTGCACTCACTACACACTACATTCACTATACACACTCTGAATCACTACAAACACACTACATACACTGCATTCATTATACACACTCTGCACTCACTACAAATACACTACAATTATTATTCACACTGCACTCACTACAAACACACTACATTTATTATTCATACTCTGCATTCACTACAAACACATTACATTCATTATACACACCCTGCACTGCACTATATGCATAGGAGTGTAATTTTTTTAAGGGGGTGGAGGGGGGGAGGCGGGAATCTTGGGTGAGTTCCCACACTTTTTTCCCCAGGACTTGACCCCTGTATTTACCCCTGAGCAGTGACAGAGCCAGAATAAGGATGGCTATGAACAAAAGTAAGGGGGCAGATAGAAGCTTTACATTATGTTTGCTTCTGTGAATGTTGTGTGTGCAGTAGATGGGTGTTGTGTTTGAAAGGAGTTGAGTGTGCCTGTGTGAAGCTGAGTGTGTGTGTAGTGGCAGAGTGTGTGCTTGCCTCCTTCCTCTTCTACTATTCCCTGGTGGTCCAGTGGAATAGTATTTCCCGCAAATCAGGGTCCAACCATGGACTCCAAGTTATGTCAACATTTGTATGGATTATCAGGAAATAATTTTTTATCTGGACAATAACCCTCTTGGCAAAGACTTGATGCTTTGGTGCCATTACATTGACAACATTCTGGTAATTTGGAAGGGTTCAGGAGAGGCTGTGGGAAAATTTACAAATAATTAAATTTATATTAATAATAATAACTTTTTGCATAATTTCTCTCCCAAATTTGACAAGGAAAAAATACATTTCTTGATTTATCAATTTGTAGAACAGAAATGCAAATTAAAAGTAAAACTTATTATTAAAGGGACACTATAGTCACCAGAACAACTACAGCTTATTGAATTTGTTCTGATGAGCAGAATCATTACCTTCAGGCTTTTTGCTGTAAACACTGTCTTTTCAGAGAAAATGCAGTGTTTACATTACAGACTAGTGATAACTTCACTGGTCACTCCTCAGATAGCTGTTAGAGATCCTTCCTGGGTCACAGCTGCCTAAAATGCATCCAAACATTCAGTGTCTCCTCCCTCTGCATGCAGACACTGAACTTTCCTCATAGAGATGCTTGATTTAATTCATCTCTATGAGGAGATGTTGATTGGCCAGGGCTGTGTTTGAATCATGCTGGCTCTGCTTCTGATCTGCCTCTTTGTCAGTCTCAGCCAATCCTATGGGGAAGCATAGTGATTGAATCAGGCTACCACTTCTGCTGATGTCAGCAGGCAGTGGGCAGGTCAAAAGGAAACAGTGACAAGCCAGCAGCTTCAGGCTCGAATTCAAGTAAGATTTACTATATTTATGGAGGCATGAGGGGACCAGGGTGGCTAGATGGTGGTTTTAACCCTATATGGTCAGGAATACATGTTTGTGTTCCTGACCATATAGTCCACCTTTAAGCTGTTTGACGCAAATAGTTATATAGAAAAGAACAGCGGCCAAAACTCATGATGATTGTCTGGAGCCCATAAGAGTCGGTTTACTAGAGTCCACAAGAACTATTCAATAATAGGACAGAATTTTAAATAAGTTAATATTTTAAACAATAAATTAAGAAAAACAATGAAAAGAAGAAGAAATTAAAATGTTCTTTTATGACCCAATAGAACCCTCAAACATTCAAAATTAAAGGGACTCTCCAGTGCCAGGAAAACAAACCGTTTTCCTGACAATGCAGGTCCCCTCTCCATCCCACCTCCCATCCCCAGTTGCTGAAGGGGTGAAAACCCCTTCAGTGACTTACCAGAGGCAGCGACATGTCCCACGTCACTGCTTCTTCCTCCGCTCATGCTCCTCCCCCTCATCACGTCAGCCGGCGGGGGAGATTGATC
>OW240917.1:127971197-128043302 GCA_933207985.1 Pelobates cultripes | reverse complement strand
ACGCCCGCCGGCGGGGGAGACCTAATGCGGGGGAGACCTAATGCACATGCGCAGCAATGCCGCGCAGGCGCATTAGACCTCTCCATTGGAAAGCATTGAAAATGCTTTTCAATGCTTTCCTATGGGGATTTTAGCGACGCTGGAGGTCCTCACACAGCGTAAGGACATCCAGCAAGGCTATAGCACAGAAAACCTGTGCTATAGACCAGGAGGTGCCCTCTAGTGACTGTCCGGTAGACAGCCACTAGAGGAGGAGTTAACCCTGCAAGGAAATTATTGCAGTTTATGAAAATTGCAATAATTACACTTGCAGGGTTAAGTGTAGTGGGAGTTGGCACACAGACCACTCCAATGGGCAGAAGTGGTCTGGGTGCCTGGAGTGTCCCTTTAAGGGAATAATTAAGAAATATTGGCTGCTATTGTGAGAAGATGCTTAATTAAATATAAAATTACTCCAAGAAACCACATTTATCTTTAGGAGGACTAGAAATAAAAAAAAAAGGTGAATTGGCACCTGGCACCTTTAGAAGAATTAAGTCTCATATGCTGCAGAATGATGGTACCTGTGGTAACTGTAAGGGATGTAAACATATTTCAAAGATGATGACTCATTTAGCAATTCACAGACTAGAGATACAATAAATTGAATATTTGAGTCAAAAGGGATCTCCACACATTTTGTGTACCTACTAACTTTTGAATGTGATATACAATAATTGGAAGGACAGGAAGAACAATGAAAAGTGTTTATGGAACATCTTAATAATATTAGAAATATAGATTTAAACAATTTTGTACCAACTCATTGTAATGATTGTTTAAAATGTATTCTAACTTTTCATGCAAATGAGGTGGAGATCTTATGATTTTGGATTCACAAATTGCAGACCATGCAACCAAATGGGTTGAATGTGGATTTAGATATGGTCTGGCTTCTGTGATTTTATATTATTTAATTATTTTGGGATTGTCTTTAATTTTATTTTTATATTTTTATGGTTTTTCAGTATTTTTATTTTCAGTTTTATATGTATCTTTATTTTTATAATTTATAACTATTTATTTCATTTTTTTCATACAGGACCTTCCCCTTATATTGGCACTATTTTTAAATATGAGCAAATAAGGCTGTGATAAAATATATATGTTAAAAATTTTGATCATTTGTTCAAAATATACACAAAATACTGTGCTCTTATGGATATCAAACAATTGCAAATACAATAATTTATTTTTGTGTAAAAAAAAATCTTTGTAAAATATATGTTTGGCTCAATATTACATATGAAAAAATATATATGAAGTATATTCCTAATGATATTTTACACCTGGGTAATAAGGAAGTTGTTAAACCGTGACTTCTTGTTTTACAGGGGTATAAATGTAAGGTAACAGATAGACCAAATTCCCCTAGTCATTCATTTTTTTCTAGTGATATTTTGTGAACTTGGTGACATATCCCTGTTTAATAGATGACATATTGCTTTATTTGGAAAGGTGGGGAAACTAATCTTAAGCTTTTTAAAAAGTATTTAAACAATAATGACTGGGGGATAGTATTAGCGACTATGCATAGTTCATGCAAGATTAACTTTTTACACCTTGAGATCTTCATTCATGATGCAAAAATAAGCACTAAGAATAATTTTAAAGATGTGGATGCTAACAGTCATATAGATAAACAAAGCTGCCATCACACTCCGTGGTTGATGAATTCTCCAAAGAGCCAGTTCTTACGACTAGGAAGAAATTGCACACAAGAAACAGATTATACCTCACAAGCCAATAAGATTAAACAACAATTTGTAGAAAAGGGCTACGATGAAGACAAATTGGAGAAATGTATGGAGGAAGTGAAAAATCTTAAAAGAAAAGATTTACTCGTGTATAAAGAAGGAAAAAGATACGAGAAAACAAATGGGATAGAAATACCTTTTATTTGCAATTATAACAGTAAAAGTAGAAAAGTCAATCAAATCACATAATTACACCATTTTAAGTAATATTTTACCAGCTGATACAAAATGAGTGTACAGAGATTGTAAAAGTGAAAAGCAGTTTTAAAACAAACCCTGTGGACCACTTTGTAATGAAGAGTAAAGATTTTTTAGACGGACTGTAGGAGTACAAACAATAGAAAAGAACACATACTATTTTTTAGATGTCAGGAAGATAAAGCGTTTTAAATTTGAGACCACCTCACCTGCTTCTCCAAAAATGTGATATTTGAATTAAAAAGTCCCTGTAATTTAGTTTATGTTGGAAGAACTACAAAATGTCTACATACCAGAATATCAGGACATCTTAGAAATATTAAGAAATTAGTAGACTCATAGTGCCTCCAACAATTTTAAAATAAGCCATAACCAAAGCCCTAGGGGCTTGAACTTTTGTGCTATAAAACAAGTTAAAAAAAAAAGACTGGAGAGGAGGCGATTTCACAAGAAAATAGGGGAAGAGGAAATTAAATTTATTTATTTTTAATTTTAAAATACATCCACAATGGTTTTAACCAAGACTTTGAGCTGTGCCATTTTTTAAAATGAAAAGTTTTTGTTTTATTTTTTTTTTCTCTCTCTTTTTCTTCCTCTTTTAAAGGGCTTAGTATATAGATTTTTTAAATATTTTTTAATCACATGGAAAATAGTTTTTTTAAAACAAGTTATTGATACATGGAATAATATATATATTTTTTTTTAAACTCCCCATTTTTATCACATACGCATATTTCTCATTTTTTTATTTTTTTATTAGCTATATATTCATTTAAACCATCTCCCATCTTTTATTTATGTAGTAAATTGCTGAATTAGAAATGCATATGACATTTTGCCTAATGTATTTATATTAATAGTAATTTAGAGGGGACTTGGTACCCTTTTAGGGTACCAAGTCCCCTCTAAATTACTATTTTTAAAGCAAAGGGTGCCATATTCTTTTTAATGTTTTCTTTCATATATTGAATATTTCTTCTAGTATATATATATATATATATATATATATATATATGTGTGTATATATATATATATATATATATAAAATATCTATCTATCTATAGATAGCTCATATACAATACTTAATAAAAATAATAAATTATACAAACGTAAAACGTGTTCCACCATCAAAAGAGTATGATCTTACATAGTCCTAAATAGTCCTTGCTTAATGATGAGCTCATATACAATACTTAATAAAAATAATAAATTATACAAATGACATAACACATTAAAAATGATATATATATATATATATATATGTATATATATATATATATATATATACATATATATATATATATATATAGACAGATAGATTGGTAGATATTTTATATATATATATATATATATATATATCATTTTTAATGTGTTATGTCATTTGTATAATTTATTATTTTTATTAAGTATTGTATATGAGCTCATCATTAAGCAAGGACGATTTAGGACTATTTACAAGATCATCCTCTTTTGATGGTGGAACATGTTTTACGTTTCACGAAGACGTAGTGAAATGTGAATATCCCCGGCTAGGATTCATGTCATAGAGAATGACGTAGATGGAACACAGTATGCATTCCACCATCGATACATAGAAGAAAGAAGTGACACGATATACAGAAGAAGGAAGTGAAGCGAACACGGTCGGAGCGTAGGATGTGTTCCACTGTCAATGCATTGAAGTAGGAAGTGATAGGATCGCCACATCGAGGACAGGTGGATCGCAAAGTGTGTTCCAAAGGGAAAAAAAGGGAGAAGGATTTTATAGGTATAAAAGACACTAAATAAATTTTAGAGACTTTACCAACTGAGGAAGCTGTATTTTAGAGAAACGTGTTTTGGTGATTGGACTTACTGGACTCTAGCTTTTCTCTCATTTATATTTTATTTAAAGCTTATAATAAAGTGTGATTCCTTTTGATACATTTGAGGATCATTTGTACTGATCATAAGAAGGGGATTTTCCTACTCCATACTAACTCCAAAGGGGTGATGATCTCCCTAAGGATCCTAGGGTGAATTACACCAGAGCCAGGTGACTGTATGGCTCTTTATTTGTGAGTGCAAATATGTATGAGTGCAAAGTATGCTGTACATACTTATGATATAAGAAGTGTATCTGCACTATTATTTGTTCTTTCCTTTTAACTCTGCAGAAACAGAAATAATTTAAGAAGAGAAGAAAGTATTGTATTTCTATGTGCACATTATCTTTTTTGTCTTAAGGCTCCACTCTGTATATGTGTTTGTAATATTTAAGATGAGAGTGAAGGGGATACCCTACAGGGTGTACAGCGTGTGACTCACAAAATATAGGGGAAGGTAGAGGCAAAAAATGCCTACAAAATTCAAAATATAAACAAAGAAAAAATTAGACCTGTGCTGCAGATACTCAACACTGAAGTCTCAACAGGACATTAGCATTGAAAAAGGGCTGCTGCTCGAAACGTTTGCTGCTTTAACTTTGTCCTAAAATAAATTGTGGTAGCACCTGGGTGTGCACACCTATGCTGGATGCGCAGGACTCGTGTTTGTTTTTTGGTTGTGACTCACTAAGATTGTTTGATTTTTGGTTACTTGGTGGTTTATTTAACCTTATAATTGAAGACATTGCCAATAATCATTGTGTATTAGTGTGTAAATTTGTATTTTAATGACCTCAGGTTTGCTTTCACCAACCCCCAATCTTTATTGCAAGTTCTGTGAGTTGCAGAATTTAGAAACAAGCCCAGAGTGCCCAGAACCCTTTCTATTAAACATGTGCAGGAAGTAAAACGTAGCGTGTTCTTATAGGAACATTCCTTCCCTACTATGTCTCTAATTATGGAAATAGAGGCAAAACTTTTCTTAAAATCTTTCTTGTGAAGTTCAAAATATTTTCAATGTTACATCCTTTCAGTGTTTTATTAAAACGCTTGGGAGTTAGAGAGGCTAGAGATATGGCTGGGATCAAGCTGGCATAGGTTACATTTTCTATAAACTTTGTGTCATTAAGAATAGTCATTAGCAGGTATGCTGCAATGAGTGATCGTAATATATTATGTACATTAAAACTGACATTGTTCATTCAACATAAATTACGCAAATAAATTATCACTAAGCAGATCTACAGATATTAATATAAACCAAAAGGCAGACTTTGTGCTTATTCTTTAGCAACTAAATATACCCAACGTCACCTGAGATCGTATTGCACACTTTATATATGTGACTTTCATTCATTAATAAAATAATAACGTGAAAGGTATGAGGGGATTTAAAATAAGCTTGGTCTATTCAGTATTTCCTTTGCCCAGTTCTTCAGGATTTTCGGCCACCAACAGAGTTTCTTCGGCTCAGTCAGCCTTTCATTGTCCCTTTTTTTTTATCTTTCTGTTAAAAAGATTTATCTGTATATGGTTCTAGAAGTGCCAGATACAACATAGGATATTAAAGTACTTACAACTGAAGAATATTAGAAAAGTCTTTTAAGTTGAGGTAATATGACAGAACATATTTTCACTGTGGATTTCCTTCTAACAAACATTTTCTACAGTGTGCTGTGTTTTACTGCCAAATGGACTACTTTTCTTAGTATAAGCTATTTATTTAGTGCTAGTTGATACTTCAGCTCTAAACAAATAAAAGACATACTCCCTTATGTTTGGTTTAGGGTACACTAAGTCTCTGTACATGCTAATAAAATATGAAAAAAAAAAGACTTTTATGAAAGTAACACTATAACAATATTGAAATCTTATTGAATAAAGCAAATATTGAAAATTACTTTCCATCAGTTTAAAGCTGAGCTGTGATATTGCAGGATTGCTGAAGCTGAACCTGATGGAGTCATTGGTGTCAGGGTGAATCTGAAGGATTTTGGCATAGCAAAGTTTAAAACTGCCGCACTAATCTGTAGTTTGAGACATTGGACCATTAATGGATGTAGAGCTTGGCTGATGACCAAAGCACCTATCATATATTATAAGGCAGATATATGTTGACTATGAGGTAAGAGCAGGTTTAGAGAAAAGCAAAAATCAGTGTCATATAAAATGTAACAACAGACACCTTTTTATTTTTTAACACACTGTTTTGTGCTTAATTTTAACTGAAATCCATTATATTCAGTCACGTCCGATGCAGAATGAGAAAAAAAAAAGAAAAAAAACATTCTCACCATTTGCAGGAACTCACTCAAAACACCATAAATGTTTTTCTTTGATCTTTTTCTGGTGTAGCATTTTTTTTTTAATTTGTGTAGTTATTATTGAAAAATACTGATCATTTTTTTCCAAATGTTTATTCATGAAAAAAATGTTTTTTTTATTCAATCATTATTTGGGTTTAAAGGTTTATAAGACACAATTATTCAAAGTGTTGCAGCTGACTGCAATAAGAGTCACATAAAACAACAATATATATTGTTTTCCGCATGGCTTGTATTCTGGGCATTCAAATGAAAAATGTAGCTCTACAATCCTGTGCTTACCTTATTTAACCGGTACTGCACTGTTGCAATATCATTTCAAACAAGACAAGAACACACAGCCTATTGAGAACAATGTTACTTGTTTATGTCCCAGAAAATACGTAAAATGCAAGTTTAGGTTTGTCTGACTTTTTCACAGTCCTTTCCAGCTCTTAAAAAAATAAATAAATTCACATAAAGGAACAATGTGAACATTGCAAAATAAGAAATATTTCAAAGGTGAAGGAGATGAAAATTTGAGGTTTTTTAAGACCAGAGAAAAGAATCTTTAATGATTCTTTAATGATTCTATGTTTACACATTAACAGCTGTGATCTATTATCACTGCTCATGTAAGATACATGAGCTGGAATATTTAATCCTCTCTCAAAGCACACTAACAATTCTGGTATTTGCATAATTTTAGTATAAGCAGTGTGTTAAACAACACAGTATAGAAATTGCAGCCATGGGAGGACATTTGATATTTTGTAGATTAATGGTCTGTAGATTTGAGGTTGACTTTTTTAGGTCAATCCTCACTTCACCAATGTTCTAAATGCAATTCTAAAGGATTACTGTGTAACTCATACTGAAAATAAATTAGCCCATTTAGAAGTACATTTGTGATTTCATTTTGTGACTATGCAAATTAGAAGTGTAGAAAATATTAATAAGAATAATATTTTTTTATTATAATTATTATTACAAAAAGGATTCGATCTAAAACAGTTTGTCTCTCTGAACTCATACACACTATAGGTGGTGGTATGATAATTGTTAGTCTATGACTATTAAACTGCAAATTTTTCCATTCCATGCAGCAGAACATGGGATACATAAATAATACAGAGGTCACATGTGATTCAGAGGGACGTGCTCATTAATCTCTGCCTACCACCTCAGCAGCTTTTGTCTTTTTCCCATACCCATTGTAGAGCAGTGTTTAGGTTGGGTATAGTAGCTGATGAGTAATTTGTAACTTTAATGGTTACGGTAACGGAAAGGAAAGGGTCGGCTTGTGTGTCAAAGGAAGTAAAGTAAGCAAGCCCTGTTATAAGTAACGTGGCAAATCAATGTCTGTCCCTCTGGTACTAAATTCAATGGTCCCTAACCCTAATTTTAAAATGCTAATTCAAAATTTCTCTCAAATTGCAATGAAAGCCAACAGCTCTCCTGAAATGAATATTGCAACAAACAGACAATTGTTTTATAGAAAGCCAGAGGGACTTGCAATACTCATCTTTGCAATTACCCCAACCCCACCACATTACAAGTTTGGGGCACTCTGAGCATTATTATGCTAATTGTAATTATGGACTCCGGTGATTTTTGAACACATTTTACTTTGATACATTATTGGACTCCCTGTTGTATGTGGCCTACAAATGTCAAAATGACATGAAAATCTAAAACTCTTGCCCAGGGATGTTGGTAGTCTATTACGTCCATAATTCTTTGAATACAATAGATGGTCAGAGAATCAGAGAAGTTGTAGTTCAATAATGGGACATGGGAGATGCCTATACTAGAAATATAAGAAATATAAGTTTAAAAAAACCAGACTAGAACAACAAGACCAATAATCATGAGCCAATAAACCATATTTATGAAAGCAACATAGAATTGTATTACGCTTGTCAGTAAGAGCAGGAGATTAAAGAAACCACTGTAATACTCCGCAAAAGTGGGCAAAATAGTAAAAAAAAAAAGATAGCATTTAGTAATTATAAAAAAATAACAAAAAACTGAGTGGTTGAGACAGGCAGATTTATAAAATTAGGCAGAAAGAGGCTATGCAGGTTATAAGAGCTTCAAAATCACACACAGAAGAGAAAATAGCACAGTCAGTAAAAAGGAGGACAAAACATTTTTTAGATACATAAATAAGAAAAGGAAAGTAAAACATGGATTAGATTAAAAACAAAAGAAGAAAGATATGTAGAAGAGGATAAAGGTCTAGCTAACTGTCTTAATGAATATTTTTGTTCAGTATTTACAGATAAAAATGAAAAAGGACAAATGAGTAATTTGTTACATTTGAGTTTAAATGTAGTTCCATAAAATTGGAAGTTAGCGAATGTTGTGTCCTATTACAAGAAAGGTAGTAGAGAGGAGTTTTGCAATTATAGGCCAGTAAGCCTTAATTCAGTAGTGGGGAAAGTAATGGAAAACATGTTAAAGAATAGGATTGTTGAATATCGAACGTTAATAAAAAAAATGAAAAATTTCCCTTCGTCTTCGACCAACAATAAATTGGATTGAAAGCTTGGGAAATTGGTCAGAATGGTGGTGCCAGCTCCACCGAATATGGGCTTGAACTCGGATATTATATATGAAAAACACAAAAGAAAAACTATAATGGGAAAACTACCCTCTAAGGGGAGCTCCCAGTAGCTGTTATGAGTATAACAGAATACGCCGTTCTTACAGCAAATACCTATGAGCTTGTTTGGAGAAAAAAGTAGGAAATGCAAGGAAGAGGCACACTAACTTCTTTGGTACTGTGCAACTATGTATCCTTTTGATAACAATGATACACTGAAACTTTATTTAACTTATATTACAAGAAGGATACAATAGTGTCAGTATATCCAAATGATGGTGCTCCTAAATACTATATTCCCCTGTAACGCTGTATCAGTGCAGCTAGATGGCGATTCATAGCAATATGAATACTTGGAAAATGCAGTGAAAAGCCCTAAAAAGATAATGAACAGGGGGATAACAAGTTCAGATAAAATTCCTTGGATCCATCTGAGGTGGATTGACAAAGCAATAAAGATACCCTATTAATATGTAGATAAGGATCATAAGTAAAGCAATAAATAAATCAATACTGGGACACCGGCATAGCTGTAATGTCTATGGAGTAATAACTATAAATTAGTTCCTTATAAGTATGAGAAAAGCACTAGGAGGTATTAAATACAGACAGTGGCTACTATAGTCTTATAAAAAATTCTACTAGAGACACCACTATGCAAGTTCCCTACAATCTCCTATTAACACCTTCGTGGGTGTTCTATGCTAAGGCTAACTCTTAACACGGTGTCCCTATGTCAATCACAACTGCGGATCACACTCCAAATGAAGAATTACATAATTAAACTAAAAAGAAAGAATAATAATAAAAAGAAAAGTGAGAAAGGGTTCCCTTCAAGTGCATGATAGTGTGCTCAAGTGAGGTGAAGGAATATAGAGCTAAAACCAGACGCGCGTTCCGGAGTTTAAAGGCTCCTTCGTCAGGGGCTAAAAAATCCCACCCAAAAGTCCCAAGTATTTGAATACAAAAATAACCAATCAGGGTCGAGGCCGTAGTGCATCATCAATGACGTTTCAATTGTATCCACGTGGGGATAATGTAGGTGGAGTTTCAAGCTACTCACATCAAATGATTGACGGCACCGATGTCCATTAGGGATCTCCCCTTTTGTTCGTACGGTTGAAGTCAATGTGCATAATGGTCCCGTGTGCTGAAGACTGTAGAATAAAGTTCCCGTGTTAGATGGCCGCCCTGGCTTTCTAAATTACCCGGGCAGTTCCCCACGTGGATACAATTTAAACATCATTGATGGCGCACTACGGCCTCAACCCTGATTGTTTATTTTTGTATTCAAATACTTGGTACTTTTGGGAATTATGCTTGCAGAAAAAAGTTCAGCCTGTACTTGCAAAAAAATACCATGTATCTGGGTATGCTGATGTAACTGAAAGGTTAATATTAAAGGGACACTATAGTCACCTGAACAACTACAGCTTAATGAGGTTGTTCAAGTGAGAACTATAGCTCCCTGCAGCCTTTCTCATGTAAACACTGTATTTTCTGTGAAAATACAGTGTTTACATTGAAAGCTAGGAACACCTCCAGTTGCAGTCACTCAGAGTGAACCAGAGGGACTCCTGAGTTGATGGAGGCATAATATACCTCTATCCACTCAGATCTGCTGTGCACAAGCATCCTGTGATTCAGTATCTCCTCCCACTACATGCAGACACTGAACTTTCCTCATAGAGATGCTGATTGGCCAGGGCTGTGTTTGAATCATGCTGGCTCTGCCCCTGATCTGCCTTCTTGTCAGTCTCAGCCAATCCTATGGGGAAGCACTGTGATTGGATCAGGCTATCACGTCAGCAGACTGCTTGTTTTTCTGGAGTCTAACCGCATGCAGATTTACAGCTTCTGGCTTGAATATAGTAAGATTTTTACTATATTTATGGAGGCATGAGGGGCCCAGGGGGGCTACATGTAGTTGCACTGGTGACTATAGTGTCCCTTTAAAGCGTAAAGATGTATAAAAGGCAAAATATAAAAAACAAATTGGGCTGAACATAAATGAAATGATTATACTTGTCATTAAGGTGTCAAAAGTAAAATGTGCAATTTTCCTGGAATATATAGGAATGAAAATTTTCATGTATATTTTCTTCATTAACATAGAATGAACGTCATTAATAGTGCCATCTTGTGTACAAGTAGAGGTACTGGCATATGTTTAACAGCGAATGAAAAAGATAAATGTGATAAGTTTCAAAATCTCATAATATAAATTCACAGAATTAAAGTTACCTTCGAACAGAGGTTGAAAAAACAATTTATGTCTGTCAAGTTGAGTATTCCACCAGCTATCTAAAACCATTGTAGCAAACTTCAATATATATGAATGTTGATACGGTAAAATAAGATATCAGGGTTCTTGAGCTTACCATTCTTTGGGCAATAACACTTTAGCCAATTTAGTTATGTAACAAAATAATTCATTTTCAGAAAATTCCTTTTTCCTAATTGATTTGTTTTAGTGAGTTGCTAGCAATCTGGCTACATCACAATGTGTCTGTATTCTGCTAGGTCTCCATAATCTAAATTATTAAAATCATATTGGATATGTATTCTAATAAATGTAATTCTGCATCAGGATTCATTTTGATTTGTGTGATTTTACCAGAGATTTTTAAAAGTGTTGTATCAAGTGTTAGATAAATACAGGAATACATTAATATGTTTATGCTATTTCAAATATTGTGTTCTTTTTGTGTATTCGTAATCATTAGTTTATAAGATCACATTTTAAACAAAATTTACAAAAAGTAAACAGCACATGTGTACAGTTGCACATTTTTCAAGTCTACTAAAATCCCCCTGATCTGTGAAGTCACAATTAAATGATTACTTTGTTATTAATAAAGGTGTGTAGACGTGAAATCTTTCTGAAACAAGCAGATAACCTGTTTAAAGCATGAGATATGCCTTGTACTTTTATTTCCTACTAAGCCACTTCATTAAAGTACTCCAATTTTTGTGGGTTCTACCATGATTTTAACACAGGAGTAAATGTGCAACATTACATATTTTTTAACTTTATATGCTTTGAGAGGGTCTCTTACAATATATTCGTTCTTCTCTGGAGGCTTATCATGCAAAGCAAGCCTGTGTATGTGGGGGTGGAATGCTGAAGTTTTTGATTCAGGGCTTAAAATATACACAGAAAAATAGGCATTGGAGATCCTCATTTAGTTTTAAAACCATTCAAAAACGGTTTACCAATGAATGGAAGAGTGGCACCAGACACTATAACTACTTCAGTGAGATGGTGTGTACCTTTAAAAATAGTGCAGCAGGAAATACATCAATTCATACAAAGTACATCATAAAAATGTAAAAAACAAAAAAAAGCAGGAGGCATACTTAAATGATGATAAGAAAGAGAGAGACTTTGAGCAAATACCTCCTGTATGTACCTATGCATATATATATATATACACAGATAAAGTGGATATTTGTTATTATAGAAGAAGCAGATTTCATAAAGGCTACATTCAATCGGTATGTGGTTCAACATCTAGAACTGGAAGTGAACTACTGTATTCTTTTAAATAATAGAATAGTATTTTTATTTTATTTATTTATGTGTTTATTTATTTTAAAAAATGTGCTAGCTAAGTTCAGGACATAAAGACTTATAGTCTCCTTACCATTGTGCGTAAGTTCCATTTAACAGACTGGTAAATGCATACTAATTTAATATATAACATAAAAAACAAACATAATAAAGCTTCAAATAATACCATATGTCCATAAACAGCAAAATCACAGGGACCGAGTAATTGCCCAATTTACATGAGAGGGTTCCACATTGTCTAAGTCTGGGTCACCTAAATCCAAAGCAGAAGCAACTCAGACAGTTGAATTTGCTTGTCTTGTTATTTTTCATTCTCAGTAGGGGTCACCACAAAATTCAGTTTTATTGTCTGATTTTGATCTAGCCACCCATTAAATAATGTATGAGTCCAGAAAGTGTTTGTAATAAAAGTTATTTTACCTATAAGGTACTGTAATCAGACTATAGCTGCAATTTTCTTTATAATGTAATATATGAAAACTATTAGATTTATCAATGAAAAAAATAAATCCATTCTCCATATCAATGATGTTTTCAGCTTGGCAAATTTTACTTACATTTTACAATCCTTTTCTAATTTCCAATTCAGGGACAGAACTCAGAATGTTAAAACCTTAAATAAGATTTTATGGCTCAATAAACTGTTTTTGCTGTGTTTCTCCAGCATTTTTATTATAGGAAACACAGACAATCACTCTGCCATCATAAATGAGTTTATACATGAAGCCAATATTATACCAGGAATGTGTGTAGAGCACCACAAAAATGTAATGATGAAGCAGTGTGGCTAATCATCAGTGTGGTGAGAAGAGTGGACATTATGGCAGCTAAGAGGCATAGAGAAGCTGAGCCTCCATAGATATTGTCTCACAATGAGCAAACGAATGCCTTTTTTTACTGGCTGGAAGAAGTGACAAAACTTGACAAAGATAGCTCTGCCTTTTGTCAAGTTTTGTCAAGCTAACAAAAATGTTAAAGAGACAAAGTTTGAAAAAGATGAAAGGAAGAGCAGATTAGGAGTGAGGAAGAGGGGAGGAGCAGATTGAAGTAAATTAAATTTAGAGCGACAGAACCACTTTAAGTATTAGTTGTTTCATGTAATTAACAGATGTGTGTGTGTAAGGAAAAAAATGTATGGTAGTCTGTAACTGCCTTTTTCTGCCAATAGAAGAATTAATGCCATGCACTGGTCACATTTTTTTATATTTTATATTGTATGTGTATACTATGTAATAGAGGTACTTAACAATTGAGCTTTGATTGCATACAATATGATAGGTGTGTTAATTGAATATATCCATTGTACTGAATGGGTTAATGTTAATGTTAATTCATTCAAAAGAGTTTTGCAAATATGCATATGACTTCACTTGTGTATTAAAACTATCACATGTAAAAAAACATTTGCATAGTGGCAAAATAATCACAAAACATCCATAAATGAATTGCGTTGGCAGTTTTTTTCTCACGCCCTTAATTGACCTTGATCGAATGGAGCCTTAGTGAATAGCTTTCGAATATAAATTATGTTTTACATTAAACACAGCATTTTGTCGAGTATAGTTTCTGAGCCTTATACAACGATCTACTGTACAAAGGGATTTGAGAGGTTCTTGTTTCAACCAAGAAATACTCTGTTTCAGGACTATGCCAAATATATTTATTTCATATTTTAATATTTACTTCTCTCCCCCCCGAAGCAAATAAAAGAAGAATATAAAAAATAAAGTCTCAATTTGTAAATATTTTTCTTGGAAAAATAGGGAATGCATTATCCTTATTTCCTGTAGACAGACCAGGATTACGCAATAAATGTTGTAAAATTCCTTTTCTCTTTCAGGGTTGTGTTTAATATGGTATTGGCTCTCGGTTCATTTCTCTTTGTGGAGTATTTTTTTTTTTCTATTTTCCTAAACACTTTTTCTCTTTTCTTCTTCCATAGCTTCTGGTGATCCCATTCAATTATTACTCAGTATCCGTCTGTTCTCATTCTCTCACCATGTCACCTTCAACGGTCCCTTTGCTGAGCAGCTATTTTAAACAAAGAATTGGTTTATTGGGAGGTAACAGCTCCCTCTAAGTGTCTGACCAGCTGCCAGCCATCCAGCTGGCAATGTTCCTTTCTAAATGAAGAAGTCTAAAAAAACAAATAATCTGATGTTGAGGAACTGCATGTTTTGCACTTTTTTATTCTTGTAATTGCTAGTGTTTTTGATAGCAGATTTCTTACTTATTTATTTGAGGATGGACATGGGAATGAAAATCAAAAGGCCATTCTATTACAGAACAAATACGAGGTAGGAACAGTGCTAAACAAAAAAAGAGTATTTAGGGGGCAGCACATCTGAAATAGGGGAATCCCTTTAACCCTAAAGAAATGTACCAAGTAAACAAAAAAGCAGGTAGTGCCAAGATTAGGCAGTAAATGCAGAAAACTAATATGAAATCCAATAGATACAGTAACAGAAAATCTATCATAAAGTCCATAAAATACCAGTAGATAAGATACAGTCGTAAGATACAAGGTAATCCGTCTTCAAATATTCTTATAGTGCTTGGGGGACAATTCATTTCAGTAGATGTAATAGAGCTATAACCAGCTCTGGGAGAAACAGCATGCAGTAGTATTGTATCCCCACTTGCAGGATATTTTCAGGTAGTAGTTGGTATCAGGAGGATGATTTGATGAAGGATGATTTTATTACATTACTGTGAAAGCTGCAATGCCTTGAATTCTATATATGTTCAGCAAATTGTTTTATGTGTACATAGTGGAATGAGGCAAATCTCCCTATAAGGGTGAAGAATTAAAATGAAGAGTGTCCCGTGTAGACTCTTGTTTATTAATGCAAGAGATGCCTTGCATTATTGAATAATTATTGTTTAACATTAAACTGCTGAGTGTTATACTCTCATAATCTTGATCTTTGGTAATCTTTCCTTAGCACGATTAGGCCCATTGTTAGTAATTGCACATCATTTAGACATCACAGCCCACTTTTGTATTACAGCTAAAAATATGCATCACTTTGTCACAACTGTTGTCCTATGCTCTAAATCCTAACAGGAAAAACACTATATCACAGAGCACACGTCATCGGCCAGAATTTCTATTAGTAGTTTTGATAACTAACAATCCTTTACCCACAAAGTTTGTCTGTAAAAGGGAGACATATGGTATAATTGGCAATCACAAATTGGTGGTTTGTGAGACTGTGTGGGTTACTGCACTCTCCTGAACATCATCTTTTGGTTTACTAAGTATGGCTTCCTCTGACATACCATTTACAGCTAAATATTTAGTTAAATACAGGTAAAGATGAAATGTCAGATACAGCTTTCTCTAACAGCATAGTGTGGCCCATCTATTACAGCAATGTGTGGTCAATGAGTACAGCTTAGCAAATGACTTGATAAAGTGTGCTTTGTGCAAAATGTGCAAGTTGCTGCTATCTGCGGTGTTAAGGTCATTGTCTGATTCTTTGTTTTGAAGTAACACATTTTTATTGCCCTCATGGTGAATAAAGATACAAAGTTGGATTTAACAATATTTTGGGACTGGAATCTGTTTGCTGAGTGCTACTTTTGGAGAGACCATCCCTAGTGGTTTCTGACCAGATATCATTGGCTCCATATTCTGCAATATATCTTGCAATATACACAAATATTGTACTATAAAAGAAGTCCATTTCATGGGAGGTAAAATATTTTTGGCAGTTCTTTGGTTTGGACATAAGTTTTTGAAAAGTTGACATCTGTGTTTTTGCCTTTTGTCAACTTTTGTCAATCTCTTATACTTATTTTGTCTTACTGTAACTTTGGAATTCCAACTCAGTCAGCATGAGTGTTTAATAAAGATTATATCTCTATGAAATACTCAGAAGTCACATAGCTGTTTGAAATTAAGATTCAAGGACTTCATAGAGTTAGATGTTTTTTGAGATTTGTGGATTAATTAAAAATGTTTTTAAAAAAAACCAACATATTTTAGGGCTGTACTAGTTCATATGCCTTGTTTATTTTTTTTTAGATGGAAACTTGCTATTTAAAATTATTTTGGACGACATTTCTCACCAGACCCAGCCAACCACTGTATGAGGTTGACTGGAGTTATAATTTGCCCACTGTCCCATTACATCAGATGTATAATTTAACTCCCATCCTCCCATCAGCCTAAGGGAGAAACTAACTGAACATGAAAGTAGACAAGTAGGGGAAGGCAACTTAATTTGATGGAACATAAATTCCCGAAAGAGGGGCTTGTAGTTTTATTTCCTCTGACCTCTGCACCAAGAAAACGCAGATGTGAAAAACAGAACATATTTCTACTTCTTGTTTTTCAGGTGTTAGAGAGTTAAATTGCCTGAGAGCAGAGAAGAAAGAGCTTTGACAACCATTATCTACAGGGACAGAATATTTGCACCATAACCACTTCAATAAGAGTTAAGGTACTTACAGTGACCATTTAAGAACCAGTGCTGAGTAGAACTGCTTTTGACCACTTTAAAAAAAACATAATACATGCTGAATAACATAGAATAAATGTTTAGTCATAACTACACATTTAAACATGTACTTTTTTGTGGTAAAATCAGAAAATGCTAACAAAATAATAATAATTAAAAGCAGCTGCCAGTCCATTTGTTCAAATAAGACCAGACTGGGAGACAATTAACTCCATGCTCCCTATAGATACATACACACTGACAAATAAGCTGACTCAAAGAAGAAAAAGAGTCGCCAGACTGGTGAAGTAACCCTTATTACAATGCCAGAAGTGACATCATGTTAATACTTGTCAAGCTTGTACTCTTGTGAGATCCCATATATGTGTGTGTTAATGAAACTAGCTACAACTGCACACCATTTATATTTATTTGCAGAGTGTATGTGATAGAGAATTGGGGGAGGCAGAATAAGTCCAAATAACACAAGCAGTAAAAAAAGGAGTCATCTTAGTAAATTTCAAATACAGAAGAAGTCAGTGATCAGCTTATAATTAAAAAATGTGTGTCTGGAACTGAGTGGGCTTACTAAAATCTTAAAATATAGAAACATTAGCAACCCTGAAACATTAGCACCTTTTTCTGAGCAAGGTCAGATTGAGATTCCTAATGAAGAACAGATATATTGCTGCATTGCAAGACTGCAGTACAGAAATGAACTCTCTGCATGATCTGAAGGATTGCAGCAATTCAATGTAGTGCATCATTAAATGTTTTTTTCTTTTTTGGTGTATATTATATGTGATCTTATCTTCAGTAAAGTCACTTCATAAGAAAAGTAGACATTATTTTTATTTGGCGGTCTGCACCACAACAGGGGAAGTTAAATTATGTCTGCTTACCAGAGGTATTTGCTTTAATAAAATCTTACTGTAACCCTATTTATCAACCGAGGATAAAGCAAAAAATGCATCACTTGTATTGGCATACATGCAAAGGAACAAAGTATATCTTCAATCATTATAAAATATAGCAGTATACTTTTAGAATTTCTTTTCCATACTGCAACAATCCATCTCAGGTTAGCTACAACTTACTAAAAATTTGAGGACCAGACTAAGCACCTTAACGACATTGCATGATTGCATATGTTAAGGATCAGAGACTGTGTTGGATCCACTATCATTACTGAGAGTGGTTTATTGCTGCAGCGATCTGTAAAATGGATTTTATAAGCCAGTTCCTCTGGCTCAGACACAGAGATATTTTTCTAATGCAGACAGTGTCTTTTATTTGTGCAGCTATAGAAGTTTGAAGGGGAGAATATTTCTTTGCCTATTTTAATGCATGTTATGTATAATGTGTTAGAAACAGAGGTCTCAAAAACCGTTTACAACATTTTCACAATTTTTTTATTTTTTTTTTACCGATTTAAAATTCTTTATTTTTCCGTGCATAGATAATACTTTACAAATCGTCTCACAATGCCACAATAGCAGTTGTTAGTGCTTCAGTAAACATAATAAGACAGTTTGGCATGGGTATCATTTCATATTTTATAATAAGTGGAGAGATAATGAAGGTGATTGTGGTCAGCAATGTCGGCCTAGGGGTTAAAGCTTCACTAGGGTCACCTAGGGTAATATGCGTTCTAATGGTATTTATTAATTAATGACTTTACATCATAAAGAAAGCATAGTTAGTGTAATGCTTTGGAGGCACCACTAGGGGTAGTGTGTAGGAATCCATGTGCTTCTGGCAGTGAAATCACAGGCCAGCTACTTACACTGAATAAAAACAGATTGTAGGAGGCATTGAGGTCTCTTTTGAAACAGTCAGTCTCTCTCTTTGGTTCTGCCCTTTACTGCCTAAGAACGTAGCAGCTGATGGCCCCAGCTCCACAGGCTAGGGCCTGTGTAAGTTTGTTCATGTTTTGTATTGTACCATGTGATTCCATTGAAACATGTTAGCAACTGTTATAGCCTTTTGTAAGTAATATGTTGTAGCTTTGTATTGTATAATTATTGTAGTAAATTGACATTCTGTTTACATCTGTTTACTTATTATAGTTATATTAAATATACATTTAAAATTACAACGTTTTGCGTATTTTCTATCCACATATTCGACCATAATACAAAGAACTATAAAAATATTAATGTTGTTACTTATTGCTTAATTATTATATATTAAAAGATTAATATTCATATTTAAGTCACGGCCAGAATGTGTGTATACTAAGATTCAATATAAAATAAAGATTTAACTGAAACTCAAAAGAATAATAACCGTTAATTTGCTATAGTGTAGTGGGGTGAGCTAGCGGAGGTATGGTGGTTACTTCCTCTGATTGGAGGGATGACAGGGGGTTTTATGTTCCCCTTGCTAACCTAGGCTGTCGTACTATGGTATGCGCCTGAATTACCCTGAGGCACAGGGAGGGGGGTTTAATGGTAAGCTGGCAGTTGGGTAGGTCTGGGCAAGAGCTTAGGCCTACATGTCAGGTGTTTTCATCCAAGTCTCAACGTTTTAAAGATACTTATAATATAAACTTTGCATGGTGGGAGAGTGTCCCGGCAAACTTTCTGGTTAACCCAGTCTGGGTTCAGGTCGTGGCTGCGGCATATGATTTTGCGGTTGGCTGTCGAGGCATGAATTCTGGAGAGCTGGCTGAGAGCTTCGCTGATGGTACGGATGGACCAATTGAGTCCAACAGTCTCAGAACCTTTGTGGCCTCCTGCATATCGTGTATGACATGCAATGTATCTCATTTGGTGACAAGCAGAGCATGAGCTGGGCCCCAGCGGTAGGGGATGTGCTGCGCTCGTGGGAGGGAGGTAAATTGTTGTAGGGACCTTCTCCATGCCAGTGTTTAACCTGAGAGATCCGCATAGAATGTCAGGGCCATCTCTTCAAAGACGTATGTTGGCTGACCTCTGGTGGTTGCCAAGACTGCGGCTTTGTCTCTTTGTTTCTGGAATTAAATCACCAAGTCCCCAGGAGCCGAGGGTGACTCGCCTTGGTATGCGGAATATTCCATCCAGTGTGACCGCTTTGGCCGTTTTCAGAGTTAGTAATGCTGTGAGGAGCTGCCTGGTGAAGTGGGGCAATTCAGCCTCTGGGATGGTCTCAGCGACACCCCTGATTTTCAGGTTTTTCTGGTGACGTTTGTCCTCCTGCGTGGGAAATCTTTGTTCATTAAGACAATTCTGCTACTGCAGCTCTTGTGGTGCCTGTTGTAGCTCTGTTATCTAGTGTGTGTGGGTGCTGGATGTGCCTTCCACAGCTCCAGGCCGTCCAGTCAAGCACCGGAGGTCGTCCCGTATCGTGGCCACGTCGGCCAAGATTTGTTTGTGGTGATCCGACATAAGCCTATCTATGGCCTCAATAGTCACCGGTGTTGGGACTGTTGTGGGTGACAGGAGCTGCGTCCGGGCAGGTGGTGGCAGCATTGGGGCAGGTAAGAATTCCCCCTCTGCTTCATCTGACATCCTGTCCGAGCAGCCACCGTGGAGGGATGCCATAGCTCACAGATATTCATGCCCAGCCTGGGCTTATCAGGCTTTTGTTTTTTAGTTTTCCTACCCATGTGGCCCGTGTGAGTCTCCCTGGGATGGATTTGGCTCGTGTCCGAGCATTGAAAGCGTTTAATTGTAGCTTTTGTGGTCTGGGGCCCAGTGGCCATGCGACCGTCCCCTTCAGCAGTTAGGCTCCGCTCCCATTTTGACTATTTTTTTAATGATCAGCTGCTATTTATTACCATGCCTGTTGCAATTGCGATTAGCGGATATTTCCCAAGAACAAAATGTCAATAGCAACAGTGAGCTTGTGTCTTCCACTACTGAAAGTAAGTCACTCTGTAGCAGCTTACGACTCCAATTACATCCTATGGGAGCCATTAACTACTAATTGGGGTTTCCTTCTGGTTTTCAACCCTGTTGCTGCTCATTACTTGCTGCTGCTACTATTACTGGCTGCTGCTGGTGGTGCTACTCAGTACCAGCCTTTTACTATTATTTGTATATCACTACAGCCACACAGGGTTTGGTTCAGGTATGCATTTCTGTGCTTTAGCAGCAAGACTCTGATATGCGAGTGGTTAGTATCTGTAGCATAAGCTGTTATTAGTGAAATCAAATAATACAAAAAATAAGTGACTAAAGGTGCTAAGCGCACACATACTGATATTTATATGTAAATAGCAGTTCTTAAAGATGGGAATTGGCTCAACACTATAAATTACAATTAATATATCTGATGCCCCCTACTCTACATTCTAGCGCTGGAGCCTCTGAAGCAGGCTATATGGCACAACAGGTCAATACATGGTATTAAGATGGGAGAGACAGATTATAAGATCACTATGTTTGCTGACAATGTAATGATGTCTTTTACTAAACCAGAAGCTTTCCAAAATATCCTGCAACAATATAGTGCCTGCTCCTATTATAAACTAAACATAGAAAAAACACAAGCATTATGCCTCCACACACCCAACTCCATGTCAAAAAAATTGCAACAAACACGTGCATACGAATGGAGGCAGGACAGTCTTACATTTCTAGCTGTCACTTTCACGACAAACGCACACAGCTTGTATCAGGAAAATTACTCCAAAGTACTTAACAATATAAAAAATCAGCTGCTGAGCTGGAAAAGCAGAAATGTATCTTGGATGGGTAGAAAAGCCGCAGTGAAAATGCTAATACTCCTTAAACTCCAGTATTTATTCCGCACACTACCAATAAAACTACCCACACACTACCTCAAATAGGCGCAAACGGTACTTAACAAATTTGTATGGGATAATAAAAAACCAAGGATCGCAGCCCAAACCATGTACCAGCCATTCAAACAAGGGGGCATGGGACTCCCGAACTGAACCATATACTACAGAGTTTCCATCCTCAGCGATCTGATAATGGCCTTTCACAAACACGAATCCCCACGCTCCTGGCTGCTCATGGAAGCAGCGCACACAGAAGGCCATAACATCACATCCCTGGCCTGGTTATTACCACAACACAGAAAACAATACTCTGACATTCTGTCAATCACATCCCTAACACTAACAGAATGGGTCAAATATAGAACAGCACACAACGTACATGTGACTCTTTCACTAGCAATGCTCATACAAACATTTGTCATACAAATACCCCACTTAAATGTGGGTACCTGGTCACGATATGGCCTAACACAACTTCATCAGATTTTTGGCAACCACATACTCATTGTGACGAGACCAATCTCGCCACATTGCATTGGAGAAGCCTGGTTGCTCGCCTGCTGCCTTTGGACTATGGCCCCTTTTAAAAGACTTTATTTTTGCATGCAGAAAAGCTGTATTCGTGCTTTTCTGCCGGTTGTTCGGTAGTTTCAATCTACCGAACAACCGTACGAATGACTGGACCACCTGGGAGCTGGAGTGTGCCGGCAATTAACCTCCCTGAAGCTGCGGTTAACCGCAGCTTAATTGATGAACGCTGGGTGGCCGCCGTTCGTATCCCGAACACGAGGTCGCGGCCATTTTAAACCATACGAATGAACAGCGGTGTTCGCCTCTATTTTTATGGAACTAAAATCGGACACAGTTTTGCGCGAACACCGCTGAAGCCGCCGACCTCCCTTCTCGTTCGGTGAAAGCACACGAATGACCCGGTGTTCGGTATTTTTGTGTGAATATCTTATACCCCAGATAGGAATCCCATGGAGCCCATTCGTATGAAACTGACTGTAAAGACTTTGGCTCCATGGCGATTGAACTGTATTCGTGTAGTCTGAGTGCCATTCACCTAATAATGTGCACTCAGACCTGAGCTATCTGGGGATATGTTACATGTCTGTGGTTTATGTAGTAAATGTTACTTTGTGCATTTTAAAGTATAATGCTGTTTTGTGTTCCCACGTGTGTAATGGAGTTTTGCCTTTGTCTTGGGAGATAATTGAGTTACTTCCCAATTATCTCCCAGGGCAGAGGGGAGGAAGCCAGGATGCATTGTGGGAATATACTGTGACTGTGTGTCCTTTTTGTATACTTGTCTGTCCCTTGTCACAGTCTCCCATTTGGTCCCCTAGGGGAGTGTCCACCAGGTGGGAGACCTGCATAAAAGCTGGGCAGGTAGCCCTCATTAAACAGACCACTGCTTGACCCTCAACACGGAGCCTTGTCTCGTCTTTGGGGGGATTTACTGTATGCTGCTAAGGACTGATTGCCAGGAGTGTAAGCCGCTTGGAAGCTTTTCCTGTTCGCCTGCTAGCAGCTATTCGTATGGTTCCTGTTCGTTTATTTGAAGTGCCACCTTATTCCCTTGTATGCCGTTCGGGAGTTTGGAGCATTCACTTATTGGCGGTTCGTGAGTTTTGGTGATTATTCAGTAGCTGTGCCTGTCTCTGAAAGGGGGATTATCGTCTAAGCGGTTTTTTCCCCTTTTATGCTAAACGGTCCGTTACACTCATCCATTTGAATCCCTGCAAAAAACATATAAGCTTTCCACAACAAGTTCACCTTTATGCAAATGAGATTTTGTATGGGGAAGAATAAAGATGCAAGCCCAAAGTTTATAAATGGGCAGCAGCTGTCTGTGCTGGAGATCTTATGCACACAACAAAAAAGACCCCAAAAAATAATTTCATATATGTACCAAAGCAAATATCAACAAAAAGACACCCGCAAAATTTCTCTTTGTGCGGGTGTGGGAAAATGACCTTGAAAAACAACTAAACGATGACCAGTGGTCACAAATTTTTAAGACCAATAAGAAATTCACACTATGCACGTCCCATACTGAAATTTTGAGGAAAATTCTATACCGGTGTTACTTAGTACCCACTAGATTGATACAGATAGACCCTGCTAAATGAGATTCCTGTTGGAGATGTAACCAGTCCTTAGGAACTATGCTCCACATATGGTGGTCGTGCCCAAACTTGAAAATGTTTTGGACAACAATTCACAACCTTATCCAACAAGTTACGACCATTGACCTCCCACAGTCCCCAGAAACATACCTACTGCAGCTCATCTCAAACAATATGTCAAAATCCAAACAATATTTAATATACCATATCCTAACAGCAGCTCTCACAGCCATAAGCAAATCCTGGCTATAAAGAATGGCTCTGCACATAGAACATGTACTCAAATAGTAGTTGCTCCAAAGACGTTCTGGAGAGAGGCTTGGGGAATGTGGGACGAAAATACCGCTGCCTCCATTGAATCTCTGATCCGGGCAGCTGCTCTCATGGGAGAATGCAAGTGAACTATAGGGATGTTGATGGCAATTCAAATGCGGCTAGTAGCCACCGAAGATATGAAGGAATTGATTGTTCATGTATATTGTACATAGCTATACTTACTACCTCTGAATCTAAATAGAAATATACCTACTCTAACACCTCACAGCAAATCAAAGGTAACCACCTAAAGTCATGTCATGACTCACCCTTTCACCTGCCCTCCCTTCCCTCCCTCCCCACCCCATTACTATGGTTAATTAGTTATTTCATGTTAATTCAACAAAACTGGAAAACAACTACACACTAAGAAATGTCAACAACCTACAAGACAACAAATGAAGAGAAATTAGTATTTTGAATATTTGTCATGCACCGCATTGTTTTTCCTTTGCATTCTCTGTACATGAACCTGAAAAGGCTGTAAATTGTGAAATTGTATGCAAATATTGGAGAAATCCAATTTATTTACTCACATGTATTAGAGTTCAAACAATCTCTAGTGTATTGTGCATGTAGTGGTTTTAGTCCCCCTCTAATAGGGTATCACTGGAGGGTACAGTTGACGGTTGTTGTAGCAGCCAGATGTATGTAAGACCAAAAGAGAATAAAAGGCAACAATAGTGTTCACTGCATAAAATAAGTAAACCAGGAGGAATACAGATAAAAGCAGATAGCCCACTCAGTTTTTTCAACGTGGGTGGTATAATCCCCACCTGTAATTCTTGGTGAGATCCTCACTGGAAATGTTAAAACAGGATGCCACAATACTGAAATAAAGTAGCCAATACCCCTCTAATAAACAAACAAAACAGCTAAAAATAATCCACAACGCATTTCTCCCAAAGAGGGATTTTTCAAGTGATTATCCTCCAGTGAGGATCTCACCAAGAATCCCAGGCGGGGTTTATACCACCCACGCTGCATAAAAAGAGCGGGCTACCTGCTCAGAAAATTGTGAGTATGCTTTTATCTGTATTACTCCTGGTTTACTTCTTTTATACAGTGAGCAATATTGTTACCTTTTATTCTCTTTTGGTGTTAAATACATCTGGCTGCTATGAGAATCCATTGACTGTACCCTATTAGTGGGGGACTAAAACCATGACATGCACATTACACTAGAGCTGGTTTGAGCTCTAATACATGTGAGTAAAATAATTGTATTTCTCCTATATTTGCACACTTTATTGTGAACTTATTGCACCATTGGAGTCCTGTTTCTTTTCCTTCTTACATATACCCATGGAACCTGAGCATCTCGGTGACTATCAAGCCTGAAGAAGGACTAAAACTTATCCAGGCATTTAGAGACTTTTTTATATCTCATTTTAAATCTGCTTTTATTGTATTGAGGTATCTGCATTTTCACAATTTATATATATATATATATATATATATATATATATATATATATATATATATATTTTATATCTAACAGTTTTAATATTGTGATTTGTTGTTTATCTGCTCACTGGTGCACCCTATATTTTTGTCTATTTACATAATTGTTTAAAGGGTTCTTGGAGAGAATTCCCTTTTTTAGGTGTGCTGCCTTCCCCTCACACCCACCATCCTTTGTTATATGGGGCTGCCCTATCTTTTCTTTTTCTATATACTCTGTTATGCTGACTTAGTTGCTTCACAATTGTGAGGAATAGAGAGGTGTAGAGTGTATTTTACATTTGAAATACAGATTTGTGCCATATCTATGGTCTGGTGTTGATTTATGAAGTATCCAAGCCATTTGGGTGTCATCTTATACTGAATATGCTGCTGGTTTGTGCAGAAACTCATCTGTTACTTTCTTGTGAGTAAGCTGTGTTTGTCGATTTATTTTGTGGATTTACACTATATTTCTTATTTATTGTGTGTCTTTCTATATGTATTGTGGAGATCCTTTTTCTACACTGAAAGCTAAGCTTGTGGCACATTTTAAAAGGGTGTGTTACGTTTAGCACAAATTAATATATCTTTTTAATCACTTGAAGTTGATTTGTTTAAGCACACCTATCTAGATTTTTATTAACGATATTATGAAAGGCTACAAATATTTAGCGACAAGTTTGGAAAACTAGGTGGTAGCCACTACAAGCTATTGGCTGTTTTTAATGACAACAATTTATTGCAGATTTTTAGTGACAAGTAGTGATGTCCCGAACGGTTCGCTGGTGAATAGTTCCTGGCGAACATCGCTTGTTTGCGTTAACCACGGATGGCGAACATATGCGCTGTTCGGTCCGCCCCCTATTCGTCATCATTGAGTAAACTTTCACCCTGTACCTCACAGTCAGCAGACACATTCCAGCCAATCAGCAGCAGACCCTCCCTCCCAGACCCTCCCACCTCCTGGACAACATCCATTTTACATTCATTGTGAAGCTGCATTCTTAGTGAGAGGAGGGACAGTGTAGCTGCTGCTGATTTCATAGGGAAATTGATAGCTAGGCTAGTGTATTCAGTGTCCACTACAGTCCTGAAGGACTCATCTGATCTCTCTGACCTCACTACCCCACACCACCCCCAGCCTCACTACCCCCCACACCACCCTCAGCCTCACCACCCCCAGCCTCACTACCCCCCACACCACCCTCAGCATCACCACCCCTCACACCACCCTCAGCCTCACTACCCCCCACACCCTCAGCCTCACTACCCCCCCCACCACCCTCAGCATCACCCTCAGCTTCCCCACTCAGCCTCACTCCACACCCTCAGCCTCACTACCCCCCACACCACCTTCAGCATCACAACCCTCAGCATCACCACCCTCAGCATCACCACCCTCAGCATCACCACCCCCAACCACCCTCAGCTTCCCCCCACCACTCTCAGCATCACCAGCCCCCACCACTCTCAGCCTCCCCCCCACCACCCTCAGCATTGTGGGGGGTGGGAAGGCTGAGGGGGGAGGCTGGAGGGGGTGGTGAGGCTGGTGGAGGGGTGGGAAGGCTGAGGGTGGGGAGGCTGGTGGGGGGAGGCTGAGGGTGGTGAGGCTTGTGGGGGGGTGGGAAAGCTGAGGGTGGTGAGGCTGGTGGGGGGGTGGGAAGGCTGAGGGTGGTGAGGCTGCTGGTGGGGGGTGGGGCATGGGGAGGCTGGTGGGTGGAGGCTGAGGGTGGTGAGGCTGGTGGGGGGAGGCTGAGGGTGGTGAGGCTGGTGGGAGGGTGGTGAGGCTGGTTGGGGGGAGGCTTAGGGGGGGTGAGGCTGGTGGGGGGAGGCTGAGGGTGTGAGGGAGCCTTCCTTCTCTTCCCTGGTGGTCCAGTGGTCACTTCTTCCGGTCTGCAGCTCCGCAGAGCTGCAGACCGTGTAATATTGTGAAACCATCAGAGCATTGCTGTGGTAACCCGCAGCAACGCTCTGATTGGCCAATTCTCGCGAGACACATGGTCTGCAGCTCTGCTCACTGCGATGGTGGCTGGGCAGCCAGGAGGGGCCTCGCACCCGGCCACTGACCGAGGACCTGACACAGTCTGCCATAAGCCAGCGCGAGGCCTTAGGCGGCCGCCTAAACCGCCTAATTAGAGAGCCGCCTCTGTTTGCGGTTGTTTGTGGTGCGTTAAACGGGGAGTTTGGTCTGTCACTGTGAAGCGGGCGTAACCCTTACACTACCTGATCGATACAACATCATACCTGATGTTTTAAAGCATGTTATTCCAAACAATTTAGGAATGTTAGGTAATTTATGCCCTTTATGGATTAAAACCAGACTCTGCATCAACTATGTAATTTTCCATGGGAGTTTTGCCATGGATCCCCCTCCGGCATGCCACAGTCCAGGTGTTAGTCCCCTTGAAACAACTTTTCCATCACTATTGTGGCCAGAAAGAGTCCCTGTGGGTTTTAAAATTCTCCTGCCTATTGAAGTCTATGGAGGCTCGCCCGGTTTGCGAACATTTTTGGAAGTTCGCGTTCGCCGTTTGCGAACCGAAAATTTTATGTTTGCGACATCACTAGTGACAAGGTTGTAAACTTTCCCTTTGTTTCCTGTTTAAAAAAAAAAGAGAGACACGAAACTATAATACAGCACCGTACTAGGTGTGCCACCCAGAACTGGCCCATACATGGGCCCTGATGTAGGTGGCACTTTGACAGGGATGGCATTGCCCCTGAACATACTTACTCAGAGGTGACTCTCTAATTAATTAGTTGAGTTACATGGCCGCCTCACTTGCCTGAGGGTAGACTGATGCGTAAGATCCCTGGTGCATAACCAAGGGCCCGACACTGGAAGGGAGCCTGCCGGCTTACCCTGTAGTGCGGGTTACCATAGCAACACTCTGACACTTCCAATGCTGGAGCAAACGATACAACAACTACATGGTTTGCAGCCCTCCACCCAGGGGAGCTGCAGAATGGATGGCAAGGCCACAAACCACCATGTAGGGAGACCACTGGACCTGCAAGGAAAGGATTTCTGCACAAAAAAAGATATAGTGGGGGGAGACTGATCACACTGTCACCTCACACACACTGTCACCCCCTCCACACTGTCACCCCACACACACTGTCACCTGCCAAACACACTGTCACCCCTTACACCTGTCACACTCAAATTAACCTCCCTCTAATCCTGTGTGTTAGCATGTTGAACAGTTAGATGTGCCATATGTTTAAGGTCACACTGGCTGTGGTATTTATTAATGGAAACACTGACTGTGATATTTATTAATGGGCAAACTTACTGTTAGATCTATTAATGGGCAAACTGACTGAGGTATTTATCTATGGCCATTCTTACTGTTGTATTTATTAATATTCAAACTTATTCTGGTGTTTATTAATGGGCAAACTGACTGTGGTATTTATTAATTGACAAACTCACTGTGGAATTTATTAATGGGCGAACTGACTGTGATATTTATTAATGGGTGAACTGACTGTGATATTTATTAATTGGCAAACTCACTGTGGTATTTATTAATATTAAAACTTAATCAGGTATTTATTAATGGGCAAACTGACTGTGGTATTTAGTAATTGGAAAACTTACTGTGCTATTTATTAATCGGTCAACTGACTGTGATATTTATTAATTGGCAAACTCACTGTGGTATTTATTAATATTAAAACTTAATCAGGTATTTATTAATGGGCAAACTGACTGTGGTATTTAGTAATTGGAAAACTTACTGTGCTATTTATTAATGGGTCAACTGACTGTGATATTTATTAATTGGAAAACTTACTGTGGTATTTTTAAAGTGATACTGTTCTGTGTATCCACTTTACTGCTCCTATATTTTTATATATATTTTGCTTGTGGTGTGCCGCAGGATTCTGGGAAGAGGTTTGGTGTGGGTGAGACAAGTTTGAGGAGCACTGATATAATGCATAAATGATATGCAGCCTTTTATGCATCAAATAACATTTCATCGTGATAGAAAGAAATTTAATGCCACAAAACAAAATAATTTAATGCCAAAAAACAAAAAAAACACAACAGCAAAACAGACAAAAAGAATCATGTGTTTTGACTTATAAAAAAGATTTAATCTGATCCCCCTAAATTGCTGTAATATTTTACACAGGTGTAATGTATATTTTGAGATTTCTGTTAGTTGAAGTCTACAAGAATAAAACACAATTTAAAAATAATAGCAATAAACAATTTACTACATTTGACACAAACACAAATTGCAAACCTTTCAATGCCCTTTGCGACTTATGACTTTAACACCTTTCTAGCATTAAATGTTTAGATGTTCTCACAGGATAAGGAGCAGACTAGTTGTATGAAGTGGCCCCCGGTAATAATCCAGTAATTAACTACAATTACATGCTTGGCTTGTTGTGGATTAGACCTATTGCAATTTTCTAGAATCCTTGATTTGTCGACATGTGTTAAAGAAAGTTTCATTTTTTTCTAGTATTTTAAAATAATGCATTGACATTTGTCAACAAAACAAACCATCTTTTTAAAGTACTAAATACATTTAAGTATATTGAAACAAAAAAGGTTTATCACTGTGCTCTCAGATTAAATGTGTAAGAAAGTGGACAAAATTCCAAGCACCATAGGTGGCTGCCATTATGCATTTCCTACAAGTGAATGAAATGTTATGCTGTCTGTGATAAATGAGGTAGGAATAACTTTACACTACTTTTGACCTGCATCATTTAAATTATTTTTTTCTCCAGTTTATTTTTTTTTTTTTTTCTAGCAGTCAATTAGGAAGGCAATGTAGAAAGCAAATACATTTTCCCAGATACACATTAATTTACTAGAATGGTTATTAACATTTCAAGTTCAAATATTCAACTTGTACTAAAAGTCACTGGAGACTGGATAACCAATGAAGATATTTGAAATCCCTTATTGGGAAATGAAACTATAATCATGAAGTACATTTAAAGCTTCTATAAAAGAGTAATACCTATTGCTATTTCTATATAAGAATACATAATCATCAGTGTTACCACACGCAGGTGTGCAGTCATTTACTCAAAATGTTATTGAGTACAAATCATTCTATTAGAGTCAAACATAGGCTCCTCTAGAAGTATCCTTTTTCTTAAGTCTTTTTTCTCTGAGCCTGCGACAACAATTAGTAACAGTTAATTACAGACAGTTATGGGAGTGTTTCATGGAACTTACATAACTTATCTGGATGTACAGTATTTTGCATAAAGTATGCATGCCTTTCTCAGGGGCATTGCTCGGGTCACAAAACAACAGGGGCCCAGAAATTATTTGGTGACCCCTTCCTAATGCTCCTCCCCTTACCACTTACAGACATACATACACACATATAAGCACACACACAAACACAGATGGACACCAACAGATGCACACAGACATGTACAAAACACAGAGAGGCTCCAACACATACTCACACACACACACACATACACACACGCACATAGAAAGACATATGCAGGCACAGACAGGCATATATAGACTATCAAAAACAAACATAGACAGGCAGAAGCAAACACAAACAGGTAGACACAGGTACATGCAGTCATACACAAACCGACATATGCATACATAGACAAGGATACACAGTATTGGCAATTTAGAGGAAAATATCCAGTGTTGGCAGGGGGAGCTGGGAGAGATGAGTTGCTGTTGCTAAATAATCTTACAATGACTAGATTAGAGCCCCAATACTATGTTGAAAGTATTGTTATGCTACACCTATGCATTGAAACGAAAAATAAAAAACTTAAAAAAATGTATAATAGGATAATAAAAAACATTAAAAATGACATTGCAATGAGTTTTCAAAGTGGGAGGATGTTGATCTGGGGTAAAATACATAGAGCAGCCCAATGAGAGCAGAGGTTAATGTCAGGCCCTGCAATCAGAACAAGGGGAAATAATGGGTAAGTCATTCCTACTCTTCAGGGGCCCATGAGAGGAAGAGTGCAGAGCTCATAATCTGCTGTCTACAATGACCACTGTTACCTCAGCCTCCTTGCTCCTTACCACCGTCATCACAATATGCAATCACTGAAGTTACGCCATGTGATTGCAGGGTGCTGGAACTTCAGTGAGAAAAATCTCCACTCTGCACTGAGACCCCGACCAGTGCACTATTTATAATCATATGTATATTTTAGACCTAGAGCACACTTGGGGCTCTAGTCTAGGCAGTCTCTCCACTTCATACACCCTTGGTCACCCCTAATGCTTCTCTGGTCATGTGCTTAGCCAAGCTGTAAAATCTAGGCTTTTAGTTGCCCCATGGAAATGTTTTAGAACCTTATATGTATATAATACAGAAAGATACGTAATTTCAATGGATATTTACAGTATGCTATATTAATAAACTTAAATATGTTTAATGTGATTATATTTCATTAATAAAATGACTCTTACTGCCATTGCACTAGACATAGTTACATAGTTACAGAGGCTCAAAACAGACATGTGTCCATCAAGTTCAGCCTTCCTCAAATTTGTTTTTTGCTGTTGATCCAAAAGAAGGTAAAAAAAAAAACCCAGTTTAAAGCACTTCCAAATTTTGTAACAAACCAGGAAAAAGAATTGCAATCAGATTAATCCTTGGATCAAGAAGCATTTACCCTACATTGAAAATTATATAATTGAATATTCTGTTTTTGCAAGTATGCATCTAGTTGCTGTTTAACCATCTTTATGGATAGATTATGATCTCACTTTACTTTAATTAAAGTTGACTATAGCAAATTAAGTAGTATGCCAACATCAGTTTAATGTGCATAAAATTAGTGGCCTTTTGCTCCCTGCAAGTGGTGGTGGGACTTCAAGGGTTTCAAGACGAACAAAATACTAGCGCTTGAAAAGAATAATAAAGAAATAATAGTCTGCAATATGTTATAGTACACGAATTAGGGTTGTGCTTAGAGAGTAAATGTAGTAGTCGGCTGCCCAGGGCAAGAAGAATAGCATAACATATTTTCACGTTGTTTTTTTGTTTTGATTTTTTTTCTCTCTCCTTCCCGTCTGTTTTTTTCCCTCCGTTATTAAGATTGATGTAAATAAATGCAACAGTTACAAATATAGATTTATAGTAAACCTTGGGTAACCCTTGGGTAACAGTTACAAATACAAATTTAAAATAATAGCTTGGGTAAAAACAAAAAGGAAAATATAAAAATTAGGTATATTTAGTAATAGATTAATTATAATTAAAAAGTGAGAGAGAGAAGGAAGGAGAGGGAGGAAAGAGGGGAAATGTGTATTATAGCTGCTTTTTTTTTTGACATTTGCTACTAGCTTGGCCTTGCATTGAGTGGGTCGTTACAGGAAATATGGGTATCCCTGAACAGGCCATTAATTTATCCTTTTCAATAAGGGTGTATATGTACTTGATGGGTTTTTTTGCAACTGAAAAATAAAAACACATAAAAAGTATCTATGGATACAAGATGTTGAATATTTAACATCAATGTTAATGGATTAAATAGTGCACATAAGAGACGGTTGGTGCATCAGGAATTGAGGAAATCTAAGGCAGCTGTAATATGTTTACAGGAAACACACTTCAGATCTCAAGAGGCCTTTGGATTAAAAATAAGACAATACCCACAGGAATTTCATGCATATTCAGCTAGTAAAACTAAAGGAGTAGCAATTTTAGTACATGCAGATTGGGGTTTTCAAGTGAATATACAATATACAGATGAGGCGGGATGTTTATTAATATTAGTGGGTTCCTTGAACGGGATTGAAATTACATTGGTCTCTTTATATGCCCCAAATACTTTCCAGATAAAATTTATAAAGGCAGCATTAAAAAAAAATTTGGAATTGCGTGTGGGCCATGTGATAATATGTGGTGATTATAACACAACTCTAGATCCATCACTGGATATTTCTAGAATAGAAGAAAAAAGCCATCATCCCTTGGCCGTTAGTAATAGTGAGAAACTAAGGAAATTGATCAATAATTACAATCTATATGACACCTGGCGATGTCTCTATCCATCAGGTAAAGATTATACGTTTTATTCTTCTGCACATATGACATACTCAAGGTTAGATATGTGCATAGTAGATAAACCTACTTTGAATAATATATTAGAACTTGGTCAGACCATTCACCGGTTATAGTTACATTTCAAGCTAAATACCCAGGACGGGGAATGGGGTCATGGAGAATGAACGAGGCAGTGTTGGACGATGATAAAAAAATTTGAGAAGCTAAGGAGGCACTCATTAAATATTTTCAGGAAAATTACAAGGATGATATAGCAGCCTCCTCGTTATGGTTGACACAAAAGGCTGTAACGAAGGGCTTTTTTATAAAATCAGGGGCTAGCAGTAAAAATAAAATGGATGCTGAACATTTAAGATTACTTCAGGTACTATCTAAATTGGAAGAGGAAAATAAACTTAAACCAAATAGATTGCATGGTAGTCAAATAGCTAAAGTAAGAAAGGAACTCGATGTATTGGCATTAGCAGAAACAGAAACATATATGAGAGCATTAAAATTGAAATTTTATATTCTCGGCAATAAAGCAGGAAAAATGTTAGCTAATATGCTAAAAACAAATTATCTTCAAACAAAAATCCCCTATATGATCTCGATGAATAATTGTAAATTATTTAACCCAAAAGATATTGTAGCTGAATTAGCAAGTTATTATAGGAAACTTTATAATTTAACAGAAGACTCAAATATATTACAGCCTTCTAGCTCTGAAATAGAGATTTTTTTGGAGGAAATAGATCTTCCTAAAATTTCAGTGAGTCAACAACAGATGTTGGTGGAGCCATTTACAGAAGACGAAATAAGCAAAGCTATATTGGCTCTTCCCAAACATAAAACATCAGGGCCAGATGGTTTTTCTAACTATTATTATATCAAAATGGAACCAATCTTGACACCATTTCTTACAAAGCTTTTTAATAGCTTTAAAACACCAAGTGCGATACCGCCGGAAATGTTAGAGGTATTTATAGTAACCCTTCCTAAGCCTGGTAAATCACCAACAGAATGCTCCAACCTCAGGCCCATTTCACTCCTAAATGTAGATATAAAAATATATGCTAAAGTATTGGCATCTCGAATAAAACCGATCCTATTGGGGCTTATTTCAGAGGAGCAAGCTGGTTTTGTCTCAGGTAGACAAGTAGAGGATAATACAAGACATTATATTAATCTTATAGAATAGGCAAACACTAATAATCACCAAGGGATTTTGCTTGCTTTGGACGCTGAAAAGGTGTTTGATCATTTGAATTGGGGTTATGTGGAGCATGTCCTCCAGAAATACAATTTCCCACAATCCTTTGTGAACAATATTATGGCATTATACTCAAAACCATCAGTGAAGGTTATGAATACTGGTTTTATATCCTCTAAATTTGAGATCTCAAATGGAACACGCCAGGGGTGCCCACTTTCCCCATTAATTTTTATAATAACCTTAGAGCCCTTGATTAGACACATAAAACAACATGCTGGTATATGTGGGTTAAAACCCCTGATTGGGGAACAAAAATTAGCTCTTTTTGCTGATGATGCACTTTTATTTGTATTAAAACCTAAAGAATCATTACCGTATTTAGTAAAACTGTTGGAAAGATATAGCATGATCTCCTTTTATAAAAATAATGTTAAAAAAACCCAGGCGTTACCGTTGGCTTTACCTAAAGCGGAGATAAATCAATTAGCAGGTACTTACTTGTTCGATTGGCGCAAAGATTTTCTAACATACCTGGGGATAAAACTTACTAAAACAAGCTCTCTCTTAATTAAGCACAATCATATTCCTGTATTACATAAATTAAAAGATCAGCTAAAAAACTGGGGGGCTTTGGGGACATCTTGGTTAATGTGTGTGCACACAATTAAAATGATGGCCTTAGCCCATATATTGTATCTTTTTCGAACTATTCCTATGGCTGTGCCAAAAATTGTATAAAAAAAATTTCAACATATGTTTAACTCATATATATGGAAAAAAAAATCGCCAAGGGTGGCAGCTAGGCTTACAAAGCTTCCATATCTACAAGGCAGATTCGGCATTCCTAATATTATTAAATATTATCAGGCATCTATGTTGTCCTATGCTTTGGCAGTACTTTTCCGTTTAAATTCACCAGTATGGTTAAAACTGGGACAAGCTTGTGCTAAACCCTATTTAATAGAAAAGCTTTTATTGAAGACCTTAATGAATGGGTCAGTAGGCAAAAACATGCTTTCTACGACAAAATTAATGCTCTATCATTGGTCAAAATGGACTCCTAAATTGCTAAAAGGTGTAAAGCTATTAGTCTTAGCACCATTATACGTAATAAAGTACTTTATACAAGATTTAAATTTGAATACTTGGGAAACTAATGGCATTAGTAAAGTGCATATGTTATATAATGAGGTAGGGATCAAATTGTATCCTAGTTTGCAGGCAGCGGTATTTTCGTATTTAAGGATCAAGAATTTTTTGTTAGAAAATAAGCTGTCAAAATTAGACATGGCCTTAGTGACTTGATTGGGTAAATTCTGTTTGAACCCTAATATAGAGAGTAAACCTCTTTCAATATGCTATAAAATCCTTTTATATGTAAATGGAGAAGAAAAGTTGCCTTATATGATATATCTATTTCATTGGTATCAAACTATAAAAATCACTAAACAAATATCTCACAGCCTTACATATTGAATCGCTGGATAAGAAATATAATGGGATGGAACAAAAGCTATCTGACTTAGAATATCGCAGCCGACGGAGTAATCTACGTATTAGAGGCATTAGCGAACAAATCTCGGATGGAAAATTAGAGGAATTCTTATTAAATTTTTTTGAAGATTTAGGGTTGAAGATGGAGCCTAATATAAAAGTATTGGACAGATATCATCGTGTCCCTAGGCCCAAGGGACTGCCTGAGACTGTATCTAGAGATGTAATTGTTTGCTTTCATCAATTTTGGTATAAAGATCAGGTTTTGAAAAAGCATAGAATAAATTTAGAAAACAAGGATCATTACTTATATACAAACCTGAAATTGTTCCAGGATTTGTCCTGGCAAACAAGGCAAAGCAGGAAAGCTTTTGGAAATATTACTAATATTCTTAGGAAGAATATGATAAGGTACAAATGGGGTTTTCCAGTCAAATTAATAGTAATGAAAGGAAAAGATATAATTACACTGGATGACCCCCAAAAGGCAGTATTATGGCTCCAAATGAATGATATAAAATAATGATATAATTTAAGTTAGAGTGGTGGGGAGAGAGGGAAGGGGGCAGGAGATGAGATGGATGAGATGGAAGGCAAAGGTGATATGATAATGGAATTTTTTTTTATTTTTTATTTTTTTGTAATATAGTAGTTATAATCAGGGTTAGGTAATTATTTAAATAAGATATAGGAGTATTGGATATTAATAATGTCTAGATGTTTATAATATTGAATTTAAATAGCATTTGTAGTCAAAGCACATGATGAGAAGGCGCACTAATCATTAATCTGTTTTTTTTCACGCCCTATAAGTAGGAAATAGGAATACACCTATTTAGATAACAATTATTGAATATATATACGGTTATTGTGATAACGATTAGAATATGGGAAATTCACGTGGAAATATATTCGGGCACGATTGATATGGATAAAAGTGAAACGATGAGTAAGCACTAGAAGATTGCAGTGAAGTATAAGCTTTAAATAAAAAGGTGTATTCATAGATTGAATTATTAAGAGCAATGGTGGCTAAATTATATTATATTTAGGGGATTGATCAATTAGGGTGATAAGAAGGTTTTGAGAATGAGTAATGAAAATATAATAATCTAGTTAATTTTAGAATACACATATGTACGTGAAATATGCAATGGGTGCAAACAATATTAAGATATAGGATATGGTATTTTTTTTTTTTTTTCAACGGGAGGTAATTGTAGGTGGCTTTCCCCTTTGTTTCCCCCCCCCCCTTTTTTTTTTCTTTTATGGACATGCCATTTTAAGAACAATAATTCGTTGGGATGAGCCAGATTAATCCACCTAGCCAAGAGTAGCTACTGGTTGTAGCTTCAGTACTCTTTGAGAACATGCAGGGTTTGCATGTGGATAGTCCTATTGGGAAGATTAAGGACTATGGGTTTGGGTTTTGTAAAGAGCTTGAGAGGCTCTTATTTGTAAGTGTTGTTTTGTTTAACCCAGTTATCGCCCATTGGGTAGAATCTAATAAGGAATATTATCTGGGGAATCAAACTGCTTCTGTGATCAAAGCATCTTTGAAGGAAGGAAAAAAGAGTGGAGTAGCTATCTGGATTGGGAAAGATATAATGTGTGAAGCTTTGTACCAGGAAATTGACCCAAGGGCTAGATATATTATATTGATCTGTAGTATAAACAATGAGATATATACTCCTAACTCGGGCCAAGTGGCTTTTATGAGGGAAATAATAGATAGGGTAGATAAAATCTCAAGAGGTAGAGTGATATTGGCTGGAGATTTTAACTGTGTCCTAGACACGGAATGGGATAAAAGAACGAAAGAAGGGGTCAAAATTGATAAAGCATTACAACGTAAGGCCAAAGCCTTATCTATTGTCTTGAAAAAGGCTGCTCTATATGATGTTTGGAGAATATTTCATCCCCAGGAATATGACTTTACGCATTTTTCTTATAGACACTGTTCTTATGCTAGAATAGATATGTTGTTAGGGAATATATCATTGGTGGGTTCCATTAAAAAGGTATTAATTAAATCAATAATATGGTCAGACCATAATGCGGTAGTATGGGAAATACAACATAATCAGAAACAAATTTCTAGACAGTGGGGATTAAATGAATCACTGCTAAGAAGCGACGATAATAAAGAGTACATTGCTAAAATGTCAGATTTTTATTTCTCAGAGAACAAAGAGTCGGCACCTGGGAGTAGGTAGCTAGCATATAAGGCTGTCATCAGGGGCCATCTTATTAAGTTAGGAGCATATGAGAATAAGAAAAGAAGAAATAACTCAGCTGATATGTACATTTCTTTATATAAGTTAGAAAATAGTAATAAAGAATTTCCAACTAAAGAAAAGGCAGAACAAATTCGAATAATTAAAAATAATCTCAACGTACTAAATATGAACCGGATAGCTAATAATATTGAGAAATTAGAACAAAAATGGTTTATGAAAAGAAATCGTATAGACAGAATGCTGACTAATAAACTAAAGAAACAACAAGCTGTGCGACGGATTGAGAAAATAGTACATAATGATAAGATATTTAGAGCTCCTAATGATATAGGACAGATTTTCAATGATTATTATAAAGCTTTATATAACAGTGCGGATAATACTAAATTAGGGAATTTGGCAGATTTTGTTAAGGGTCTTAATATACCCACTATTAATAAAAAACAACAAGATGCAGTAGAGAGACCTATTGAGGAGATAGAGGTTGTAGAAGCCATTGATGCTCTGAAGAAAAAAAAAGCCCCTGGACCCGATGGGTTTAGGGAATCTTTTTATAAGATCATTAAGAACAAAATTGCAACAGAGCTGACTTTAGCTTTTAATAACTTTATTGGACTGGCAAAATGTCCAGCAGAATTCCTTGCGGCTAACATTCTTCCTATTCCCAAACAGAATAAAGATCCCTCATATGTAAAAAATGATAGGCCGATATCTCTAATTAATACAGATACAAAGATTTTTTCATCTATTATCGCTGCTAGACTTAAGAAAGTCATTAAAGCAGTTGTTTCTAAAGATCAAGTGGGATTCGTCCCTGGACGTAGTTCAGTGAATAATATTAGGAAAATAGTGGATATTTTGGATTTGGCTAAAAAAGAACATAACGAGCTAGTTATTCTTGCATTAGATGCAGAAAAAGCCTTTGATCGGGTTGAGTGAGGCTTTATGATGCAGATTTTAAAATTATATGGCTTTGGTGAACAGTTCTGCAAAGCAGTCCAAGCTCTATATAGTTCCCCTATAGCCAGAACTATTGGCCAACATATTTGTGCTGATTGGTTTCCCGTTGGTAATGGGACCAGACAAGGGTGTCCATTGTCACCCTTGCTTTATATCTTAACAATAGAAATACTAGCAATTAAGATAAGAGAAAGTGATAGTATACAGGGATATCCTATTTCTAAGGGAGAAATTAAGATTAGTATGTATTTGGACGACATATTGGTGACACTAACGGATCCTTATAATTCCCTGCCTGCTTTAATGGAGGTGATTAATAACTACTCAATATTCTCTAATTATAAATTAAATACTGATAAAACGGTGATCATGGGTATCAATTTAGATGAGTCATTTAAAGTAGCTATGCAGCAAAATTATGATTTTTTGTGGACAGAGTCTGAATTTAATTATTTGGGAATAATAATTGCTCTGGATGTTGACAATATAATGGAAATAAATTTTATGGCCGTACTGAAAGAGATTAATTATACTCTTAAAGGTTGGAATTTTATGTTTATATCTTGGATTGGTAGGATTAATGTGATAAAGGCCTATATTATTCCTAAATGGTTATACATATTTAGACACCTTCCTATTCAAATATCGAACAGTTGGTTAACTATGGCACAGAAAAGCATTTCTAAATTTGTTTGGCATGGTAAAAAAAGCGAATAAATATTCGACATATGGCATATAAAGTAAAGGAGGGTGGTTTGGGTATGCCTATTTTGGAAAATTATTACTATGCAAATATGATTAGCCACATTTATTTAATGCAAATTCCAGAGGCAGCAGAGGAAAGTTGAAAGCCAACAAACTCTCAAAGATCTCTCCTGCTTATTATGGAATATTTATTATCCAAATTGGAGAGAAATAGCTGAGAATTGTTTTATTATTGGACACCTTGGAAAATTCTGGTCTGTGTTTAAGAACAAGATGGGAGGAAAGAATAAAATTATTAATAGCCTCAGTATTAAGGCTCTGGAAAATAATATACAAGACCTACCATTAACTACGTGGAAGAATTGCGGTATTGAGAAGGTCTCAGATTTATATAAAGATGGGGTGATGAAAACCTTCCCAAACTTGAATTCAGAATATGATCTGCCTTGTAAGGAGGTGTTTTCTTATCTTAGGGTGAAAGGATTTTTACAAAATTCTCTTTTTAAAGGAGATGATCAAGTAATGATTATTATAAATAAGATATTTTGTGAACATATAACTCCCAAGGTAATGGCCAAAGCATATGCTTTAATATCATGTTTAACATTAGGTGTGAAAAATAAATATATGAATAAATGGTCTGAACTATTACAGATTCATATCTATGAGAAAGATTGGTTAGCGGCAACAAGGAGATTTAGCCGAGATATACACTGTTTGAATATAATGGAGAATCAATATAAAGTGATAAATTTTTGGTATATGGATCCTAAAAAAATATCTAAGTTCTCTCATAATAAAGAAAATAAATGTTGGAGGTGTGATAAAGACGAGGCAGACTACATACATATGTGGTGGAAATGTGAAGTAGCAGCCAAATTATGGGACTTGACTTATGAAAAGTTGCAGGCTCTAGGGAATTTTAAAATTGATAAAATAATTGAAATAGCATTATTACATCTTAACTGGCCGAAATTACATCCTAGACAAGCTTTAATGCTAACTCACTTTTTTTCAGCCACCAAATTACTACTGGCTAGAAATTGGAAATTGGATGTTTTTGTTAGATGGCCAATATTAAAAAAGCAAATTGTCTTCCAGTGTAAAATGGAACAGGGTCTTAAGTGGATCAATAAAAAGGCTGAGCAGAATAGCAGGTGGATAACTGAATGGATAGATAAACTGATTGATCTTCAGTGAATAGGATATCAATAGTAAGAGAAAACATATTTTACAGTTAATAATTTTTTTTAAACTCAAGTAATAAGTATATACTCTCTTGGGTTCTTCCATTTAAGATATAATTGAATGAGCTTCCTATAAGATGAAAGATAAATTCTAAGATGACTGGGGTAATGTTATTTTAGTATGTTAAGTTTGTGATATTGGTTTCTGTGTTTTTATTTTCTTGATATTGTAGACCTACTTACTGTACTGAGGAATTTGGATGATTTAATTGGTAGGGTCTATTAATATCTTTTTTGTATATTTATGTCTGTAATGTATTATGTCTATGTTTATAAATTATAATGAAATAAAGAGAAATTAAATTAAAAACAAAAAAAAAATCACTAAAAAAATATCTCACAGCCTTACATATTGGGAAACTTATAGCAAAATATTAATGCGTTGGTATTTAGTTCCTGCAAAATTGTCTCAAATGTATGAAGCTACCTCTTACAGGTGCTGGAGGTATCAAAGGGAGAAGGGAACTTTATTACATATTTTCTGGGAATGCTCTCGTCTTGCACAGTTTTGGAACGATATTAAATTATTAATTCCAATTTTAATGGATACAGTGATACCAAATTTCCCTGAGCTCTATCTTTTACATATATGCCAAGATTGGTGTCGAATAAAAAATAATGTAGTTATTATTCATATATTAACCGCTGCAAAAATAAGCATTGCTCAAAATTGGGAAAAAAACAATCCCACCAAATATCTTGGAAGTGCAGGAAAGAGTACAAGACGTATCAATATGAGAGAATAGTAAATAAAATAGAAGGAAGAGAAGGTGGCCATGAAAAAGCATGGCAAGATTGGTTAGCATATAGGTGTAAGGTATAAATAGAGGTTATAGCAAAAGGAGGAATGGACTAAAACAGATATGAGGTTAAAGTGTGTACATTATTGCATATTAATGAATAATTGATAGGGTATGACTGCAAAGCAAAATTTTTTTAAACAGGACGAATATGCTGGGCATTCCGCTTGTGAGTAAGAACTAGTTGTCAATGTCAGTTATTTTTACTTGCACACTTGTATGAGTTGAATATAAGGATTAGAAATGAAATTAAGGCAATAGCAAATGTGCATGTAAGAAATGAAAATAAAAAAAAATTAACATTGAAAAAGAAGAATATTCTGTTTTTGCAAGTAAGCATCTAGTTGATGTTTAAACATCTTTATGGACTCTGATAAAATCACTTCTTCAGGCAGCGAATTCCATATCCATATTGTCCTTAACTTAAAAAACCCTTTCCTTTGCCTTAGACAAAATCTTCTTTCTTCCAGTCTAAACATATGTAAAGTCCTGTTTGTAAATATATTTCCACACAATGGTTTGTATTGGCCACAAACATTTTTGTATAATGTTATCATATCCCCTCTGAGGCAAAGTTTTTCTAAACTAAAGAGGTTTAACTTTGTTAACCTTTCTTCATAGCTAAAATGTTCCATTCCTTTTATTAATTTTGTAGCCCACCTCTTCACTCTTTCTAGTGCCATAATATCCTTCTTTAGAACAGGTGCCCAAAATCGTACAGCATATTTAAGATGTGGTTTTACCAGTGATTTATAAAAAGGCAAAATGATATTCTCATCCCGAGAATTAATGCTCTTTTTAATGCATGACAATACCTTACCGGCCTTAGCCACTGCTGATTGACATTGCACATTGTTGCATAGTTTTTCATCTATAACAAATCACAAGTCCTTCATGTGTGTGGTTATCTCTAATTCAGTTCCATTAAGGGTATAAGTTGCTTGTGCATTCTTGACATCGAAGTGCATAACTTAGCACTTTTGTACATTAAATTTCCTCTGCCATTTTCGTGCCAGTCTCCCAGTCTAAATCCCTCTGCAGCAAACTAATATCTTGCTCACATTGTATTACTTTACAGAGTTTTGTGTCATCAGCAAACACTGAAACATGATTTTTAATGCTTTTTTCAAGATCATTTATAAACATGTTAAATAGAAGGGGTCCCAAGACGGATCCCTGAGAGACTCCACTTAACACCTCTGTCCAGCTTGAACATTTACCATTAATGACAACTCTCTGTACTCTTTTTTTTTTTTTTAAGCCAATGTTCTACCCAAGAACAAGAATTGTCATCAATACTGATTTCTTTGAGTTTAAACACTTATCTATTGTGTGGAGCTATATCAAACACCTTGGCAAAATCCAAATAGATCTCATCCACTGCAACACCCTGATCTATTCGTCTACTTACTTCTTTATTGAATGCAATCAAGTTAGTTTGACATGACATGTGCTTCATAAAACCATGCAGATTTTTGCTAATAACCGTGTTCTTCTCAAGGAATTCTTAATAACCTTTCAAATACTTTCCCAGCCACAGAAGTTAAGCTCACAGGTCTATAATTTCCAGGCAGGATTTTGAACCTTTTGTTGAATATAGGATCCTCCACATCCTCCTTCCTCCAATCCTCTGGAACACTTCCTGAAAGAAAAGAATCTTGAAAGATTAACAGAGGTTCACTTATTTCCACACTTAGTTCCTTAAGTACTCATGGATGAATAGTGTCAGGCCCTGGAACTTTGTTTATATTAACTTTCTTTAGTTGCTGCAGCACCTTGTCTTGAGTTAGCCAATTACAATTTTTCTGCATGTTTTTTGCAGCAATCATTTGCATATCTATTGCCATAGGTTCTTCCTTAATATATACGGAGGAGAAATAGTTATTTAAAATTTTTGCCTTTTCCTGGTCTTCATTAACTAACACCCCCATTCAGGTTTTTAGTGTACCTACACTTTCATTTTTAATTTTTTTTTAGAATTTATGTACTTAAAAACACTTTGGGGTTGGTTTTGCTCTCTTCGGTTATCATTTTTTTTCATTTTGAAGTTTAGCGAATATAATCGTCTTTTTGCACACACATTATTGGCTTCCTTATATCTTTTATAGGACGCCTCTGATTTGTCCGATTTAAAAGGCTTTGGATGCCCTTTTCTTATTTTTAATTTCTTGATTCACTTTCCCACTAAGCCACATTGGTTTCAATTTGTTTCTTTAATATTTATTACCCAATGGTACATACTGAGAAATCTACCTTTCTAACATTTGTTGGAAGATATTCCATGTATCCTCAGTGTTCTTTTCACTAAAAAGTTTATGCCAATCAATATATTGTAAAGCTCCTCTTAACCTATTGAAATTTGCCTTTTTAAAATTTATATATTTTAGTATACCCTATGTGCTTTTGTTTTTTTGAGTTTATTTCAAAGGAATATATATTGTGCTCACCTACTTGAATGTTGGTCAAAAGATCCATGTTGTTTGTAAGAACCAGGTCCAGACAAGTGTCCTTTTTAGTTGGTGCTTGTACAAGTTGTGACATAAAGGTGTCATTTAACAAGTTCAAAAACCTAATTTCCTTTGCTGAAATAGTCTGATTGTTTTAATTATTTATTTAACATGAATATTCTTATATATGGACTTAATTAAGACATCATCATATACTTTGTGTGATCATCAGACTGTTATTTGTCATCTGGGCATACATGAGGATATATTTGCTGAGTGGAGTTCAACGTTTGTGTCCTGCTGGAACCAATAAACATAAAAAAACAGAAATGTAGACATCACTAATTAGCAAATTATTTGGTTAAATGCAACTGAAAATAGCATAGTAGAAAAGTGCTGCTCAGAGACGATGATCCTTTGTGTAATCAAGTTAAAGATAGAGATATTATATAAATGACCTTATACTACTTTTTCTAAAAATATATTTCCATCCATTTTTAGTATCTTTAATCAAAGTCAGAACTTCTCACCAGATGTAGAAGTCTACATATAGTGGATGTGTAAAACTAAATAAAATGGTCCAGTAGCCTGCTTGTGGGTTGTAAGGAGTATTGGCAAATTTCCATGGCTCCAGAAGTCATTCCCAAGTTCACCTTCATCACCCCATTTAAGGTAATGCGGTTTCGGATGAAGACTGCTACCTTCCAACAAAGGAAGGGTTACGTTGGGTTATATAATATTACTTGTGCCTATTTAAATGATATTATCATATTTAGCAAGACTTATGCAGAACACCTACAGCATGTGACTGAAATCTTAAGAGGATCGCAGCCACAGGCATGACATGTAGATTTGACAACAGTCACATGGGGAGAGTCAGGCACACCGCACTTACTCACTGGACATCAACTTCAGCAGAGACTCTGCATGGGCCATGGTGTCCTGAATTGGGGGGAGTGCTGTGCCTGCACTTCAGCCTTGGGGAAATATGGCACAGTGTCATAACCATGATGTGGTCATCGTTGCCTACATCGTTGCCTACAAACACATATATAAGCACAGTCCTTCCCCATGGTAGGGTTTCCCCTCTATCTCCTCTATGTAAACCAGTCCGCGCTAGGCTCATTGCTTAAATGTCTTGTGAACTCCCTAGAGGTTACAAGTCTCTTTTGCCAGTTTGAACTATCTAAGAACTTTAAACTTGTTTCCTGATCCTTTGTTGCCTTGCTTTGACCCTTGCCTGCCTGACCCTGCCTTGGATTATCCTCCTAAATTACTTTAAGCATGCTACCTGATCCTGGACATTTGCTTACATGATCTTGCTTCTGGTTTGTCCGGCCTACTTTGACATTGTCTGAGTTTCAGAGACTTTTCCTTAAAGTGATAGTGCCTTTCTCTCTCTTTCTCTCAACTCTGACTCCCTGTTCTTCCTCCTGCACAGGCTCGGTGTATGCTGGGAGGAGTGACGTGCAGTCACTTCACCTCCCAGCTCTGTGTGATCTCATCACAGGGGGCCTGGTCGCGCTGTTAAAGCGCCCAGCGCTGACCGAGCCCCCTGACAATCCATATCCATCGGGTGGCCCTGACAGCATGGGCCACTCGATGGAGCCCTTGGGCGGCGGCCCTGGCGGTTTGCCATGTGTGTCGGGGCCGCAAAAGATGATGGTGGGTACCCAGACACAGGGGTCCGCAGAGCAGCCTGGAGGACTCGTGTTTTCATAAATATGTAAGTAAGTATTACTTTTCATTATGTATAACAGTCAAGCTAACAAAACTTGAAAATGATCAAAGGTTAATGCAACGTTCTAATCCAGACGCCAGTCAAATATACCTACAATCCATCAGTAAAAGAAGGCCAAATAGCAGACATTGCGGCACGGTATTAAGGAAAAAAGATAATAAATAAAATGCTAGTGGCAAAAGAGCGGTTATAATGATTAAGATAAAGAGGGCATCATGGAGCAAAAGTCAAAAGAAAAAAATGATAAGACCATTTTAAATTTGAACAAAATTACCTTGAATTCTAACTTTAGTGAATCACCATGATTTTGAGAACTTTTTGAAGTAAGCATCTGATTTGTATAACTCAGCTTTGTATATACCTTACTTCACTGTCCTGTACAATGTTTTCTTTCTTAAGCTGTAGCAATGTAAAATTTAATTCACCAAAGAACTCTTCTTATTATGCTGACAGCTAAACTAGTACTAAAACATTTTTAATTTATTACATTGTTAAACTTTTGGAAATATTTTTTTTTTTTTTAAAAGATTGCACTAGTAAAGAACACAATTTTACTTTATTTATTATTGGGAACCTACGCACTTCATGATCTCATCTTACAATAAGTAAATATATAGAAATTTTCCAAATAAATGAAATAAAGAGCACATAACCATTGTCTAAAAGAGTACTGCAGGTAAATAGAGATTGTGATACAATTTTACATTATATTATTAAGATTCATGAAATAACCTATTATGAAATGTCTTTCTTAAGCCCTGTTTATAAGATCTAACTTGAAAAAATAATTCACACAGTAACTAAAGTGTAAATTTCATTAACTATGAGGTGAAAGTCAAATTTAAACCTTTCATGTTGTTTTTCAATTCTGTAATCTGTTTGTGAGTTAATCCGGCAAGTAAGGTGATATTTGTATGCTAAATAGAACATTTGTGATTTTGTGCATCATGAACTGTAAACAGAACATTACCTAAGAAATAAAATCAAACTCCCACTACTCCTACGCAGCAGAAATGTTATTTAAATGTGCATAGGGATTTAGGATAGGGCGTAAGTAACTTTCTTCTTTAGATTTATTGGGACTGATGTGTGTGTACTACAGTTATTGCTGCCATACAGGAGTAGTGGGAGTTTGAGTACAGGACTTAATTTTGTATGTTTGTATTTGCTATTGTATTACACAGATATGTTACAATGCTGCCACCCACCCCATGTGTTCTCTATTAAGGATCAATAAGTATGTAGGGGTTTAGAAATATAGCCTTCTTTGTCTCATTAGAGATTTTATCTCTTGGTTTAAAGAAGCAAGGTAAATTGTTAGTGTACGACTTACCGAAGAGGTTTTGCCTTGATGTGGCAGAAGAGCTTACACTTAAAGGGCCATTGGAGTGATACTAAATACCTCCAGTTATTTAAATGTACATAGGGATTTGGGATAGTGCATAAGTAACTTGTTTCATTGTGTAGGAATTGGCTAGTTTGGGTTGGTTGTTAGTACTATATGGATGGGTAGTAGATTTAGGCATTAATACAATAAAATGTATAAAAGAAGAAGGAGACTAACATGAAACACAAAATTATATATATATATATTTGTGGTCGGAAACATATTAGAAATATACGTAAATTGGGCTAATGCAAAGTTGGTTGGGGTGTGCCGTAACCAAGGTACGAGTAACCAAGAGAAGAAGGTGTTAATAAAGGTATTAATTTAAAAAAGCATATGAGATGAAGTGGGATGACCGGAATGAGAATGGTCAAGGTAAGAGGTAATGGGAGTTTTTATAGCATAAGATAGATTCAAACCCCTCCCACAAATACAGGCCTATGGCCTTAAAACATATATATATATTATTTTTTAAATAAAATATACATAATATGTATGAGCATATTTTATTCTAAATACATAGTATATTATTATAATATTATTATAATTATATATATAAATACAATATTGAATTAACAGTCTTACTGATATTAACAGTATAGCAGACAGTACCCAAAAGAAGTATGTAAAAGAATCACTCAGTCAATGACTCCAATAAATGACCCATCTATTTTATTTTCCAGTATATGTTGGAATCAAATCAGCTGTTACATGGCCAAAGCTTAGTATATTAACCTCCACCCACTTTGTACACAGGATTGGTTCTCATTGGTTATAAGAAGATCAGCTACCCTCTAAATTGGGATCCTTTCAGATCCTGAAACCCTTGCAATTTTGTTTAAAATTATTCATTTTTGTATCAGGGTAGTGTACTCTGGTAATACTGTTTCTAATCTGCATCATTCATGGGCTTAAGTTGTGAGGTTAGGTTGCGTGGGTGCCCAAGGCTAATTGATGCACGTGGGGAGCGAAGGCTAGTCTGTCTGATCTGATCACACAGAAGGCCTACTATAGCTTAAGTTGCTGCAAACTTAATGCTGGCCATAACAGAAATGAGTCAGAACACACAGTGCAAAGTTTGCTAAATATGGGGCTGCGTAGCCACAGAACAGTCAGAGTGTCCATGTTAAATAAACAAAGAATGCACACCATAAGACCATAAAAAGTCTCTATCTGTATTTATTACATCACAAGTACAAATACCATATTAATACAGCAATAAGTGACTCATTAGGCAAACAATACACAGAAATCAATATTTACCACATTCCACAAGTCTAATCGGGCAGAAACACGAGTCAAAAAAAACCCCAACGTTTCGGCTCCTCCTGGTAGCCTTTATCAAGGGTAACTCGTAACTTGATAAAGGCTACCGATTAGACTTGTGGAATGTGGTAAATATTGATTTATGTGTATTGTTTGCCTAATGAGTCACTTATTGCTGTATTAATATGGTATTTGTACTTGTGATGTAATAAATACAGATAGAGACTTTTTATGGTCTTATGGTGTGCATTCTTTGTTTATTTATTATTGATTATTTTGGTATTTGAGGGAGTACCGTTATAGAATAGCACCCTATCAATTGTTTATATTTATACTGTGAAGTATTCTCTCTGTACTGTGTATATTATAAGAGTGTCCATGTTGACCAGTGTCCACCACTGAAAGCACCTTCAATAGAGATGTAAGCTTCAGAACTGGACCATGGAGTAATGGAAGTGGGTTGCCTCGTCTTAAAAATCACATTTTCTATTAGATCAGGTAGACAGCTGGATGTGTTATGCTCTTGACAGTGTTGTGCTTGGAAACTGCTGACATTCATGTTGATTTACTTTGACATTACCATTGACTTGATAAACATTTAGAAAGGAGCCAAAACATTGTCTCTACTTCCTAGTTTTAAATAAAGACTGCCTTTTAGAAGAAGACCATTTGATGTCTTCAGGGATTGGCCCTCCCTTTCTGGAGCACCTTGCATGAAGTTTAGCCCCTTTTTCAGTGTGTGCATTGTAATCTTGTAAGCCATGTTCAGAGTTCTTGTGGAGTCCATGTCTCGATGCATCAGAGCTTTTTTGGCAATACGAGGGGGAACCTACACGATTTTAAAGAAGTGGTTTTACTGTTGTGGCTGATCAGTTTATATAGTGGGATAGGAAATTTTATTTTATTTTTATTGTTTGTAAAGGACCAACACAATCCACTCTACAATGATGGGTGGACAAGACACATACGTAAAGTCAACAAGACATGCTTGACATGCAACAACAAGAGCTGAAGTGGGCCCTGCTCAAATGACTAAGCCAATCATGAGATCTTTATTGTCTAAACCGACCAAGCTTGAGATGTTGTAAATAAGTCCCTTAACTTCCCTGGCACAGGGCTGCCAATGTTATGTAAGAAATTCCATTTAACTTGCAAGATCTTCACATTATATTATTTGATAAATCTGCAACATTAGCAATAATACAGAGCAACTGATGTTCACTCTGTAAATATTATTCCTTACAGTGCTCCCTCATTGATATTGTGTTTAATAAAAGTTGTTTTAATGTTCCAAGCTTCCCATACATATCATTTTACTAGGCTTTTTGTGTTTATGTTCTAAGCTAATTCCACTTTTGGATCAGTGTTGAATTTAAAAAAAGTATAAAAGTCTCATAACAATTGTGCTAGTATCCTTGTAGAGCAATCTGCATTAGACTAGATATCCCATAAACTCTGTCAGTTCAGCCAGTCAAAAATAAATGAATCAGCATTTTCTTGCTTCCATTAAAATAAGCAATTATGAAATCACAGATTTATCCACTAAAGCTTTTAATATATAATAGAATTATCCACTGGAAAAAAAAAAACCTCTGTACTCAGCAAATCTTTACATCTTTGTTTTGAATTTACATCAGGCTACAATGTAGTTTTGCAGAAGATATTTGAAATATATATGCATAAATATCCAGTTTTTGCTTATTTTGTATCATCTCATAAAACATTTAACTACATTTCAATTGTAAATATTTAATGCTGTATTTAGGTACTTGTATATAGCTTGCCAACGTAAGAGTCTGTTTTATTTGCCAGACCGGCTGTAATATATAACGAACAGCTAGAATTTATTGTCTGTAGATATAGATCTGTTTTTATTATAATTTCAAAAGAATCCTGCAGTAATTATTATTTCCTTATTCTCTTTTATGTGTTATCTTATGTTTTATGCAGCAGCAACAGAATGTAATAGCACAATTCTTGTAACAAAAACAGTCACTCTCTACTTAATAACTAATTACATTTTACTTATATATGAGTTGTCATAGCATTTGTGATAAACCTTTTAGCAGACATTTTCCCATATTATTATAAACATGACAGTTTAACGTAATTACCATTATATTCCTTAGCACAAGAGATTGCATAAGAAATATGGCTCAGCAAATATAACCTACAATATTATATTGTGAAAATTAGAGCTTTATGTAGAATTTAACAAACTTGGAAATGACACATTGAAACGTTTTAAATCAGTTTCATATGTATGAGTAATGGCTCATGAGTAAAATAATGCTCTTGTGATCTTAGTCTTTTTTGTTAACATTCCAAATGTTTTAAGAAAATTAATTTGATTAAAATGTGTGTGGCTATAGGCAGGGCCGGCGCTACCATAAGGCGGCACATTCGGCCGCCTGCGCTCCCCTCCAGCCGGTTACTTCTTGAATCGTGCAGCGGAGTCCAGCATCTTCCCGCCAATCCAGCAGCCTACCGCCTGCGGAGCCCATCTCCTACCGCCCGCCCAGGCTGTGTGGAGTGGGCGGGCTGTGTGGAGGGGGCAGGGATATGAATTAGATCATATCCCTGCTCTCTGTGTACCACACAGCTCGGCTGATGCCCAGTGATGTGGCTGGTCAGCAGAAAAGGACTCCACAGAGCCGGACAGCATGCACCCCAGAGACCTGTCTATACAGTAGGTATGTAATTGTGACTGTTTGCGTGTGTATGTATGTATGTCTCTGTGTGCATGTATGTCTCTGTGTGCCTCTATGCATATAAGTCCCTGTATACCTGCATGTATGTATGTCTCTGTATGCATGTATGTTCCTGTATAAATGTATGTATCTGTATGCATGTATGTCTCTGTATGCATTATTATTATTATTAGTAGTAGTATTAATATTATTGCCATTTATATAGCACCAACAGATTCTGTAGCGCTTTACAATATTATAAGAGGAGGGATTTAGCTATAAATAGGACAATTACAAGAAAACTTACAGGAATGATAGGTTACAGAGGACCCTGCTCAAACGAGTTTACAGTCTATTTGAGGTGGGGTATAGAACACATTAGGACAGGAAATAGCAATCAAATAAGGTGTCAGTGAAGAAGAAATGGAGGAGAGAGTAAAATGCTGCCCTTTAGGAGAGAGCAAGAGGTAGAGATTACTCTGGGAGGCCATAAGCTTTCCTGAAGAGATGAGTTTTAAGGCCCTCCTTAAATGATTGAAGACTAGGGGAGAGTCTAATGGCAATAGGCCGGCTATTGCATAGGAAAGGAGCCGCCCGCAAGAAGTCCTGCAAGCGTGAGTTGGCCGTATGGGTGCAAGCCGTGGTCAGGAGGTGGTCACGGGCAGAGCGGAGGGAACGAGGAGGGGCATACCTATGGATCAGTGAAGAGATATAAGAGGGGGTAGAATTGTTCAGTGCTTTAAATGTATGGGTTAGCACTTTGAATTGACTCCTATAGGATACAGGGAGCCAATGTAAGGAATGGCAGAGGGGTGAGGTGTGAGAGAACCGACTAGAGAGGAAAATCAGTCTGGCGGCGGCATTCATTACAGACTGTAGCGGGGCAATATGGCTTTTGGGGAGACCAATCAGGAAATGGTTACAGTAATTCATGCGGGAAATTACTAGAACATGGACAAGCTCCTTGGTAGCATCTTGTGTAAGAAAGGGTCGGATGCGTGCTATGTTTTTAAGTTGGAACCTACAAGATTTGGCAACAAACTGGATGTGAGGCTCAAAAGTAAGGCCAGAGTCAAATATGACGCCAAGACAGCATGCTTGCAAGGATGGACTTATGTGGATATCACTTACTTACAGGGAGAGTGAGAGAGAAGGATCAGTATTAGGAGAAGGAAAGACAAGGAGTTCAGTTTTAGAGAGATTGAGTTTGAGAAAGTGTGAGGACATCCAGTCAGAGATGGAAGAAAGGCAAGCAGTGACACGTTGCAGGACGGCAGGGGAAAGGTCCAGGGAGGAGAGATATATCTGAGTGTCATCAGCATATAGGTGGTAGTGGAATCCAAAAGAGGCAATAAGTTTGCCAAGAGAGGCAGTATAAAGAGAAAATAGAAGGGGACCAAGGACAGAGCCTTGGGGAACTCCAACAGAGACAGGACGAGGGGAGGAGATATCCTTGGAAAAGGAGACACTGAATGAGCGATGGGAGAGATAAAAGGAAAACCTGAGAGGACAGAGTCACAAAGACTGTGCAATTGAAGAGTTTGAAGGAGGAGAGCATGATAACGGTGTCAAAGGCAGCAGAGAGGTCAAGGAGAATTAATATGGAGTAGTGACCTTTGGATTTAGCTGTGATTGGGTCATTAGTAACTTTGATGAGAGCAGTCTCAGTAGCGTGGAGAGGGCGGAAGCCAGACTGAAGAGGGTCAAGCAGAGAGATGGAATTGAGGATGCGAGACACACGGGTAAAGACAAGTCTTTCCAAAAGCTTTGATGAAAAAGGGATATGGGACCATAGTTAGAGGGGGTGGATGGGTCAAGAGATGTTTTTTTCAGGATAGGTACTACAGTGGCATGTTTAAGGTCAGCAGGAACAGTGCCAGAAGAGAGAGAGAGCAGTTAAAGATGTGTGCTAGGGTAGGCACAAGACAAGGGGAGAGAGATCTGATGAGGTGAGATGGGACAGGATCAAGCGGGCAAGTGTTGGGGTGAGAGGAATGGAGAAGTGCAACCACCTCTTGTTCAGTAGCCGGGGAGAAAGTCTGAAGGGTAGGAAAGGCATGATTTACGTGTGGTTGAGAAAGAGAACGGCAAGGAGGGGAGAATTGTTTCCTTAGCTGTTCACTCTTGTTGGTAAAGTAGCATGCAAAGCTATCAGCTGTAAGGTTAGTTTGGGGGGTGGCCACAGCAGGGCGGAGAAGAGAATTAAAGGTGTCAAACAGACGTCTGGGATTGTGGGAGTATGAACTAATGAGAGAGGAAAAGTATGACTGTTTGGTGAGGGCAAGGGCTGTGCTGTAAGAATGCAATATGAATCTATAATGGAGAAAGTCTGCCTGGGTGCAGGACTTCCTCCAGGAGCGTTCAGCACAATGGGAGCAACTCTGCAGAAAGTGTGTTGATTTAGTATGCCAAGGTTGGGGTCGTGTCCTCCTCGAGGTGCATGTTTGGAGCGGGGCTGCAGCGTCTCTGTATGTATGTATGTCTCTATATGTATGTAAATGAAACCAAGAGGGCTGCACTCACCTAAACATGCATACATTATGGGTGCTGCTGGGGTCAATATATACAACATACAAAATACACAATCCAGTGCACCTGCTTATTCAATAAACAATGATTTCAAATCTTACAGATTGTTTATTTAAAAACACCTCACCTAGGCAAAAAGTAATGGGGGTTTAGTTACATTAAATGATCATATATTGCATAAGCCTGCCACAACGTCAATGTACCCCATTCTTGGCAGGTCCTACTCTAGCAGCCTCTATATGTATGTATGTCTCTGTTTGCATGTATGGCTCTGTTTGCTTGTATGTCTGTATGTCTCTGTATGTGTGTATCTCTCTGCCTGTATGTCTCCATGTGACTGTGTCAGTATGTCTCTGTGTGACTGTGTCTGAATGTCTCTGCCTGTATGTTTCGGTGCCTGTATGTCTCTATATGCTTCTGTCTGTGTTTGTATGACAGTGCACCTGTATGACTTTGTTTGATTGTGCCTTTTATGACTGTGTGCCTGAAAAATGATGCCTGTGTGCCTTTATGGTTGTGTAAGTATGTATGTATTTTTGCCTACATATCTATGTTTACATACACACAAAGGGATCTGGAGGGAAGGGACACACAAAACCGACTAAGGGGAGAAAGAGCCACACAGAGGAACTGTTCAAAAGATTGGATATGAAACAATAAAGAGGGTAAGACATTTTAAAGGGGGTTACAAGACACACAGGTGAAGGTGCACTTTTAGTACGGGGGGGGGCGGCAAAATGCATCTTCGCCTGTGTAGCTAAAAATCCTTGCACCGGCCCTGGCTACAGGAAGCTATTGCTTACTAATAGTGGAAAAAGTATACATACTTTATACAACCTCCCTTGTAACTCACAATGGAGATAGACCATGTTAATTTTCTAAATTTCATTTTGGGACACTCACATACACAACTCATTTCACTAGGGCTGCCATTAATGATTTTTTTATGTGACAAATGTGTACTATCATACTTAGAGCTGTTAAGAGAGTCATGTATTTGCTTGTTCTGCCGCATTAATGAAATTAGAGAAAAAATAAAATGAAATTATTAGGAATTGACAGACTGGCTTGTGAAGATTGACCTTGAGCTACCATGGCATGTGGTCAAAATTAATAAACCAGAGCATTTCATGATTTAGTATAGAAGAGTTCAACTGTAGGGAGCTATCTCTTAGCTCTAGACGTGGAGCTAAGAGATAGCTCCCTACACTGTAAGTCTATCTGTTTTTAGTTTGGAAATTTGACATACTGCACTATATATTTCTCCTCTCTTTTCCCACTACATGTCACTTGGAATTTGAGGACACCTTCAAGGCGATTCTCACAATTTTTCATATCACCTAATCCATATCAACAACCAGACAAGAGAGACTCTGGTTTGGGGGTAATAGCTGCCTTTCACATTTGAACATTGTAAGCACTGGTAACCTATTTTAGCTTTTATTTTGATAATTTAACTTAATGCCATTTTCAGAGTTAGACAATTTAAAAAAAAAAAGCTTTCTTTACAACAGTAATTGTATCCTCATTTCAGACTAAAAATAATTCAAAAGTATGTGTTTCTTAAAATATGTTGTCTTAATTATTTGTCTATTCCTTCATTGTTTTCTTACTGTTATATTACTTCATGGTGTGAGCCCCAAAGAAACAGGAAAGAAAGCCAATAACACATTTGGGAATTCAGGAATTTAAAACATGAAAACCATAAAGCATAGGAAAATGAATATTACCATTTTTTTCCTTAGTATTGTTCTTCATTATATACAATTATAGTCAAACTTCAGCGGAGCTATTCCAATAATTTATTTATATCACTTTGTCATACTTTATTATAGTATCAGAGATAATAAAGGATAGCATTTGTTTTTCATATTTTTTTCCCAGTGATTTTTATTAATAATGACAAAAATAAGACGTGATAAATGCACCCCTATCATGCATTTGTATTTTAATGGCAGTGAGACCACTCTATAAATCTAGACACACATTTGCATCTGTATTAAGTCCTTGACATAATTATGGCTAGTATTGTTAGTATTAGTAACACTGTTGTTAAACTATATAGAGATAGAAAGAGACCACCTGAAAAGGAGATACATGAAGAAAGATGAATACTTTAAAGGACCACTCTAGGCACCCAGACCACTTCAGCTTAATGAAGTGGTCTGGGTGCCAGGTCCAGCTAGGCTTAACCCATTCTTTTATAAACATAGCAGTTTCAGAGAAACAGCTATGTTTATGAATGGGTTAAGCCTTCCCCCAAATACTCTAGTGGCTGTCTCATCGACAGCCACTAGAGGTGCTTGCGTGATTCTCACAGTGAGAACACGCAAGCGTCCATAGGAAAGCATTGATAATGCTTTCCTATGCGACCGGCTGAATGCGCGTGCAGCTCTTGCCGCACATGCGCATTCAGCCGACGGGGAGGAACGGAGGAGGATCGGAGGCAGAGAGCTCCCCGCCCAGCGCTGGAAAAAGGTAAGTTTTTACCAATTCCCCCCTTTCAGAGCCGGGCGGGAGTGGGACCCTGAGGGTGGGGGCACCCTCAGGGCACTATAGTGCCAGGAAAACGAGTATGTTTTCCTGGCACTATAGTGGTCCTTTAATCCTGGACCTCAGAAAATTACGAATTGACTTGCTGCTTGCTTTGTTTCTGTTACCAAGTTCTTGGAATGTGTGAGCATAGAAGTTGGTCTTCGCTCACTATTGCTTGTGATACATGTGAGTCTGAAGAAGCTGGAGAGATAGCAGGACATGGTAAAGAAAGAAAACTGAGGGAACAGATGTGGAAAAGGCTTCTACATTCTGTCTTTGTTGTGCTGTGCATTTCTATAATAAATATTTTCTGGAGAATACTGAGCTGAATATCCTGAAGTATTTTACGGTGGATCTGTTCTAATCAACGTTGTCAGTTTAGGCAGTGCTACCTACAATGAAAAGCTCTACCTGACAAATTCATCAAGTTGATAGATGTAAGTTGGGACAGATTTTACAGAGTTAATCTAAACTATTTGATCTAGCCTACTAAAAGCTAACCTATATTTGTTTTACACCTAGAACACAAAATAACAGAATTCACACAGTATGCAGTCTGAAGGGGAATCCTATAAGAAACGTATAAATCCAGCTCTGAGGTGTGTTTACTAAAGATGGTCAGTTATATCTAAGTTCTCGATACTGGACATTTGATATCAGTAGTCATATTTAAATTGTATCACCGTCACTGGTGATGGAAGACAGACACTATGTGTGGGTCCCCAGATTCTTTTTGTGTTTTGGTCCCCATGTGCCTATTATTGATGCATGGTATGTTGAATGTATTGCTTGTCTATGCCTCTTCCCCTCCCCTTCCCCCCTTTTCCTTTTCCTGTCCTATTGTTTCCCCAGAAGGGGGTTGTCCCAGGGACACTGCCAGACCAGTTTGAACTAACTGCCCTGCCCCCCCTCAATCTCCCATCAGCCCTTGCTATTGTCTTACCCCACCCTTTCTTGTACTCTAATGCTCTTATCAACCTATTGTATGTAAATGAGGCTGTTGGGGGCTGTCAGTTTGCAAAATCTTTTAAAGACAAAGTATACAGTTTAAGAAATACTTTTCATTAAAATTTGCCTATATATGCCTATAACACTAAGGGACACTGACAATTACTGAACTTGTAACACTCTATAGTGGGAGATAGAAGACTGCAGGAATAGTTACCTCAAGATAGGACAAACAAGCTTCTTTTTGTTGCAAGCAGGAGCAACAGACTTTATTTTACAGATACCAGGGTTTTTAAACACTCAGCACACAATATACAACTATATTATTTGTTTTAGTTCCCGTCCTCCTTTGTGCATGTCCACCCTGACAACAAAGAGATATCTAGATTTGCCGGGCAGATATCTCAGAATGACAGTGTCTATCACAATCTCTTTATGGTCCCAGCTGGAGTGGAGAAGCTCTTGTGCCATACATTTTCCCAGTATGTCATAAACAAGATGGCAAAGCTGGGTGGAATCCTAGTGCCCACCGTCATCTTGAGAAAATGTCAAAAAAAAACGCTCAATCAAACAAAAACAAAAACAAACATTTTATGCAGGCCAAGGGAAATTCCCTGCAAAATACATTCGTCTGATGTACTGGGAAATCTTAATTATTTAAAAAGAAGCTACTGCTTCCCTACCTCTTGTATGCTCTATAATAGATGGCACTCCCTCCTGCCACTCTACCTCCTACATCTGTGCTGTGCCCATTGACTATTGATTCAGAGCATTCCTTTGAACCATAAGTTGAAGAAAAGAGCCAATATATTCTGATTCAATACCCAATATAATGGGCCTCTTTGGTGGCCTTACTGGATCTTTATGCACTTTGGGCAAAAAAAATAAAAAAAAATGAATTCTAGGATGTAATTCTGTTAGATATTCCAGTTCAGACATGATGTCTGGAGGCATCAAGGAGCCAAGAGGAGATAGAGTTTTGGTGGACCTTGATGTGCAGCAAGGAAACAGCTTTACAGTCCCTTATATGCTCTTCTATGACATAAGTGAGAATACGTATAGTTGGTTTTTGGACTGCACCCACTTTTTATGGAGTTGTAGATTTGTGAATTGGTTGATCAGATATTGTGTGGGGTGTGCATCCAGCTGGTTCAGAACAAAACTCACTGATTACATAATTGCTCTTGTTAACTGCCTTGCACAATTATTTTTTGTAATATTTTAATTTTGTGTAATTATAGGGCTGAGGAAGGGCATGCTAGCACACAGGGCATATCAGCATTAAGCTCAGTGAATCAATACATTGGTGAATAAGAAATAAGGCACACATTCATTTACTAAGTATTAGACTAATGTAGGCTCAATAATTGGGCAAGATTTTTATTACAACACAAGTTTAATGTGTTTAAGTTGAATGTGATGAGGTCAATAATTCATGAATCCAAAATCAAAAGGAGATATCCATTTTTTCATGTAAGCAAGGTAAGTGAATAGATTAAAGGAACTCTATAGTGTCAGGAACACAAACATGTATTCCTGACACTACAGTGTGGAGCACACTATGTAGGTCGACTACCCCCTGTCAGAGTAGTGAAAAGGTATTTAAGCTAACTGGTCTTGCCAAGCTGTTCTCATCTGGCTCCACCACCATGGCTGAGATCTTCAGACTTGATGATCTCAGCCAGTTTAATGCATTGAGAGGCTATTGCAAATGCATGGCAAGATGCCACGCTACATTAATCAATATCTCCTCATAAGGATGCATTAAATCAATGCATCTCCATGAGGAATGTTCAGTACCTCCTTGCCATATGTGTCGACACTGTGCAGCACTTACACAGGAAGCACCTCTAGTGGCCAGCTGAGTGACTGTCACTAGAGGTTTTACTAGGCAGCAATGGAAACACTGCCTTTTCTCAGAAGATTTCTCTGTCAAACATGTTTTGTAATTATTGCAACAATATTGATGCATATGTAAAATGTTGATTTTGTAAATACATACACAGTTACTAAATGCAGACTGTTTAAAGTTTTCAACAGTGGAATTTGCAATTTACTCCTGATTTCCTTTTTTATTGTCCGATATAATTGTGTTACATCTCTGTTAGCTGTTGTTGACTGTAGCTATTTTGGATTTGCACTGAATTCTCAAGACATTTTTCATTTATCTTTTTTTGAACATACTGGAAGACTAACAGAACATTAACATTTAACTCTCTGATGGCACAGTAATGTGATGATGAAGTTACAATGCAGATTTTATGTTACTGACTATTGAAACACACGCTAAATTCACTACCGGGCAGACCTATCGTACTCCTAAAAATTCCCATATTCATATTATTAAAGGAACACTACAGTCACTCAAAGAAGTGGTCTGGATGAAGTTGTCCCTGAAATCTTAACCCTGCAATGTAAAACATTGCTGTTTTTGAGAAGCTGCAGTGTTTAAATTGCAGGGTTAAGTCCACCTCTAGAGGCTGTCAGTATAAAGTATTTCTGTGGCACTGACCAAGTAAAAAGAAATATCAGGTGATATGTAAGCCCCATAGGATTTAATTAAATGCTTTCCTATGGGAAAGTTTGAAGGTGTACGCAGTTCTCTCTGCACATGCACATTCACAAATGCACTGTATTGGACCATCATGGAGCAAGCCATTCCTCCTCTGTAATGTCACCAGGGGAGGAAAGCTGAGTAGCGCCGAGAGAGCCTAGGTGCTGGAACAAGGTAAGTAAAAAAGGATTTTTAAACCTTTTGTATGCCAAATGGGGGAATACCACTATAGATAGGGACACTATAATGTTAAGAATATAGATTTGTGTTCCTTTAAACCCTTTGATGCTTTAGTTCACTGTTTATGACAAGTTCATTAATACAAATATTTGGGACATTGACAAATGTATTTTTTACATTTCTCAGCTGCTTTTGGCTGGTTGGGCACTCCGTTTTGGTATGTTGTGTTAAGAGAGAAATATAGCCAAGAAAGAAGCATTTCAGCTGGAATATAAAAGACATTTAAAACTGGTAAATAAACATGATACTGACGTTTCAAATTGTGCCCAAGTCTTCAGAAAATATTCTGTGGTGAGAGTTCATACTTCTAGTACAGAGTAAGTACATACTTGCAAGGGAACAAACAGATGATACATCTGCATGTTTTGGTTCTTTAAATTGTTCCAACTACAACTAGTTATCTACATTGCATCTGGCAACAATCTTTTCCCCCTAAGCTAAGAGCAGTGCAAATTAAGGGTCGCTTGTAGGTCACATTTCAGAATGCTGATTGACATAGCTACAAATTATCTGTGTCACTGCGAGCATCTACTTCACACTTATCAACAAACTCTCTATAAATGCAGCTGAATGATGTGTGCATGTTTTTGTATGCGCGTGATAAAGAATCAGGGAGAGCTTGAACTGAACATGTGGACAGATTTTTACTTCACATAGAAGAGATGTTCATTGCATTTTGGAATTCATAAACGGTGAAATATTTATATCCAATAATGCCTTTGAAGATTGCTAAATGGGTAGGACTAATTGTTGCGCTGTTACGATATTTAGAACAGGGTATCATTGTCAGCGAATAGGATTCCTGATTATTTGCAAGTTTTAATCACAAGTGTAGAGAAAGCATCATAACGTAATCTAACATAATACGTAATGTTGCATATAACATGTAAGTGTTCTGTGCTGTCATTTTATTAGCCCCTTTTATCTTCATTCTTCATTTGCTTAATGATTTCTGACATCCCTTTCCTCATTAATACCCTTTGCTAAAAAAGAATGTTTATTTACATGGTTATATGTCCCAAGGTGTACAAGGGGTGACATCATGGCACACAATAAAGACCCTACTGTGTTGTGTGATTGACACTGAGAAATGTGGGGTACATGATCTTAGTGCAACACAAAGACATACTGTATGTGCTCTGGTCTGCCAAAGAACTGGTGGGTGTCACCCTCCCAGGCAACCGATGCTACTTGCAACTGCCACAATTAATGTTATTCCCGTTCCTTGCAAGTAACTGGGTTATTTACTAAACTAAGAATCCAAACTAAATTCAAAGTAAATTTCAAATTAAAGGTCAGAGTAGCCAATTTTTCCAGTGCAGCTATTTTGACCTTAAATTTGAAATTCAATTTGACATCCCTCTGAAACAGTACATGGAAGGCAGGATAGCCATCTTTTGTAATAGATCGAGAACACTGTTAGAATTGGTTTTACAAGGAATGGTTATGAATATGGATGTAAAATTACAATTATTTATTGCAACAACATATTCTGCAGCACTGCACAATAGGTAAGCAAGGTAAACATTTAACTCTAATAAAACATGTATGACATTCGGGAACATTAATAGAGGGGCATGCCCAAATGAGCTTACAATCTAGGTAAAAAGCAAAAACAAAGAGGAGTATAGGCACTTCTATTATTAATATAGATTGTGTATTATATGTGCTGGTATTGTATAAAAACTGGTGATTCCCATGCCACCTTCAAGTAAGAATACATAAATTCATACACACAAATACACATATATATACAAAATAGGAATGAGAGCTGTCTCCAATGAATAACAGCAGCCGTAACAGGAGTCTAAAATATCAACAGATCACAAACACAAATAGTGTACTTCATAAAATACAAATTGAAAATAAAATAGTAAGAGTAAAACTCTTGCCATGCCAGGCTCTATATAATGGGTTTCGAGTGCAATACTGGATTGGCTTTCCCCGTGAGACGGAATGCAGGAATCTTCAGTGAAAGCACTTTGTTATAGATAAACAGTGAACATATATAAGATGCCAAAATGCCAGAGTATTGCAGTATGCAATGATACCTGAATAATAAACGAAAGAAGACTGAATAATAATCGAAACGAGCTTTCCTTATTAACTCTTGCTGGGACTTTGCAGAGTTAATAAGGCAAGCTCGTTTGGTTATTATTCAGTCTGCTTCATTGCTTCAGACCTGAGGAAGAGAGGAAAACTCTCGAAAGCTTGTCTTTGAAATATTATGTTAGTCCAATAAAAAATGTATCATTGCATACTGCAATACTCTGGTATTTTGGCATCTTTCCTACTGGACTAATATGGCTAATCCAATCTACACTATCACAATAAAAAAACACTGCAAAGTCCCAGCAAGAGTTAATAAGGCAAGCATGTTTTGAATATTATTCAGTCTTCTTCATTGCCAATAATCAGTTCCTAAATGGTTGGTCTTTTAAATTCCCCATAGGATTACTTCCTTCGATACATGTGTATCGGTAACACCATCTCTCTTCCTGGTCTGCCATGTATCACATCACTTCTGGCACTCCTCCACTTAGGTGACAAATCTAAAGTATAAACCGAGGGACTGGGAACTCCCAGATTTGCACTTTAAAGACCCCTAAAGCACTTGAAATTTCTGAAGTGCTTTATGTGTGGAGAATGTGTCCTCTTTTTTTTAACTGAACAAAAAGTACAGAAATTCTTATACTTTTATAAATTAACTTTATTACTTCCTTGTTTGCTTAACTCGGTGAAGCTATATTCAAGAGACAGTAATTGATCAGAGCACCTGACTTGCAAAGACCTTTTATTGAGCTACATTGCCAAGTCTGTGATTGGGCAACAACAGAAAGTCTGGGCAGGGTTAGAAGGGGAAAGCTGGCAAAGGATTTAGCCAAGAGATCTGTAGCTTATGCAAGCTGTTTTTAGATACATTCTCCATGACAAAAATGCCTAATTAAATGCTTACATGTTTTTATTGGGGGGTGGACGGGGAGGGTATATCTTAACTATAGGGAGTGGTTGGACAACTGTTGACTCCATTTCCATAAACGTGATTTATCCATAAATGAAGTTAGGAAAAAAGAGGAATACCTTTGTGGGATCCCATACTTCAAGTTTACATTAGGAAACTTTGCAGGAGAGATATTGTACAATGGCTTGTTTTTGGGGGGTTTTTTTGGTGTGTAATTTAGCAACATTGTAATTTGCTAATTTGTGAAGAAATAGATGTCATAGCTACCCTGACATCATATGATCACCTTGGGGAGTGATCTTCAGCTCCTAAAATAGAAATTAATTTGGTAGAAGGAAATTAGCATATTCAAAGGGTGCAGGAAAAAATATGTTTCTATGTTTTCATTAATTTAAAATTACTTCTTTTACTGTTATTTCTGAAGGTGGAACTGGCTTAATCATTACTCATGACATCACTGGTATGTATGACTAGGAAAAAGTGCCACATTTGCATTGCTTTAGTTCTTTCTGCATACAGCTCCAATAATAACAATAAGGTTGGGAATTTGCCTTGCAAATATATTTTTGCTCATTGTGCCTTTTTGCTTGACTTTGCTAAATGTACGTTGAAACAGCTGCTTGTGATTAGAAATACTTGGACTTCTACAGAAGATTTAGGTACAAAAGAGATTGATATGAGTATTCAAACTGTGTCTTAGCAAAATGTACCTGATATATTAGTGCCAACCAGTTTGCTAGCAACGTCAGCTGTGACCATAGGCATTTAAACCTAAATGGGACAGACATTCAAGATATTAGAAAGCTTTAAAAATATAATATAAATTCCAAAAATGTCTCTTTGTATATGGACTTTAATATATAAAACCAGTGATATGGTGTACATGAAAAACGTTACTTGCGAATGCATCTGAACGACAGTATGTAACCTAATGCAAATGGAACCAGCTCGGTGATGCTGCAACTAGTTTCTGGTTTTCAACAGATACAATAGTATCACTTTAAAGAAAAGATATATAAAAAAAATAGATTAAAAAAAAATAACTTTCTCACCCCTCCGGATGATATTCTAGTATCCTTGTGTCATGCGCCTTCTTCTTTATGTGATGTTCACTAGGTATTGCCATCACTACAGGCTTCTGTTCCTTTTCTACCACCACAATGTAAGGTTGGCTGGCCAGTACTTGCTTGTACTTTTTTTGTATATATATATATATATATATATATATATATATATATAATACCGGCACTCTAGGTCTTCCAAAAGTTGCTTTTTATTTTCTGTTAATCCAAAAGGTCAACGTTTCAGCTCTCATTTGGAGCTTTCATCAGGACACATCAAAGACATTTTACAAAATGACAGGCGTATATAGGGCTAAAAATCACAATCAACACTCACCAAACTTAATTATGCCAACAAAATCCAGCAACAATTAATGCAACAGAATATTTACCAACGCCTAGATCGGGATCCCACAAATAATATTGCCCATAAGATTGAAGATATACTTCTGATGGGTTTGAGAGCAGGCTACATTGATATGGATCTATTTGAATATCTACAAAAGAAACACCCCTGTACGCCGATCCTTTATACGTTGCCCAAAATACACAAGATTCTCACCAATCCACCAGGGAGACTGATTGTGTCAGCAATTAATGGCATTCTGGAACCTATCGCTAAATATTTAGACCATCTATTTAAGCAACCAGTCATGGCTATCCCTACGTGCATAAAAGATACAAATAGCCTTTTATCTGATCTGAATTTGATAAAGGAATTCAATGGCCTCCTAATAACCATGGACGTGAATAGCCTGTATACGGCAATATCCGATGAAGAGGGCATTGAAGCAATGAGGAAGTTGCTTACAACATCCAAACTCTACCAAGGACCACCAATTGAGTTCATTATGGAACTTCTATCGTTGACATTAAATAACTATGTTTGCTTTGAGACCCGATGGTTCCTCCAAATCTCTGGTACGTCAATGGGGGCAGCAATGGCCCCATGTATGCGAATGCATACATGTATGATTTTGAACAACAACATATTTTGATACAATTTCAAGACTAAATTGTGAGATATTATAGATACATTGACGACATTCTGATCCTATGGCGCTGTTCTAGAGATTAAGCTCTGTCGCTAGTTGATCATATTAACAATTTATCTACTCCAATTAAAGTAACCTCACATATTGATGACAAGTGTATCCAGTTTTTGGATGTTGAATTGATGGTGGTCAACCAGAAATTAGAGTACAGATTAAATACGAAGATTACTGATCGTAACACCCTTCTGCATTATGAAAGTTTTCATCCTAGACCATTAAAAAACTCACTTCCAGTTTCTCAATTTTTACGAGAGTGAACAATGTGAAGAACAATTGAAGACCATGTACTCAAATTTTTTAATGCAAGGCTACAAACGGCCAGATTTGGAGAACGCCATGAACAGGGCAAGACTACAACACAATAAGAACATGACAAAACCTGATAAAAAATGTAATACCAGCATGGTATTCCCGATGAAATTACATACTGCGAGCCAAGAAGTGACGTAATCCATTATACGTAACTGGTACATGTTAAGACAAGATCCAACCCTACCCAAAGAACTAGTACAACAACCAATGTTCTGCTTCAGGAGAAATAAGAACCTGAGAGATAAGCTGGTAAAGACGGACCCGATCCATTGCTATAATCCGACAGTATTGGAAAAAAAGAACAATGGCTGTGTGAGGTGCTTGGGATGCGTGACCTGTGGCCATATTATTCCAGCCAGGACCTTTTCCCATTCTCATACGGGTAAGGTTTATAAAATTCATTGCCGCACAGAGTTTGTTATCTATAAACTTACATGTCTATGTGGATTAAGCTATATAGGGAAAACGGAGACAGCTCTCTGCGAGAGAATTAGGGGCCACAGGTCTAGCATCCGTCTTGCATACCGTGATGGAAAGACGGATAAACCTGTGGCCTGACATTTCTAAGAGAAACAACATCAACTCTCTACCCTGAGATGTTTGGCCATTGATCATGTTCCAGAAATAGTTAGAGGTGGCGACAGAGGGAAACTCCTGCTGCAGCGAGAAACATACTGGACATTAGAGCTTAATACATTATCTCCTAAGGGTCTAAATGAGAAATGTTCCTTTATTTCATTCCTATGATCACTATTATAGATGGTTTAGTACATTCTATAATGAAGTGAAAGAATTTAAATTTTTCTCTCCTTCATAGTTTCTTTTAATTATATATATCTTTTTGTATTAGAGTATATTGATATAGTGTATATTTCAGCATAATTAGACACTCACCCAGCTGGCTCCATAGGTAGATTTGATATTAACATAGGATTTAATTCAGGGGCGTTTTAGCCGCGAGGCAAACAAGGCATTTGCCTTGGGCGGCATTTTTCAGGGGGCGCAAAAAACGCCGCCCCCCAAATGCCCAGGGCAAATGCCTTGTTAGCCTGGCGGCTAATAGACATGCCGGGCTGTGCGGGCGGCGCTGGGCGGGCAGCTGGCGAGGGAGCACTTCCCCTGAGCAGTCTGCTCGGCTCCCTCGCGCACCGCAGAATTAGGCTGGGAGACGGAAGATGACGTCATATCCCGGCTCCCGGCCTCACTCTGTGGCGTGCGAGGGAGCCGAGCAGACCGCACAGAAAAAGAGCTCCCTCGCCAGCTGCCCGCCCAGCCCAGCCCAGCCCGGCAACCACTGGACCACCAGGGAGGTAATGAACCCCTCCCCCCCAGCACTCCCAAAGGTAAGGAGGTTGGGGTGGGGGGTGAATAAAAAAAAATGTGTTAATGTGAGTGAGTGAGTGTGTGTGTGTTTTGTTAGTGTGTGTGTGTGTGAGTGTGTGTGTCTGCTAGTGAGTGACTGTGTGTCAGTGAGTGTGTGTGTCTGTTAGTGTGTGTATGTGTCTGTTAGTGTGTGTCTGACTGTGTGTCAGTGAGTGTGTGTGTGTCTGTTAGTGTGTGTGTGTCTCTGTTAGTGTTTGTGTGTGTCTGTTAATGTGTGTGTGTTAGTGTGTGTGTGTGTGTGTGTGTGAGTTTGTGTGTGTGTCTGACTGTGTGTCAGTGAGTGTGTGTGTGTCTGTTAGTGTGAGTGTGTTTGCCTGTGAGTGTGTGTGTCAGTGAGTGTGTGTCTATTAATGTGTGTGTTTGTTAGTGTGTGAGTTTGTGTGTGTGTCTGCTAGTGAGTGTGTGTCTGTTAGTGTGTGTGTCTGACTGTGTTTGTCTGTTAGTGTGTATGTGTGTGTCTGACTGTGTCAGTGAGTGTGTGTCTGCTAGTGAGTGTGTGTGTCTGTTAGTATGAGTGTGTTTGCCTGTGAGTGTGTGTGTCAGTGAGTGTGTGTCTGTTAGTGAGTGTGAGTGTGTCTGTTAGTGTGTGTGTGTGTTAGTTTCTGTTAGCGAGTGTATGCGTATCTGTCAGTGAATGTGTGTGTGTATTTAGAAGGCGGGGCGGGGGGAAGGGGTGGGGGCGCCTGAGTTTTGTCCTGCCTAGGGCAGCACAAAACCAGGATTCACCACTGATTTCATTATGTTTTTGTATGATTGTTACAGTTAAGGAAGTTTATACTTGAAAACTTTGCTAAACTGTTATTTAGGATATACAGTTGCAAGAAAAAGTATGTGAACCCTTTGGAATGATATGGATTTCTGCACAAATTGGTCATAAAATGTGATCTGATCATCATCTAAGTCACAACAATAGACAATCACAGTCTGCTTAAACTAATAACACACAAAGAATGAAATGTTGCCATGTTTTTATTGAACACACCATGTAAACATTCACAGTGCAGGTGGAAAAAGTATGTGAACCCTTAGACTAATGACATCTCCAAGAGCTAATTGGAGTGAGATGTCAGCCAACTGGAGTCCAATCAATGAGATGAGATTGGAGGTGTTGGTTACAGCTGCCCTGCCCTATAAAAAACACACACCAGTTCTGGGTTTGCTTTTCACAAGAAGCATTGCCTGATGTGAATGATGCCTCGCACAAAAGAGCTCTCAGAAGACCTACAATTAAGAATTGTTGACTTGCATAAAGCTGAAAAGGGTTATAAAAGTATCTCCAAAAGCCTTGCTGTTCATCAGTCCACGGTAAGACAAATTGTCTATAAATTGAGAAAGTTCAGCACGGCTGCTACTCTCCCTAGGAGTGGCCGTCCTGTAAAGATTACTGCAAGAGCACAGCGCAGACTGCTCAATGAGGTGAAGAAGAATCCTAGAGTGTCAGCTAAAGATTTACAAAAGTCACTGGCAAATGCTAACATCCCTGTTAGAGAATCTACAATACGCAAAACACTAAACAAGAATGGATTTCATGGGAGGATACCACAGAGGAAGCCACTGCTGTCCAAACAAAACATTGCTGCATGTTTACAGTTTGCACAAGAGCACCTGGATGTTCCATAGCTGTACTGGCAAAATATTCTGTGGACAGATGAAACCAAAGTTGTTTGGAAGAAACACACAACACTATGTGTGGTGAAAAAAGGCACAGCACACCAACATCAAAACCTCATCCCAACTGTGAAGTATGGTGGTGGGGGCATCATGGTTTGGGGCTGCTTTGCTGTGTCAGGGCCTGGACGGATTGCTATCATCGAAGGAAAAATGAATTCCCAAGTTTATCAAGACATTTTGCAGGAGAACTTAAGGCTATCTGTCTGCCAGCTGAAGCTCAACAGAAGATGGGTGTTGCAACAGGACAATGACCCAAAGCATAGAAGTAAATCAACAAAAGAATGGCTTAAACAGAAGAAAATACGCCTTCTGAAGTGGCCCAGTCAGAGTCCTGGCCTCAACCCGATTGAGATGCTGTGGCATGACCTCAAGAAAGCGATTCACACCAGACATCCCAAGAATATTGCTGAACTGAAACAGTTCTGTAAAGAGGAATGGTCAAGAATTACTCCTGACCATTGTGCACGTCTGATCTGCAACTACAGGAAATGTTTGGTTGAAGTTATTGCTGCCAAAGGAGGTTCAACCAGTTATTAAATCCAAGGGTTCACATACTTTTTCCACCTGCACTGTGAATGTTTACATGGTGTGTTCAATAAAAACATGGCAACATTTCATTCTTTGTGTGTTATTAGTTTAAGCAGACTGTGATTGTCTGTTGTTATGACTTAGATGATGATCAGATCACATTTTATGACCAATTTGTGCAGAAATCCATATCATTCCAAAGGGTTCACATACTTTTTCTTGCAATTGTACATAGTATCTTTATTATCACTTAATGAAATATGACACATTTGTACATATGAATTGATCTTTATTAACAAAAATAGATCAATATCACATAAACTTTATTGATGCACTTTATATATTTTATATTTAATCACTAATTATGATACATGAGTTTATTCACTATAGAATGCATCGATTAGTCACTTTTTCAATATCACATAGATCTGACATTCCGATTTTTAATCCATATCACTGCATATTGTTTATTCACTACACAATAGATCGATTACAGGTTATCTCTACATCACTGCATAAAGATGAAACATATCTTTATATTGTTTTTTTATTAAGCAATATATTAATTATTACTTACTAGATACATGTGTGCTTATTTAGAATAACTGTTAAGTATTTAATGCATTATATAATATAAGCTTTTCACATAGAGATCTAAGTGATAGTATTGTATGTGGAGAGCTGAATACTCAATGATCTACTCTTATGTGTTTGTATTGTATTTATCTCTCCATTCACGGCGATCTCGGTGGGTGGGGGCGGGAGCATGTCTCCACGTCATCCACTGGGTGGACCTATTGCTGATGAGAGGAGGGATTCCCCACGGCTTACGGAAGCACAATGTTGCCTACAGCCGCAATGTTTTTGCGGTCTCTAAGGCAATGTGACGTAGCCATGTCATGTGAACGGCCCCAGCTGATTGATGACGAGGGTGATTCCTGTAACCACACGCATGCGCAGTTGCGCTGAACAGATGCCGAGTATTAGGAGAGATTAGGAGCAGCTGGTTTGGTGAGTGTTGATTGTGATTTTTAGCCCTTTATAAGCCTGTCATTTTGTGAAATGTTTTTGATGTGTCCTGATGAAAGCTCCAAACGGGAGCTGAAACATTGACCTTTTGGATTAACAGAAAATAAAAAGCAACTTTTGGAAGACCTAGAGTGACGGTATTTTTTCTATTTTATATTATATTGTTACTGAGCACCAGGCTGTATATTTTGATAGTTGGAGTGCAGGAATTTCTATTTCTATTATATATATATATATAAACAAAACCAAGAGGGCTGCACTCACCTAAACATGCATACATTATAGGGTGCTGCTGGGGCCAAAATATACAAAATACAGAATCCAGCGCACTTGCTTATTCACTAAACAATGATTTCAAAATCTTAGAGATTGTAATAGTTTTATTTAAAAACACCTCACCTAGGCCAGCTCCTTGGTTTTGCACCCATCCCTGTCACAGGTGCCTCATTCCAGGACCCTATTTAGCCTTGACTTGCAGAGAGTCCCAGTAAGGAAGTATTTCCCAAGTAAGTGGATCAATCTCATAAGGGCAAGAATTAGGCTGCAAGAGTAGGACCTGCCAAGAATGGGGTACATTGACGGTGTGGCAGGCTTATGCAATATATGATCATATAATGTAACTAAACCCCCATTATTTTTTGCCTAGGTGAGGTGTTTTTAAATAAAACTATTACAATCTCTAAGATTTTGAAAGCATTGTTTAGTGAATAAGCGAGTGCGCTGGATTCTGTATTTTATATATATATATATACAGGGAGTGCAGAATTATTAGGCAAATGAGTATTTTGACCACATCATCCTCTTTATGCATGTTGTCTTACTCAGGGCCGGCCTTAGGGGTGTGCGAGCTGTGCGACCGCACAGGGCGCCATGGAACAGGGGGCGCCCTGTGGCCGACACAGCTCACTCATGGCCGGAGTGCAGGGGAGCTAAAAGAGGTACCTGGCTGGAGGATTAATTATTCTCCACCCGGGTCTATTTAAAAAAAAAAAAAAATCGCGGCAGAGGGGGCGGGGTTTACCGAGCGGCGGAGGCGGGGCTTATCGAGAGGCGGAGACGGGGCTAATACCTCCCGAAGCCCCTGCTGTACAGGAAGAGGGAAAGATGCTTCCCCATCAGCCAACTGCATCCACTGGAAAGAGGTAAGTGTGTGTGTGTGACTGTTTGCCTGTTTGTGTGACTGTGTGTGTGTGTGACTGTCTGTGTGACTGCCTGCCTGTGTGCGTGTGACTGTCTGTGTGTGTGTGTGACTGTCTGTGTGACTGCCTGTCCTTGTGTGTGTGTGTGTGTGTGTGTGTGTGTGACTGTCTCTGTGTGTGACTGTCTGTGTGACTGCCTGTCCTTGTGTGTGTGTGTGTGTGTGACTGTCTCTGTGTGTGACTGCCTGCCTGTGTGTGACTGTCTGTGTGACTGCCCATGTATGTGACTGCCCATGTATGTGACTGCCTGTGTGTGTGACTGTCTGTCTGTGTGACTGTCTGTCTGTGTGACTGTCTGTCTGTGTGACTGCCCGTGTGTGTGACTGCCCGTGTGTGTGACTGCCTGTCTGTGTGACTGTCTGTCTGTGTGACTGTCTGTGTGTGTGACTGTCTGTGTGTGTGACTGCCTGTGTGTGTGTGTGACTGCCTGTGTGTGTGTCTGTAGTAGTAAGCATGTGACACACTGTCTGTGTGACT
>OW240917.1:127958419-127971097 GCA_933207985.1 Pelobates cultripes | reverse complement strand
AAAACTGGCTGCTTTTATGAAGCAGCCTCGTATTACCGCTTTGTGTGCCTGCCATATGTTGGTAATGTTTGTATCAGTTGCTTTATTGAGGAGCAAATAATCCTCGAGTGCTTTTCTTATGGAGGCAACAGTATCAGTGTTTTGTAAAAGTCTCTCATTGAGTCTCCATGACGCTGTTCCCTGGGTAGGAAATTCTTTTAGGAAGAGGAGAATTGGGGCGTGGTCAGACCATGTGATCATTTCTATGGAAGTGTTTACTACCCTAGTCAGGAGATGGGGTGGTAGTAGAAATCTATCGATTCTGGTGTAGGTATTGTGTGCCATTGAGTGGAATGAGAATTCTATCTCTGTTGGGTGGAATATTCGCCATGCGTCAAGAAAATTATGTTGCAGGAGTCTGTGTCTCAGTTTAGTATAGGAGGCTTCTAGTTTCTTGCTGGTGGCCAGGGATAACGAGCGGTTAGCTGAGGTGTTTAGGGTGGGGCCTAGGAGGAAATTTGTGTTGCCACCTATTGCTACGTCACCAAACTTGTGTAGGGTTGCCAAGGCTAGTATCTTGTCTAAGAAAATGTGTTGATTGTCGTGTGGGCCATAAATGTTTATGAAAGTGTATGGTTCATGATTAATGTAGCATTGCAATACCAGATATCAACCTTATCCCCGTCTTCTAAACCAGGGAGAAAGACACACTACTACTTACTAGTACTGACACCCCTCTTTGTTTGGTCTTAAAACAGGAATGAAAGTCATGTGGATAAAGTTTTGAGTTGAATCTTGTCCTCTTGTCCCATTTAAAGTGCGTTCGAGTTTTCACCTCAGCCAAGGCTACTCGACATTTGTGGGGCGAATTCAAGCCCTTAAAATTTATGGAAACAATGTTTAGTGCCATATCAGAGTTGTGGAGGTATACCTTATATGCTGGTAAGGGGTAAGGCTGCGAGACCGAGTATGTCCCAGAGTGGGATCGCTACCTACTAAAGGTATTTAAGTTGCCTGTAAGATAAGGCGTAATGCGGTAAATGTTATACTTTTTAATTTGTGGATTGGAGAAGGCTGAAAGCCTTCCATTCTAATGATAGTGCTCCTAGAGTTGCACCTGTGATGCCCGGTTTGTGCTTGATTGCGTCTGTTCTCGTGAGATGATTTTGGTTGATTAGGCTGTTGGGGGTCTGTGCAGCTAGATGTCTGCCAACTAGTTCCCCACACCTTTCCACACTCCATTTCAGAAAGTAGTACATTTTAAAGGTGCTTTATGCCCCAAAAAGGGGAGTACATATTTTAATGCAATATGATCTAATACTGAGGGGCATCAAACATGTTGTGCAGCTAGCTAGTTACCATGGCACTTGTCTGGTGAGACACGTTGTTCTGAGGCTCATTAGGCCCAGAGGTTGACTCAGTAGCAGGGTAGGGGGGGGGAGGAAACTTAAAGAGAAAACCATAACTATGTACATATCTCATATCCCTGGCCATCTTGGCAAATTCCGCCTGCATGGAGGACTGTAAGTCGAGCAGCATCTTCTGTATTGAGGAATCTGTCACTGGAGCTTGTGTGTGTATAAATATACACGTTGTAACAAACCACCTCTTTTACAGGTAGGATTGTCACCGATCTTGCAGTAACCACAGCCTTCTAGGGTATACAAAGTCCAGGACACCTTCAGCTCAGTTTTTCTTTTTATTCAGTAAGAAAACAGGTTCTTTAAATAATAACAAAAACAAAAAATCCCTTGCTCTTACTTGAGCTCTTACTAGACAGTAATTGCTATCTGCAATTGGGTGGCTTTCCCACTTACCAATTTTCCAAACAAAAGAAATGTCTTTGCAATAAACACACTTGTCTTTCACTCTCCTAGCTGTCTTTTCCTCCCTCACACTGCAGCAGGCTGCCCTCTTCTTTTAAAGGCCTGTCTACTAATTACTAGCTACAGGTGAGTGCCAATTAACTAACTCGTAAGTCAGATCCAAATAGTGGTCTGTTACACAGCAACTAATGCTGTTGGAGCATTGGCCCACCCTGCTCTCCAAATACTCCGCCCCAGGGACCCATACCATGTTTTGCAGAGCATCAGCTATGCATATTGCAAACTTTAACATCTCTCCCTGGGGCATTTAACTGAAAAATCCTCTGGTTGCTGTTTAGCAAATCAGGTCTGATGTATCTCCCATCAACCACTATTCCACCTTTACGCTCACATATCCTCCCCCCCAGCTCATACCCATGGGTTTGAGCGACCATGGAAATCAGGGAGTGTACCCTCGAAAGCCCATCAGCATTACCTTGTTGCAGACCAGCCCTGTGTTCCACAGTGAAATTAAAAGATTGCAAACTCAAAAACCATCTGGTTACTCTGGAGTTACTTTCCCTGTTCTGATACATCCATGTCAGAGGTGCATGGTCCGTTATCAATCGGAACTTTCTGCCTAGTAGGTAGTATTTAAGAGAGTCTAATGCCCACTTAATAGCAAGACACTCTTTTTCAACAATAGAGTAGTTCTTCTCATGTGGGTTTAACTTTCTGCTCAAAAAGAAAACAGGGTGTTCTTCACCCTGGTATTCCTGTGAAAGAACAGCCCCCAAGTCAACATCAGAAGCATCTGTCTGAACTATAAAATCCCTGGAAAAATCTGGGGTCACCAAGACAGGATGGCTACAGATAGCTTCCTTCAGACTCTTAAACGCCTTTTCTGCCTCAGGGCACCATTTAACTACAACTGGGGATTTTGCTTTAATAAGGTCTGTTAGAGGTGCAGCAATGGTAGCAAAATCTGGGATGAACCGTCTATAATATCCAATTAAACCCAAAAATGCCTTTACTTGTTTCTTTGTAAGGGGCTGTGGCCACTTTTGTATGGCTTCTACTTTGGCTTCCTGTGGTTTAACCAAACCCCTCCCAATAGAATAACCTAAGTACTTTGCTTCCTCTAAACCAATCGTACACTTGGAAGGATTGGCAGTTAAGCCTGCTGAGCGGATAGCATCAAGTACCGCTTGAACTTTAGGGAGGTGGGATTCCCAGTCTGCACTGTGGATGATGACATCATCCAAGTATGCTGCAGCATAACGAACATGAGGTTTAAGAATTCTGTCCATCATTCGTTGGAATGTGGCAGGTGCCCCATGTAACCCAAATGGCAATACAGTGTACTGAAACAGGCCACTGGGTGTTGAAAAGGCTGTCTTTTCTTTGGCTCTTTCAGTGAGCGGGACCTGCCAGTAACCCTTTGTTAAATCCAAGGTTGTTAGATAACGAGCTTTGCCCAGTCTTTCTATTAACTCATCAACTCTTGGCATTGGGTAAGCATCAAATTTTGAGATGGCGTTTAACTTGCGGTAGTCATTGCAGAACCTCCATGTGCCATCAGGTTTTGGCACCAATACAATAGGACTACTCCAGTTACTCTGGGATTCTTCAATGACTCCAAGTTTTAACATGCTCTCAACCTCTAAGTTTATAACCTCCCTCCGGGCCTCAGGAATTCTATAGGGTTTGAGGTTAACTCTTTTCCCTGGTTCGGTTATTATGTCATGTTTAATCACCTTAGTCTTTCCTGGAACTACCGAGAAAACATCCCTATTTCTTCTGATGAAATCTCTGACCTCTTGCTTTTGATGTACAGACAGAGTCTCAGATACGTTCACCTCTGGCTCTACTATAGGAGGTTCTGAAGGTTTTAAAGCAACCAGGACCTCCCTGTCCTTCCATGGCTTTAACAGATTTATATGATACAACTGTTCAGGCTTTCTTCTTCCTGGTTGTCTGACTTTATAATTGACATCACTCACTTTCTCTATTATTTCATAGGGTCCATGCCAAGTCGCAAGGAACTTATTCTCCACAGTAGGGACCAGAACCAATACCCTGTCTCCAGGTTGGAACACTCTGACTCTAGCATTACGGTTATAGCTGTTTTTCTGAGCCTGCTGGGCTTCCAGCATGTGTTCCCTGACAATAGGCATGATGGTGGCCATTCTATCCTGCATTTGAGCTATATGCTCAATTACACTCCTGTGAGGAGTAGTCTCCTGTTCCCAGGTCTCCTTAGCGATATCCAATATTCCCCTGGGATGTCTTCCATATAGTAATTCAAAAGGAGAGAAGCCCGTGGAGGCCTGTGGAACTTCCCTAATGGAAAACAGTAGATATGGCAATAAAAAATCCCAATTTCTTCCATCTGCATCAATTACCTTGCGTAGCATACTCTTAAGGGTTTTGTTGAACCTCTCTACTAAACCATCAGTCTGTGGGTGATATACTGAGGTCTTAAGATGTTTAACCTGCAAGAGCCTGCACAACTCTTTTGTGACTCTGGACATGAACGGGGTCCCCTGGTCTGTCAGTATTTCTTTAGGGATACCCACCCTACTGAACATCAACATAAGTTCCTTAGCTATTAACTTTGCAGAGGTATTACGCAAGGGAATGGCCTCAGGGTAGCGAGTTGCATAGTCCAAGATGACTAATATATATTGGTGTCCCCTAGCGGACTTTACCAGTGGCCCCACTAAGTCCATAGCGATCCTTTCAAAAGGCACATCAATTATGGGTAAGGGTACAAGTGGACTACGAAAAGTCTTGAAAGGAGCCCTGTACTGGCACTCAGGACATGAGGAGCAATAGTTTGTAATAGCAGCAAACACTCCAGGCCAGTAAAACCTTCTAAGGACTCTCTCTCTAGTTTTTTCGACTCCCAAGTGTCCCCCTAATATGTGGCTGTGAGCCAACTTTAGCACTATATTCTGGTAAGTCTGAGGAACCAACAGCTGCTTAATGATGTCTGAATCCTTTTTTTCTACACGGTAAATTAGGTCATTTTGTACTTCAAAATAGGGGAATGGCAGTGCTTCTCCTGGCTGATTAGCAACCCCGTTTACAACTTTAATATCATTTCTAGCTGTCACTAAAGTGGGATCTTCCCACTGAGCGCTTTTAAAGTTACCTGGACTAATTCCAATATCAATTAAGTCCTTATCCTTGTCTGCAGTATTAGTAGGCTCCTCACTAGTTTGAGCTGGGTTATCTCCTATTAATACTGGTTTAGGGCAGTATTTTTTCTTTTTTCTTATTTTTCCGTCACAGTGGTCAAAACCCAAGTCAATATCGAAAAAAGGGAACACATTATCCTCGACAGACTGACTCATTTCTGATAAATTTTGGTCTGTCTTTTGTAAAGCTGCCCATAATTTTAGAAAATGAGGAAAGTCTCTACCGATCACTACCTCATGGGCTAATCTAGGTACTACACCCACTCGGTACTTTAAATCCCCATACTGGGTCCCAATATTTACTTCCGCAGTGGGGTATTCCTTTTTATCACCATGAACACAGATAATGCCTATTTTCTGTACGTGATCAGGTTTTACACAAGGTATTATAGACTCTGCTACCAACGTAACCATACTACTTGAATCAAGTAATGCTTTAGACATTTTTCCATTCACAGTTACACAGCATTTATGAGCATTATTATCATAGTCATTGTTAACAGTACCATAACAATTGAGCAAAAATGAACGTGTTCCCTCATCTTTGCCCATATTGCATTCCATAGGTTCATCCTTAAATGGACAGTCTTTGGCCATATGACCATCCTCTTTGCACTTGAAACATTTGACAGTACAATCTGACCACCAATTAGTTCCTTTCCCAGGCCTATTAGACCTGGATGCCCCCCTGGTGTTTTGTGTATAGAGCTGCAGTTCTTCAGCTCCCCTTAAACCTTGAACAGTCTTACCAGGTCTTGCAGAATCTTGGGGCTTAGGATTGCGAGGGTTTGCCTGTGAAGTAGGACATAGCAGTTCTCCTGCAGCCACATATCTTTCCACCAAGGCAATCAGTTGGTCAGCTGTATGGGGGTCACTTTGGCTGACCCAGCGACGCAGGGAAGCTGGTAAACCACGCAAAAACCGGTCCATTACTAAGGTTTCCACAATGTGGCTAGCTGAATGGATTTCAGGTTGTAACCATTTCCGTGCAAGGTGTATGAGGTCAAAAAGGAACGTGCGGCTTTGTCTGAAGAATATGGCCATTTATGGCCCCTTTGGGCACGTACTGCAGAGGTTACACCCAGTCGTGCCAAGATTTCAGCTTTCAATTTGCTGTAGATACTTGCATCGGCTGGTTCTAGGTCATAATATGCCTTCTGCGGCTCTCCACTTAGGAACGGTGCCAGTATGCTTGCCCACTCACCAGCCGGCCATCCCTCCCTCTCAGCAGTGCGCTCAAATGCCAGAAGGTACGCCTCAACATCATCTGATGCGGTCATTTTCTGAAGATAGTGGCTCGCCCGAATCACCTTTGGCCCCTGGTATCTTCCATCAGGGTCTCCATTCAGTTTTTCAGATATAGTTTGGATTTCCTGTTGTAGTCCCTGGGTGACTTTTTGCTGCTCCTCACGGACTGCTTTAAACATCTCCGCTTGTGTCACAACAAGCTGTTTCACCAAGGACTCAGTGCACTCCATTTGTGTTTTGGGCAGGACTTTAGCACACTCTGCCTGGGCCAGCACCAGTTGCTGCAGGGCTGCACTGTTTTCTGCAGCTCTCCTGTTAGCCTCCTGTTGCACAGAGGTGGATTGGATCAGAGCCTTGATAACATCCTCCATGTTGAGCTTTAAATGACTTCTACCCTCAGGCTAACGTGGCTGCCCGCATTCTCCACCATATGTAACAAACCACCTCTTTTACAGGTAGGATTGTCACCGATCTTGCAGTAACCACAGCCTTCTAGGGTATACAAAGTCCAGGACACCTTCAGCTCAGTTTTTCTTTTTATTCAGTAAGAAAACAGGTTCTTTAAATAATAACAAAAACAAACAAAATCCCTTGCTCTTACTTGAGCTCTTACTAGACAGTAATTGCTATCTGCAATTGGGTGGCTTTCCCACTTACCAATTTTCCAAACAAAAGAAATGTCTTTGCAATAAACACACTTGTCTTTCACTCTCCTAGCTGTCTTTTCCTCCCTCACACTGCAGCAGGCTGCCCTCTTCTTTTAAAGGCCTGTCTACTAATTGACTAGCTACAGGTGAGTGCCAATTAACTAACTCGTAAGTCAGATCCAAATAGTGGTCTGTTACACAGCAACTAATGCTGTTGGAGCATTGGCCCACCCTGCTCTCCAAATACTCCGCCCCAGGGACCCATACCATGTTTTGCAGAGCATCAGCTATGCATATTGCAAACTTTAACATCTCTCCCTGGGGCATTTAACTGAAAAATCCTCTGGTTGCTGTTTAGCAAATCAGGTCTGATGTATCTCCCATCAACCACTATTCCACCTTTACGCTCACAACGTGCTTTCACTGCGGTTTGAGCAGGATGCAGGCGATCTCGGGCCGTCTGCACCATTTTGAGATCGCGGGAATGACAGGGCCGAGATCTGTAATGTGGCTTTCTGCTTTTTAAGATTTCTGTACCATGGTGTGCAGGGACCCTTGCTGCCCTGGAATTTTGTTGTTTGCTATCAATATCGCTGTGTTAAGGTCTCTCACGAGGAGCAAGCCACACCACCTCATATTATATTTTTAAAGATTTTATTTAATACTTAACTTATTACTTATTCCTCACCTTAGCTAAGTCTGCAGCTGATGCTGATGCCTCTCAGCCAATAAGCTAAGCCTGGCTTAGGAACTTCTGTCTCTCTGATGACGTTAGTGGATGTGGGGAATGGACCCTAGGTAAGTAGTCAAACTATTCAGAAGTGAAGTGAAGGTACTTCTGGCAACATAACCACTACAGCAAGCTATACTACATATTAAAATAATACGTTATCACTTGTGCACAATATGATGGGTAATTATATACAATTCCTCACTACTTCTCCTTGCATTTAAATCTTCCTATTATTTTGTTATTCGTATATAGTTCTTCAGTAATTCTAAGCTAGAATTCTGTAAGGAAAACTGATTATATTGCTTGTCAAGAAATGGGAGTTAATTAATAAAAGAGTCCACATACCTCATTAAATTCACTATCTCTATGCCAAGGGAAATTAAACTGAACCTGTCATGACAGGTTCACCTGAACAGTTAACAGCTCCTAAAGCAGTGAATATATAATTTATCATAAAGATAAATGGCATATTTATTGCCTTCAAGATTTGTTAACTTAATACACACTTCCTGCATCCCACTCACTTCTATTCAATTGTTTCTCCTTGGGAAGACTTCTCCAAACAAGGCAATCACCAAACCATCCCAGTGAGATATCATTGCCAGTTCATAAGTGTCTGAACAGAGACATATCTGTCAAATCCATTCCTATACTCTTCTAGCAAGTGCAACATTCTCTTGCTAGAGGAGTAATCATGGCATCAACTATAGCACATGCACTGCAGCTGCTGTATAGAGAGTAGTGATGTACCGAACGGTTCGCTGGCGAACGGTTCCTGGCGAACATAGCATGTTCGCGTTCGCCACGGCGGGCGAACATATGCGCGGTTCGACCCGCCCCCTATTCGTCATCATTGAGTAAACTTTGACCCTGTACCTCACAGTCAGCAGACACATTCCAGCCAATTAGCAGCACAGCCTCCCTAGCAGACCCTCCCACCTACTGGACAGCATCCATTTTAGATTCATTCTCAAGCTGCATGCTTAGTAAGAGGAGGGAAAGTGTAGCTGCTGTTCATAAGATAGGGAAAAGCATAGCTAGGTTAGGGATAAGGGTATGCTTTTTTTATTTATTTTTTCTATGTAATGTAAATGCACTTAGTTGTCTGCCACTGCTGCCAGCTTCTGTGTCAGGCTCACAGTGCCCATTTCCCCAGTCAGTGCCACCAATTACATCTTGTGTCACAATAGCTTGGATTTAAAAACAAAAAACTTTTTTCACTGTTATAGATTGAATAGTAGTCAGTTGTCTGCCACTGCTGCCAGCTTCTGTGTCAGGCTCACAGTGCATACTGTGCCCATTTCCCCAGTCAGTGCCACCAATTACATCTGGTGTCACAATAGCTTGATTTAAAAACAAAAAACTTTTTTTACTGTTATAGATTGAATAGCAGTCAGTGTCCTTAAAGCGGGTGTGTTACGCCAACAGTGGATACGGTGACCATTGCCACCACTTAGATCTGGTGACTCAAAGCTTGTATTTAAAAACAAAAAACACTGCTTTCACTGTTATAGATTGAATAGCAGTCAGTGTCCTTAAAGCGGGTGTGTTACGCTAACAGTGGATACGGTGACCAGTGCCACCACTTAGATCTGGTGACACAAAGTTTGGATTTAAAAAAAACAACACTTTTTTCACTGTTATAGATTGAATAGCAGTTAGTTATCTTCAAGCAGGTGTGTTACGCTAACAGTGGATACGGTGACCAGTGCCACCACTAGATCTGGTGACACAATAGCTTGGATTTAAAAACAAAAAACTTTTTTCACTGTTATAGATTGAATAGCAGTCAGTGTCCTTAAAGCGGGTGTGTTACGCTAACAGTGGATACGGTGACCAGTGCCACCAATTAGACACAAAGCTTGGATTTAAAAAAACAAAACACTTTTTTCACTGTTATAGACTGAATAGCAGTTAGTTATCTTCAAGCAGGTGTGTTACGCTAACAGTGGATACGGTGACCAGTGCCACCAATTAGATCTGGTGACACAAAGCTTGGATTTAAAAAAACAAAACACTTTTTTCACTGTTATACAGGGAGTGCAGAATTAGGCAAATGAGTATTTTGACCACATCATCCTTTTTATGCATGTTGTCTTACTCCAAGCTGTATAGGCTCGAAAGCCTACTACCAATTAAGCATATTAGGTGATGTGCATTTCTGTAATGAGAAGGGGTGTGGTCTAATGACATCAACACCCTATATCAGGTGTGCATAATTATTAGGCAACTTCCTTTCCTTTGGCAAAATGGGTCAAAAGAAGGACTTGAGAGGCTCAGAAAAGTCAAAAATAGTGAGATATCTTGCAGAGGGATGCAGCACTCTTAAAATTGCAAAGCTTCTGAAGCGTGATCATCGAACAATCAAGCCGCTTTCTAAAATAGTCAACAGGGTCGCAAGAAGCGTGTGGAAAAACCAAGGCGAAAATAACTGCCCATGAACTGAGAAAAGTCAAGCGTGCAGCTGCCACGATGCCACTTGCCACCAGTTTGGCCATATTTCAGAGCTGCAACATCACTGGAGTGCCCAAAAGCACAAGGTGTGCAATACTCAGAGACATGGCCAAGGTAAGAAAGGCTGAAAGACGACCACCACTGAACAAGACACACAAGCTGAAACGTCAAGACTGGGCCAAGAAATATCTCAAGACTGATTTTTCTAAGGTTTTATGGACTGATGAAATGAGAGTGAGTCTTGATGGGCCAGATGGATGGGCCCGTGGCTGGATTGGTAAAGGGCAGAGAGCTCCAGTCCGACTCAGACGCCAGCAAGGTGGAGGTGGAGTACTGGTTTGGGCTGGTATCATCAAAGATGAGCTTGTGGGGCCTTTTCGGGTTGAGGATGGAGTCAAGCTCAACTCCCAGTCCTACTGCCAGTTCCTGGAAGACACCTTCTTCAAGCAGTGGTACAGGAAGAAGTCTGCATCCTTCAAGAAAAAACATGATTTTCATGCAGGACAATGCTCCATCACACGCGTCCAAGTACTCCACAGCGTGGCTGGCAAGAAAGGGTATAAAAGAAGAAAATCTAATGACATGGCCTCCTTGTTCACCTGATCTGAACCCCATTGAGAACCTGTGGTCCATCATCAAATGTGAGATTTACAAGGAGGGAAAACAGTACACCTCTCTGAACAGTGTCTGGGAGGCTGTGGTTGCTGCTGCACGCAATGTTGATGGTGAACAGATCAAAACACTGACAGAATCCATGGATGGCAGGCTTTTGAGTGTCCTTGCAAAGAAAGGTGGCTATATTGGTCACTGATTTGTTTTTGTTTTGTTTTTGAATGTCAGAAATGTATATTTGTGAATGTTGAGATGTTATATTGGTTTCACTGGTAATAATAAATAATTGAAATGGGTATATATTTGTTTTTTGTTAAGTTGCCTAATAATTATGCACAGTAATAGTCACCTGCACACACAGATATCCCCCTAACATAGCTAAAACTAAAAACAAACTAAAAACTACTTCCAAAAATATTCAGCTTTGATATTAATGAGTTTTTTGGGTTCATTGAGAACATGGTTGTTGTTCAATAATAAAATTAATCCTCAAAAATACAACTTGCTAATAATTCTGCACTCCCTGTATATATATATATATATACTGAAAGACAGCACTGAGTCACTAATCCTAGCAGCACAGGAACAGGCACTCAGCATCAGATCAAGAGAAGCTGGAGTCGACCAAACCAGGCAAGACCCAAGGTGCAGACTGTATAAATATGCCTCTGAGACAATCCATCACCTAGTAGCTGGATGCAAGATGTTAGCAGAAACAGCATACACAGAGAGACAAAACCGAGTTGCTGGGATTGTGTACCAAAACATCTGCGCAGAATATGGATTGGACCCGCCTAAGTCCAGATGGGAGATACCACAAAGGATGGTTGAGAATGACAGGGGTAAGATCTTGTGGGACTTCAAGATCCAGACAGACAAGCAAGTGCTGGCCAACCAACCCAACATTGTAGTGGTAGACAAGGAACAGGAGACTGCAGTCATGGTGGCTGTGGCAATACCCAGTGACTATAACATCAGGAAGAAGGAACATGAGAAGGTAGAGAAATACCAAAGACTGAAAGAAGAGCTATAAAGGATGTGGAAAGTGAATACAGTAGTAGTCCCAGTTGTGCTAGGAGCACTCAGGGCTGTGACTCCCAAGTTGGGGTAGTGGCTTCAACCGATTCCAGGTGAGACATCTGAGATCGCTGTCCAGAAGAGTGCAGTTCTAGGAACAGCTAAGATACTGCGCAGAACCCTCAAACTCCCAGGCCTCTGGTAGAGGACATCTATATATATTTTCCTGAAAAGGAAATTCAGTAAATGTTTTTAGATTAGTTCAACAATCATACATTTACACAGACTGTACACACACCTCAACACAAACTTCATCACTCAGTACAAAAACTTTTCTTTCATCCCTAGCACATTACTAGTATGTCAGTTTGAAAGATGTCTGAGGTAAAAGTCTTTTGTGCCAGCAATAATTCTACTATTGACCTTTATCCCTAAAATCATGTTTTACACAAATGTACTCATCACTTCACAAATGCCCCACACCTTCTCTTGCATCTTCTGCATATCTACTAACCTACCTGTTCCTGCAGCACCTTGCTAGTAACCATAACACGTCATAGGGGATAGGTGAATCATTGCAAACTACATGATCTAGATTTGTACTTTTGCAAACCCACTGAGAGCCTACATAACCAACAAACACGATGTATTAAACTCCTGTGTACCCCTCTTTATTCCACCTATGTGTCAAAAATATCCACAACTGACAAAAGTGGTAACTTACTTTCCTTGCACTCTATCTTTACCTCCCAAATTCCTACAAACTGACAAATGGAAAGTGGGAAAGCCAGTGTTGCTGACTAGCCATAAGCAGTTATGTTTCCCTCTTGTAACTGGACAAACGTCTTAATTTTATGTTTAGAATTCTTTATGTCTCCTTTAGCAGCCGTTTCCTGCAAGTAGCAAGTAGTTCTTAAGAGATACAGATTGACCAGTTATTCATGATGCTAACTGAGTCTAACTGTATTTGGCAACCCAGA